>BTHU01000002.1:75442869-76042869 GCA_036184795.1 Tokudaia tokunoshimensis | reverse complement strand
TCTCCCAGAGTGGGGGGGAGGGGGCGTCCCTCTGCAAGGCAGAAGTCCCACAGCAGAGCTGGCGAGCTGGTTACTGCAGATCTGCCCAGCTCTTGGGAGCAGGGTACACACAAGCCGCCCGACACCCAAGCGACATTATGCCTGTCTGTCTCCGAGCCTGGCAGTCCCAACTACCTGGCCACTGGAGCAAAGATGGTGGAGTGCACTCTGCACTCTCTCGGTGGCGCAGGTCACCCTGCAGAGGGGATGGCCTACAGCAGATCTGGCGCCCAGACCACCACAGCACTGTCCCGTTCTTGGGAGCAGACGGAAGCCCCAACAGGCCGTGTCCCAAGCGATGTTATATTGGGGGGAGCCTGGGTACCTGTCTCTTCAGTGCAGTGTACCAGAACAGAGGTCACCGAAGGGAAGCTGGTAGGCTCCCACCCAGTGCGGGGCTCCCTCTGCCAGGCAGAAGTCCCACAGCAGAGCTGGCGCCATCTTTACTGTTTTAATTCGTGTTTCCTTGCATGAATAGGCCAGTGCTTGATAGTGGACATTTGGGTTGTTTCCAGCTTGAAAATGTTACAAACTAGGCCACTCTGAATATCATGTCACAGTCTTTTTGTGAATAATCACCTTTAATTGTATAAGTCATTAACATTTACAATAAAAATGACCCGAGGACCATAATGAGGCACAAAGTCACAGCCACAAAGAAAGCCTTAATAAAACATAGCAAGTATTGTCAAAGATGTCAGCAACTTGGAACCTTCATCCATTGCTCAGAAGAATATGCAGTGGTTCAGGTTCTATGAGAGTTCATGTGCTGGTTAGTTATGTTTCCCTTGGGAAGAGGAATCTCAATGGAGACAATGACTCCATCAGATTGTCTTGTCTGTGGAGCATTTTCTTGATTGATGACTAAGGTGGGAGGGCCTTGCCCACCATAAGCAGTGCCATTCCTGGGAATGTGGGATTGAGGTTCTGGGTTTTATAAGAAATCAAGCTATGGAGAGCAAGCCAGCAAGCAACATTCCTCCACGGCCTCTTTCTTCAGTTCCTGCCCCGAGGTTCCTGGCCTGGCTTTCTAGATGATGGACTTTAATATGTAAGCTGAATAAACCCTTTCCTTCCCAAGTTGCTTTGGTCACGGTGTTTATCACAGCAACCAGAAAGAAAACTAAGACAGTTTGTCTATTCCCCTCAAATGTTAACAAGAGTAACCATATAGTCTAGAAATTCTTATCCAGGTCCTAAGAGTTGAATACAAGCAGGAGCACAAACAGAAATCTTGTACTTGTACAACAGTTCTTCCTGAACCGTGAGCAGAGTCTGAACCCCTAGGAGAGTCTGGAGGTACGAGTAGTGCTAAGCCCAGTAAACCCAACAGTAAAATTTAACTTATAAATTAGATACAATAAGATGCTAGAGATAACGATGAAGTAATTATAACAATATACTGTGTATTTCACAGCATTGTACCTTAACTATACAGAAGCTCACCTCCTTTATGCCGTGGGTAGAAAAGACAATCACTGCAATGGAAGGACCAATGGATCTCCTGAAGCCCTCCTTGCTTTACAGGCCTGTCACCTCCTGGCAATATTAGTTTTCTTAATCTGTCTATTCTCAGTTTTTCTGTAGCCCATAGTGTCTATCATCCACAAAGAAAGCCTACCCTAAGATTTTTGTTGTTGCTGCCGCTGTTGTTAAAATGCCTATTGGAGTTACGGAGATCCATGGTTTATAAGGACTCCCCTGGCGTTATCATAATGATCACCAGAGAAAACTCAGAGTTCAGCATTTTAAAAAAAGGAATCTCAGGAGTTGACAGGCTTGTGCAAGTCAGGGGGTTTCTGAGAAGAAGAGCTACACATGAAAATGAATCTACAGCATTCATTTCTGTCTCACTGTCCAGCCCAGAGCCTAATGAAGGACAGCAGCTAGATGCATCACTCATGATGTCTCAGCTCAGTGGTGTCCAGTGCCTTCATCTTGGTAGCTCCCATTCTATTACAATGGAAGCTCCTTTAAGAGAAACCCGCCGTTCTGGTGGTGATGACACACACCTTTAAGCCCAATGCTTGGGTGGATCTCTGTGAGTTCGAAGCCAGTCTGGTCTACAGAGTGAGTTCCGGGACTGCCACGGCCATACAGAAAAACACTGTCTCAAACAAACAAAAACAAACACCAAAATCAAAGCAAAACAAACAAACAAACAGGATAGCCAAGGCAACATAAAGAAACCCTGTCTCAAAAACAAACAAACAAACAAACAAAGAATCCCACCTTCCTTCTAAACTCCTTGCTTCGGCTAGTGGCACTAACATTTTCTTAAGTCCCAAACTGGGTTGCCCTGTCATCTCGCCGATTTTACCCCTGCCACCTGATCTGTCACATTCTGCCTCCCACACACTTTCTGCTCCTTGCCAACTTCTGCTGCTGCTGTTGTAGTTCATGTCTGGTCTCTTGTCACCATCTTCAACCTAGGGTTACAGGGCTCCAGGGCTCCGGGGCTCTGGGGTTCCAGGTCATTATTCCTTTCCCTTTACCCCTGCCACCTGATCTGTCACATTCTGCCTCCCACACACTTTCTGCTCCTTGCCAACTTCTGCTGCTGTTGTTGTAGTTCATGTCTGGTCTCTTGTCACCATCTTCAACCTAGGGTTACAGGGCTCCAGGGCTCCGGGGCTCTGGGGTTCCAGGTCATTATTCCTTTCCCTTTACCCCTGCCACCTGATCTGTCACATTCTGCCTCCCACACACTTTCTGCTCCTTGCCAACTTCTGATGCTGTTGTTGTAGTTCATGTCTGGTCTCTTGTCACCATCTTCAACCTAGGCTTACAGGGTTCCAGGGCTCCGGGGCCCCAGGGCTCCAAGGCTCAGGGGCTCTGGGGTTCCAGGTCATTATTCCTTTCCCTGAAATCACTTCAAGCTTTCTCAAGTGCAACTTGCACCTTCTAACTTGTCTTCTTGCAAGCCTTAGTCATTCCTTTCTGCTCTTGGGACAAAGCCCAAAGAATTTAGTACTATATATAATGTAGCCTACAGGACCAGCCCTATCTTATCTTCTGCCTCTTACTCCTAAAACTACACAGTATCTCAGCTAAGCCCTTGGATTTACCATATGCTCTCTGACTACCACCCAGACCATTTCTTTGACCACATCTTCCTCTTCCTTGTTTTCTCAAGAACACCTTCCTCCTATGATATTCCTTCCTTTGAGAAAGCCTTCTGGACTCTCATGGTAGATCAAGGCCTTTGGTGTATAAAATCCCCCTCCTCCATCCTAGTTCAGCACCTCCAGCATAGTTTGGTAGCTATTTTCTGATCTGTTTCCTTGAAGGCAAAAACGCTGTCCTTACTTTAGGGCTACTAGTACCTTGCATGTCAAAAACCACAGAATAACACTCAATTCTTGAATTAGCAAGCTAACACAAAAGCTTCACCCCTTTACTAACACATCCAGAGAAAATTCTGCATCGTCTTGGAGGTGTCAAGCCAGGAAATGTAGATCCCCCCCCCCCCCCCGCCCAGTGATAGTTCCAAATACACAGGAATGCTCTGAAAGCACAGCAGGTTGATAAGTCACGGACTCTCCCTTCAGCAGCCTTGAGTCAAATCTCTACTGTGTAACAGCTTTCTTTATACTGGAGAGAACTTGCAAACAGCATCAGCACAGAAACCAAATGTTAGGATGAAGCCGTAGTCCAAGGTTATACAAGCACACTCTAGATTGCTCTTAGGACTCTCTGTACTCACACTCCCTAAACAGACAAGCCCTTTGCAGGATCTCCAAGACTTGACCCTCCTCAGAAGCCCTGCGTAGCAGGCAACAATGGCAGCGCATAATGTTGCATTAAAGTGCCATTTATCAGCATGGTTCCTTTCTCAGAAACGTTGGTCCATTAGGTGCCACACCCAGATCTCGGTTAGTCAGCTCTTCAAAAGAGGGCCTGTGTCTCCCCTTTACACTTCTCGCAGGTGCCAAATGCAAATATAAGATGAGCTGTGTGCTTTCCTGTCACGGTACTGGTGCCTGTTGGCCAGAGACAGGGTCGGAGGAAGAGAGGTGCTGACAGAAACACAGAGTACCTGTCCGGTGGAGAACCCCATCGGTGTTCCACAGTGAAGCAAGGAGTCACTGTGTCACGGGAACTCCTGGAAGAGATGAGAAGTAACCCAGAGTGCACGTCACCTGGTGACGGTGTTCACCATTCGCTGCTCAAGTCGAGTAGGCAGGAGGCCCTTAGTTAAGAAGGCAGACAGAATGGCCGAAGAGGTTGACTGAAGAATGAAATAACACGTGATTCTGAAGAGACCCCGCATGGGACTGGGGGTGTCGAGGGTGTGACCTCCAGTTCATCTCCACCCAGCAGAGATCTGCAGGATAATGCCGGTGAGGATGGGAAAGAGGAGCTGGGCGTTCCTTTAGGACAACAGAGACGGGCTCACTCACTGTCTTTAAGAGGAGAGGAACTGGGTGGGCAAAGTCCAGCGTGATGCTAACGACGGTGAGGGCTAGGACTGACCGGGTAGGTCTGACCTTCCAGTCAAGCCGTGTTTCCTCATCACCGTGTCCTGAGCATCTTCCGGATGTGGGCATCAAAAACTTCTGCTGTTCCCAGATGTTCCTGGGATGCATGCTTGGTTCCCAGTGTAATGAGGTTTAAAAGGCAACAGGCTCTTTAAAAGGTGGGGCTTGGTGGAAAAAGACTGGAGCCTGGGCACCCAGGTGAAGGGATCAGAGTTAGCTTCACAGAAGGGTTTGGAACAAATTTACTTTCACAGAGCAGGCTGTTGTTAAAGAGCAAGAGACACCCTGCTCTCAATATGTGATCTTTCGGGTATGTGTCTGGTTCAGAACATCCACCATGCCGTGACACAGCTAACAGGCCTCGCAGTTTGTCAGCACCAGGGCTGTGTAGACTCCCCAGACATCAGGATCATGAGCCAAACGAACTCACTTATACATTACCCAGCGTCAGAGTCTCTATCATACTAACACAAAGAGAACTAATAACCTTTTGTGGTGACTCCATCGCTTAGTCCTTTTTCTATTTCCTCCTCGTTCTCATCAGGAAGGCAGACATCATAGTTCCTTTTGTTTTAAATAGAAAAAAAAATGTACTTAAGGTATGCTTTGTTTTCAGTGATGAAACAGTATATGTGCCTTGGCTCCTTCAGAAAAAAAATGGAAAATAAAGAAAATCATAAAGAAGAAAATTACAAATCATCCATAGTTATATTGTAACACAGATAACAATGAATTGTTATCATGGTGTTTTTGGTTTGGTGTTTTTTCTGAATGATACCTCCATTTACATAATATATATGTATACACATGCACACCTCCATCTATATAACATACGTGTACACACATGGACTCCTCCATCTATATAATGTATGTATATATACATGAACACCTCCATCTGTATAACATAAGTGTATACACACACACCTCCATCTATATAAGTGTACACACATGCACACTTCCTTCTATATAACGTGTATACACACACAACTTCCATCTATATCACATACATGTACATACATGCATACCTCTATATAACATACATGTACACACATGCTCTGCACTTGTCATCTCACACTACATTATGAGCAGATTTCCTTGTCATTAGTCAGTGGTAGGAATATGGGACTCAAGAATCTAAAGCTTTTTGCAGTCCACTCCTGGAAGTGACTTTGCTGTTGAGGATACTTTATTGTAAAATCCAGTATTAATTTTGGGTGAGGCTCGGGGCTAGCATTCACTAGTAAGTGAAAAGTTTGTAGTCGTGAAATAAAATGGTGTGACATGGTAGCCCTCCTGGCAGGAATGAAGATGCTCTGAAAGGGAGGCCTGTGCCCCTCCCTTGGCCTATCAGACTATTAAATCAGTGATACCCAAGGGATTGGAATACCCTCAGGGGGCTGATGTTAGATGAAGGGAAAGACTGAAGCCTGGTGCCAGTCAGAGGAGGAACTTGTCTCCTGGAAAGATGTCACACAGTTCTATCAGCCTGTCAGATCACCTTGAAGGACAGAGCAGTCCCAAGCCAAGATAAGTTAGCACTGGACAGGGCCACACCTTGACCAGAACTACCTAGTGATAAACATTTCTCTTACCCATGTTTCTCTCAAATGGTGTGTGTGTGTGTGTGTGTGTGTGTGTGTGTGTGTGTGTGTGTGTGTAATATTGTGCATGCATATGTGGAGGTCATAGGACAACCTGAAGAATCAGTTCTTCATGGTCCTGGGGATTGCCACTTTAGGCTTGATGGCAAGTGTCTACCTGATAAACTATCTCACTGGTCTACTGTATTAGTCAGGGTTCTCTAGAGTCACAGAACATATAGGTAGTCTCTCTCTCTCTCTCTCTCTCTCTCTCTCTATATATATATATATATATATATATATATATATATATATATATATAGTAAGGAAATGTGTTGATGACTTACAGTCTGTAGTCCAACTTCCCAGCAATGGTCAGCAGCAGCTGTGGATGGAAGTCCAAGGATCCAGCAGTTGCTCAGTCCCACAATGCAAGCAGGCGAGGGAGAGAGTGAATCTTCCTTCTTCCAATGTCCTTATGTCGGTCTCCAACAGAAGGTGTGGCCCAGATTAAAGGCATGTGACACCATGCCTGGATCTGGGATTTGCTTCATCCCAGATGACCTTGAACTCAGAGATTTCCCTGTCTTAATCTTCTGGGGTTCATAGCCCCTATACCTCAAGATCTCCATGCCGATATCCAGGTTAGAAACTTGTATCTCCCAGCCTCACCAGGTCACAGGTGAGCCTCCTAATTCTGGATTGTAGTTCATTTCAGATATAGTCAAGTTGACAACCAGGAATAGCCACTACATCTACTTACATCTGTTTCAAGCCTAAATCTTGTGTCAGGAGTCCAAAAGATGGGTGGGGAGCAGGGTCAGTAAACCTCTTTTCCCCTTTTCCCAATGTGCTCACATTGACTGACTGGCTTTTCTCTGCTTTTCACTATTATGCATCTGTTTAATTGGCTTATTTAGGATAGGTGGTTGGACCTAACTTGTTAAGCCTGCCAGGGCCCCAGCTTTGACCCTTTCAATTAGGTAATAGCTCTAGATGTCAAGTTGCAAGCTGGCAAAACAGAAAGGTTGTGGGGCTCAATTATAATAGCAGAATGAACCCTCTCTGTTCTTTCTCCCAATTGAGGATCCCAACTTAGCTTGTAAAGTAGGAGAGAAGGGCTCTTAGGTTGTTCAGTTTTACACACTTATGAGGCCCAGTGCCTCTTCAATTGCTTGAAAGGAAGAGAAAACTTCCTAGGATTCTTCAATCAACTGCTCCTCAGGAGACAGCTGGCCCCAAAGGAAATCCCACGGTTCTCAGACGTGTGCGAAAGAACAGACCCAGGTGTTCTTGTCCTTTGTCAGCCAAGAAACAGACTTCTTTGAAGAAGCTTGGTTCCCAGTGACAACCTTGAATGGTGAGTTTCCAAAAACTGCCTGTCTTAGGCAAGATGTTACCTCAGTCGTCTCCTCCCCTCATTCAGACTGACAGATTCTTTCCCTCTACACATATCTCATTAGTGCAACTGGGCTTTTTCCCCCCTTTTATCCCCAGTTAAACTTGTTTTCTAAGGACCAGGAATTTAGCAGTCTATGTTTAATAAGTCATTCTAGTGGATCTTAGATTCTAAAGACTTCAACCCGAATCAATGAAACCGGACAGAAATGTCATCTGTGTGTGTGGTACATGTATGTTCTTTCCTTCTTCCTCTCCCCCTGCTCCCACCCTTACACACACAGTGACAGAGACAGAGATAGAGACAGAGGGAAATCTACTTTGCAAAGATAATAAAAGAATTAAAAATAGGTGCTAAGATTGAGATTTCTAGAATCTATAGTATAATGTCACGGGTATGTTGATAGGTAAGCTTATCTCAGGTGTACCTGTTGGTGTTTTCCATTTACTATCTCATTCTTCCAGCCCCAGAGGAGGGTGGGTGGTGTTAGAGCAGAGTGCGTAAGCTAAGAGAGGGGCAATCATGGTTGTTTTCTTGGTGGAAGAGTTATTTCTAAAAGCAGAACAGCAGATACTGCACAGAGCTCCTCTTCTGCATTTGCAGCTACTCTCAACTCTTGGGTTTTCAGTCTTTCGTCTGTATTCATACTTTTTCACATTTCCAAAACGACGCATCAACTTGGTTTCTTGGTTAATTACATTTTCACCCCCTTTTCATCATGGCGACTTGGCATCTTAGATCTCTGTTTCCTATATTTACTTAATATGCTTTGACTCTGTGGCCAAATTATTTTTTACCCTCCTGTAGTTTCTCAGATCTGCTTGAAATGCTCTATTCATTTTGTCCCCCAGACACTAGGGAAGGGAGAAGCTGTGCTCCGGGGATTCCCTCTCTTCCTCTGTGGGGCTCTCTCATCCTTATGCTCTCTCTTCTTTCTTGGCTACTTCTTCAGCACACTTTCCCACCCCTGAACTTGCTCACACTGGATAATGATGCATCTTCAGATATGGAACTCTTAGATGATAGTCCTGTATCCTTGTATCCTTGTCAAAGCTGCCCTGGATCTTCTCACCCCAGTGTTGTTGAGAAGTTCATGACCATTCTTAACTCTCACCCTCTGCTCATGAATTAACCTTGGTTCTCCTTGTCATATGCATCAGCCTGGAATTCTGTCACTCAGCACTGGGATCCTTTCTTGTTTATTAATGTTATGCTTGGTACATAGCAGTCTCTCTATTGGGAGAGAATTTTTTCTTGCTACTCTTAGTATTTATGAGTAGTCTCCTCCTATCCATTTAATCTGTTTACTTCTTGCAAACATCCCATTAGTCAAAAGTTAGCTCCTGTAATAACCTGATAACTGGCTACTTAATTATTGACATCTCTCCTTCTTTGAAAGAAGGAAAACACTTCTTGGTTGATTGTCATCAAATACCCAGCTAAGAAAGCACATGTCCAAGACCTTGACTACCATGAATAATATTTGAAGTATCTTTGCTTTGTTTCTGCTTTTGAGAAGCAGAATATTGAGTAGGTATTTTCCTTTTACAAGTTGGAAGATTAACTGGGTGGAGTCTTGTCCTGAGGACACTGCTCCCTTTATTCCAATGCATATCAGGCCTCTCCTTAATCTCTGTATCTCTTTCAGCACAAGCCTTGGTTCCAATATTACATTCCCTGTCAATCTCATGTGTTTGTTTGTTTGCATCACTTACTCTTTTTTGTTGTAGTCGGGCATTAGAGTGATTACTAGTAACCGAAACATAGAGTCAATATTAGACTGTCTTGAAATCTCTTCTGCCAAGGAAATGAATCCAATACTTTTCCATTTGACTTCAGAAAATTTCTTAACCCAATGGGAGAAGACAGTCACATTCTTTGCCAAAATATCACAAAAATTGTCTCTGGCCCAGTTGTTAATATTGTTTCTCTCTGAAGCTTTTTATTCTGAGCATCCATAGTCCACATTGCTTTAGTATTACTGTCCTCCAAGATCCTCCTTGGAAACCTCAGAGCCTACCCTTAGTGACATACTTCTTCCAGCAAAGTCACAGCAGTTCTCTAAAAAGCCACCAGTAGCCAAAGGCCTGAGACTTATGGGGGACATCTCATTCAAGTGACCTTTCCTTGTCTCATCCTACTGAAGGAGTTTGTGTGCTGGTTGGTAATTCTGTGTCTGTGTGTGAGCTTTGATGGTGGCCAAGGCTTCTCTACCAGGGACAGAAAGGGTATAGCTGCTTACTGCATAGTGAAAACATTTGAAACTTGAAAACATTTCTCTTTTTAAGTGTGGAGTTTTTTTTCAGAGAAGGCTCTAACTATGGGAGTGAAATGAGCCTGATGGGAAGGTTGGGGATCTGGGCAGGAAAGGCCACCTTACACAGTTGTGTCCAGCATTTGCTGTTTCTAGTCCCATGGTGAAAGTATCTCTGAGTGTCTGTTTTGGTTATTTAAAAAAGATGAAATTGAGTCAGATGAGTTGAAGGCAAGTTGCTTTTTCTTCTACCATATGACTGGTCTTAATGCCTTCTTTGGTCTTCACTTGCCTCTTTTGTGGGGGAAGAGAGAAGGATGGAGAAGCCAAAGTCTGGTTACATATGACAAATATCGTTGCTTTTGGCACTGTGGTTAGCTTACCATTATAACTGTTGTTTCCTGTAGGGACCCTCATGCTCATAGACATGTGACCTGGATAAATGGCTATGAGAATCATAACATTGGTTAAACATGGTGTGCTACCTACTCTATACACATTCTTTTATTATCTAGTGACAAAAGTTCTACATGAGCTACAAAGAGGTCAGGAGAGTAACTTTGCCCCTAGTCACTCTCAGACAGTGAGGACTTGGGATCTGGAAATAAGTCTCTGCATGCACTCACAGCACAAGGATGCTATACTGTGGGTTGTTTGGTGTGTTTTGTGTGTTTGTTTGCATTTGCACTTTGTTTTTAATCTTGTTGAGCAAGGTATCAAAATTTTGGTGTATATTTTTCTACATGCTAATATTTATATATTTTGAAAGTAGAGTACAGTTTTCTCTTAATTATATCTTAAAACAACTACTCATAAGTTAATCAACTTATTAATTATTGGTAGCACCTCCTCTGTGTGAAGTCAACTGGGCTGGTCCCTGGGTAGAATAAACCTCACCATATCCCTTCTTAGTTTTTATAAATTTAATAATTGAAAGACATGTAACCAGAGGATTACATGCTAAGAAATGAGACTAACCATCATGCTAGGAACTCAACCCTTTCAAAAGAGGCTTTACAAGTTGTCAGTTTAGAATTTTAAGAAAAACTAAAGACCAGGTCTTGCTTATTCCATGTTCACAAAAAATAAAGTCCCATGTAAAATTTAATTAATGTCAATGCATACAGTTTGATCTCTGTGAGCCTACAGCCACTCCCTGCCATTCTCCTGGGGCATCATGATGAAGCTATCTATCTCCTGTAATGTCCAATAAAGAAATGAAAGGACTCATAGGGAGGAGGGAGATGCCATTGTAGATTCGACTGGATTCTGTGAGGTGTGAGGAGAAATGTCTCAGCGGGCAAGGGGGCAGCCGATCGGTGTGAGGAAAAACATAGGGTTCTGCTGGGAAAGCCAGGCTCTGCTCCCTCACTGAAATCATGGGGAAGGGAAAAACAAAACAAACAACCCCCCCCCAAAAAAATGGAATGGAAATTCAGGTTAAGTTCCACAGGAATTAGGGAAAGAAGGTGTCCCTTTAAAGCTGAGCTTCAAGGGCTGCCCGGCTCTGTGTCCACTGTCCCTCCAGGAACCTCCATCCTGTCTGGATTAAACTGTATCAGAGAATCCTCTCAGCCTACACATCCATTTACTGGCACCATGCCCTGTAAGTAAATAACACCTCCCTGTGTGTCCTGGCTACCATTCTCCTTCTACCTCTGAAGACCTAGGCAGCGTCCCAGCTCCGACATCCATCTTTATTGTGTACTACTGCTGCTCAGCTGCCCTTGAAGGATGGAATCATGGCTCACGCTCAGAGTGATGGTCACCGGATTCATCGATGTCCCCACACAGGGTCAGCCTCACAGTGCTTTTCAGGGAACATTACAGGCTAGATAACCTCAGGCAGGAGTCTTACTGCAGCCGCTTGTTACCCAGGCTAAGAAAGGATTCCCATTTCTCTGTCTGCAAAAGGGTGTGTGAAACTATATTTCTTTATGGTCAGGTACTGTCAGCTGATGGTGGAAAGAATCTGTTCTAAAATTGAAAGCTTATTAGGTTTAATAAACATAGAAGGTGAAAATATTACTAGCTCATTAAAAAAAAAGAAAAAGGAAAAGAAAACCAACCTCTTTCTCCTTTTGCTCTGTGCTAGGTGGTAGAGTTATCCAGGGAATGAGGGCAACCTAAGCAGTTTAGTGGTCAGGCCCCAGGAAGCCCCCAGCTCAAGGGAACAGGCTGTGGACTGTGGTGCAGCCTCAGAAAGGGGTCTGAGAGCCTTCCCCTCAGAGCCTCTGGCTGTGTGGAGCACTGTGGGAGAAGAAAGTGCCTTGGAACTTTAAGCCCTGATTAGATGGCCTCCTGTGGGGTCTTGAGCTAATTCTCATTTCTGGTGTCTGATTACTGGGATAGAGGACAGTCACAGCACCTATTTATTTCCCGAGGCTGACAGTGACACCCATGCAGGCTGTGTCTGCTGATTGACTATTGACCTGTCCCTTCGACATTTAGAGAATGGTAGCAGAAACACTGTACATCCTAAAGGGGACTCTTAGTTCCAGGCCGACCCTGAGGGGTGCTCTCCCCTAAGTTGCTCCTTTCTCCTCTGTACACCAGTCAGTGGGATGTGATCCTGAGATCTGGAAAGGTCACAAGGTTTTGGTCTTGCCACTCCATGTATATAACCTCCAACCCTGAAAGCCTGGCTTTGTTCTTCCTTCCTGGTGTCCCTGTCGTCCTGCCCCCTGGCCCCTGGTGGCAAGGTTTATCTCTGACTCTTCTTTAATCTGCATAGCCAGCAGATCAGGTCCTGTTAGTTTGGTCTTCAACTTTTCCTCTGACCCTGCCATGTCCCCATTCACAGTTTGTCACTGTGTCCTGGCCCACTCCCAGCCTCCAGTTGCTCTCCCCGGCTCCCGTCTTGGCTACTGTACAGTCTGTTCCCACTACAGCTGCAAAATAACCCTTGTGAAAGGTCAGAGAGATGTGGTCACCCTGCACAAAGCCCTCCTGTACCTTCCAACCTCTTCTTCAATGCCTATAAGGCCTGCTTGGCCTGTCCACCATGCCGCTGGCGGACCATGGGTTAGTGTGAGAGAAGGCATCTATAAATGCCACCTAAGATCTGGGAAGAGTTGGTGGAGTAGAAAAAATGATCACAATATGTCTTGTAAAAAGGTTTAATTAAAAAACTGTGAACTTACTTAAAACATTCTGAGGTGATATATGTGATATATTTGAAACTCAATTTCATAGTTATTGATTGTGAACATCAAAAGATTAGGCACACCTATACCTATCCAATTTCACCTTCCAGCTTCCCCAACAACAATCTCCCACCTCCTGCATGATTATTGATTATATATTTTTCTTTTGAAACCCATACCTAACTGAACATATTTCCATCTATCTTTCCACAAATTCATCCTCAAGGCAATAATTCTTTTGTCATTTATTGACAAAGTTTAATTTGTTATTATATAGTAAAGTCTATTTTAGCTAGTTTTCTCCTATGGTAGCTGACCACAGTTTGTATTTACCAAGAAGCAAATCATTTACCTTACATCTTATTTTTGAAACCTTGTTTTTACTAAAGTGGCTACCCATCTATTCTCTATTCTTATACTCATAATAGGATCATTTGCTTTTTGTTCATAACCCCGCCTTTTCATGGAGCACATTGAAACCTGTGACCACATCCTTAGATCACAAGGTCAAGGGACTCAGACCTAACCTAGACTGAATGTTTTCTTTGATCTTTAACCTGGTTCAAGTCTATTTCCCCCTCCATAAGTACAGCTATGTGCCTGGGATGCATGAGAGCTCACCGTGCTCCTTTTCTAGCCTGTACAGCCCCCCACTAATCTTCCAAGAGGGGTGATTCTACTCTTAGTTTTGTCTTTGTTATATCTTTCTGGAAAAACACCCCAAATCATCTCCTTAACCTTCCTTATCAACTATCCTAACTTACTAAAATTATCCAAATCAAATAAAAGTTTTCACAAAAATCATTAATTCATCTAAGGAATGTTATTCTATGAAAGTTCATCTTCATATTGATCTGCAGGAAAAATGCGCAATAGAGTGGGCTGTCTCCCAGGAAGCAATCACACTAGACTATTGGCAGTGAGGTCTCCCCATGCCCATTCACAGCACGCTACGTACAGGAGGAATATAACAAGGACAAACATGAGAAGGCACAGTAGCAGCAAGAATCAATGCAAAGGTGAACTCTCTGAGGTGCATCCATCATAGCTCTGCAAAATGGTGGGCCATCTCCAGGAAGCTCACTTGCCCACTGCAGCTCCTCCTGCATGGTGTCTGCCAGAGGAGGAGTGGTCATAGAGGGAAAAGGGACACCAATAGACAAAATGTGGTATCTGCCAGAAGCAAGGTGTAGAAGAAATTTCTGCTTTGTACTGCAAGTTCCACACACTGATGGAGGCAGATACAATGGATGTGACACGAAAAGTCACCCATAAATGTTCTGGAAGTGGCCTGTTCTTCTTATATTGCGTGGGAGCTCTGAGCAACCAAATATCAGATTCTACTCAGAAAAATAATTGACATGAACTGTAATGAACCATGAACTAATGCTAAGGAAATAGTTTAGTTTATATTTACAGCATTACTTAATAAAACTGCATCTGAACATGCAGGCATAGAACATACCTGTATTGGTTAGTTTTATGTTAACGTGATACAAGTTGAAGTCATCAGAAAGAAAGGAGCCTCAGCTGAGAACATGCCTCCATAAGATGGGGCTATAGACAATCCTGTAGGACATTTACTTACTTAGTGATTGATGGGGAAAAGCTCCTCCTATTGTGGGTGGTGCCATCCATGGTTGATGGTCTTAGATTCTATAAGAAAGATGAGCAAACCATGGGGAGCAAGCCAATAAGCAGCTCTCTTCCATGGCCTCTACATCAGCTCCTGTCTCCAGGTTCCTGCTCTGATTGAATTCCTGTCCTGACTTCCTTTGATGATGGACTGTGATGTGGAAGTGTAAGCCAAATAAACCCTTTTCTCTCCAAGTAGCTTTTTTCCTGGCGTTTCACCACAGCAATTGTAACCCTTTCTAAGACAAGGCCCACAAGCTGGGAAAGGGGGCTGTAGTCCAGCATTCCCAAATTGTCCTCATGATGTCTTTAGCTGAATGAGGGGTTCAGCTTACTGTGAGCATTCATCGGAGGTAATGGTGGGGGTCAGGAGGAGGAGGAACCACCATGCAGAGCAGAATAAAACAAGCAAACAATGTTTGAGAGGAACAATCAAGGATAATTTACTAATAAGATGATAATCATGAGCATTCTTACTCCAGAAAGCATAATTACAGTGAAAGACTACAGACCCAGAGTCTCTCTTGACAAAAATCCAAATCAGTATGAGAAAGTGTTGTGCATGCATGCATTTTGCAGCAATAGGAAGCAGCTCCGTTATCCAGGCTGTCTATTACTTTGTTTAAACTCCCAAAGTGCTAAATTGTGCTTGGAAACCAGAGGTAGGGTTGTTGGACCTGTAGGTGGACCTGAACCCCAACAACTAAAATTAAGGAGAAAAGTGTAACAAGAAGAGAAAGGGATATGAAGCTGAGCTGGAGTCCCCGAGCACACCATCCAGTAGTTTAAGATGGCCTTGGATGGTCTTCAAGTTTAAGGGAAACTTGAAATCCAGTTGCCAAACTGGTTCACTATAAAAAAAAAAGGGTGGTGGTGGTGGCTGGAGATAACTCAGTGGTTAAGAGCATTGGCTATTCTTCCAGAGGATCCAAGTTCAATTCCAAGCACTCATGTGAGGCAGCTCTTCTTGGAGATCTGATGTACCCTTTTCTGACCCTCCACAGGGACTGCATATACACAGTGCACAAACATGCAGGCAAAACACCCATATGCATAAAATTAGTTAGCTAGCTAGCTAGCTAGATAGATAGATAGATGATAGATAGATAGACAGATAGAAACCCTACTTTCTTGCTTTGGGCTGCTATAATAAAAACCATAGAGTATGTAGTTTAAATAATAAAGATCTATGTCCTGCAGTTGTAAAGGCTGGAAGTCTGAGACCAATGTGCTAGAAGATCCAGTGCTTATTCCTGATTTAGAGAGGGCCATCTTCAGGGTATATGCCCACATACTAAAGAGATAAGACATCTCATTAATGTCTAATAAAGGCACCTGTCCAATCATCTAGTGCTTCACTTCAACTTCTAATAACAGTAACAGTGTCCCCTCCAGAATCGGCAGCAGGCACCACCTTCAGAGCAGGGTCCTCTTTCGTGAGACTCTGAGTGTACTGGGTCTTGTTCTTAGGCTTCCCATCTCTAGAACTGTGTTGAAACAATTTCTGTTCTTCATAACTTAACCTGTCGTGTTTTGTCATAGCAATACACATCGTCTAAGGCATACATGAGATAGCCCTTCCATTTTCTTTCTAGAAGCTGATTTGTTTTGCTTTCACATATAAGCCTATGATATGTCTCAAATAGATTATTCTATGACTCACTGAGACTTCTCTTTCTAGCAAAAATCTGTCAAATGATTTAAAACATTATGCAGTCTTCTAACTCAAGGATTTGTAGTAGAGTTTTCAACTTCAGAGGGAAGCTATCTACTGCTTCTTTCCTTTTGGTGATGTCTCAGGCACTCTTGGCTGGCAACCAGGAGTGTACTAACACATAGGCAGCATCCTTCTTGCTTTCCACCCACAGTCTGGGGTCGTGTCTTGTTCACAGAAGTACCAGAAGCAGAGGGAAATGGAGACAAACAGTCAGACATTATGTTCTTTAAAGCCCCGGCCTTCCAGTTGGAAGTAGTTATAAAAGCTCTTCAGGGTAGAAACACAATTGTCTCCAGATTGTTTTCTCACCAAGGACTTCATATTCTTGCTTCTATGAAGACTTCTCCATCTCCTTGACCCACAACTTCTCAGGTCTCCAGAGCCCTGGAGTTGAGAAAGGTGGGGCTACTCTGCAGCAGGCCTGCAAGGTCCTGTCAAGTGGGGCAGTCAGCTAGGCAGGAGCCACTGGCAAGGTCTGGAGGACAAAGAGGCTCACATGCTCAAAGCTCGCTCTGTGCTGAGGAGAAGTGACAACTTTCAGAAATTTCTGCCTTATTCTGGAGCAGAAAGGTAAGCTGACTGCTGTGCAAGCTTTGTCTACACCTTGGCTGGGGCCTGCATTTCTTTGATACAAGCTCATGGTATCACTACAAGCTAAGCAAGGTACCACATGACACACCCACATGACAAGAGTTCACAGTGCTGTCCTTTGCCCTAAACCAGTGGTTCCCAACCTTCCAAATGCTGTGACCCTTTTTTACAGCTCCTCACATTGTGGTGACCCCCAACCATAAAATTATTTTCATTGCTACTTCATAACTGTAATTTTGTGACTATTATGGATCGTAATATAAATATCTGATATGCAGGATAGCTGATATTGTGGCCCACAGTTTGAGAAACGCTGCCCTAAACCATTCTGTTTCTCTAGAGAAATCTAGACAACTTCTTGAAAATTATTCTTTCAAACTTTGATTAGATTGATGGTAGTTTTAAAATCCAGAGTCTTCTTTCCATGTACTTGGACATCCTGAGATCCCTCTCAAATCTTGAGAAGACACCCACAGAGGCCCTATGTTCCTTCCAATATGAATAATCAAAAAAAAAAAATCCCACGAATAAAGAACCCACCAAAAATACTTCAGAGTCATAGCACTGGGTGGTGATAAAAGACAAGCCCTGAGGTGGCCCTGCTGGCTGTGAGGCGTGGGCAGGCGGCGGCAGGCAAAGTGTGGAGGGAACATTCCACAGCCCTCTGCTCTGTTTTCATCAGCATGACAGCCCTGGTCCTGTGGTTTTCAAGGCCCTGGAACCAACCTCCCTCAACTTGGAAATGTTTTCCCCTCCTTTGTGATTACAGGGGAGAATAATGAAGCTCATAATAAATAATCAAGGCCCCTTGTGAACAGGACACAGAGTACAGGATGTTCTTTGATGGGTTTATTTTTCCTTCCCACATTTCATCTCTTGCTGGTACATGCATCCCACAGCAGTGAGCAGCCTTCAGCTTGGCTAGATGTGTGTAGACGTTGTTCATAATCGTAGGATGTTTAGGTAGCAAGAAACACATGCTGCATCTGTGCAGTGTGGAGCCCCGCAGACAGAAACTGTGGTGAGGATTTTCATTTGCGGTTGTTGTGGGTCCAAGGCAGATGGAGCAGAGAGGATATGGGAGTCATTTCTTATCTGAGACAGACATGTTCTCAGATGCAATGACCTCCCAAAGCTGTGACAAGCACTGATCCCTAGTTTACATCATTTTCCAAATATATACATAATCACATATATTACTTACATTTATCATTAGGAAAGTTCTGCTTTTTCATTTAAAGGGCTGTGCAGCTTTTTGGCATGATTGAGTTCCAGCATCACTACTTGTACACAATGGGGCACAGTATGACGTCAAATAATCACTATTTGACCACAAACACTGGGACAGCAATACTTTAGCACTCCATTTGATGAGCTGGATGGCCAATAAAGGACCAATAAGAGAGCTGCACATACTGAGGCTATGCGGGTTAGTGGGGCAATGGTCCAGCGGGATAGGAGGGATTTCATCATGCTATTGGAACGAAGCACCTTTTTATTTCTTCCCAGGCCACATCAGATATGGGCAATGGGAATGTCAGAAAGACAAACAGGGGTTGGAGGATGGAAGACACTGCAGAAGGAAAAAACAGGAAGTAGAAGATGGGGTTACAGGAACTTTGCAAATGAGAGGGTTTGTACACCGAGTCAGGGTGGTCCTCTGCAGCCTGCCCATTTCCACCTGGCAGAGAGGAAACAGAGCTGGCGTCCCTGTGACAAATCAGCGTTGTATTGCATTTGCTCAAAGTCTGGTCTGCTGACCAGCAGCCTTAGCATCGTGAGAGCCTGGTAGGAAGGCAGACTTGCAGGCCCTACCCAGATTGCCTTAAACAGAGGTCCCAAATAACCTTATGCTAATTTACAGGAAAGAATCAGCAAACCAAATCAGCCAGTGGAAGGGGGCAGGCTAAGGGTTGCAGTAAGGGGCGGAAGTGATCAGCCAGAGGCAAATGTGCTTTTTATTTTTGTTTGTTTTGTTTGTTGGGATAGGGATGGTTCAGCCAAATGGAAGATTTTATTGATCTGTTCAGAGAATCTTAAAGCATTATGCTTTAAAAGGACTTTGTCATTTTATATTAAAATAGATCTTTGTGTTTTGCCAATTGAACTCCCAGAACAGATATCCAAACATGCCTGTGGAGCCAATAAGGGTTTCTAAATATGGAGTGCCATGAACAATTAGAGACAAAACCTGGTAGGCAAATGGGTAAGAACTGATGCCTGTCTTATTCAAAGCTTTCTTCCACGTACACGGGAGATGGGACGGGGAAGGTGGGTGGGTCTCACCACAGCTGGAGGAGAGGGGTTAGGTACAGAGCCAAGTATGCAAGGATACTTACTGCTTCTGTGCAAGTTCAAGGGTGTGGAATAGCTCAGCCCCTTGCTCCCAGACTCTGGAGTGTGGGCTCTGTGTGACCTATGCAGAAGCGGTTCCTTCAACACGTGGTGAGAGCGAAGTTGAACTAGACAACCAACTGCAACGGAACAATTAGGATTATTGTATTGGTTCAAATCCTGAGCCTGGCTCTCAGCTGACTGGTCTTCTATAAAGTGATGAGTTACTTGGGGCTTCAGGGTTTTCATCTGTAGGTCAGGGACAACCACTTGTCCACCAGTGGCTGTTTGTGAAGAAAAACCATGTTAGTGTTCTGGAGTAATGGGCTCCCACAATTGTCATTGTCTTATATATTTTTTAAATATTTATTTATTATTATATGTAAGGACACTGTAGCTGTCTTCAGACACACCAGAAGAGGGCATTAAATCTCATTATAGATGATTGTGAGCCACCATGTGATTGCTGGGATTTGAACTCAGGACCTTCGGAAGATGCTCTTAACTGCTGAGCCATCTCACCATTGTCTTATTATCAATTATTATGGTTGCCCTTTGTCTGGCTGGAGAAGAGAATTTGAAACCATGGACATTAGAAATAAGGAAAGTCATTCCCAGTTTCTGAGACTTGAGCGAACTGTCGGGAGTGGCAGTCATCCTTGGAACTTGCCCCGTGAGAGACAGCTGATTTCATCCCTTGTAAGCGGCTCTCCTGTTTACTCAGGACACTATTAATAGCCAGTCCCTGCATCTGTCCCACATGTCACCACCCTCTAGCTCATTCATACAGCACCGTCCCTTGCATGTGTCCCATTCTTGTCCTCCCGTCCCTGCAGTGGGTGTGGGGTCAGGATCTGAACAGGTGGCTGGGAGGGTCAGCAGGAAGGCTTTGCCCTGGCTCTGGGAGTCAAAGCAGCTCCTGACACTGTCTGAGACCCTGGGACTTTGTCAAGCCAGCACTTGTCAGCCTTGACCAGCTGTGTAATCAGAGGAGAGGATCATGGGCCAGGAGCTGCCTTCCCTGACCTTGCCTGGACTCGGAGGGTCAGTGAATCCTGCTCTGTTGCTCTCAGAGGTGACTCTGGAAGGATCCAAAAGGACTGACAACCTTTCCAAAGTTGTTTGCTCTGAGGACCTAGATGGTGGCTTTATTTAATTGGAGGTAGGAAAATAGCAACAAACAAACAACAACAATAAAAACTATCTTTTCCCCCAATTATGCTGATTATAATAGATTCACCTTTTAAAATGTGAATATCTGTTGAAAGTAAATGTAGGATTTATTTGTAATTTCCTCTTTATTATGAATTTGAGGAGCATCTAATTTCCTGTTAGCATTAACATTAAGGAAGATCAGTTCTTGGATAGAGGTGACTAGAAAGGAGAATACAGGGTGGTTTCCTAGAAGAGGGAGCTGACACTATGAAGCGATTCCGAGTGGAGCCAGGAAGTCAGGGAGCTTTGTGCAGAGAGCAAGAATCCTAAGGTTAAGGCGGCAGGAGGCAGGGTGCAGTCTTGTTGGGCTGAATGGGGACAGTGGTTGGAGGCAACAGCTACATACACGGCTGCTTTGGAGGGTATAAACAGACAGCATTTCCTTGAAGAATAAACTCAAGGTACTTCACTGAAGGTGCACAGTCCACGCCAGGCGCGTAGAGCCCAGGTCAGGCTCATTGTTCTTCCCGCCTATGGGGCTCCGAAAGAGCTCTCAGCTCCAATCAGATTGCTGCCCCACTTTGTAAGCAGACTTTTCCTAGCCTGGGATGCCCCGCCCCTTCCTCTTTTCCCAGTTGTACCTTTGAGCTCAGCAAAAGATCCCTCTCCAGGGGTGATTGGCTAACCCTGTTTCTCAGGAGTAACTGTGTCTTCCGTTTGTTGATTTGTTTTGTTTTAGTGTCTACTCCCTTTTAGTAATCACTTGCCGTTTATTTAAGGAAACAGAGTGTTTTCTTTACATCACAAATTAATGTGTGTCCCTATTTACAGAAAACATGAAAAGCCAGAAGGCAGAGATGAAAGCATGCAGAGACGATTCCAAACTGGGATGCTGCCTCTTCCAGTCACTGTTCTACTTAGACATTTCTTCTTCATTTGGTTGTTATGGACACATATAAATTAGGTGTATTGATTTTTGTAAAGATAACATGTTTTTTTTAGTGATTACATGAAATGCACGTTCGAAAATACAAAAAAAAAAAAGAAAGAAAAAAAGAAAGAAAAGAAAAAGAAAAAGAAAAGAACCAAGAAGAAGAAAGTCCGTCCAATCTTCTGTTATCACTGTAGTTAGATTGGAATTGATGGAGTTGACATGAAAACAAACAAGGGAAATGGAAATTCACCTCAGCAGAAACAGATTGCATTGCACTAATGTCAGGTAAGCAACTGCCCTATGGGAATGAAGGTTGTTCGTGATGGGAATAAAGCCTGGGTTTTACAGGAGATAGAGCGGAGGTTTGGAGAAAGGGGGTTGTCTGAGCATGGGTGGTTGGCTAGGTAGCTGAGATTATTCTGAAGTAGAAAGTTTAGCCTGGGTTTGACTCATTTACTGGAGGGGCAGGTGTTCTCAGGGTGTGGGAGACTCCTTAGTTTAGAAGCATCCGCATCCTTCAACTGTATGAAGTCTTTGTCTTTATTTCTTTGGCCTAGGAATATGTGAAGGGTGTAATAGTATATTTAGTCAACATATGCCCCACTTTAAAGTAGTATTGGAAATAAGAGGCCACAATATGTCTGTCCCATTTTTCATTTTCATCATTATTATATTTAATGTGTGACAGTAAAACAGAGAATATGCAGAGATAATTTCTCTAGGTATTTTGATGTGTTTTGCTGTTGCTTTTTTCATCTACTTATGTGTGTCTAAGACGGCATTGTCATATTGTAAGCATTTTAAAAATCCAGTTAACCTGGGAATATTTACAGAGATGAAGAGGTATGCACTTAAAGAAGCTGGGGAGACGGCTCAGCTGTGCAAACATGAGTTCGCAAGTCTGAGCCTATCACTTGCAAAAGGAAGGCATAGCTCTGTATGCCTGTGATCCCAGCCCTGCAAAGGAGAAGGATTCTCAGAGTTTGCTTACAAAAAGCCTAGCTGAATCAATAAACTCCAAATTCGGTGAAGGAGCCTGTCTCAAAAATAAAGTGGAAAACAAATGAAGAAGACTCTGGTATTGACTGCAGGTCTCATGTGCACATATACCCACAAACATGCACATACACATGTATACACATGAATACACATACAGAGAGAGAGAGAGAGAGAGAGAGAGAGAGAGAGAGAGAGAGAGAGAGAGACAGAGAGAGAGACAGAGACAGAGAGACAGAGACAGAGAGACAGAGACAGAGGGAGAAGAAGATGTAAGGGGAGAAAGAGAGGGGGGAAGAGAGGGAATAATAAAGATAGTTATAGGTGATATCTACTCTTGATCAGTTTATTAAATTTTCCCCAAATAAAGGGACTTCTCAGAGTCAGTCTTTAAATGCTTTAAAGAAGCAAACTATTATTATTTAAATTGCTCAGCTAGAGTCTGGAAGGATGCTCAGTAGCTAAGAATGCCTGCTGTTATTGCAGAGGACCTAAGATCTGTTCCCAATACCCATATCAGGGGGTTTACAACTCCCTGTAACACAGAGCCCTAGCAGATCTGAAGCCCTCTGCTGGCCTCTGTGGACAAGCACACATACACAGCACATAACAGATCATGTTTACTCACAAACTTAGTTGTGATTAACTGAGTCACCAATCATGCACTGGTGTCGCATTGAAAAGAGACAATAAAGCACTTCCCCTTGAAGCCCTTTAACCACAAGCAAGACCAGATTTGAATTCTCTACTTAATGAATCCTTCAATAGAGCAGAAACTTAATCATTGTTGCCACATTCTGGGAGGACAGCAGCTGTTTTATAGTCATCCAATAAGTCAAGAACGTCCATCTGATTGGTTGGATGCAAACTGTGGTTCAGAAAACATGAGATGAACTATAAAAATGAACCTTGAAAGTATGGTCTCATGGAGCATGCAAACCTCAGATGGGAAAGGATAAGAAGACTTGGGTGACTGGTCAGACCCCAGGCCAGACTTGGTTCTGAGACTGCAGCTTGCTTGTGGAAACATGCAACTCAACTGATTCCTGAGGGAGGAATACACACTATACTGTTTAGACATCACAGCAAGAAACTGTTCAGTACAGGCATATCTTTTTTTCCCAAATATGTTTGATTCATAGTTGAGTACATGGATGTAGAAGCCATCAGTACATAAGTGCTGTGTTTTATAAAAAAGAAAAAGAATCCAGGGATATGTTTTGGTAGAGGCTTGGTATGGTGTGGGGGAAGGGGATGCCTCTGCGGGCCCATGCTGAGGTATCCCTTCCCCCTCAGGTACCAGGCACAGGAGGTATAGTATAGAACCAAGTTTATTCAGAACATGTGGAGGGGAGTTGAGGGAGTAGAGACAGAGAAAGGCAGAGAGAGAGAGAGAGAGAGAGAGAGAGAGACAGAGACAGAGACAGAGACAGAGACAGAGAGACAGAGAGAGACAGGGAGAGAGAGAGAGAGAGAGAGAGAGAGAGAGAGAGAGAGAGAGAGAGAGAGAGAGAGAGAGAGAGAGAGAGAGAGAGAGAGAAGAGGAGTAGAGGCTGGCCATGAGCACACTAAGAGAGAGGTGGGGTGGGGATGAGGAGTGAGGGACAGAGTGGGGAGAGGTAAGAGAGCAAGAGAAGAGGAGTAAGAGGAGAGAGGAGGGGGCAAGCAGCCCCTTTTATAGTGAACCAGGCATACCTGGCTGTTGCCAGGTAACTGTGGGGCTGAGCCTAGACAAAAGGTCAACAAGATGACCATGTGAAGAGATTCTCTGTGAGGAATTGACTTGCCAGACCATGCAACTTCCCAAATCTCTCCAAGTCCAGTGAAGCAGGTGGTATAGCTCCACTCAAAATCTGAAGGCTAGCGATGCAGGGCATTGAACAGTGCACATCTTGGTCTGCAGGACTGATAACCAGGAAAATGACATCAGCAGTAGACGTCTGTTCCCGTGTAAGCGGAGAACATCATCTTTTTGTTCTTTGCAGGTTCTGATGGGTCAGGTGGTGCCAAGCTGCACTAGTGAGACAGCTCAGATTCTTTACTCCACACACAAATTCAAGGGCTTCTTCCTCTAGAAGGCTGTGCACAGAGACACCTACATATGTTCTACTGGCTACCTGGGCACTTTGAACCCAGTCAAACTGATGCATAAAATGAACTATCACAGGATGGTTTGCCCATTTGTTACTGCCTTCTGAGGAGTGACTCCAGATGAATTTGCCGTATTCAAACTTAGAGAAGGATAGGACTATATACTGATTCTCAGGCCCCTTAGAAAGATTTCAAGGCATAAGACATGACAAATGAACCTCTCTGACAGAATTCGGGATCTTCCTTTGTTGGTAGACCCCAGCTTTCCTATCACAGTGGATTTCATCTGAGGTTTTTCAGACTCAATTCTTAGAAAAGTCATTATGAGGGTCTCTAATGACCCATGGGCAATCTTTGCTTCTAGGCCTCTGTCCTTTCAGACTTTTGGAAGTTATTAAAACTCACCATTGACTGCCTTAGCCAACCCCTCTCCCCCAGCCTCACTGCTATAACAAAATACCTGTGTCTGGGCTTGTTTTTTTAATGAACAACATATGTTTATAAAATATGTGTCAGGTCCAAAGAATACTCCATTTTCCCACACTCTGGTGTTTAGACAAAAGTCAGCATTCCTTAGAAACGTGTGAAGCCCATTCCTTTCACCTAAAAGGAGCCCTTAGCACTGACAGAGGGGACAAATGGCTATCTGCGGTGTTGGTTAGCACACCAAAGTGCACACTGGCCTCCAGGCCCCCTCAGCATCACAAGGACCTGTTTGTTACACATTTCAGAGCCCGTGCTGGGAGCCTGGCTCTTCTTAGCTCTTCCCTTATCTAAAGTTCTTCAGCTCATGGGCTTCCCTCCCCGCAGTTACTCATTCTCCTTATAACTCTGCTATTTTGACTATGCTCTCAATTTTGTTTGTGTCCTTTTTGTCTTCCTCTCTTTCTTTCTCTATCTCAGCCCCACTACCCTATTATTCTATGCTCTATTTTCTGTGCTTCTCTCTCTCTCTCTCTTTCTCTCTCTCTCTCTCTCTCTCTCTCTCTCTCTCTCTCTCTCTCTCTCTCTCTCTCTCCTACAATAAGACCTTCTCCTTAACGGTACCCTTCAATGTTCATGTCATCAGTTCATTCAGTATGTTTAATGGCTCAGTGCTGCAGAGCTGAGGAGGAGCCTAGGACTGAGGTGCCCAGCATCTGACAAGAGCCTTCTTGCTACATCACTAGTGGAGAGTGAGAGGGTGGGAGATGTGGGAGTGAGTTCTCCACTTGTGAACCCATTAATGTGTTAACAACATTACTATGCCCATGATAACCCAACCATCAGTCGTCACTAAGCCCTGTCTCCCACACACTTGCGCATGGTCATAGATCATTGTCCGTGCATTGACCAGATACACTTCTGCCTAGGGTCATGAGGTGTTCTTTCAGGCCATGCTGCATGATGGAGCCACCACATGACTCAGAACTGAACTATTAAGGGCACACATCTGAGGTGTCACTATCACAACAAATAACTAAGCTATGAGCTTGATCTGTACACATGTTCATGAGACAAGATCACATCTTAAATAAAATACACACACACACACACACACACACACATACACACACACACACACACACACAAATACACCAGGTCCAAGCAGTTCTCATATTCATAGTGCCCTGTTGAATCTATGTTTAAATCTAATATGGCCAATTATAAAACCACCATAAAGGGTCATGACACCACATGAAAAAAAAATCCCAGTATATGAAATTGGTGCTTCCTTCCACAGGGGTAAGAAATGCTGTAAACCCCATGAAAAAAAAATGTTCATCATTATAATGGCTCAGATGAGAAGCAAGCTGGGGTCATGACCCCCAAGGCTTATGAAAACTGGGAGTGAGACATCTCTGACTTGGCTAGCTCAATCTCCCTTGGGATCAGGAAAATTGAACCTAACGTCACAGAGATTGTCATATGCTGAATACCTGTGTATGTTAATAAATTCTAAATCACTTGGCACATACCTACCCTGCAATAGTTACTCCATACGTAGGAATAAGCTGTTCTCATATTTGCGTTGTAAAAAGATGGAAGCACAAAGAGGTCTAGCCCAGCCTCCTCTCTAGCAGTGACTGTGCAGTGTGCCCAGGAGCATAGCCTTTCTTCATGGATGGAGAGAAAGCAGGGAGTGGGATGGGGACTTGATGCTTCTCCTTGCTGGTCACTGTAGCTTAGCCAAAGTGAGCCTGCCCCCTGGCTCATATGATGTGGTAAGTTGTTCTTTGGTATCTGTGGGAGGACTGGCCCCAGGAATTCCATGGGTGTTCAAATCTGTGGATATTCTAGTCCTTTATGTAAAACATGTATAGTATTGTATATAAACTAGAACCTTCACTTTTATATTTTATATCACCTCTAGATTACTTATATTAAGCACAATGGAAAGGTGATGTAAACAGCTGTTAGAGACGTATTATATATAGGAAAAGTCTATACATGTTTGCTACCATTGCATCCTAATGCCTTCCACACCATTTTGAGCCCATGTTTAATTGAATCTGTGAATGTGGAACACAGAGGGCTCTGTCTACCTTCATTCACTTGCTGTGAATGAAGCAAGTGAATTCACATTGTTTCATTCCTTCTGTGCTGGGCCCTTCTCATGACTTTATACTGAAGACCTCATTTTCTTTTTCCCACCTTCAGGTATTCCCTGCAGAAACCTTAGAATCCAACTGAGCAGTATACTTTCCACATGCTTTTCTCTCCTCAGGAGACACTGAAGACCTTTACTGCCTGGTTCTCTGATGAAACACCCCCTGGCTGCCTCACGATTCCTGAACATTTACGCTTCTCAGGATGTCCTGATTCCTTATGAAGCATCCCCACTTCTGCTGTTGGTGTATGCGGAGTTGCAATGTCAAAGGACGTTTTAAAGACCAAGAGTCAGGAGAGGAGTGTGGTCCTCTCACCAAACCCAAAGGCAATATATGCCTAACACATATCTGACTATTGTCCCCAGTCCCGTACCTCTGGCTTTCCTAACATAGGAGGGACATTACTCAGGTGGCTCGGTCAGCTGACAGGGAAACAAAGAGGATTGTTTCTAGATGCATCACCACTGTTATCTTCAGTGATTTGGGAATCATATTCTAAAAAATTTTGCTTTTTATTTGTACCACGAGTTTGACTTTGTCTATACCTGCAGAGACAATTCAGCCAGGTGTCAACGGAGGCATCAGACCAGTCCCAGAGACGGTGGAGATGTCCTGCTTCTCTACTTTTACACATATATATCTTACTTCTCAGACAAGATTTGGAAACATCTCCTGGGGAAAAATCCCTGCTTTTATGAATCCCTTACATGGAGGAGCTATTCAGTACATTTTCAGTGGTCTGTTGATTGGCTTTTCATTGGTTGTTCTTTGGTGTATATTTTTCTTTCCTCTTATAGCTAAATAAGGCGAATCTGCAACCCAACTACAAAAAGGGATTTTCAAAGGCAGAATTCAGAAGTGGATAGACCTCCAATTCATGTCCCGACCTTCAGGTATATTTTCACTCTAGCAAAACAACAACAACAACAACAACAAGTTTTACTAGCAAAATTTGGGATTCCCTATTTGCTTCCTGTCTATATTTTAGTTTTGACATTAAATTAGTATGCATTCTTCTGCCATGCTATATTCATTTGACTTCGTAACATACTGTCCTAGTGGATTTCCCTAACTATGCAATGCCACAATTTGGAGCACCCCTGCTGAATAGCTGTACTTTAACTAGTACAGAAAGCTTTACTGTAAAGCCAGATTCCCGGGTCACGACACAGGGCTGCTCTGTGGGACTGGGCTCTGTTTGTCAGCTTCGGGAAAGCTAGCTTAACTTCCATCCTTCCGTCACAAGTAGATCTCTGTGAGGCTCTGAGTCAGTGCTGTCTGTTCCTGAGCTGTCAGAAAGAAGACATGTTATGGTCTAAAAATAAATATAATAAGTTTCCTTATTCAAAAATGGCAGGACAGATTTTACACAACCGTTCCACCAAACTGATCACATGTCACTGGGTTTGGAAAGTTTTTCACGCATAATAAAAATCTTGGAAACTTTTGGGTACAAAAACAAGAGCTAGAGTGGAGGATGTTTCCTCTTTTCCCTTCTGTGAAGAGAGATAACATTAGCTCTGTGCTCCGGCCAGCATGGGGGAGAACATTCACAGCCCTTCTGGGCTCGCATGGGATCAAAACTGAACAAAGACAATTAGCCTGCAAAGCTTTCTTTGGCAAGTCTCCACGTGTGTCAAGGACATCTGCCCATTAGCACTATTATTATTAAAACCAGTGTTTTCTAAAGAGCATTCCAGAAAATTGCCAGCTTTTAGGTGTTATTTGAGCAGAAGGATGCAGGGGCATGGAAAAGTTCAACAATCAGAGACTTAAGAACTCACTGCATTGTTGATGTCAGACCCTCTGAAAGTGGGGGATTACAGAATGCAGTTTGGAGCTCTGGTTTCCAGTGACATTGTAAGCAGGCATTCTGAATGTCTCTTCTTTCTAAAACACCGAGAAATCTTGGCTGAATGCATAATTTTGTGTGCACAGTTTGCAAAAATTATGGAAATCATTCTGGGGAGCGGAGACAAGAAATAGTACAATAAGTTACTGATGACGTTGTATTGAACTGAAAGCTTTTCCAATCGCAGAGACCCAGCACTCTGAGTGTCAGCAGACATTTGAAGGACATATTTGGGGCTGTAACCTGCATTAAACCTGGATCCTCCAATGGCTGCTCTGCCAGGTAAAATAGGTGATTAGAAAAAATTCATTCACAGAAAAAGGAGACAAAAGAAAATGTTTTTATCCCCGTTTATGTTACAGATGCATGGAGATGTCTACCACGTGTATAATCAGAGGCCACCTTTATCATCTAGAAAACTGTATGGCAAGGAATTAAATGTCATACTTTCAGACTGTGCAACTGTAGCAAAAAACCAACAACTCCTTCTGGATAGACTAACTCCTCACAAAATCTTTCCAGTACTTGCACATGCAAAAACAGAAACAAAAACAAACAAACAAACAAAAAAAACATTGAACAGTTGACTGTCGCAGCTTGGCTGGGTCCAACTTGGACTCTGGGGGTGAATTCACTTTCCATGTTGCTTTCTCAGCTGCTGAGATGAACGGTGAGTGCTTGCTTGCTCGAATGACAACAACCAGCTATTGAGTAAAAGGTCAAATCCCCAATTACAAAACACTTAAGAAAAAAAACTATCCCAAGTTTGCAGGTATGACTAACATCAACCTTTTTATCCTAATAATCTTAGACATTTAAATTACTGAGTATAAAATATAAATGTAAGATTGTTAATTTATACAAAACGGAAGGATATCATGTGTGTATGTGTGTTGCGATAATACTATGCAGATGGTAATAGTACCAATCAGATATTAATACTATGTAAAAGAAGATGGAAGTGTTTGGAGTTAAAGATAATACAACTTCACAAATCCATCTGAGAATAGATCTCTAATGTGCAAGCATCCTAGGGTGTTAATTGTCAGGAAATGTACTTTGAATTTGACTTAATAGATATAATTTCAATGAAAGCAAGCCCCTTGGCCTCCTGTTCAGGTGAGATAGAGTTGTTGTTACCCTCCTGTTTGGGAAGTCTGATGGCTCTTGTATTCACGATGGGTTAGTGTAGCAGTACCAGATTTTCAAAAACTTGAATTACAGATACTCTAGTTGGAGTTTTATTGCTGTGAAGAGATACCATGACCATGGCAACTCTTATAAAAGAAAACGTGTAACTAGGGCTGGCTTACAGTTCAGAGGTTTAGTCTACGGTTGTCATGACGGGAAGCCTGGCAGCATGCAAGCAGATGTGGTGCTGGAGAAGGAGCTGAGAGTTCTACATCTTGATCCACAGGCAGCAGAAGGAGACTGTGTGCTACTCTGGGTGGAGCTTGAGCGTAGGAAACCTCAAAGCCCACCCCCATAGTGACACACTTTTTCCACAGGCCATACCTACTCTAAAAAGGCCATACCTCTTAATAGTGCCACTCTCTATGGGCTAAGCATTCAAATACAGGAGTCTATGAGGGGGTATACCTACTTAAACCACCATATTCATAAAACTAATCACTGTTATTCAGAAATACAAACTGAACTGGTATTGCTGTATTTTCATTCAGTAACTATGGCAACCCCAGGTGAATGAAGGAGTGGGAAAGAATGTGGGATGAGAAAGGTGTAGGTTCGGAAGGAGATGGTGACTCATGGACCACCATGAATCCAGTCAAGTAGAATGGGCTGGTCATGTTAGGCTCTGCCTGACCTTTCACCTTCATACATTAGCTGTGTTTGCTATGAACTATCAAATGGTATCAGCCTTAGGGATATTCTATTGCATGATTATAACAGAAAGGCAACAGAGTGGGCCAAAGAAGCGATCAAAAAGCAAGGAGGAGGGCAACACTTCTGCAGGTCTGTATCCACTCCCAGAGTCTGACCCTGGGCAAGGGGAGTGTTCTGAAGCAGACCCACACTTTGTAAGTGGGATGGGCCACTGGGTGTGGTTTCCTGTATCTAAGAACTTTGAAACCATGATGGACTCTAATAACATCACTTACAAATGCTTTCGTGGTCAGGATATGGCTTCAGTGTGGCCCCTACAGGGTTATGTGCTGACTGTCTCATCTCTAGTGTGCAGGTATCAAAAATCAGTGTGACCTTCAAGAGGTAGGGCCTAGTGAAAGGTAAGTAGGGCACTAGCAGAGGTGTCTCAGGAAAGGACAAATATTAGTCTCCTAGAGTAAATTATTTCTCATGAAAGTAGTAGCTTATAAAAGAGAAAACTCAACCAGAGAAGCTGTTTTCCCTCCCTCTCTGATGAACTGCTGACCCAACACCATTCCTTCCTCATCCCTCTCTTCATCCCTTTCCTCTCTTTTCCTTCCTTCCTTCCTTCCTTCCTTCCTTCCTTCCTTCCTTCCCTCCTTGCTCCTCCTCCTCCTTCCTCTCTCTCTCTCTCTCTCTCTCTCTCTCTCTCTCTCTCTCATTCTCAGCTTTCCTCTGTAGAGGACAGTACAGTTTGCCTGCTGAGGAGAATCCTGGGAATGCAGACTCACATTATGGACAGCAGTTTCTGTAATTAGTGTTATCTCCCCTGTCCTCAGAAAAGGAGACCATGATGTGAGGGAAGTGCTTTGGGGAGATATTGGGTTCTAGAGGAGGACATGGGGGTAGATGGGATCACATTTTATTCTATACATGAATGAAAATCTCAAGATAGATAGATAGATAGATAGATAGATAGATAGATAGATAGATAGAGAAATTGGAAGTAGATTGGGACTCCAGGTCCTTGCTTACTTTAGTCCAGGGCTGGATTCTAACTGTGGAACTACGTGTTAGCTGTGCTGTGCCTCCTTGCAGGGTGACAGGTGCAATTGTCTGACCTGAAATGATGGACAAAATGCAGATGATGGTGACACAGCTGGAGTTAAGCTTGGTTGCCACGGACCACACCAGTCGGGGCCCTGGGAAGAGGGTCCTTGAAGTCTAGGTGGGTAAGGATTTGGCAGTGACAAACAGAAACAAACACAGAGGCAGTTTGAATCTGAGTGTATTTTATAGCTTTCAAGCAGGGGATTTTATACATTAAAACCCAGACATAACAACTCTTAGAAACTGTATCCAGCGAAACATTCACGAATACCAACAAAAATCATTTGGCACGGTAAAATACAAAAATCATCTGAGCATTACAACTCTGAAACTACATGTTCAGTGAATCACAAACAGAACAGCTTTGTGAACATCATTATTAATAATATAAATCATCAAAATATAACAATTTAAAAAATGTATTCAATAGGATGGTTGTCCAAGGCTAATGACACATTTCCAAGAACAGGTTAATAAATCTTTATGGTCAGTGTTCTTAACCGCTGAGCTAACTCTTCAGCCCCATATGGTCAATTATTGTTTAACATCTAAAGCCTGATTTTTTATAAATCTTCAAACATAAATTTAAACTATTTTAATTCTTTCTTATTAAGGCTTTCTTTACCATATATCAAACCCCACCTCTGATGGCACACGTGTAACCATATGAAATTTTATTGTTGGGAAAGTTTATATTTATCATAATAATTTTGTAAATGATTTGAAAAGTAAAGCACTGGTTTCACTGGAGTTAAGGTCATGTTAGTGACCCCATCTCAAGGGATGGTTTCGTACCCATTATTCTTGTTTAAGATCATGGTCTAGGCTACCAGGAACCTGTAACTAAGAAAAGAAATGAAAAAAAAAAACCAGAAAAATTGCCATGAGAACTACGGCTCAATATGTTTGTTTCAGCGGAGAGTTCCAGAAGCGGTTCCAGGAAACCTCCTTCTTTTGAAGTCTAATGCCTCAGTCTGTGGAACTTGTCGCACAGATTCTACTGGAGTTGGTGTAGCACTTGGTGGCTTCCTTTGCCTGACTGTCTTACTCTTCTTCTTCATGGGAAGTTGGAAAGTCAAATAGATACAGTGCTCTAATGTGCAAACTCACATTTCTTGGTAAGGAGGCAAACCACATATATGCTGATCTTGACAAATTGCTAAAGCACTTGTCATAACGTGAAGGGATTTGTGTTCAAGATGTAGCTTTATCTGGAATGCAGAGGTCCTGTATCTCCCCCACCCTTACACGATGGTACACTTGCAATAATGTTGTGATATTAGAGCCATGATATTGTTCTAGTTAGGTTTCTATTTCTGTGTTAAACGCCATGACCAAAACTGACTTGGGGACTAAAGAAGTTTATTTCATCTTGTAGTTCATTGTGAAGCAAAGTCAGGACAGTAATTCAAGCAGAAACCTGGGGAGATAAGCTGAGACAGAGACTAGGTAGGAGTATTGTTTACTGGCTTGCTCCCCATAGCTTACTCGACCTTGAGATTAATGTTCTAAAAGGACAGATTTTGATTACTGTTGGACCTTGGTGCAAGCCCCTTATTTCTGACCTATTTGTGTTGTCTGTTATGGACTCGTGATATAAAAAGACCACCTAAGATTAGGGCTGCTGTGGGTTGATTCGGTGTATGGGATGTGAAACTGAGGAAGGCAGCCACCATTTGTAGTATACTGATAGTCCTTCCTTCTAGCATATATGAAGGATTGCGCGTTATATATACAACACATTTTAAACTGGTGAGTAGCTTTTCACAAATGTTCAGTAATCATAAATCATAATGAAATGTCTTGGGATTGGAAGTTGTCTGGAGCATAACTTCTGGATCTAAGAGAGAAGATAACCAATCAACACAGTAGTCTCATTCTATGTGAGATTTGCTTACTGTGTCCTCATCTACCTACAGTGATCTACAACCAGAAGAAGTCAATCTTCTAACTAATCACCACACAGAAAGAACATTCATATGAATTTTATTACCATATTCTTGTTCTGTTTTATTACTTGTACTGACTGGTTTTGTGTGTCAACTTGACACAGGCTGGAGTTATCACAGAAAAAGGAGCTTCAGTTGGGGAAATGCCTCCATGAGATCCAACTGTGGGGCATCTTCTCAATTAGTGATCAAGGGGGGAGGGTCTCTTGTGGGTGGTACCATCCCTGGGCTGGTATTCTTGGGTTCTATAAGAGAGCAAGCTGATCAAGGCAGAGGAAGCAAGCCAGTAAGAAACATCCCTCCATGGCCTCTGTATCAGCTCCTACTTTCTGACCTGCTTGAGTTCCAGTCCTGACTTCCTTTTTGATGAACAGCAGTGTGGAAGTGTAAGCTCAATAAATCCTTTCCTCCCCAACTTGCTTCTTGATCATGATGTTTGTACAGGAATAGAAACCCGGACTAAGACATTACTTGTTGATGTTAAATACTTCCTAATTCATATGCCCATGTTTATCAAGTCTTATGTATATAGGAAAAGTGTGGAATATAAAGAACATTCAGTTGCAGGCACTTGCAGGCATCTTGGAATGTGTCTGCCATGAATATGTAATTACAGGATGGTGTTGGACAGGGGTCACAGGATTGGGGAGGAGCTTACAGCAGGCAAATCTGCTCCATCCAAAGTGGCAGAGGCAGCACAGACTTTCTAGGAGGGCTGATTTCAGAGTTGTAGGGCCGGGAGCTAACAAGGGAGTTTCAACGATCCAGCTGGGAATGTGTGGGAGCTGAGAGAAAGCAGCTCACATCTGCAGGGTTGCCAGACTTAGTAACGAAAAGCACATGATGGCCCTGTTAAATATGAATTTCAGATAAACAACAGAATCTGTATGTGCCAAGACATATTTTTAGTGTAGGTATGTCCCATATACTGCACAACTCTATAGATTATTTGTTACTTTGGAGGGATTCAAATTTCCCCGGCTGTGCTGTCTTTTGTCTGGCAAACATATCCTTGCACACTGGGAGGGTACACTGTGTTCCAGGGCCCACGGGGAAGGTACACTGTGTTTCCAAGGCTGATTATTTAGGGAAGGACTTGAGATGTATGCTAAAATTGATGAGCCACTGGAAAACTTTCCTCACAGGCGTGTGACACCACAGACAGCTGTGTCAACTGTGCTGTCAAGAACCATGAAAAGAGAATTAGTTTCTATTGCCCCATAGCCAGGACCGAGTTGTCAGTTACCCCACACCTAGTGCCTCAAAGGACACACATTTATTACCTCTCCCCTTCAATAGGACAGAAATTTAGAAGAGGCTTTTCTGGGTCCTTTTGACTTAGAGATTTTTGTGTAGCCATGGAGGCGATGTTGAGCCATTATCTACAGGCTCGGTTGCTTTGAGGGTGACTCGCCTAAAGGTTGGCACACCTATGACAGGAGTCGGGTATTGCTGTGACAGACCTGATGATGTTGGTTTGGAGAGTATTGTGGAAGGACTTTGGAATTTTGGGAGAGAAAATTCATTTAGTGTTCAAAGCTTGGTGAGCTGTTCTTTAGGAGCTTTGGAAGGAAGTGGTATAGAGAGGGTACAGAGGCCTGGCTTGCGACATTCCAGAGGGAAGTTTGAGAGTTACTTGAAGACTATCAGGGCCAAAGCATATTTGCATTCTATGGTTCTGGTCAGCTGGGGCTGAAGCGTCAGCTGTGATCAATAAGAGGCCAGCAGCACTCTGGTTAAACCTTTGCATTACTGGAACAATTGGTGCTGGTTAGCTGGAGCTAAGAAATTAGTGGTGATTACAAAGATCGGATGTAAAGATATCCTGATGTAAACAAAAAAATATTGCGGGGAGAGAGAGAGAGAGAGAGAGAGAGAGAGAGAGAGAGAGAGAGAGAGGCATCACTGAGGTGAAATCTTCTGGTGTTTCCTGAGAGTCAGCACACAAAAGCTGTGTTCCAGAGGTGACCAAGATTGCCTCTCACACTGGCAGCCTGAACTGAGGTACTGTCAGAGCCTCCCAGATAGTATTGGTTTTGAAGACATGAAGGCATCATGGAGAGCCGCAGTGGCTTGACTCTGTGAGAGGCCCCCACACACATCAGCTCCTGTCTCCAGATTCCTGCCTTGCTTGAGTTCCCATCCTTGTTTTCTTCAATGATGAACAATGATGTGGGTGTAAACCAAATAAATCCTTTCCTCTTCAAGTTGCTTTTGGACATCTTGTTTCATCATAGCAATAGTAACCCTGACTAAAACAGAGTGCTGTTCACAGGGAGAGTTAAAGGTATTTTAAGAAGAACTTCCTCCTTCAAGGGGCATGCACATAAAATGGATGCAGTCTCCAGAAGGGATCCCAGGAGAAAGTATGTGCACCAGGATTGGGGACTGTGCTGAGCCTTCTCAGTTAAGAATGGAATGTTTCTATAAAGAAATGAGAAACTGGTGTGCTGGGGGGTGGGAGGGAGTGAAAGTTACTCAGGGGAACAATATCTGTCTATCTATGTATCTATCTAGTATGTATGTATGTATGTATGTATGTATGTGTCTATCTATCTTATCTATCTATCCATCCATCCATGCATCATCTATCTATACTGTCATTGTCTTTTTTATAATCTATTCATCATCTGTCTATTGACTATCATCTATTATTTATTTCCTCTTCCATTGTCTAATCCTGAAGCCATTAGCTTAACATACACTGGCATTTTAGCCAAGTGTTTTCCGGCGCACACATGAAAACTGACCTGTAAGATGAGCGCCCTCTGCTGCCACTTTTATGGAATAGATTTGTCTGGTAATATTAAGGAAAACGCCTTAAATGGTAATAATAATTTTAAAATCTATGAGAACAAATAGCACGTGTATCCTTGCAAGTATTCCAAAGATTTTTTCTTGTGTAGGAATCCACGTTTCTGCTCTTGAACCAAGTCTTTCAAATTGGTTTTATTCATTGAGTGGCAGCTACCATGCAGATATATGTGAGATGAGGGGCTGTAGAGAGAATATCTGGTGTATTGTATGGATAGATCACCTGTCGATTAGAAAGCCCATGGCCCATGGCTTAGGCAGGAAATAGAAGGTGGGACATCCGGGAGGAGAAAGAATTCTGGGGTAGAGCCAGGCATGTGGCCATTGGCCTGGGAAGATGTGAGGAGAAGGAGGCATGGTATCTGAGCTCAGGTAGCCAGCCATGTGGCAGAATGGAGGTTAAGATAAGTGGGATATTTTAAGTTAGATCCAGTCAGAGTAGAGAGCCTAGCTATATGTTCAAGGTATTTGCAAATGTATTTTGAGTCTGAGTCATTTCTGGGAACATGGGGCTCGGAGGAAGAATGGGGCCTAACTTCAACAAAAGGCACTTATGAATTTAGTGTGTAGTGAGGAGCATCCATCCGCACTCTTAATGGAACAAATCCCTTGCTAGGGGCACAAACACATAGTTCAGAGGTCACCACCAAGGTTATTCCACCAAATCCCTCAGCATGTGGGCAAGAGGAGACGGTTCCTAAGGACTACAGAGCATCCAGGAGAAACAGCTGACCACTGGGCGTCATGGTCTGCTGTACTGGTTATTCCTGGGAGACCCAGAAGGGCTTCATGGATTCAACGACAATTTTACTTCAGCCACAACTCACAGCAATGAGGACACATTCACTGAACATCAAATAGCTGAGTCTCAGCTCCTGACTCCCTCCCACCTTGCCAGTGAGCCATCTGGGCGCACTAAATACATGTATGAGGACTGGGATATAGTTCAGGTGGTAGTGTTTGCCCAGCATGCATGAAACCCTGTGTTTGAACCTTGGCATTGCTTAAACTGGGTTATTGTGACACAGGCTTGCAATTCCAACACCTAGGAGGTGGAAATGGAGAATCAGAAGTTCAAGGTCATTCTTCTTAACAAAGGGAATTTGAAGCCAGCGTGAGGTCTCAAAAATTAAAAGGGCTAAACAGAGACACAAATGATAGCACTGTCCTAGTGTTAGTGTAGAAACTTCCCCGTATCTCATGCATTCATCTGCAGAATCTGGCTCTATTTTGAGGTTTTTGATACTAGTCCTCCCTCTATCTGAAATGTTTTGTTCCTGGATCATTATTCAACTCAGAACTTAAAAGAACGCTCCTTCCTCATCTGTCTGTCTGTCTGTCTGTCCATCTGTCCGTGTGTGTGTGTGTGTGTGTGTGTCTGTGTGTGCTCTCGCGCATGTGCATGCATGCGTGCAGGTGCATGTGGAGGTCAGAGGACAACCTCAGGTATTGCTTTTTAGGCACTATCCATTTCTTTTTTCCTTTTTCTTGTTCCTCCCTCTCTCTCTCCCTTCCTTCTTGCCCCCTCTTTCTTTTTGAAGCAGTGTTTCTCATTGGCCTAGAGTTTGCCAATTAGGCAGGCCGGCCGGCCAGTGAGCAGAGAGCCACCGCTCCGTCTCCCTAGCACTTGGGTTACACAAGTGTGCATACCATCACATCTGACTTTTGCATGTGATTTGGGGGATTTAACTTAGGTCAGTGTGCTTTTAAATAAAAAATGATGGGCCATGAATTTCTTTTAATTAGATATATTCTTTATTTACATTTCGAATGATTTCCTCTTTCCCGGGTCCCCCCTCCCCGAAAATCCCATAAGCCCTCTTCCCTCCCCCATTCCCCAATCAACCCCTTCCCTCTTCTCTGTCCTGGTATTCCCCTACACTGCTGCACTGAGCCTTTCCAGGACCAGGGGCCTCTCCTTCCTTCTTCTTGGGCATCATTTGATATGTGAATTGTTTCTTGGGTATTCTGAGCTTCTGGGCTAATATCCACTTATCAGTGAGTGCATACCATGTGTGTTCTTTTGTGACTGGGTCACCTCACTCAGGATAACATTCTCCAGTTCCACCCACTTGCCTAAGAATTTCATTAATTCATTGTTTTTAATAGCTGAGTAGTATTCCATAGTGTAAATATACCACATTTTCTGTATCCATTCCTCTGTTGAGGGACATCTGGGTTCTTTCCAGCTTCTGGCTATTATAAATAGGGCTGGATCTTTACCAACCCTACATCCAACAGAGGGCTAATATCCAAGATATACAAAGAACTCAAGAAGTTAGACTCCAGAGAGCCAAATAACCTTATTAAAAATGGGGTACAGAGCTAAACAAAGAATTTTCACCTTAGGAATATCGAATGGCTGAGAAGCACCTAAAGAGATGTTCAACATCCTTAGTCATCAGGGAAATGCAAATCAAAACAACCTTGAAATTTCACCTCACACCGGTCAGAATGGCTAAGATCAAAAACTCAGGAGACAGCAGGTGCTGGCGAGGATGTGGAGAAAGAGGAACACTCCTCCACTGCTGGTGGGATTGCAAGCTAGTACAACCATGCTGGAAATCAGTATGGTGGTTCCTCAGAAAACTGGGCATGATACTACCAGAAGACCCCATTATACCACTCCTGGGCATATACCCAGAGGATTCTCCAGCATGCAATAAGAACACATGCTCCACTATGTTCATAGCGGGCCATGAATTTTTAATCATTGAAGCTGGGTGGCAGTCACACACATGACTTCATCATTCTATTCTTTATGTATGCCTGTGTGTGTGTGTACATTTACACATGTGTGTGCTTTCACAATTGTATGCATGTGAAGTCCAGAGTACTAAAGTATCATCTACTTTCTCCTCCTCCTCGTCCTCCTCGTCCTCCTCCTCCTCCTCGTCGTCATCGTCCTCCTCCTCCTCCTCCTCGTCGTCCTCCTCCTCCTCGTTGTCGTCCTCCTCCTCCTCCTCCCCCTCCTCCTCCTTCTTTTCTTATAATGTATCTCATCGGCCTGAAATTCCATCTACAGCCTGCTAGCTATCTGCTTCAGGGTCTGCTGTGTGGCTATTGACCTGCTCCCTCCCTACCCAACTTGCTTCCCCTTGCTGACTTGACTTCCCAAGCCCAGGAAGGAAGGGAGAGAGATGAAGGGATTACAGTGGTCACCACGGTGACCTTGTACTCTCTCGCTGGTTACAGATGACTCTTCTCCTGGATGTCCTCATTCTCTCTGTGTTGTGGGTTCTATTCTCTTTCCCCAAAGATAGGTGAAAGTTCTAGAGTCCAGTACCTTAGAATGTGACATTATTTGGAAACAAAAATCTTTGCAGATGTAACTAAGTTAAAAGGGAAGTCATCCTGGATTAGGATAGGTCTATATCCAATGAGTGATATTCCTAAGAAAACAGAAATTTGTAAGCAGAGATCGCCAGGAGTTTAGTAAGGCCACGTGAAAATGGAGGCAGAGAGTCATTTAGTTACAAGTGAGCGGATGTCTGGGTTTGTGGGCAGCTGGCAGGCATTTGAAAGAGGTCAGGAAAAATTCCTCAGAGTGACTCTGGAGGGGACAGGCCCTCCTCACACTCTGATTTGGGTCTTCTAGCTTCCACATCTGTGAAACACATTTCTTGTTCTACATTACACAGTTTGGGGTCCCTTGTGATAGAGGCCTTAACAAACAGACACACCCTAGCTCACAGAACCTCAGTGTTCCTGCTGCCTGCAGACAATGGGTTCCATTCCCAGGTTCTCTGCTGCAACCAGATCACTGCCCTTGCAGGTAGGTCCTCTTGGCCAGGACTTCAAAGGCTCTGTTCCCAAGATTAATCTTCCACCTGGCTCTTCTGGTCAAAGGAAATCTGTGTCCTCCTCTCCCACACCCACTCAGAGAGGGTTAACAGGCTCTTCCCAGTGCAGGAGGGCTCTCTGAGTCATCCACAAAGAAATGATTTTCCTGTTTTGTTTTGTTTTTTCACTCAAAGCTCCTGGTTGTGAATTAGCTTGTCATTAGCTCTGACCTCTCATTGATTAGAGCATGCAACAGGTCAAGGCCATTCTGTTGGTTCAGCAGTGGATAACAGGCATGCCCCTGTCTCTGGAAATTTCTTCCAGTGGTATTTTAGAACTCTTCTCCCCACCCTGGTCTTTCACATCCTTAATATGTTTGTGAGTCTAAGAGCCGAGGCAGGGGTGTTGACCACTGCTCAGTTCCCCAGGTTAGTCCTTCCTAGTAGCTGATGCGTAGCCCATAACACCTTTGAAGGTGTTCTTTTCTTCAGTGAGCACCACCACACTGTACGTAGTAAAATCTCTTTGTTTCACTGAACCACGTGTCCCTGGAGGTTCTTCAGGGAGCGTGCATTCCTCCAGCTGAAGGCTTCATTGAGCTCCCTGGGAAAGTTTTTCCACCTTTATTTTAGCAACAATACTCTGATTCTCCTAACTTTTAGTGTGGGGTGTGTGTGTGTGTGTGTGTGTTGCAAGCAACATGAAACTGACATCTCTGTTTGTATGTGCAGTTGTTTCTCTGCATTAGAAGAAGACAGAATCTCCCAGTCACAGGCCACAGGCCTATAACTTTTAATTCTTTCTGCCCACTGATCTGTGGCTGACTTGGCCCCTTGAGCCTCCTTTTGTAGTGGGGTTAGGCGATCTTTCCATCCTTCCAGGCATTCTGTTCCTCAAAGCTTTCTGTGCTTTTTGACTTGCCCACCAATTCTCCCACCCCTGCCTCCCACCTCACTGTGGTAGTGCTGAAAGCACAGGCTTGAACCCCTGCATCTGGATTTTTACGTGGATTCTGGGACCCAACTCAGGTCATCAGGCTTGCAAGACCATCCTTTTTGCCTCCTAAGCCTTTCTCCTGTTCTTTCTTCCTCAACTCACTGTACCTTTCTGTACAGCAGAAATCAGGAAGCTGAGAACACAAGCAAGTGAATCCCTCTAGTTTCATGCCCCCACTGCCTGTTCCATTGCGAGTGCCGATGAGATCCCACAAATGGGATGCAGGCATTGGAAACTAAATGGTGGAGACTGGGCAGGGGCATCTTTTATTTGCATTTTTTTAACCCAGGTCAGGTACAGGCATAGGTTGAGTTTGTTTCCTTCCCACCCTAGAAGTGATCCAGTATTCACTCTCCAGACTTGGGAGTGGCATGCAGTCAGGCAGGTGCCATGGACTCTGGGGTCACCAACTCCTGCTTGGTCTTGCACCTCTGTTGAGTGGCTTTTTTTCTTACACTCATGACTTCCAGGGTAAGTGCCTTGATCTCTTGGTTTTTCACCTTTCTAGTTGCTATAGGTGTGACAGGGTCCCCAACGGCTCAGTTCTACAGCATTCTGGGGATCATTCCTGAGAGTCTACCACATGGTCTCAGTCTTTAAGTCAGTTTCTCTGTATTAAGTCTCATTCCACATAGAATCCCTAGGTGTGGTTTGGTTTCTCTTTCTGTGTTGACTTGGCAGATACAGGCTTGCCACATGGCTTCACATTCTCAGTGATAGACATGAGCCCTGTCTAGCCTCAATTGGTGGCCTCAGCTTCCCTGTGGGTAGATCGGGTTGGTAAAGTCTTGGTATTCGGCACAAGGGATTTCTACTACACACACACACACACACACACACACACACACACAAATTCACACCCACAATGTAACAGATAGCAAGGCAAGAAAATATAGGGATTTTTTTTGCTTGTGTTTTCAACTTCTTCAACTTCCTGTGTACATATACTACACACACACACACACACACACACACACACACACACACACGAACTGACAGTCGGAAGGGGGAAATACTATGTTGTAAGAGATCTCAGGCGAGGTTGATAAGTCTATATCCTGGTTCTGGCCATGGCTCTACTCTGGTCCAGTCAAATGCCTTCACTAAACCTTTCCCTTTCTTGGGACTGAGTTTCCTTCTCTTTGAAATAATGAATTCCACCTGTCTTCCAAAGCTGATTTTAGCTCAAAGACTCTGTTCCTGCAAAGTATTGTGTGTGATAGTCATCAGAGGACTTGGTGCTACATAACCTCACCCATCGAGGCAGCAGCAGCCTTGCAAATGGCACGCTCCCCCTCCTGCTCCACAGCCTGCTAGCCATCGTAGGCACTAAGTTGCTTGCTCTGTCTGCTTGCCGTTCTGTTTTCTATTAATAGTAAATTGATGTAAAATTGCTGTTCCTGAGAATTGGAGATGTTGCCATTGGAAACAGGCTCAATTCATCCACATAAGCATTTAAAAAAAAAAAGCAAGGCAAATGTCATAGTGAAAATGGCAGTTTGTTTTCAGAGAGCATAGACATCACCCTTTGAAGGCTTGCTCCAAAGGGGTATGTCCCCTACTGTCAAGGCTGGGGCAGCAAGGGCTAGCCATGTCTTTGACTCTTGGTGTCTGACACCATATGGAGAAGTCTAATTGTACGCTGGTCTTCACCGCCTGCACTTGTGTTACAAAGGAATACAAAAGAATCTGTGATTAACTTCGAGTAAAAGACGTTTCCTCTAGTTTTTCTCTTTCTTCTTTTTGTTGAGGCCCAGTGAGACTGTGTTACGTTCCTTTAAGTCGTTTCCTTTGCTTTCAGAAGTATTTGTTATTCTTGGCACATGCTTTCCTTCTCACTTACTTACTTACTTAGAAACAAGGCCTTACTAGCTTTGAATTCCCAGAAATCCTCCTGCCTCAGCCTTCCTAGAGCTGGGATTATATGTGTGTGCCACCACATTCAGCTTGCCTGCTTGCCTTCCCTCCCTCCCTCCCTCCCTCCCTCCCTCCCTCCCTCCCTCCCTCCCTCCCTTCCTCCCTCCCTCCCTCCCTTCTTTCCTCCCTTCTTTCCTTTCTTCCTTCTAGCTTTATTGAGATCTATGGTACATATAATAAGATTTACCAGTGTGAGGTACGCTGCCTGATAAATTTTGATGATCGTATGCATACATTTATTTAACTTCTATCACAGTCGAGCTGTGTGTAGAAGACCGCCATTCTCCTAAAGGCTTTAATCATTTCCCAGGTGTCCCCTACACTGCCCCCTAGCTCCAGATAGCCACCAGCCAGCTTCTGATCAATGCCATGTCACTATTAGTAAAATTTCACTACATGGAATCACTTATCATTCAGTCTATGTTTTATCTTTCATCTATATCGAGGTCTTTGATATTCATCTATGTGGCTGTATACATTAGTTCCCCCATTTTCCTATACAATATCCCATAAAATGGATATACTATAATTTGTTTCCATTAACCAGATCATTGAAATTCAGGATGCTTTAACTTTTGGGTGCTTTTAGGTAATGCTATTTTGCAAAGTGGTCATGCCACCAGTGCTGTTCTGAGTGTCTCCCAGTAATCTTTGTATCTTATATATGCTACGGGGAGGGGGTACCCAATGAATCTGGTCAGTTTCAGGGATTTCCTGAAGTTCTTGAATTGTTCACCTTCTGAACTTAACAGATGGAATGTTTCAGCGCCACTTAGAACATACTGTGTCTTAATGAGCTTTCCTCTAAGATGGAGGTTTTATCCAGAAGGAAATTGCCACAAAACACCACAAACACCATTTTGCTGGGATGCAGTTGCCTGTGATGGATGGGCACATAACTAGGTTTCAGAAGAGAAAGAGTGATGTATATACAGGCTGGAGATGGATTGGGGCACCGAAATAGACTGCATTGCAGTGAGTACTAATTAGGATCCATGGGTGACTCAAAGTGCACACACGGTTTAAAGTCTGTAAAATCTGCACTTGGCAACCCAGGGGTGGGGGTGGTGAGGCTCAGCTGCTCATCTGTGACTGGAAAACACATCAGACTGGAATATTTAGAAGCATTTCAAAGCTTATCTCCAATCACTGGCTGAAGGGAGTGAGAGCTGAGTGGAGAATCTTTGCTAAGAAGTGCAGAGGAAATTCCATTAAAAGATGTTGGACTGCTGAAGGTTGGTCTGGTGCTACTTATACAAATGCTAAGTTCTGAATTCCAAACTCTGCTGGCATCCAGAAGAGTGGATTCTTGGGGACACTGGCCTTTCTTGTATCTATCTTGCCCCCAATTTAATTTCTGATTGGTCAATAAATGGCTGGAGTTTATGACTGGGCAGAAGGATAGGAAGGCAGGCTTTAGAATTGTGTGTGTGTGTATCTCAGGAGAGACAAGGAGGAGAAGGAAAGATAGAGAGAGTAGGAGGTCGCCATTAGACTCGATGGAACAGGAACATGTGGGCTGAGAGAAGCCACCCTGAGGACAGGCTGATGGAGCAAAAGCAGCCCAGGAGATATCAGCGACTGGCATTGAGTGGGTTTTAACCAGTGGAGGGATTAGTACAGCTCAGAGCCTGCCCAGCTCAGTGCCAGCATCTATTAAATAAATTACAATGTTTCTGGGTCATCTACTAGGTAATGTAAAAACAGGAAGTGGGGTAGAAACTCCTATAGACATTCAGGAGTAAGAGGGGGCATACTAACCACCCCCCCAGAAAAATAAATACTCCAATAGAGGAGGAGCAAATACATCCTACTCAGAGCAATAGAGACAATAATGTGTAGGTCTGCTGAGAACACACCTTTATGAACTACTTCTGACAATTTACTCTGGGGTGGGCCACAGCTGCTAGAGATGCGGGAAGAATAAGAGTTCCATTAGAACAGAGCATACCTCCTTTTCCCCACAAAAAGTTAAGTTTGGAAAAAGTTTGCACTGAAGAGTGATTTTTGGGTAAGGGAATGCCATATAAGATAATAAAGATAAGAAACGAAGAACACTATGATTTGCAGTTATAAGCACTTTCCTTTTTTTAACCCCTCTTTGACATAATTAGCACTTACAATGGTTGAAGAATTAAAATATGCTGGGTGTAAAAAGTATTCCAAGTTCATGAAGCGAGGGCCTGCAGAAGCTTGTGGGAACTTTACTTACTTCACAGATGCATATGATCAGTGATGCAAGGGGCTTTCTAGAAGACTGATACAAATGAAATGGATTATTTCATTGTGAAAGGCAGAGAGAGAGAGAGAGAGAGAGAGAGAGAGAGAGAGAGAGAGAGAGAGAGAGAGAGAGAGGCTGCTACTTATTTTGTACACTTTAGAGCCACCTATTCTAGGATCAGTTGCAAATTACAACTGCCCAGGGATTGCACATAGAGGCCAACTATCTATCCCAAGGCAGATGTTGTATTAACATATCCAAGAGGCCCTGATATGGATGTGGACAAGGGCTGTCAGGCATTCTGAGGCTCCTGAGATGTGAGACTTTCATTCAAACACTTGTGGTGACCTCTCTATGGCCCAGGATGGCCTGGAAACAGCTCTCTCCTCTCTCCCAGGCCAGCACTGTTTGTCTGCACTGTAAAATCCTGAGATCCCCCAGGGAAGGAGCCAGCACTAGCTCCCAGCTGCCACGGTCAGGTCAGCAAGTTAACACAGGTTCAAAGGCAGCTCATGGGGGCTACCATCTCTCCACACAGCACCAACACACGCTGCCTCAGCACCTGGGCTCAGATCTGGGACTGTTGCAAGTTAGGACTTACAATTGGTTTTACTGTGCATACAAGGCTTTCCGCCCTTGTGGAAATAGTGGTATATTTAATATTTTCTACACTTATTCCTCAGCATGTAAATATCAAATAGGTTTATCTTTAGACTGTATGTGTTGGGCTGTTTGTTTTTTTTAAATACAGTAATGTTTATTTTCCACAATCCTCATACTGAAAACATTTCTGATCCTAAAAATTACCTAAGCCTTGGCTCGCTTTGTGTTGGATCACAGCTGTAAGTCTCCTGGGAATGATGTATTGAAATCCAGACACACTAATGAAATACACTCTGTCAAACTTCTCTGCTATTTGAGTTGCTAGTTTAAAATTCTCACACATACAAAACCCATCCAATGGATTTTGGCTCAAGAGTAGAATGGGATTTTCAACAATTTTCTGAAATGACCTTAAAAATACCTATGACATTTTGTACTACATATTTGTGTGAAATGGCATTCTTAACATTTACAATTATAAAATCAAATTGTTGACCAACTCTGGAAAATGATGAAGACGTTCTATACCCTGCAACACCAAGTATTTCATTGGAATTTAATTATTTACATAAAATGGATAAATCACACCCATCTCACTTGCTTTTGTTTTTAATAAATGACAGAATAATATACAGAGAGAATTGCTTAACAAGTTAAAATGACTTATTAGTTAATGTTTGACTTGTATATCTTTTATATACCTATAGACATGAAGTCATGTGAATATTATTTTAAGAAGAGAATGTATAGAAAGTATTTATACCTGACTTAGATGCCCATCTTCCTTTATTTCCCAGCACCCTTTGCTGTGCCTGCAATAGAAAACAGTTACCACAGCAACGTCCTTTCATTCTTTCAGAGAAATCTGATAGAGTTTTTATCAATTCAAAGCCCAGATCAATCTTCTTTTACCCACAACTGCTCTTATCTCTACCTGGCGACTTGTTGGAGTCACTGGTGGATATTTAAAAGTGTTTTTCTTTCTGTGTTTTAATCTATACATTAAAAAAATGATGTTAGGTTTACTGAGAAGTTGTACAGACAGTACATAGAGCTCCTGTATGTGATTCACTTACTGCAACTAAGAAATTGATTCAAGGCATTTTGTTTTCAATACTTTAAAACTTTTTATTGGTTCTTTGTGAATTTCACATCATGCACTCCAAATCCCACTCATCTCCCACTCCCCTCTTACCTGCCCTCCACCCTGGCAACCCACCCCCACTCCCAAACAGCAAATAAACACCTCATCGTGGAAGCTGTAGTGTGTCCCACAGTTTACTCCTTTCTTTGCTTGCAAACGTTCATTGCAGTGATTTGATGGTTGGATACGAGGCCTCTGGCTTCTGCTACCCTGTCAATACTGAAACCTCACTGGGACCCCTCTTGGATATCCTGTTGTTGTGTTTTGTCATGGAGATCTTGTAGTTTTGATCTTTTGGCCCTTCGTGTTCATTATGGGGTAGATCTTGGGGTAGACCAATTCACATCCCTGGATCTGGGCCTGAGAGGTATCTGAGCTGGTCAGCACCCAGCTCTCCGGCCCTAGTCTGGCTCTCTGGCAACCCTCACTCCTGTCCCGACCACAATCGGCGTCAGCTCTGCCCCGCTGCCCAGGAGAGGTGCAGGCCCACTCTCCAAAGTCGTGCTGCTGGTGACAGACATGGCCAGTCCTCCGCCCTCAGGGCCCCGGAGCCAGCTCTTTCTTAACTATTCTCACACTTCATCTACAGTCTCATCAGTGTCCGTTGATTACATAGCCCGACCCAAGTGCCGTACTGTCTTTACTTAATGCGCCTCAGACATCTCCCATCTGAGAAAACGCACCCTTCCCATTGTTCAGGTGCTCGGCACTTGAGTTTGTTTGGTAGGTATCCCATCATTCATCTGGGCTGCGGACTTGGAGGAAAAATACCTTTGCAGTTCTGGGTCCTTCTTCTTCTTGCCCCTTCTGTCAGTAGCACCTGACTACAACGGGGCTCATCACTGGTGAGGCCCACTTGGTCAGGGTGTGTCCCCAGGTTCCTCTAGTGTAAAGTGGCACTTTTACTTTACTACACACATGTCCATATATCATGAAGCCCCACCATCTCTGCACCTGCCCACCCACCACCCTTGCTCAGCACGCTAGCCTTCCTCTACCCTGCATCATCGAGCCTCCACAGGATCCAGGGGCTCCCCTCCCAGTGATGCCCGATAAGGCCAGCCTCTGCTGCATATGCATCTGGAGCCATGGGTCCCCCCATGTGTACTCTTCGGTTGGTGTTTTAGTCCCTGGGAGCTTTGAGAGGTCTAGTTGGTTGATATTGTTGTTCTTCCTATGGGGTTGCCTTCAGCTCCTTCAGTCCTTGCCCTAACTTCCCCACTGGGCTTCCCGTGCTCAGTTGGATGTTTGACTGTGTACATCCACACCTGTATTGACCTGGCCCTAGCAGAGTCTCTCAGGGGACAGCTATACCAGCACTTCTTGGCGTCAGCAATAGTGTCTGGGTTTGGAGTCTGCAGATGGAATAGATCCCTAGGTGGGGCAGTCTTTGGATGACCTTTCCTTCAGTCTCTGCTCCACTCTTTGCCCCTGCATTTCCTTTTGACAGGAGGAATTCTGGATTAATATTTTTGAGGTGGGTGGGTGACCCCATCCCTCAACCGGGGGCCATGACTATCCACTGGATATGGTCTCTACAGATTCTATCTTCCCTTTGTTGGGTATTTCAGCTAATGTTCTCCCTGTTGGGTCCTGGAAACCTCTTGAGTCCCTGGCATCTGGGACTCTCTAGTGGTTACTCCCAGTTCCCCCTCCCCAACTGCTACACATCTCCTTTCAAATTCCTGACCCTCTATACTTCTCCCCCATCTCCTCCCGTATCTGAACTGGACCCCTTCTTTTCCTCCCCCTCCTCTCTCCCTCCCAGATCCCTCTCTCCCTCTACTCCCCGAGGTTATTTTCTTCCCCCTTCCAAGTCAGACTGCAGCATACTCACTTTGGTGTGGTCTTCTTTCTTCTTGGGTTTCTTATGGTCTATGAGTTGTATTGTGGGTATTCCAAACTTCTTTTTGGCTAATATCCACTTATCAGTGAATGCATACCATGTGTGTTCTTTTGTGACTGGGTTACCTCACTAAGGATGATATTTTCTAGTTCCATCCATTTGCCTGATAATGCTTTGTTTTGCCCACTGATTGAGCATTCATCTGGGAATCTCATCTACAGTAATTAGTACTCTAATGCTCCAAAGCTGACATCGGAATTCTTTCTGTACTTTTCCCCCCTTCTACTCCATGCATTTGTTTATTCAACTGTCTATCAGTGTGTACTCATAGACGTTTAGTTTATACCTTGAGCTATACTACGGTATGGTCCGTATTTATTTTGTTTTTCAAATTGTTGCCACTGGCCATTGGGGGTTCTTTCAGGTTGGCCTCAGTGTCCTTGTGACCCTCTTCCTCCATTTCCATTCCCTTCTCTTTAAAACAATGCCCCTCCACTTTTGGACACAATAGTAGCCCAGGCTTCACATTTTGTGTTTTCAGCTTCTAAGATCAACCACGGTGTAAAAATAAGAAATGTAAAATGCTAGAAGCATTTTATAAGCTTTAAATCGCACCCTGCTCTGAGTAGCAGGACGCTATTGCACACCATCCTGTCCAGGGCAGGGATTATCCCTTGATCCGTGCTGTGTATGTGACCAGCCCATCAGGCCACCTTGATTATCAAACCTCCATTGTCACAATGTCATGGCATCTGTGCTCAAGTGATCCCAACTGTGACCGGATGCTATGTCACCTCTGCCATTGTGTTTTCATCTTTCACCCTCACTTCATCGCTCAGTCACTGTGCCCATCCCCCACTAGGAGAAGGATGAGAACAGTATTCACTGGGATCAACATAGATGCTGTCTTCCCTGACAGCACACACCCTAGCACAGAAGCTAAGGGATAAGTGTGTGTGTGTGTGTGTGTGTGTGTGTGTGTGTAAGATAAAGGACAGTCTGACAGAGGGTCTCTTATTAATCTGGCTCTTACCAAATAGGCCAGGTTGTCTGGCTAGAGATCCTGTCCCTGCTTCTCACTGGAATGCCAACTTCTGCCACAGTGTCTTACTGTTTGGGGATAAAATCTGGGGATCAAACTCTGGTCCCCATGACTGCATAGCAAATACTTTACTAAGCTATTCCCCAGGCCATAGATAAATATTTTTGGTGGTGGTGGTAGTGGAGGAGGAGGAGGGGGAGGAGGGGGAGGAGTGATCAGGTCACTTCATGTAACTTTCCAGGGGCTTTTGCCTCTCTGGTCCTGCTCTCTTAACCCAATTTGCGATGTATCTATTGCCACTGCAAAAGTCAGTTCTCTTGCAAAGTGGAATAAGTATTTGAACCTTTACGATGATTGTCGTAGTTACTGTTCTATTGCTGTGAAGAAACGTCAGGACCAAAGCAATTCTTTTTTTTTAATTCACTTTACATCCCTATCTCAGCTTCCTCTCCTCTCCTTTCAACCTGCCCCTTACAAATCCCTCTTTCCCATTATCCTCTCTCCTTCTCTTCGAGAAAGGGAGTCCCCTTTGGGTACTCCCTCTGGGACATCTAGTCCCAGCAGCACTAGACTCATCCTCTCCCACTGAAGTCCAACTATACAGTCCAGATAGGAGGAAGGGTCTGCCTCTAGGTTACCTCAATCAGGGTGATATTCTCAAGTTTCATCCATTTGCCTGCAAATTCATGATGTCTTTGTTTTTAATTGCTGAATAACATTCCATTGTGTAGATGTACCACATTTTTTGGTATCCATTCTTTAGTTGAGGGACATCTAGGTTGTTTCCAGTTCCTGGCTATTATAAACAAAGTATCTATGAACATAGTTGAGCAAGTGTCCCTATGGTATAGTGGGCATCTTTTGAGTATATGCCCAGGAGTGGTATAGCTGGGTCCAAGGAAATGCTTATAAAAGAAAACATTTATAGACATTTCCCAGTGAAAATTTTAGGGTCATTTACGTATACTGTCATATCATCTGAAAATAAAGGCATGTTGACTTTTTCCTTTCTAATTTGAATCCCTTTGGTTGTCTTATTGCTCTATCAAGTACTATATTGAGTCGGTATGAAGAGAATGGACAATCTTGTTTTGTTACTAATTTTAATGGAATTGCTTTGAGTTTCTCTCTATTTAAGTTGATGTTGGCTATGGGCTTGCTGTCAACTGCCTTTATTGAGGTATGTCCGTTAAATCCCTGATCTCTCTAGGACTTTTATCATGTGCCTGATGATCAGGAGTATATGACCAACATATAGTAAACTCCACAGGATTCTCCTCCTCCTCCTCCTCCTCTTCTTCCTCCTCCTCTTCCTCCTCCTCCTCTTCCTCCTCCTCCTCCTCTTCCTTCTCTTCCTCCTCCTCCTCTTCCTCCTCCTCCTCTTCCACGTCTTCTTCCTCCTCCCTCTTCTCCTTCTTCCTCATCTTTGTCTTCATCTTCCTTGTCTTTCTCTTCCTCTTCATCCTCTTTGTTCTCTTCTTCTGGCTATTCTTTTCTGTGTGTGCTTTTATTTGATTACAGTTTGTTGGTTCGTTTGTTTGGGGGCATGGTTTTATTTTGTTTTCTTGGTTTGTGGGGATGTTTTTTTCAGTATTGGGTTTTTGTTTCTTTTTTGAGAAAGAACTTAAAATTGAGTGGGAAGGAAGTTGGGGAAAATTGGGTAGGACTTGAGAGCAGGTAGAATACTGCTAAAAACATATTTAAATTTAAAAACTACTTCAAATAATAAAATATAATATAATAATTTAACTGGGGGGTTACTCACAGTTTTGGAATGTTAGTTCATGATCATAATGGCAGAAAGCAGACAGTCATGGCACTGGAGCAATAGCTGGAAACTTTACATCCTAATTTACAGGTGACACAACTAGGCCTGGCATAGACTTTTGAAACCTCAAAGCCCTCCCCTGGACCCAACAAGACAGCATCTAATCCTTCCCACACAGTTCCACTAACTGAGGATTCAGACATGAACCTACAGGAGCCATTCTCATTCAAACCACAATAATGCTCTCATTGGAAAAAAAAAGTCAGCATTTAGGAAAGGAAAAGACAGTCAAAGAAAAGAACTGTAGCCACAGGCTGTCGGGTACAGATAGGAAACCAGCAGTGAACTTCCACAACAGAAGGGTTTGTTGTTTTTTTTGTTTGTTTTTATTGTTCCCACCAACAGCCACCATCAATTCAGTTCAAATAGCAGGGTAAAAGGAAACATGAAGTGGTGTGTGTTGCCTTATGGAGACATCCTACAATGGTTCCAGAACCATCATAACAAACACTGATGTAGGAAATGCTACTGAACTGTTGATTGAGAGCAGCCACTGCAAATGCAAGATTTCATCAGAATTTATAAACAAATCCTGCGGCTACTCTCTGTGAGCCAAGTGATATTAAAGGAACAGTTTTAAAGTAGACAAAAAGCAAATGCTTTGGCAAAAAGCTCCTGTTTTGTACCTTTTTAAGAGATAAGAGCATTCTTTGCAGGGAATTCAGGTTAGGGAATGGCATAGCGCTTACATTGAATCTCCCCACCTACCGCACAGAGCCTGGCACAGAGCAGGGATTTGTTAAACAAGCTAACACCCTATGACCCACAGGCACATTTTAGAGCATGCGCTGAGGGTGTATCCCTTTTATATGTGTTGGATCGAGATGGGGAGAGGTTGGCTAGTTGCAACAAGAGATTGGAAGATTGATGGCTGTACTGGGGGCTTTACTGAGCCATTCACTGTGCTGAGTTGCAGCAGGCTGACTTCTCCACTGAATATTAGGGGAAGGATTTTTACTCACACAGTCACAAATATGACTTTAAAATGTTTTTCTAGACAAGGTTTCTCTGTGTGTCAACTCTACCTATCTTGAAAGTCATTTTGTAAAGTAGGCTGACCTCAAACTCTCAGAGATCTGCCTGCCTCTGCTGGGGATAAAGGCATGTGTTACCTGGCTCACAAATATGATCTTTAACTTTTTCTTCGGTGGAGGAGATGGTCCCTGAACATCACAGTTCAGCCTGAGAACCTTGACCTCTTACTACTACGCAAGGAAGAAATAGCTCAGTGGGTCCCCCTCCATAGCTTCCAACCCAAAGGACCTTCCAACTACAGTTCCCTTTCTCCCCCAAGTGCCCTTAATTTAAAAGTTAGACTTATGTCTAATGTGCATACAAATTAACTGTATATTTCTGAGGGTCCTAACGAGCTCATGCAATGGTGAACCACTGACATATTTGCAGTGGCTAGTCTTATCTGAGCCCAGAGTAGGAATCTAACATTGCATAGCCAATGAGTCTGGCTTCTTTCACACAGCACAATACACGTGAGACTCCTCTGTGCTGCTACACACTCATCAACAGCTCATTTCTATGTGTCGTATGCCAGGCAAAGAGATAGCACATCAGAAAGAACCTATTCAGCACTGGAAGCACATGGTGCTGTTGTCAGTCTTTGATAATACGAACCCCTCCGAAGTCATTCCACTGTGTGTGTGTGTGTGTGTGTGTGTGTGTGTGTGCGTGTGTGTGCGTGTGTGTGTGCTGGGCATGCAGGCAGAGTAAGGGCTGCTGACCTTGGGTAAGACTCAGCCCCCTAGATTATTTGTAGGGTGCAAGCTAATCACAGAGTCCTCAAAGCAGAGAAACATTCCCAGTTCTGCAGAGAAGTACTAAAAACAGAACTCTAGTTATATAGTTAACCTCACTAGCAGCAAACACTAGGCTAGAACTAGGAATGACTTGTCTCTGAAGATTTGAAATTCAGTTAGCAGCCGATTACTGTTCACAGAGGAGACCCGGGCCAGGTAACAACACCGGAAGGGAAAGTCAACCGAGTCCTTCCTTGGACACTAAAGCATGGAGATCTAACATTTGTATTTATGCAACATTTGTAACACTGCATCCTAGATTTGTGTCCTTAAAGAAGTGCAGTGTCCCCAGTTTATGATGGTTGAGCTTATAATTCTTTACATCTTACAACGGCATGGAAGCAATACCCACTCAGTAGAAAGCATCTTTTGAGATGTGATCTTGTTTGTTTTGAGCAGCAGCTAGCTGTTTGACTCAGGCTTGTGAGTGTCCCACCTCAACCACCCCAGTGCTAGAATTTCAGGTGAATTGTGTTTTCTTTGTCTAACAGTCGGCGGTATGGTACTCTCTAGAGAAGCTGGGCAGTGCCACTGGCTGCACCCTGTGCACCATGTGACTCAGCTGTGATGCTCAGTGGGTTAGACTGGGTGGTATTGTCAGCCTTCAGTGGACTCACCAGGATGTATCCCCATCATTGGTTAAGGAACATCGGGACTATCCAAATAGTAATTCCAATGGCCTCATTTCACAGGTGGGGTAACAGTCAGAAATGTCAGCGGACATCTCCAAGATCCAAGTGGAAAAAGAGGTACCTTGTATCTTCTGTCTCTTTGGTCGTAAAGGGATCTACAAGATACCAAAGACCCCTCTCTGCTTTCTTCCATTAGCCGAGTAGCAAGTGTTGGGTACATTGTAGCTAGTACAGTTAAACAAAGGAAATGCAGGCTAATTCCCATGATGCTCTGCTGCTGAATAAATGAGCCCATATGAACAGACCATGTTCTGCCTTCTTCCCTTACTGAGATTCAGAAAGGGCTCCCTGCAGGAATGTAATCCCATTGTCAGAGTCACAGTTGCCTGCTCCGTTGTCTGAGTTCCTGCAACTCAATGCCACCATCGCTGGAAGCTGCTTGACTGGGACAGAATTTACTGGCCTTGGTTTTTGGGTTTTTTTTTCTTTTCTTGTTTTGTTTTTGTCCTGAAAATGAAAAGTTTAAAGTTATTAGCTGATCTCAGGTCCTTTCTAGCTTGGATGTGCTGAGTGCTAAGGTGTGACTGGTCACTTGTATGAGGTTTAACCATAAAGAAGCTGAAATGGAGAAAGACTTGCTCTTACTTTCTTTACTTTCTAGAGGCTGACGCTGCCCCTGAAGTATAAAAGCTCTTTGTCTCCTGACCCTCTAACAGGTGGTTTCCACTCACCTTCTTTTGTAACCCTTCTTCCTTTGTTTTCTTTGATTCTTGATCAACTTTGGGTTTCTAATAACATTCTAAAAAGTCTATGTCAACCTTTCCTATAAGTTAGTGAAACTTGGAAAGAAAGTCCAGGGATTCTGCATGATTCGCCATGAACTTCATCTGCCCTCGATTATGACCAAGCAAGTAAAAGAAGGGATGAGCTCTCGTTATTTATAAGAAAATGGAGACAGAAAAGCCCAGCACTTTCTCTTTGGTCAGCCTTCCATCGTGTTGTTGTCCTCCCATGGGCAGGACACCTGACACTCCCACGGAGGTTCTCAGGGTTCGGTGAAGCTGGAAACCCAAGTCTTGCTCCTAGGGATTTCCTCACTGTCTTCCCAGGGCTTATGCATGCTGTGGCCAAGGAGGGTGTGTCTGCAAGCAGAATAAAGGAAGTCCAACACAGGTTCTCTGCAACTTGGTCCAGTTCTCCCTCCCTCCCTCCCTCCCTCCCTCCCTCCCTCCCTTCTTCCCTCCCTCCCTCTCTCCCTCCTTCCCTCCCTCTCCCATTCTCTCACTCCCTAGGGCTCTGCCTCCCATCTGCTCTTTTTCCCACCCTAGCTACCATGGCCAGCCAAGCTGTGAAACCAGAGCCCAGTCTAGCCGTGCAGAGCAGAGAGATTCCCAGCCTCCTGGATGCTGGTGGCAATGGCGTCACTCCCAGCTGCTGCAATTTCATGGCCCAGGGTGCGTGCTGGCCCTTGGACACCTGGGCTTCTCGGGTCTCACTCAGCTGTTTCCATCTGTCTGTCTGTCCGTCTGTCTTCTCTGCAGCGTCTTTGCTTCTTTTTGTCCCCACTCACCCTCTTCTCCTTGCCCTCTGCTGCTTTTCCCATCCGTTCTCCCTCCCTCTCTCTCTCTCTCTCTCTCTCTCTCTCTCTCTCTCTCTCTCTCTGTGTGTGTGTGTGTGTGTGTGTGTGTGTGTGTGTCCCTCTCTCACACCCTAAGTTTCATTACAGGAAGGGTGGCATTATGTGCCCATCAGTAAACCAAGACTTATTTCCTCAGGAATTTAGGGAAAGGAACGCAGCTAGCAATCTCTGTTTTCAATATTGTAGAACACGGTGACTCTCCTTTTCATTCAAGTAGGGAGTCCCCAACAACTTGAACCCCAACGAATCCACCTACACACACCATTTCCCATGGCCAGTGGTGCCTTTCCTTTAAGTGGAGGGATGATGTAGGCCAGTGCTCCATGCTGGTCTAACAAAGGCCCAACCCAGCAAATGCCTCCTACTGTGCGAAGGGAGGGTGGGAGAGGAGATGTGTGTAATATGGCCTAGGGTCCTGGCAGGGTTACTGAGCTGCAGAATGGAAGAGTCACTTCTGCTGTTGCTGCTCCTTCCAGGACTAGGCAGATGCCCCCACCTCATGGGCCTGGAAGACTTTTATACTCAGTCACAAACAGCAGGCCCCCAGATTCCTGATTGGGACTAGAGAAATTTAGAAAGCATTCTTCACTGCTTCCCACACCCAGGCCAGGCTCCTGGCCCACTGGGTTGGTATTTGCTCCAGAGGCCACAGACTGTATGAAGGCGTCTGAGAGTGCCTCCAGTTTTGCTGTGTGAGTCAGGTCTGCTTTTTCAGTTTGGCAGGTTTCAATAGCACATCATCAAAAGCAGTGAATCTTGATTTGACTAGTTATTTCATAGTAAACACTGACATTTATTTGAATTTAATCGTCTCAGAACACACTGGCACTTCTTCCTGCAGGTGAATATTTCTTCCACTATTGATAAAAAAAAAAAAAGCTTAAAATGATTCTTGGGCTAAGAACTATCAACATTGTCCACTCTTATAAAAACAAAGTGGAGGGGTACAGTCCTTGTTACCTATTGGACTGGAGATTATAGATTCTGTTTATGGGAACAGGGAGTTGGCTATCTATTACAATGTGTCCAAATGTAAAAATGTGAAATAATCGTCTATTGTTCTGGACATTCTGGTGTTTACTCAAATCTTTGAGAGTAGCTATTATTCGTGCTGAATTCTAGCTTCCTAATCAGACAAACTGCTAGCTACCCTTGGCTCCCATAATGTGTGTTGTGCAAGGACTCTATCTTTGCAGCCAGAGGATCTAAGTTCTCAGTTGTAACTCGTTCTTCAGCTCCCACTCAGAGAGTTTTATACACGTGCTGATTAAACAACACAATGAGAAAACGCCTCATAGGGCACTGTTCTGGCCAAGCTTGGGCTCTGGGAGAACGAGGCTTCTTCCGGCCCCGTACTGAGGTAGCCTTACTCCAGCTTGCCACTAGGTGGTGTGTGTTCCATGAGTTCACTGTCTGCTAAGCTTCCTGGCATCCGCAATTACCATATCTCAGTGCTCTCCTAAGTGTGCTGCACTGCCTTCTGTGAGTGGCCCTGGTCAAGTCCAGGATTTTGGGATAAGTGATGGGGATGCCCATTGCTCTACTGCCAATGCTATCCAGACCTGCACAATGAGGAATACAGAAAGAAAGCCACACGGAGGGAGGGAAGAAGGGAGGGAGGGAGGGAGGGAGGGAGGGAGAGAGAGAGAGAGAGAGAGAGAGAGAGAGAGAGAGAGAGAGAGAGAGAGAGACAGAGACAGAGACAGAGACAGAGAGACAGAGAGACCGAGACCGAGACAGAGAGAGACAGAGAGGAGGCAGGAAAAGGCTCCGGGGAAAGAGACAGAGAGGGCAGAGGAGTGACCCTGGGAGACAGGAGAAGAGTTCACAGTCCACTGGAATGGAGGACTTTAGTTTTGAAGCCCAAAGAGAAACAAATTTTCTCTCTCAAACCAGGAGCCCTGTGGACGTGGCACTAGAGACGAATGGGAGCCGTTTGCTTAGCCTATGTAGGCTGAAGATCTATGAGATCCGGGGCGAAGAACCCTCCCCATAACCCTTTTCCCATCTAAAATACCCTCACTCCCCCTGCATTGCAGAGGTAAGCTAAGTGAATGACTGCTCCCGGGCACTGGCCAGTCTGTTGAGCAGGACAAGGTATACAGCTGTGCTGATTTTCACTCTAATAATTTAGAGTGAGAAACCACTCATGAAACATGGGAACGTACAAATACTTTACCACCACCATCATCACCATCACCATCACCATCGGTGGTGTTTGTAGTGTGTGTGCATGTCACAAAGCATAGTTAGAGGTTACAGGACAACCATGTGGAGTCAGTTCTCTTCCACTTCTCCATGAGTTCTGGGGCTGGCTTACAAAGGAAACTTCTCTCCCACAGAGATCTCCCCCACCCCACTCCCAGAATGTAGAAAATTATAAGGCTCAAGGTTAATTCAAGACACAGGGCTGTGTCTGGAAGGATGCAAGCCAGGATTGTAGTTTCCTGTCGGGAGGCTAAAGGAGGAGAGCGCCCTATATTGGGCAAACTCTCCCACACACCCCTGGGGCTGCTTCTCAAAACAATGGAGGGAAGAAAGGATGAGCTGGAATATGCTTCTGGGCCTGTGCATCCTGTATCCCATCCGCTCGACGACCCGAACTGAGGTCCACAGGGACGAAAGGATAGTCCCATTTAAGCCAAGCTCATGCCTGCCTATTCTATCCACAGAGTTCTTCTTTCCCTAAGGCTGGGGTTGGGGAAGAGAAGTGGGGGTTTAGCGCCTATGGCATGGGAAACAGAGGACGAAGATGGAAACGGAGCCAGCCGGGTTTCGACAAGCTTGCCATGAGGAGAATGTCCTTAACTCAGCTAAGAGAAGGATGTAGCAGTCTGCTGGGGCTGGAGGCCATGCTCTGGGCCAGTGTGAGAACAGTCAGAGTGGCTCTCTGCTTTACCTAAGCATGACTGGTGTCACATCTGTGCATGTTTATCCTCTACGAGAGCCTGCACAATGCCAACAGCAATTTTCTATAACGTTTTTTATGGAGCTGGAGTGTAGCTGTATGGCCTGGTGGCCTTGGGAACTGAGTGAATCTCTCCAGAGTTCAGGTCTTCTGTCTGTTAGGTGGAGCCCAGTTATGAAGATGGCTCAGAAAGTACGAGTAAGATAGCACAGAGGGCTTTGTCCAGCGCCTGGCACAGAGACATCATCATAACCCTGAAAGATAGGCTCGCCTGGGCAGTGGTGGTGCACACCTTTAATCCCAGCACTTGGGAGGCAGAGGCAGGGGAATTTCTGAGTTCGAGGCCAGCCTGATCTACACAGTGAGTTCCAGGACAGCCAGGGCTACACAGAGAAACCCTGTCTCAAAAAAAAAAAAAAAAAAAAAGAAAAAGAAAAAAAGAAAGAAAGAAAGAAGGAAGGAAGGAAGCAAAAAGAAAGACAGGCTCGGCTTCGTTTAACCGCTTTGAAGTCAGCTTCGGAGATGATGTCAGGCCTTCGTCATTTAATATAATTTTGTGGCTATTGTTAGTATAGTTTACAGGTCAGTTTCCGATTGTTTTTGAAGGGCAATTTGTAAAGCAGAGATAAGGAATTTAACAGCACAATGAAAGAGGCAACGAGGAGCTGGCTTCTCTTCCAGAGGGGCTGACTTCAATTCTCAGCACCCACATGGAGGCTCGGAGCTGTCTGTAACTCCAGGTTCAGGGGACCCAGTGCCTCCTTTTGACCTCTATAAGTACTAGGCACCCATGTGGTACACAGACGTATATGCAGGTGAAACACCCACACGCGTAAGAAAAACCAAAACAAACAACAACAAAACCTCTAAAATCCCCCAAACCCAACAGAAACAAAAAATAAATAACAAAAAAACCCCAAAATCTAACCAAACAAAAGAGCAACAAAACCTCAACCAAACCAAACCAAACCAAACCAAACAACAAAAACAAAAAACCAACCAAATTAAAAAAAAAATTATCCCCCCAACCAAACGACAACAAAACTTGCCCAACTAGTTAAGAAATATAAAAAGTGCTGAGTTAACCAGAAGTTAAAATGGTAAAGAAGAACTGCTAGCCCATGGCAAAGTCCCCAGTGTACAGATTAGCTTTGTCGATCTCTCTGCAAAGGACCTGGGTTCTACCAAGAGTATGTCCTGAGCTAGAACTCTGCTTTAGTACACACACACACACACACACACACACACACACACACACACGGTAAGTCCTTTCTTACTTGGCAGGGGATGCACCCTGAGACTCAGGGGTTGCTGGGAACAGTGGGAAGTAATGATACCCTGTATACCCACCCACTAGGCCTCGGTAACCTACTTCTCATCCACTCTGTGACTGGTTAGCCTATAACTTACGCACAGTTAGAGGTTAATGACAATAATAAAATAGAATGATCACAGTAATTTGTTGTAATAAACGTATGTGAATGCTCTCTTCTAAGAGTTACTTGAAGAAAAAGCATTGTTCACAGAACAGCTGTCACCCTGCAGCCTCCTCGGTTACAGACTGACAAAAGGCAGGTAGTATATCTCACGGATAACCAGAGCCATGGTGACAAAGCAGATCTGGGAAGTCTGGGACTAAGTCTCTCTGATTTCTGCAGGCTTGGTGATTACAAGACCAGAGCCTGCAGCTTCTATAGCTACCCTCTGAGCATGAGAAAGAAGCCGAGCCAATCAAGATGGTTCCTGGTAGATCTTCAAAGCCACCTCTCTCCCAAAATTTTATTTAAGAGACAGAAAACTTTTCACACGTTAATTCATTTTGAATTGGGAGCAAGATATTGTCACCTACGACCCCTCCCAAGTCCCTGTCCCTCCTCCATTGTGGTACAGATTTAAAGAGACATTGTAGGAGAGTGATTTGGGCCAATTCCAAGCCAGGTTGCCATGTGAGTTCCTAATGTCTACAAGTAGCACTAGCACCAGCATTTTGTGCTAGGACACTCAGGAGCAACCTTCCTGAAAGACAAAAGTTCTGAGTTATCCAGAAGGAAGCATTGGAAGGCGCAGAAACACTGCAGGGAAGGGGGTTGGCAGTTCAGGTTGGGCAAGAGCAGGGATGGATAATGTGTACCTGACCTACACCAAGGTCAGCAACCCATAGAATGAGCGACCCCTGCTGGGACAAAGAGAGAGCACCCAGGCAGGCTGAGGGGAGGATGGCCTCAGATCTCGTGTGCAGCTAAAGAGCTTGGACTTTGCCTGTAGATACAGAGAAGTATTGCTGCCTTGTGTGACCCGACAAGTCACCATTAATGTGACAGATCACCAGCTGCAGACAGTGACATGGCAGGGAGTCCTTGTTCTAGACTCCTGCAGTGGTGCAGGCTCAGTATAGCCCAGGCCTAAGGCAAGTGGAGTAGACAGAATGGAGGTGAGGGCTGGCCAGTGCAGAGACAGTCGCAACTGATCACAGCACGATGACCCTTGCTCTGCTCAGGGCCTTTCCCCTGCAGGCAGCAAGGGCCAGCTTTAAAGAAGCAGAGCCTTGTTAGCAAGAAGAATGGAGTTTCCGCAGTGGCATTTGCTTTGTTTGGCTTGCTGAGGGAGATTATCAGTTTTCTGTTTCTGCTCTCACCACACCCTCTGACTCAGCCCCTGTATCACAGGCGTGTCCTGCTTCTCAGAACACCACGGTAAAATATATTTCTGCTTCTTTGGCAAACATCTCAATTTAAGTAGTGCATTCGGTTGATTTTAACTTAAACTTTTTTTAAAAAAAAAAATTTGTTTGATTGCCTTAAACAGATGCTCACTCTATAGCCCAGGCTGGCCTGGAACTGGCAATGTATCATGGGCTAGATCTAGACTCATAGCAACCCTCCTGCCTTAGACCAAGTGCTGGAATCACAGGGGTTAGTTAGTATACATGCTTTTTGTGTCATTGACAAGAAGCCCTTGGGGACTTTGTTTTTAAAAGCAAAGAGGAATGAGAGTGTATGGATTTGGCTTACAGATGTTATAAAGTGTCAAAGGCTGTTTGCTGACTGAGGAACACTGAGATAAGTCCTGTTTGAGGCCCAGGAGACCTGACATCTAGCAGGGCCCTTTCACTTTCTCTCAAACAGACAGACACCTTTGCACGTGCCCTGGACGTGCCCCTTGACATTGCTGACCTTGCATTTCTCACCTCCTAGATTCATCCCCTCTTATGTGATTTCAAACATTTGTCTTAAGAGCAAATACTGGGGAGTTCTCGAGAGTGAGTGAGGCGACCTGAAGGTTTTGCTGTATGGTTATCACGGGGGGCGGGGGAGGCCCTAAAGGTACAAGGCTTATTTTGTTTGGCTTGCTGGTTTTGTGGGTCTGAGGCAAGGTTGAACCTTATCAGACCCTTGTTCTTAAAAACCATATTCCACTCCTAGTAGACCAGAGATAAGATGAACCCTGTTGTGGTTTGTGTGTGGAGATTACCCTACAAGATCACGTGTTTGAACACTTGGGCCATTCTGACCACGTTTATCTTTGGGGAGGTTATAGGAGATTTAGGAGGTGGGGCCTCGTGTGAGTTGCTGTGGGAAGGGAGAGAGGGAGGGTCTTAGGTTTTATAGATGGGCACCACTTCTGCTGGACCTATTCTCACTCTGCTTTCTGGATCTCTAACGTGTGAATGGTCCCAGCTCCACACCCCCGCAGCCATGAGCTCCACTGTGTTTTTCCGGCCGTGATGGACTATGTAGTCCATCAAACCTCAAATCACCAGCTAAAGCAAGTCGTTCATCTTTTCAGTTGCTTCTAGTCAGATATTTTATCACAGAATCAGAGTATTTATTTAATATAGAGTCCCATTATGTAGTTTTTAAAACCCATATAGGAATATAGCTTTAAAAGGCTTGGCATGAGCTGGCATGCTCAGGAAATAATACTTAACTTTTTTGAAACTTATGTTTTGTTTTATTTGGTTTTTATATAACTGGAGACAAAAAGACAGATCTGATGGATCTTTATTTTGTCTTGAGGATTAAAAGATATAAAATGGAACATATATGTAACTTATTTTTGACCCTGACTTTGCATCAAGTAAGAGCTCAGCAATGGGCAATTATTAAGTTAGAGGTAAAAACTGGTAATTTTATGGATTTTCTTTAGTCTGTTTCTTACTCTTGTAACTGAATCTAGTTGTTTATGGCTCTTGTAACCTCCACTCAAACTAAATACTCAAGAGTTTATTTTAATCTATACAATATGGTATAGTTGTTACATAGTGTTTGGCTGAGCACCTAAGATAGATTTCCTTTAATTCTGAAGTTTGCATGTGCTAAGATAGGCTCGTGGTTTTCTTTCCTGGATGTGTTTTACATATTTTGTGATGGCTAATCTTAGTTGTCAACTTTACACACCTGGGAAGAGAGAACTTCAATTGAGGAATTGCTTCCATCACACTGGCCTATGGGCATGCCTGTGAGACATTTTCTCAGCCTTTGAGTGAGGGAAGAGGGCCCAGCCCACCATGGGCAGCAGCCTCTCTAGGTAGGAACCTGGGCTGTGTACCAGCAGTGGCTGAACATGAGCCTGGAAGCAAGCCAGTCACCAGTGTCCCTCCACATTCCTGCCTCTGCTCCTACTTAAGTCACCACCTTTCTGACTTCCTTCAATGATTGATGGTGACTGGGACGTATAAGTCAGTAAAACCTTGCCTCCTCAAGTTGCTTTCGGTCATAATGGTCTTCATATCAACAGAAAGCAAAGAAAACCAGGACACACACGATGTTTTTTATATTATAGGCTGTTCTCTCTTACTTAATGGCAGCCTCAGCCTCACCTTGTACATAAGTACAATGTAAGAAGTCACTTAAGCCAAAATGCTGCCTTTTCATAGCTAGCAGTGGACATTAAGGTCACAGAGGGACAGGCATGCTGGAGAGCTACTTTCACCCACCAGCCTAGCAAGCGACCATTGCAATTTGTGCTGCACAGACAGACAGGCTTCCTCTATGGGTCATGTGGAGTTGGAACAGGAAGACCAAAGTGAAGATGGCTATTAACAAACCAGTGACTTCTGAGTTCATGTCCCACCAGGCTCGCAAGTCACAGGAGGACATCTGCAAGCAGAGGACAGTCTTCGCTGGCTTTGAGTGCCTGCAAGACCCTTGGGCAACCTTACTCTGTGGCTCATTAAAACATAGACAGTGTCCCAAACATCCTCCACATTCAGACTGTGGGTGTCAAGGTCGCTAGGATGGGTGGAGCTTATGCTCATGGAGTTGAGTTGGGAGACTCAAACTCCACAGGCCTGAAGTGAAGCCGGGGAACACATTGCCGTGCCCAGGATCTTCACCCACCAATCTGGAAAGCCAGAGTCTTTGCCAACTTTTCCATAGAAGAGAAAAAGAGAAGATCCCTTTGTTGCACATATTACTCTTTATGAAATGAACAGCTGGTGTCAGGACAAGGCTGGGTAGCCTGGAATTCACTAGAGCCACACAAGGTGTGGGAAACCCAGCAGGTGCAGTGAACACCACCCAGACATCAAGGACATGGGTCAGAACCCAAGTTAATTTTACATCTGACCTAAATAAATCACTTCTCAGAATCCTCAGTCGTGAAGTGGGGGGAGGCGCTGAGAAAACACACCCAGTATGAGGAAGGGAGGGGTGGTATATGACAATCTGTGAATCAGTTAGGCTTCAAGAATGATCTACAATCAACTAGAGAAATCCCAAGAAAACCAATCTGATGGTATCCCTATGAGAAAGGTGTAAATGGCATACTAAGGGGGCCGGGAGGGGGTCGCTAAGAAGAAAAGCACTCCTGAGCTGTTCCCAACTTTCATATTCCAGATATAACAATGACTAACTGATTAATCTAACTTTCAATAAGAGGTATTTTTGCACATTAACACTGAGAATAATCTTTCTTCAAAATGGGATCCTAGAAACATTTCACTTAATCTACCTTAATTATGATGAGAAATAACATTATTTATCTTTGGAATACCATAGCAACTCCATTACCCTACTTTACAACATCGTTCAACAGTATATGATTTCACGCTCGGTCAAGAAGACCCAGCATAACAGATCTGGGTGAGTGCTCCTGGCTAGGAAGAGCTTGTGCCTGTTCCTGGAAAGTCTCTATTTCTATCGGAGCTGCTGCAATGCGTGTTGTTTTTCTCTTTCCACTGTTGGATTTTCCACTGTTGGGAAAAAGCTTAAGCCTCTGTTGACTAGCAAAGGGCTTGCCACTGAAAGCACGTTCCATCCAAAGAAGCAGAAGAAAGTCATGTTGAGAGCTTAGGTGTGGACACGGTGACAGAGAGTCCAAGGTACACAAAGGGGACAGGATGGAGCTGACCAGGCGTCTGAGCGACGCGGATGCGCAGCGCTATCATGAAAGACGGTATAAACTGCACACCAGCCGGGAAGAGCTAACCGTAATCACGACGCTGCGGCTGGGGCTGTACCATTGCTTCATGGCATATAAATCAAGAGGAAAGGGAGTCGCCACCCCAGAACCTAAGAAACACGTCCCTGCTCGATGGTCTTACACAGCAAATGCAGCCTCTCGATTCAACTGGGCTCTTCTTTCTGAGCAAATCTGTTCCCCAACTAGTGGCATGGGCGTAGAGTACAAAATACTGAAGTAATATTTTTTCTTGTTTTAAACTTTATGGTGCATCAATATCTTCCAGAGAACTTTCCATATCAACATGTATATATAAAACCTACCTTTCTCTTTCTAAAGATTCCACAGTGTTCCTTTGAATTAGCTTACCATAATTTTCACTATCTATTGATAGGTAGGCACCTTGATTGTTTTCAGTTTCCAATGTCACAAATGATATGGCAGTTGCTGTTGTCCTTTAAAGGTATAATGTTGACTTCTCATTTATCTAGTCTCTGCGACTTTATTTTTTCATTTCTTCAACAGCATTAAGGGTGTTGAGGTTTGGTATGTTGCTATGTATTGTGGTGCTAAATATTGCCCCCCCCAAGGTCTGGTTGCCCCTAGGGACAAGGAGATCTGATGTACACTACGTGATGTTATATAACCTTAACTTAAAACTCTTGGCTGAATAAAGATGCCTACAGCCTATAGCTGGGCTATAGAGGGAGGAGGGCTTCAGTTCCCAGACTTGGGGTCTTTAGGCAGAGACCACAAGGAGAGGGAGATGAAGAGAGGAGAGGACGCCATGAGGTAGGTGAATCATGAGAACATGGCCATGAGGGAGGGCTGGCCAACTGGAGTAAGAGTGGCCCAGGTGGAAAAGACAAGTTATAGCTCCAGGTTATTAACAGGGACGTAGACAGAACAGAGGTTGGTGTCTGCCCAGCTCTATGGCTTTTAAAGTTGTTATGACTATAAAAGTTTTGTGTCTTAAATCTGGGACCTGAATGGTCCAAGGTTGGGTTAAAAACCCCCAATTAATTTTTACTATAACAGAGGGATCATCAAAAAGTTTTAAACTTAGTGACTTGTTTTGCTTCATTTTTAATTCTTTGTTATTCATAAATATGCATGTTTTCATAGCTGTAGGACATTTATAATTCCTGCTCTCTGAGCTCCTGGCTCATCCATCTGTGAATTTTTCTAATAGTTGTAACAGTGATTGGGGGAAAAAAAAACCATATGTATTTAATAATTTTTTTTAACTTTCATGCTTGTTATTTCCAAAAGGTTTTCAAGGATGGGAACATTCACTATAGCCAATCTATTTGACTAGTTTTAAAACACATTTAAAAAAAAAAAACCTGAAATAAAATGCAAAAAAAAAAGTTCATAGGTGATAAAGCTATAGGTACCTCTCAGTTCCTTCTTCAGTTAATGTTTCTCAAATCTCTGACAAACCATAATTACAGGAGAGCCACTTTGGAGCGGTGGCTGACCTCTGCACTCACAGGGTTCTCTTCTGCCTGTAGGTGATGGGTCAGAGAACTGCTCACTTAAGCTCCCTCTGCAGTGAGGTGTTGAGGTTGAGAGTGGGGAGATTGGTTGATGGGCCTTTGTTTTTGTGGGAGACATTATTTATAAGCTGATTTGACCAATTTACCATCACCCTACAAAATGAAGACCTTTCTGTGGGGCCAGGGGGCAGTGTGGAACAGGTCCAGAGCAAGAGTAAGGTCAAAGCATTTCCAACTTCTGAAAACTCTTAGTCCTGAGATCCGCAGGAGTAGGATCGCCACGCCCCAACTCCCCCTCCTGCCACCCTGGGTCTTTCGTGCCTGGTCCATGTAGCCCTGTGCTCCCACATTTATTCTCCTCCCTAGATCACGTAGCCTGGTAGCCAGATTATGCTTCCTCTCCCTTCATAAGGTCATGTTCAGCAGCACCTAGAATTCCTCCTTATGCAAACGAGGCATCCCTAGCACCCTGGCCCTGGAAATCTCCGCTGGAGGTTGGAGAGTCAGTTCTCCGCATGCTCACACTCACAGATGCCTTGCTTCCCCTCTCAGGATCCACTAGTTATGATCCAGGGCCTATCATGCAGCAAAGAGGCCGAGCCTGAACTATACTTTCTCTCCAGTCCTTTCCAGGAGCCAGCCTGGTCTGCAAAGTAAGTTCCAGGATGACCAGGGCTACACAGAGAAGTCCATCCTATCTTGAAAAAAAAACAAAAACAACAATAACAAAAGAATTCTGCAATTACTCCCTTAGTTCAAGGAGAAGAAACAGCAGACAGTCCTTAGGCCAGTGAGAGATCTTCCTCCTACCCCTGTCAGCTGCAGGGCCGCTCATATCTGTGGAAAAGCTACCTTCAGGCAATGCTCGCACTGAAATATTCTAACCATAGCTATGGATGCACAGTGGCCAGATTCCACAGTCTGGGAGACTGGACTTTAAGCATCACACTGTCTTAAGACGATGATGCTTTTTCTTCTTGTTGTGGTCTTGTTTGTTTTTGTCTTGTTTTTTTTGGGGGGGGGGCGGTGGGGGGAAGGGTTGAGACAGAACTCAGCATAGCCCTGACTGTCCTGAAACTTGCTTTGTAGACTAAGCTGACCTCTGACTCATGTCAATCCACCTGACTCTGCCTCCCAAGTGCTGGGACTAAAGGCATGAGTTACTGCACTTGTCCATGATGATGCAATTTTTAATTGACGTTTTTACTTTTGAATTACCTATTTCTTTTGGCTGGAATTTGAACCTTGGGTTTATGATAGTATATACTATCATTCGCTGTGGTTAATATTTTTATTGTTATCTTGGTATAGCAAATAGAGATGTGTATCTTGTGAGGAGCTGGATTCCTATGTGGTGGGCCCCTCCTGTTCATCTGTACAAATACGCCACTATTTTTGTTCCCTGAGTAGGGTGTGAGTAAGAAGGCTAGAAGGGCAGAGGATCTTCCATGAAGTTCAGTGAGTTTGAGAATCAATAGATTCACACCAGGGAAGGCCTGCCAAGAGTGTGCTCTGAATTATAAATCTCACAGAGATTCTGGAAGATTCTAAAGAAATCATCTACTAGATGCCTCTGGACAGAGAATAAAACCAAAGGCCACAGACAGGACTTCTGCATGACAGACATACCAAAGGGGCTTCTGATAGTGGGTGATCAGGAAGGGGCTGAGCTGACACCCACCGCTGCACAGACAGTAAAAGTTGCCTGTCCTGTCCTTTGAGAGAGAACTCACGTGATCACATAAGACTATAGGACAAAGCGATTTTGTATAACATGCTATTTTTTTGATAACTGTCTATAGCAAATATCTATCTCAGTTTTTATATATAATACTCATGAGCACATGTTTGCGGGCATTTGTCTCTCCACATCTTCACGTAGAAATTTCTGCTAGATACACAACTTCATTTTTTTTTCTATATTTTTTTTATTTACATTCCCAATGATTTCCCCTTTCCCGGTTCCTCCCTCCCCGAAAGTCCCATAAGTCCCCTTCCCTCCCTCTTTTCCCCATTCAACCGCCTCTCTATCCTGGCATTCCCCTACATCCAGTCTTTCCAGGACCAGGGGTCTCTCCTTCCATCTTCTTGGAAATCTATTGATATGTGAATTGTGTCTTGGGTATTCCGAGATTCTGGGTTAATATCCCCTTATCAGTGACTGCATACCATGTGTGTTCTTTTGTGATTGGGATACACAACTTTATGTTCTGATATTTGCCTTTTTCAGGCAGATTTCTCTTCCTATCACAGCCCCTTTTCCACTCTGTATGCTTTAGCAGCAGAGCAGATAAAACTCAAACCAAACCCATGCACACATAGTGAGCACACATGAACACATGCATGCTCACGAATACACACACACACACACACACCCGCATGTGGATGCACAGATACACATATACGTCTGATTAAAAGGAAATAAAAATGTTAATTTTTTATAAAGCTATTCCCCCCAAAAACCCCGCTGCCAGATGGAAGGTACAACGCAGCCGTGAAACGGAGCACAAAGCCCGTGAAGAACCAAGTGAGGGACACGGGGAGCCTCATGAACATGGAGTTGCCTGTGTTACGGTCAGCTCCATCGCAGAATCCTTGGCATGGCCATTGGCCTCCAGTGTCCTGCAGAGAACAGGGTGAGGACATTGCTGGGACAGCTGATAGCATGGCAGTCCTGAGTGACCGGGGTATGGGTGTCCTGAAGTGTCCGCCACAGACTAGCACACCTCCACAAGGTTCTACAGCGACCCATAGCTAGCCTGTATTTTTTTTTCTATCATTAACCCAAATGTAGTGTCCTTGAAAAATGTTTATTTTGTTAACATGACCTTAGGTTCCTTTGAATTCAGTGTGTTATCTGTGCTTTCTATAAGTATGATGATTATTGTTTCTATTTGTGATAAGAACAAATGCAGAATGATTTTTGCTTTTCCACAACACCGTGAGATAAATGTTATTATCCTCACTTTACAGCCAAAGATTACCCAGGACGAACAAAGTGCCAGGCCCTGTGTGACCCACCCTCCTCCTGTGGATTAGTGCCAAGTCACACAAAGTGCCACGCTCAGCTTCTGGCCAGGGGAAGGCTGTGGCTTTGGCTTTTCCTGACTCTGGGATGACAGAAGAGGATTTGGAGGTTCAGATTTCCTGCTACTTTCAAGAATAGGAACCTTTGCATTTTCCCATTTCAAGCATGTCGAAGAGAAATAGGGTGGTCTTTATAAAGAGCTCCAAAGAACACACAGTTCTAAGAATCTGTAAGCTTAAGAAAAAACTGACACGTAATACACAGATTCAATGCAATCCCCATCAAAATCCCAACTCAATTCTTCATAGAGTTAGAAAGAGCAATTCAAAAATTCATCTGGAATAACAGAAAACCCAGAATAGCTAAAACTATTCTCAAGAGTAAAAGAACCTCTGGGGGAATCAGTATCCCAGACCTCAAGCTGTACTACAGAGCAATAGTGTTAAAAACCGCATGGTATTGGTACAGTAACAGACATGTAGATCAATGGAACAGAATTGAAGACCCAGAAATGAATCCACACTCCTATGGTCACTTGATCTTTGACAAAGGAGCTAAAACCATCCAGTGGAAAAAAGATAGCCTTTTCAACAAATGGTGCTGGCTCAGCTGGAGGTCAACATGCAGAAGAATGCAAATTGACCCATCCTTATCTCCTTGCACTAAGCTCAATTCTAAGTGGATCAAAGATCTCCACATAAAACCAGACACACTGAAACTAATAGAAGGGAAACTAGGGAAGAACCTTGAACATATGGGCACAGGGGAGAATTTCCTGAACAGAACTCCAATAGCTTATGCTCTAAGATCAAGAATAGACAAATGGGACCTCATTAAATTACAAAGTTTTTGCAAGGCAAAAGACACTGTCAAAAAGACAAAGCGGCAACCAACTAACTGGGAAATGATCTTTACCAACCTTACATCCGACAGAGGGCTAATATCCCATATATACAAAGAACTCAAGAAGTTAAACTCCAGAGAGGCAAGTAACCCTATTAAAAAATGGGGTACAGAGCTAAACAAAGAGTTCTCACCTGAAGAATATCTAATGGCTGAGAAGCACCTAAAGAGATGTTCATCATCCTTAGTCATTAGGGAAATGCAAATCAAAACAACCCTGAGATTCCATCTCACACCAGTCAGGATGGCTAAGATCAAAAACACAGGAGACAGCAGTTGTTGGCGAGGATGTGGAGAAAGAGGAACACTCCTCCACTGCTGGTGGAATTGCAAGCTGGTACAACCACTCTGGAAAGCAGTCTGGCAGTTCCTCAGAAAACTGGGCATGACACTCCCGGAGGATCCGGCTATACCACTCCTGGGCATATACCCAGAGGCTTTCCCTGCATGCAATAAGGACACATGCTCCACTATGTTCATAGCAGCCTTATTTATAATAGCCAGAAACTGGAAAGAACCCAGATGTCCCTCAACAGAGGAATGGATTCAGAAGATGTGGTATATCTACACAATGGAATACTACTCTGCAATTAAAAACAATGAATTCACGAAATTCCTAGGCAAATGGTCAGATCTTGAAAATATCATCCTTAGTGAGGTAACCCAATCACAAAAGAACACACATGGTATGCAGTCACTGATAAGGGGATATTAACCCAGAATCTCGGAATACCCTAGACACAATCCGCATATCAATAGATTTCTAAGAAGATGGAAGGAGAGACCCCTGGTCCTGGAAAGACTGGATGTAGGGGAACGCCAGGACAGAGAAATGAGAGGGGGTTGAATGGAGAAAAGAGGGAGGGAAGGGGGCTTATGGGACTTTCGGGGAGGGAGAAAATGGGAAAGGGGAAATGATTTGGAATGTAAATTAAAATAAAATAAAATAAATAATAAAAAAAAAAAAGAAAAAACTGACACTCCACAGAAAAGTACTTGCCCCTGAAGACAAAGGTAAATATATACGCAAGCACGGTCCTGTTGGGTTTGGAGATGGCAGTGTGGCTATAAGCAGTTTCAGCAGCTCTGGCCCGAACTTCCTTTTGTTGGAAGACTGCGTGGATCACATAGACACAGTAAGCTGACCTCGGTAGTCAGTTTCTACACTTTGAATTTCTTACTTGTTGACATTTGGCCACAGCCCTAAGGTCTGTTCTGGTGACACTTATGTAATCATTCATAGATACATATAGAGCACTAGAAAAGTGTCACACATGTGTTTACATTCTGAAGCCAGTGGAACCAGGGTATGTCCTGACTTCTGGCTTTCACCCTCACACTACAACCCAGTGACCTTTTCCTGGTACATTTTTGTGCCTTGTGTTGACAATTTCACCATTTAAAATGGGCCCCAATCATAACATTGAAGGACTTTCTAGTGTTTCTAGTGCTTTCTCCTAACAGAGAAAATATATTTGTGTGTTTCATTCAGCTAGGGCTGCAGGCTCCGTTTAAAGCTAACAAGTCAACAATGTATATTAAATAAGAGTTCTTCAAAAGGATACTTCATGTGTATTTGATGAGCAGAAAAAACTTCTGTGAGAGGATGATCATGGGAACCAACTTCATGTTTCCCCTGGAAGCAATGGTCTGCTACTGATTAACTTGGTGAATTACTGATTCTATATAGTGGAGACTATCGAACATAGATACCATGAGAATGAAGAGACCATTTTATACTTACATGCATAGTGTGATTGTGCGTGCACATATTTGTGACTGTCTTATCCTAATTCGTTGAAGTCTTAGAAAAGTAAATCTATATTATTCATTACTAATTCTTGGGGAAAACCATTACCATTTGATAACATATATTTATCATAATTAGGGATGAAAGGTCTTGGGGTTGGCTTTGTGTTGAACTAGCTATCTTTTCAATCAGCACAATTTTGTTGTACCAACATGAGAATGTACTTGACTACTGTGCAGGAGTGTAGGATGCTGGCTATAACAGTTTGGAAATGTTACTGCAAAACATTTACTTGGTATCACGCTGCATTCCAAGCAACATTTTCATTCCAGACTTCTGTCCAAGAGTTGGCGATCTAGTTAATAAATGGACATTTGAACATAATATTTCATTCAAATATCTTTGGACCATGTATCTTTAAACAACTTAACAACGCCTGTAAATGCCAACTCCTGCTGAGTCAGACCCTCCCCAGGCTAACACCACCCGCCTCTCCACAGCCAGTTTTCTCCCTACTCCCATGTGAGTGCCAAACAGGCTCTTGGCAGTTTCCTTATCTTGCTCTACCAACCAGGGAGCTTCCCAGCATCTTGCACTGTTTGTCTAGATGCATAGTTTCAGTAGACCTAGAGTCAGGAAGAGATATCAACTAAACATAGACTTAAAAAAAAAAGCCACAGGGCGGGCTGATGGTTCAGTTGGTCAAGTGTTTGCTGGGTGAGCTTGGAAACCTGAGTTTCAATCCTTAGGACCCACACGAGAGCCAGACATGAAGGCAGGTGCCCATAGTAGCTCTGGGTTCAGTGAGAAACCCTGATATAGAATAAAAGGCAGGGGGTGATTGAAGAATACATACAATGTTTACCTCTGGCCTCCACCACACATGTACAGGCGCTTACAGACACATATGTCCACACACATACAACGAGACACCCATAATTTAAAAGAAATCTAAATTAACTGAGAGCAGATTTGTCATTTCCTGTTTAGTCAACTTCACAGTTGATCTCCTATACACAGCAGCACGTGGAACCCCAGTCAGCAGCAGGGTGTTGTTCTAATGCATAAGACTAATGAGCAAGCTCCGCTAAGCAAACGCCTCAAGTGGGCCTGAGTGATCTCACCCGTGAAGGTTGAAGATGAATAGATTTCTCTTTGGCATCTCTCTTAGCTGGGTAATGGGCTGCTCTTGAGGTCTTCCAAGTCAACTTGATGCTGGAAAGACTTTTCATGTGCCTTAAGCCCTTAAGAGAACACTTAGTTCATACCAGTTCTGCAAGTACTTTACACCAGACCCACAGAAGCATCCTAAGAACTGGAGGATATGTCACTTTTGTTCATGTCACCTTCAGAAGTCAGAGATCTCAGCAACCCGTCAATCCATGCACTCAAGAAATGTTGTGGAGTCTTTTTATATCTCCATATTTATATTCATCCAGTATCCAAAACATAATCAGTCTCTGTCCTTTATATAACTCAAAGTTTGTGTGTGCCCTGAGTTCACTAAAAGTCTGTTACTCAAAGTAAGTTAACAATCCAATATTCTGTCAAATTATTTTTATTAGAAATATGCTGCTACTCAGAGCAGGACCCACACTTGGCCTGAATGTCCCAGTAGAGCTGGCCCTGGTGGCATGGCCGTAGGTGAGCTGGCCAAGGGCACGAGAGCAGGAGAGCTAGCCCTACTCCATGCAAGCCGCAGCACTGGGTGAGCCAGCTGGGGTAGTTCTGGAGCACTCCCCTGGCAGTGTGGATGTGGTAGAGCTGGCAGGTTGAACCCAGCTACCACCCAGGTCCAGATCCAGGGCTTTGAGTTGGCCCATCCCAACATCTACTCCATCTGTGAACTACTGGAGCTTGTGAATGGGCTGGTACTGCAGATCCAAAACTGCAAGATCTCCACAGCACAGGGCAACAGCAGGATAGCCAAGAGGAGGAGTACTGCTAAGGAGCCAGAGGCCTCATCGGACCAATGACTTATTGCAATGAGCATTTGCAAGTGAAGATGTGTGGAGAAAAGGGACATACTGTGACACAGTACAAGTTCTATGACAGCTTTTTTTTTCCTTTCAATTTTTAGTTTTCTCTTGGGGAGGTTGCAAGGGGGTGAGGGCGATTATGAAGGGATGGGGAGATGAGTGGGACTCGAGCGCGTGATGTGAAATTCACAAAGAACCAATAAAAAGTTAAACAAAAAAAGAAATCTGCTTAGACAACTGGAGTCAGCACCAGAAAAATGTCTCCCTACATAACTGAAAGGAACAGAGTCCATGTATGTTTTACTAATGGTGACTTGAGTTGACCTGTGTCACATTTTTAAAAACTGCCTCTGAGTAGCTACTGCTAACCCTTTGCATTGGTTAATTTTCTGTTGCTGTAATAAAACACCATAACAGAAGGCAATTGATGGAAGAAGAGTTTATTTGGGTTCACAGTTCCAGAGGAGGAGCTAGTTCTGGGTGGGTGGGGGGGCATGACAGCAGGCAGCTGGAACAGGAAGCTGAGAGAACACATCTTCAACCACACACTCAAGGCAAAGAAAGCAGAATCGGAGTGGGGTGAGGCTATGAACTCTCAAGGCCCACACTCCCAGAGATGAACTTCCTCCAGAATGACTTCACCACCTCCCCAAACAACACCCCGCCATGGGGAGCAAGTCTGTGCCAATCCAACCTCAGTCAAACTAGTAAGAAAAAGAATGCATTACATTCAACAAGCCATGCTTTTCTTATGAAATAGTTGAGTTTTCTATGGAAATGATATTTTTGACAGCTTATACTGATCATATTTACTTTAGATGAATTGAGAATAAGGCATGATAGATTCATTCTGAATCCAAAATCATTGTTCTTTAGATTTACCTAAAGGGAAAAAAAAATGAGGATTTCTTTTAAGTTTGGATTCTCCCAAAAGGAATTTGTCTTAAGTGTTTCTCAATTATTATAAAGAAAATAAGACTTTGTTAAACAATTTAGTTTTTTCTGCTTTGACAATCTAAGATCTTTAAATTGAGTCACTTAGCATAACCTTGTATTATCCTAGGTTTAAAAAAAACTAACTTTCTATCCAAAACCCAATAGAAATAATGGCCAGTCTTGAAGAGACCCTTGCCATTTAATATTATGTTCAAAGTAGTATAGAATTAGGAAAGATAAGATCTCTTTTATAAAGCCTTTATCAACCAAGGTGGCATTTGTTCTTGTGATTGTTAAGGTGTGGTTGAATGATTCACTTCCATGGAGAGTAATATTTGATCTTTGCTATATTGAGTCAACAGAGTACAAGAATCACATCTAGAGCTTTATTTTGCTTCTTTTTCAACAATGTCAGATAGTATGGAGTAGAAAATGTCAATATATACCATGTCCATGTAGACCACAAATGTGGGTGATAAGTATTGTAGATTCTTGTGTATTACCAGTTATTTTGATTCATGTCTGTCCGAAAATAACAAATATTGATGAAAAATAGGATAGCTATTAAGTGATGAAATTACAGCTTACCACTGGTACCTTACATCGTTCTTGAACTGCCTTCAATGAAGACCATGTGCTTGTCCTATGATAGCATGACAGATAATGACAGCTTGACATGGGAGGGGGTGGGAATGGTAAATTTTGACTTGGTTTGCCCTGATGTAAATCAAAGGTTGGTGAGGGTGATGGGGGATCATCGGTTTACCAAGTGGGTGGCCCGGATTCTCGGGACTTGGGGTTCAGAAAGAGGAGACTTAAGAGTCAGGAGGAAATGGAGCATTTGGTTTTGATGTGTTCAGGTTTAGGTGTTCACTAGATATTCAAGTAGACCTAAAAGCCACATGTAAGAAAATTGAGACGTGTGGCCTGTTTCATATTCCCCATTCTCAACCACCACATCATCCAGCTCCTCAAATCTTTGGACAGATGCTTCTCTGAAGATATGGATCTTGAAGATCCATCTTTCCTCCACTCCCCTGCCCCTGTAGCTGGGAGTTAAACCAGTGGTGCTGCACATGCTAGGCAAGAACCCTTATCACTGAGCTCTATCTCCAGTTCAATCCTCTATTTGACCCTGTTGGACAATGTCAGGACCCAGCATTCCACTTCAGTTATTTCACTAAATATTTGACTGCTGGCAAATGATTAGTCTCTCGTTTTTGGATCTAAGCACTGAATCCTTATGTTTTAGCATATAACCTGAAGTAGTGGCAGAAAACATGAAAGTAGAGAGGTACTTCAGGGTGCAGGGTGAGGGAGCTCTAGAGAGGGGGATAGTAGAAGACAGGGGATTTAAAGGGGGAAATGGTAAATGGAAGAGAGAGTTTCACTGGGAAGGGAGAAGAGAGAAAGGGAGGGGGAGAGAGAGAAAGACAAATAAATAACATTTAAGATGTTTGAAAAGATCATAGGGAAACATTATTTTATGTCCATGGAATATACATATCTAACATATATAAAATGTGTTTATACACACACAGTTTAGGTGAAGTTATATCACTTGAAGTGATAACACTCCCTCCAAGAGTCATAGACCATATAACAAAACCTCCAGTGCCAGACATGGAAAACCTTTCTTTGAGTTGTTGATCAGGGGAATTACAGAGACTCTTGAAATAGTATAGGCTGTTGTCATTACCCTTGGTTGCTTCTAGGAACTCGAAGGTAAGACCCTATTACTCCACATAAAATTAGACACACTGAAACTAATAGAAAAGAAATTGGGGAAGAGCCTTGAGCACATGGGCACAGGGGAATATTTCCTGAACAGAACTCCAATAGCTTATGCTCTAAGATCAAGAATTGACAAATGGGACCTCATAAAATTACAAAGTTTCTGTAAGGCAAAGGACACTGTCAATCCGACAAAATGGCAACCAATAAATTGGAAAAAGATCTTTACCAACCCTACATCCGACAGAGGGCTAATATCCAAGATATACAAAGAACTCAAGAAGTTAGACTCCAGAGAGGCAAATAACCCTATCAAAAATGGGGTACAGAGCTAAATAAAGAATTTTCTTTTCTTTTCTTTCTTTTTTTTTTTTCATCGAGACAGGGTTTCTCTGTGTAGCCCTGGCTGTCCTAGAACTCACTCTGTAGACCAGGCTGACCTTGAACTCAGAAATCTACCTGCCTCTGCCTCCCAAGTGCTGGGATTAAAGGCGTGCGCCACCACTGCCCGGCTAATAAAGAATTTTCATCTGAGGAATATCGAATGACTGAGAACATTTCTTCACACAAGAGTTCCTGCACCCTGAAGTCCCTCTCTACTTTCCTGGTTTATTGTGTGAGAACACAAGAAATGTTCAACATCCTTAGTCATTAGGGAAATGCAAATCAAAACAACCCTGAGATTTCATCTCAAACCAGTCAGAATGACTAAGATCAAAAACTCAGGAGGCAGCAGGTGCTGGTGAAGATGTGGAGAAAGAGGAACACTCCTCCACTGCTGGTGGGATTGCAAACTGGTACAACCACTCTGGAAATTAGTATGGTGGTTCCTCAGAAAACTGGGCATGGTACTACCGGAGGATCCGGCTATACCACTCCTGGGCATATACCCAGAGGATTCCCTAGCATGAAATAAGGACACATGCTCTACTATCTTCATAGCAGCCCTATTTATAATAGCCAGAAGCTGGAAAGAATCCAGATGTCCCTCAATAGAGGAATGGATACAGAAAATGTGGTATATTTACACTATGGAATACTACTCAGCAATTAAAAACAATGAATTCATGAAATTCTTAGACAAACGGGAAAATATCATCCCGAGTGAGGTAACCCAATCACAAAAGAACGCACATGGTATGCACTCACTGATATGGGACTCTCGGGGAGGGTGGAAGCAGGAAAGGGGAAATCATTTGAAATGTAAATAAAGAATATATCTAATAAAAAAAAGAAAAGAAAAGAAACCCTATTACTGAAGACACTACCCACTTTGAACACAGGACTTGGAGGAATCAAGATGTAACTAATCTAGAAGCCTGCTCTCTGAGAACTAACTAGGTCTCATTGTAGTCAGGGTGTGGTACAAGCTGCTGAGGATGGGGACAGTTAATTGTCCTACCCAGCTGTAAAGCTATGAATCACAGCAATGACCAGTACAGCAAGATAGCCCCAAGAATGCAACAGGGGTCCTTTTATCTTGGGGATAACCAACAGCTATCTATTTGAACTTAAGGTCCACTCAGTAGGAGGGAATCCTTCCCTGATACTGTGAACTACCCATGGCTGATGACATTGTAGATCCTAGAGGAGCATTTACTGCTGCCACTTTCCTGAGCCAGTGTAATCTCTAACTATATTTTAAATTATTATTATTATTATTATTCCCACAGTTAAGTGTAGCTCTTATGCCTCCTCATCAAAGAGGCTTCTTTTTGTAGCAAACAAGGTCTCTCTCAAAATACATAGTACAACTGATTATGAGGGGCCAGCCCCAGGGGATATATCTACAACACAAACTTCTGCACACAAGGCTCAGGGAACATTAAGGAAGAGGGGCAATAAAGATCCTAAGAGACAGCAGTCTGAAGTCTGCTGCAAGACTGTGTTTTTCCCATAGAAAAGGGAAGCTGAACCTATGAGACCACAGGGTAACCTAACAGTGGCAGCAGGGAAACGCCAGATGATGTGTGAATGGTGGAAGTCTCAGGAGGCCTATGTCTAGATGAAAAGCTATAGGCAATTAATGATTGCACAGAGAGAGAGAGAGAGAGAGAGAGAGAGAGAGAGAGAGAGAGAGAGAGAGAATCAGTGTTCTCCAGGGATGAGTCCTCTGATAGGCTATCCAATCCCAAGTAGTCAGCTCTAAATAAATACAAATATAAGCAACACTAAATTAACCCAGCAGGCTATATTTATATATGTATATGGACATACACATTTATGTAACACTAATTAAAGAAGATGAGGTCATGGATTTGAGAAAGGGTGGGGATACAGAGGAGGAGTTGGAATGAGGAGACAGAGGTATAGAAATGATATAAATATAGTACTCATGAAATTCCCAAAAAAATTAAATTAAAAGAAAAATTTTAAAGTCAAGAAAAGAAAATCTCTTTTAAAAAATGGGGTAGATTTTAGTTTCTTCCCAGAGGTTGAAGGTAAGTCCCAATGGATGAAGACACCTCACAGACACAGGGCCCAGAGGATCCAAGCTAGATCTGACCTGGAGCCTTGCTTCCCAAGGACTAGCTTTCCTAGTATTAGACAGTGCTATGCAAATTTCCAAGGACAGGAAGCAATGAATAGCTTTACACAGTTGTGAGGCCCGTGAACCACACCAATTACCAGCATGGCAAAATATACCGAAGAGCACAATAATGGTGCTCACATCTTGGTGGTAACCAATGGCCTGATCAACGGGAGGGAAATCATGGGTGGTACTGGATTCCTTCCCAACTTCCCGGGGCTAGCACAGTTATGAATCTTAAAGGAAAATCTTATACCTCACCTTTCTAAACCAACATGGTTCCTAACTACATTCTAAATATTTATTCTTATACTCACAGATAACTTTAGCTCCTACCCTTATCAAAGAAGTGTCTCTTTGCAACAGATAGAGGGCATTACAGAAATCTACTACAGGTCAAAAACACAGAGAACACCTGATCCTCAGGTGCCCAGCCTGGACAGATACATCTACAATGCAACCCCTATACTTAGGCTCAGGGAACATGAAGGAAAAGGTGGAGGAAAGCCAGAAAAGCAGGAAAAATGCTGTAAGATTGTGTCCCCTAGAACGGACTGGGAAGTTCCACTCTGATACCTCAATAATGTAGCCGCCTAAACAAGACCTGAACAAGGATAGGACTAATAGATACACTAGTGTGAATGGCGAAAACCTCACAGGGTCTCATCCCTAAACAGAGAAGTACAGGCAACTAAAGAATGCTGAGGGTGGAAGAAATAGTCTCTAGGAATGAAAATTATAAGCCCTCAAATGGCACTAAACAGATTAAGCACGTTATTGTGACAGGTTGTCCCTGTCCAACTAATTTAAATATTAGTGCAGTAGGAGGCCTGTGATTGGACAGGGAAAAGAGAGGGCGAGCGAGGAATCCAGAGACAGAGACGAGGAAACAGGGAAGGGGAAGGAAGCAAAATGGAGGACGAACAGGATGATTCAGATTCCATGTGGTTTTAGAGAACCACAGGTAGATATAATATCAAATAGGGATAGAATAATTGGAGTAACTTGTCTAATCTAGGTGGACAGCTTGTACCATTATCAATTGGCCCTGAATTTATTGTGTGTGCTTCTTGTGCATTGAGAATTTATTGATATATAAATCTGAGTGATTAATTATAAGCTTCTAGAGTTTTGATTTTACTGGGTTACTGGGAATTGTGATAGATAACCATAAATAACCACAAAGTGGGTGGTCATTGCATTGGGGCTGGCCTGGCAATGACCCACTAAGGGAACTCAGGAGCTCTGGGCCAGAGAATCTGCAGAGATGAGAACACCCTGCTGGAGCCATATGGCCCACTAGTGCCCGGCATAGCACAAGAACTTGCTGGTTTTTTTTTAATATTTCCTGCAACATGTTATATTAATTATATGCTTCCACAAGTATGCACACATGAACACACACATATAAATATGTATCCTTCTAAATAAAGTATCTAAACCTTTTGCCTAAGCATCATGAACAGTTTCACTCGAGTTGGGTGAAGATAATTTAATTACAGCAGCACCACTTATAAATGGAAACAAACAAACAAACATAAAACAAAGTATCTAAACCTTTTGCGGGCTCCAGGAGAGAATTGTCCTTGCCACCCACAGGTAGTGGTTCAGCCATTCCTTACTCTGTGACTCCTTAATTCTGGCCTTGGCTTCCCACCAGCATGGCCAACTCCTCTCCTGCTGTGCCTCTCCATAGTGGCTGTCCTTTGTATGCAGCAGTGAATAATTATGCAGACTTCATCTGGAGAATCCAGGCTATGTGTATGTGTGTGTGTGTGTGTGTGTGTGTGTATGATGTATATGTGTATGTATATGTATGAAAAAGAAAAAGAAGTCATGGATTTGTGAGGGAGAAGGGACATGGAAGGCACTGGAGGGAGGAAAGAAAAGGGAGGAAATAATGTAGTTATATTTTATTTAAAAAAGCAGAAAATTAAAAATAAAGAACTAGGCAAAAGATTTAGATATTTTATTTAGGAGGTTATGTAGATAGTAACTGAGAAAATGAAAGCTATTCAACATGAACATTGAAGCTATGGTGTGAAACTTGCCCACATCCTTAAACATGATCAATAAGAAAACATACCAGTAGCCTCAAGTCCTGGCAAAGGACTTGTGTACATTTGTGGTGGGACCCAAAATGGGCAGCTGCTTCAGAAAACACACTTGGGCAGTTTCTCAAGAAGTTAAGCATGTACTTGTCCATATGGTTTCCTTAGAGGAAAAAAAAATAAAAAGAAACATAAACACAGTTTCACCCAAGAGCTGGGGGAAGATGCTTCCAGCAGAACCACTTATAAATGGAAAAAATGAACGAACAAAATCAAAAAACAAAGAAACAAAAAAATACCCCACTGGAAATCCCCAGACATCCTCCACTGGCCAGATGGATAAATCAACAGTGGTATCTAGTGAACTTAACTGGTCAGCAATAAACAGGAGTGACATACAAGATTCTCAGCATAGATGCAGTAAATGAGTCCATGCATTATTGAAGAAACCAAGGGTCAAAACAGCTAGATCCATTCATATAAAATTCTGGAAGAAATAACATCACAGGGAAGAAACCAGATAGGTCACTAAAGCCTAAGGAAAGAAGGAGGATTTGATTACTAAGATGCAATATTGTCATTTTTTTTTTACCAAGAGGAAAATGTCTTATATCTTTCTTTTTAAAAATCTTTCAAGATTTTACTTAAGTGTGCTGACTTAAGGAGAGGGTGGATTTTAGTTTTGTTAAAAGTAGCCACATCCACGGACTACACACAGTCCTCAGAAGCAACCTGTTCTTTCAACCTACCAGTTCCACCTTCGTCATCTTCGATTACACACCGTATTTGAAGCTTTAAAATTCTGTAACCCACGGGAATCAAAACCTCCCACCAAGCCATCAGTTCGGTTGTCTCCCGCACAGTCCTCTAATTTTGTCATGTCTGTCTCATAATCCCTAGGTTTCTCATCTAGTACGATGGATTCTTGGCGACAGTGCAGGCTTTCTGGCTTTCTTGGATTCATACCGTGCAAGGCGCTCTTCTCGGAGTCTCTTTGCTTCTTTGCTTTCTTCCTCAGATCCAAGGAGATCAATGTCATCATCTTCTTTAGCATCCATAATGCCATCCTGTTATGTCTTGCACATCGGCAGGGTCACACTTGCCAAGGGTTTCCTCGCTCCCGGCAGGCTAAGTTTGTTGTAATTATACCAAGGGTGGGAGAGCATGGCACAAGCTGGTGGGCCAGAGACTGCTTCAAATACTGCCACAGGTGCCTGCTCCTCCGTGTAGCTCTTGTCAGCTAATGCTTGAGTACCTGGAGACAAGTGGGGTTTTTCAGGTCTACCAAACCCCATAGTATTTACAACATCCGGGAACTGGGCAGCTGCCAGCACTGAGGGGAAAGGTGAGTTGTCTTACATCTTGATGGGGCACTGGTTTTGCCACTCCAAAAAACCTCCACAAACTCACAGAGCTGTATACCAAAGAGATTTGTTTTATCATATGTAAAATTTTAAATACTTTTTTGAACACAATATAAAATAGACTTTTCAAATTCTGAAAAATCCTCTCTTTAAAAAAATGATAAAAATAATGCCTAGATAGAAATTCAGCAAAATTTTCAAAAATTGGGTGAGAATTTTCAAAAAATGACGAGGACGATGGGTAGAAGATGGCACTTGTAAACTCTGTTCACAGCCCCCAAGTCAACCCCCTTGCTCCCAGGACCCCATAGCAGAAACTTTTTAGGTTCAGTTACCATTAACGGGCAGCAGAGACGTTAAAAGTTCTCTAGTCAAACCCAAATAGACCCACAAGCAGTAAAAACAACCACAGCGGCTTTCCCAGCCTTTGGAATTTTTTGCACGTGTGGGCTACTTGCATTGTTGAGCTCACTTGCATTGTGGGAGGCAAAAAGAGTGGGGGCGATGTGACCGCGGAAGCATTCCAAGTGGGTGCTTGTGGCAGCCTTAGCTTGCTGAGGAGACCCTGACCCTGGCAATAAGCAATAAGCGGTCTCAGGCACTTTTCAGGGTTCCCTATAACATATGCAAGGTGAGCTTCCTGGGTGAGCTTTGGACTTACCCGCCTGCAGGTTAGAGACTAGGAGCGTTCGAAAGTCTGAAGAGCACAAATAAATGAACTTGTTTAGTGTAGCGGAATGCCAGAGTGGACGAAGATCAGAACAGTGCACAGAGGGACCGGAGATAGAGCAAAGGAAAGGGCAAAATATCCGGGTGGATGCCATCGGATCCTTACCTTATTTCTCTCGCTCTCCCCTCTGTTTAATTTCTTCCTTCCCTCTTTCTTCTGTCAGTCTCCCCGAATTAGCATTCTCCACCCACCTACAGCTTCTATTCCCCCCTTTCTCTTGGACTTTTCAGAACTCCCTCTTTTTCCTTCTCATAACTCATCAACAGATAAAATGTACATGTTTAAAATGATAGAGAGGGCACTAAGTTGGTCCTGTGAAGTCCCGATTCCTTCCTGGTTCCTCAGTCCGTGGTCCCCCTAGTCCTTCCACAAGCTCCGTCTACTGTTTCTCTGTAGGTCTCTGCATCTGTGGCTGGTGTGGTAGATCTTCTAGCTGCCATAATAAATGAACAAAAACTCGGTGACTTAAAACAACACAAATTGCTGGGCAGTGGTGGCTCACGCCTTTAATCCCAGCACTTGGGAGGCAGAGTCAGGTGGATTTCTGAGTTCAAGGCCAGCCTGGTCTACATAGTGAGTTCCAGGACAGCCAGGGCTATACAGAGAAACCCTGTCTGGAAAAACCAAAAACAACAACAACAACAACAACAACAACACCCCCCCCCAAAAAAAAAACAACAAACCAATTTCACAGGTCTGGAGACCAAACATATGAAACTGAGTTATGGTCAAAGCTGCAACCTCTGCAGGTTGCAGGAGAGAACTGCCCTTACTCTGTGGCTCCCTGACTCTGCCTTGGCTTCCCAGGAGCAAAGGCAGCTCCTCTCCTGCTGTGCCCTCCACAGTGGCTGTCCTTTGTATGCAGTTGTGAATATGCAGACTTCACTGGGACAATCCAGGATGTGTCGCTTTAAAAGCTTTAATGGTTACTGTAAAATCCCCTTTCCTAATGTAGTCTATATATCCTAATCCTACGTTTGAAGAGTTTAGGAAGTGCTTTGGGGGAAGGTTACCCTTCAGTTCCCTACAAACAAGTTTCTCACCTCCAGATAGTATCCAGGTTTTGTTTGTTTGGGTTTCCCCCCTCATTCAATAGGACCTATGTCTATTGCTGGAGAATGATCACTTGGCCTAAGGCTGGAAGAAAATAAAAGTAGTGAGTCCAATTCCTTGGTAGTGTACATCCTCTGGGATAGCCACAATAAACACTCGAAACATAAATAAATAAAAAGAAAGAAAAGTAGTCCTCTGAGAGGCTCCACACAGCACCTGACCAAACAGATGCAGAGACCCACATCCAAACATTAGATGGGGCTGGAGAGATGGATCAGCCATTAAAGGCTAGGCTCACAACCATAAAATACAAAGAGTTCGGTTCCCAAACATTAGATGGAGCTCGGGAAGTCTTGTGGGAGAGTTGGGGAAAGGCCTAAGGAGGCAGGCAGGGGACAGGACTCCACAGGACCAACAGAATCAACTAACCTGGATCCTTGGGGGCTCCCAGAGACTGGACTATCAGCCAAAGAGCCTGCAAGGGCTGGATCCAGCAGCTACCCAGACGCCCACGCACACATGCAGCAGATGTGCAGCTTGGTCTTCATGTGGGTTCCCTTAGGAACAGGAGCTTTACCCTGACTTTGGTACCTGCCTGTGGAGTCTGTTCTCCTAACCTGGCTGTCTTGTCTGGCCTCTGTGGGAGAGGATGTAGTTAGTCCTGCAGTGACCTGAGATTCCAGGGTGGGTTAGTTCCTGGGGAGGAACCTCCCCTTTCTCAGAGGTGAAGGGGAGGGAGAGGGACTGTGTGAGGTGGGGACTGGGGGGAGGGGTGCTGTGAATGGTGTAAATTGAATAAATAAATAAATAAATAATTGGAAAAATAAAAAAAAGTAGAAAACATCCAACAAAGAGACAAGCAAGCACAAAACAGCAATAATCCAAAGGCAAGCACATTACAGTTTAATCCTGTCACAATGTAAATGTGACTGAAAGAGTCTAGATGAAGGAACAAGACAAGTGAATGCCTCCCGACTAATGAACAGGAACAACGAAACTGATTATAACAGGAACACAGACAATAGCTATGAGAAGTGTAGGAGAGTCAGCCCCCGCGCAGGGACATGCAGAAACTTAATGTTTGGCCTTGCCACACGGCCTTCACGGTCAGAGTTCAGTCCTCAGAACACTTGTAAAGAGGCCATAAAGTACTGTGTGCTGGGGAGGTGGTGACAGGTAGGTCCTTGGCACGTACTAGCTGGTTGACCTAGTGTAACTGGGGAGGCCCAGCCTAGGGACAGACCCTGTCACATAAAGCAAGGTGGGTGGCTCCCGAGAATTGAAGGCTGAAGTTAACCTCCAATCTTCATACAAATGCAGACACGTGTGCTCCCGCACCTGGACATGCCCATGCACCCACATGAACATGTACTACACACATGCTCACATGAAATGTATGTTTAAGAGATACTGAAACTCATTTGTATTAAGAGAAATTCAACGAAAGTCACTTTGACATGCACATGCATATCACAAACACCCATTACACACACACACATACACACACACATACCTGTTATATATACACATATATACACATGTGTGTATATATATTATATATACCTATTGTATATACATACATATGCACATACATACTTATGTGTATATATATTATATATACACTCATATATAATTGTTATATACATACCTATTATATACACAGAGATACACATGTGTATATCTATTTATCTATAAATATATCTATTATATATACACACATATAGGATACACATACACACACACACACACACACACACACACACACACACACACACACTAGCCTGCTCTTCTCAGGAAACCTTATGAGAACAGCCAATTTCTGCCACTATGGTCTCCCTTCTCCCCCAGCAGTAGAACAAATCAGAGCTGCCTCAAGTTGGGGTGGGATTCAGAAAGAGTAGAAACTGACAGGGCCCTCAAGGTCTGGTTATGCTAGGACTATAGCAAATTGTCCGAAAGTTTATTTGGTGACAGATCCATAAGGAGTTAATAAATGATGAAAGAAACCTTGGGCTGGCATTTAGATCCAGAAGGATAGGTGTCCTCAAAGATGGTAAGTGTGTGTGTGTGTGTGTGTGTGTGTGTGTGTGTGTATGTATGAAAGAGAGACAGACAAACAGACAGACAGACAGACAGACAGAGAAACAGACAGAGAAATGGACAGAGAGACAGACAGAGACAGAGAAACAGAGATAGACAGAGACAGATAGATATCAGAGAACAAGTTTTAAGCATGCAAATAGGAAAGTCCCTGAGGGACACTCTGAGAGGGAAGTTGGCTGCAACCCAGGAAGAGAACCTTACCTAGAAACCTGCCTTGACATTTTGATCTTGAACTTTTCATCCCTATAGCTTTGGAAAAATTAGTCTCTATCCTTTAATCCATCCAACAGCTCAAGAACACTACCACATCCAGCCAAAAGAGTGGCAGGGGAATGCCTTATCAGGCATCAGAGTGAGGAGAGGTCCTTTGTCCTGTGAAGGCTCAATAGAGACCCCAGTGTGGGGAAATCGAGCGGGGGTCGTGGAGTGGGTTGGGTGGAGGAGCATATTCTTGGAGGCAGGGTGTAGGAAGATGGGTTGGGGGTTTTCAGGGAGGGGGGAAACTGGGAAGGAGTATAACCTTTGAAATGTAAATGAAGAATATATTCAAGAAAAAAAAAAGAATTAGAGTAATCTCTGTCAACTGCATCTTTTGGCCTGAGCAAGCTTTGAGATAAGCCAGAAAGGCTAGAAAACAGGTACCACACAGGGGGAGCTGCAAAGTCTTGTACTAGGAGGGTGTGGATCCAGAAACAATAAGCAAACACCCTAGTGACATACAGTTTTTGTCCAGATCAAATAATATGAAATGATTCCTAGACGGGCAAGTTGTCTATGACATTGAGTGTGGTCAGCAGTCTGGCCTGTTTAGCAGAAGTCTTAGGTATCAGACAAGGTGCACTGGGTAGGCAGAGCTATATGGCAGATTGCCCCAGGGGTTCATAAATGCTGTCATCTAATGAATGAATCCCAGTACCATTGTTTAGCAGTGAGGTAGAGAGGTTTGGGTGCTACACTGCATATTCACATGCGGGAAAGCCTGAACAAGAATATTTGAGTGAGTCTCCTGATCAGTGTATTAAGAACAGGGAGCCTGATGGTCAGCTGAACAGACGAAGCAAGGACAGAAATCGGGTCGTGAAATCAGTTGTGTTTAGTTCACTACTTCCTTGACCAGCCAAGGGAGACAGCCAGCGGGGACTACAGCACTGAACTCTGTGGCCGTGGAAAGTGCTCCACACTTACAAAGGTGTGTCCGGGTACAGCAGCCTTCCTCCCACCACAGCCTGAGTGTCTGAGAAGAGGAGACGCTGAGAGCCTAAGAACCTGCTTGTTGAAGAAAACACTTTGTTTTGTTAAGATTTTAGGAATGGAGCGAAAGCCCCAGGCCACCCATAGCTGTGACAGACCCTGGGACCAGTCTGATGCTCTGTGGATCTGGAACTAAAAGGCAGAATGTCACATCTAGCTAGCTAACCTATGGATTGACTCAGGTGGGTTGGTGCAGAGCCAAAGATCTTAGTCACTCACAATGTGGTGCACCCTGAACACCTTCAGGAAACAGCCCAGCCTGGAGTGTCAATAAATTAAAATATCCTGGATGGATCTTGACTGATCCACTGTCTGCCTTGCTTCCATTACAATGTGTTACAGGCCGACTTTCAGGTCCTGTTTTCTTTCTGTACCTGAAGTCTAATCCGCAGCCTAGAACCTAATGAGTACATTGACTGATCAGAAGAGTGGATAAGCTCAGTAAATATTTGATGAATAAATAAACGTATGAACACATGAATAGCATCGCCAGGGCTTGAACCTATGAAATGAGTAACGCGTGAATGACTTCCATTGCTTTCTCTCAGGAGCTTTTGTGTACCACACACAATGGGCATGATGAATTGCACTGAGGTTGTAAATCCCAGAAAGCAGGTATAATACACGAAGCACACTGCACAACTGAAAGTATTAGAGTTCCCACGGTCAGAGGTGCGGTGGGTGAAATCTACCTTCCCTTCACAGGAAGCCTCGTTCCTGGGTCTCTGTGACTAAAAAGGGGAGACAAGAGACTTTTCCCCCTCTGAGTGCTCTCTGGAGCTGATAGTGTTGGTTCTGAAGAGTTAGTTGGTCTCTGGAGACCATCCCTGAGACACATCTGCTATGCTGTGACACCTAGGCTCTCCTGCCCCAGTCTCCATTTGCACCTTGAGAGTGGACCTCAGTGGGAAAGAAAGACTTGTATACACCCCAGGGAGAAGATGTCAGGATATGCCTTCAGTCAAACATCAAACTCTCTGCTGCATGGCTTGCAAGGCTTGCTGGCTCTGACATCCTATAGGAAGTTACCTGGAGCTGAGATCCCAGCACTGATCCCTTTGTAAAGATGTCCCATATAAAACTGTCATGCCCTGGACAGAGGTGGACATCTTGGATAACCCATGTGGAATTGTGAAAATGAGAATATTTCCTGCTTTTTCTACTTTCTCTAAGATCAGAAATGCAGCCAGAATTCTTATTTCCAGGGTTTTAGATTAATATGTAGTGTGTAATAAATAACATATGACATATAACCTAATAATATAGCATAGTAATACATTATATATTAAATGTTATGTATTTGAAGAAATGAAGTCTTCTAAGTATAAGCATAAATATTCTAAGCAAGGTGTCCAATTTGCCTTTTCTGTTATGATAAAACACTGACCAAAACCAACTTGAGGAGAAAATGATTTATTTCACCTTACAGGCTACAGTTCATCATGGAGAGAAGTCAAGCAGGAACCTGGAGGCAGACACTAGAGCTGAGGCGGTGGAGGAACAATGTTTACTCTCTTGCTCCCATTGGCATGACAGGCTTGCTTTCTTATGCACCCCAGGGCTGGTACCACCACCCTTGGTGAGCTGGACTCTCCCACATTGATCATTAATCAAGAAAATAAGCCCCACAGGTCAATCTGATGGACGCTGATTCCTCAACTGAGATTCCCTCCTCTGAGGCAGGTCATTTATTTCAAGTTGCAAAATAAACCATTCACCAGGTGTAGCCATTGTTGGAACTTGGCATGGTTAATTGCCTCTTAATTTCCTTATTTTATCCCTTCCTTAGGGGATCTATAGCACCCTAAAGTGAATTTACCACATCATACTGAACTCAGGATGTAACCACAAACATGATAGCATGTAATCTACTCTCTATCATCCATGGCTCCAACCTGTTCCTCCTTCTCCACAGACTCTCCCAGATCCACCTGTGTTAAGGTAAATATTAAAAAACAACCCATGATATCGCCAGCTACACTCTAATAATGCAGTCTCTCCACCCCCATGGTTCCTATGTGGTGGCCACCCAACTCACTGTTCGCTTGCCTCGCAACTGCTCACATTCCCAGTCATCCACCCCCTGCAGCTAGCTGTCACAAATCCCCATAACCCAGTAAAATCAAAACTCTAGAGGCTTATAATTTATCACTCAGGTTTATAACAGTAAATTCTCAACTCACAAAATGCCCACATGATGAACTCAGAGCCAGTTGATATTGATACGAGCTGCCCGCCTGGATTAGACAGATTGTCCCGTATCATTCTCTCTCTTCTATGACATCCATAGCTACCTGTGGCTATTTAAAGCCACGTGGGTCGGGTTCGTCCTCTCCTTCCTCCATCTTCTCGGTCCTTCTCTTTTTAATAATTACCACAACAAGCCTGTCTGCTAATTTCTGGATCAAAGATATGAGAACAGGGGTTTGAACCACAGATGTTTTGGGATTTCTAACTTTTAAGTTTTAGATTGTGTTGAAAGAGTTCAGAGCACCCCCTGCTTCAACATAGGAATGGAGAACCTGTGAGAGGGCAGGCAATACCGAAGACTTCTGCAAGGCTATGCAGTTTTTCTGAGGAGGGGGAGGGAGAGAGAGAGGGAGAGGGAGAGGGAGAGAGAGGGGGAGGGGAGGGAGGGAGAGGAAGGGAGGGAGGAAGGGGGAGGGGAGAGAGGGAGAGAGAGGGAGGGAAGGAGAGAGAGAGAGAGAGAGAGAGAGAGAGAGAGAGAGAGAGAGAGAGAGAGAGAGAGAGAGAGAGAGAGAGAGACCTGTGTATGCACTTGTTTCCTGAGCTGTTAATCAACTTCGCTTGGCTATGGAGGGGAACTGAAGCCAGGAGGGTGAGGTAAATCCATGCAAGCTGTTTATATATGGTTGATCAGGCAGCAGAAGAAGTACCTTTAGCATCACTTCAGTCTAACAAGAGAGTCTACCTTAAGAGGTCCCCAAGCTCCCAGGTACCCCCAGGGCCTGCTCTCCAGAGGAGTCCTCAGTGGGAGTTAGTTAGAATGTGTTCCAAGATCTGGAGGTAGAAGGCAATAACAGGCAGTGAACTGGAAGGTGCTTGCTTTGGCTGGAATGGATGGAGAGGAGATGGAGTCCTTAAAGCAGTTCTGATGCCTTCATACTGTCTCGGGGGTGCTATCTAATGAGTGTTAAGCAGGAGATAGATGCTATGGGCCTGAGGTGGATGAGTTTGCAGGAATGCAAACTTCCTTCCCGAACTGTAAACACACAGTGCTATTTCATAGGATCAGGTTGTCCATGAGATTTGCAGCTCACTAAACAGTGCTTCAGTGGCACTGGCATGCAGTGGCCATTTCTAGAGGGTGGAATTCCAGCATGGCGTCCTGGAAAGCATCTCGATGACTTCTCTATCAACTGAGGTCATGACTGTCATTTCTAGTAAGAATTGGTAGCCCAAAGGCTAGTGGCATCTCATTTACATGACACCCTAACTTAAATCTTAGTAGTCAATCCTGATATCTTAAACACCTGTTATGGGGAATAGTTCTTCGCATTAGATACCCAGTTTTCTTGTTCCTGTGTGGTTTCTCTCTTCTAATGAACTCTGCCTTTTCACAATCTACAGAAAATCCTCTGCCAGTCAAAAACAGCCTGCTTCCTGAGAGAGAAAAGAAAGATCAGGAACCTGCTAAGAACTATTGACATGTCCATTCCTTGCATGTTACCCTGGGAGTTTTGAAGGCACATAGGGAACTGCACTGTTCCTTTGAGTTTCCCTGAGCTCCCCAGCTCAAAGGGTCAGGAGACCAATGATTGTATCCATGAGAAATGGTGGCTGGTGGTGGGCAGCACAGGCTGGAAAGTACAAGAGTCTCAGGAGCATGGCCAACAATGGCGGCAGAAAAACTCGGTGAGCGTGGAATGCTGTGCTCGTTGACTTGGTCACTGTGGCAAAGTGTGTGAAATAATCTAATTATAAGGAAGAAAGGTTTGCTTTCGGCTCACAATCTCAGAAGTTTCACTCCATGGTCACTAGGTCCAGTGACTTTGGGGTCCCTGGTGACACAGAGCATCATGACAGGTGACCCAAGAAGGAATAGGCTACTCATCTCATGGCATCTGGAAGCCAAAGAGAAAGAACCAGAAAGGAGCTGTGCTCCCAGCATCCCGTCTGGAAGATGTCACTGAAGACCTTGTGTATTTTTGTTGCATGTTGTTGCTTTGAGACAGGGCCACATGCAGCCTAGGCTGGCTTCAAATTCTGCTATGTAGCCAAGGATGATCTTGAACTCCTGATCCTTCTGCCTTCCCCTCCCAAGCACTGGGAATAGAGGTGTGTGCCACTATACCTCACTCCCCAGTGACTTTCGTTAGACTCTACAGCCTAAAGGTTCAACCTCTTTCTCCCAGGCTGGGGAATGAGCATCCAATGCATGAACCTGGGAGACACTTGGGACAGAAATGGAAAGGTATCTATCAGTCTCATGAGCGGTTTCAGGGGAGAGTGTGGGAATGGTATGGTCTCTGACAGAGTCAAGATGGACAGAAGTCTGCATGGTGCAAGACATATCCACATTTCCATTTTCTATGGAGAGATGGTAGGCCTTGTAAAGGGGGTAGTCTTCTCTGAAGGGATTCAGAAAAGGATAAAGAATTGAGAATGGCTGTCTCCATGCTTGTGTGTGTGTGTGTGTGTGTGTGTGTGTGTGTAGACCAGAGATCGCCCTTTGGTGTCATTCTTCACGAGCCACCACTTTGTTTTTAAGGTAGTGGCTCTCACTGGTCTGGAACATGCTAATCAGTCTAAGATGGTCAGCAAAGCCCAGGGATCTGACTGTCTCTGACTCTCCAAAGCTAAAATGACATGCCCATGCCACCATGCCCAGCTTTTTACTTGAGTTTGCATGCTTGTACCAAAAGCATTTCCCAACACTGAGCTATGTTCCCAGTCCCTGTGGTACATCCTTCAAGACTTATTTGCTACAATCTCTTCAACTGCATTTTCACTATGAATAAAACACTGCAATGTTCCCAGGTAGCAGGAGAACAGTCAATTTCTGCGCCAAGCGACAACAAGGTGTGGGGAGCATCTGACCACCAGGTAGCTAGTTCCTTTCGCTCTTAAGGCAAACACGGAACGTTATATGACTTTACTACCGGCTGCTTAAAATAGCTGCACAGGAAGAGTGTTTTAAAGCTGGAATATAAACTGCATCCCTCACTTTATGGCAGAGTAAATAAATGCCCAGGTTACCTGAGACTTGTAGAACAAATCAGAAAAGGCACTAGAACAGGTGCCCTGGAAAGCAGAGGGCTTCCGCTGGGCATCCTCTGGAGGAGGTGTGAGCCAACCTCATGCTTACTGGCTGGCTACTAGGAGCAGCATTTAATGCAGGGTGTTTTTAACAGGAGGCTAAGTCTCTGGCGGGGGGGGGGGGCGAGGGAAGCACAGAGCAGGTGGAGGTTGGTTCTTAATCCCTTCCCCAGTCAGTTAGGGCTGGGCATTTTTATTTTTACCTTCCTTAATGTGAAACTTACCGGTTAGGAGCCAGAAAATGTTAACTTTGGGATTAACAGTCATGTTCCACACCCCAGGGATCATATTATTTCATGAGGTTAGGCCAAAAACTCTGGCACGATGACTCTAAGCCTACTCTTTTACCTGCAGCCCAGTTCAGCTGGAGTCCTTGCTTGTCGTGTCCGTAGGATAGCTTGTCTGTGACCGTCGTTGTTACTTACTGTGGCCTCTAGCTCTGATCCTTCCTTACAATGCCCAGCTGACTCTGCTATGGCCAGACCCCTCCAGTTCCCTCACATTCCTCTTTCAGTGACAACTGGTGGCTGCCTGTACTATATGATCTTCAGTGGCTGGAGCAGCTCTCACGGGGCCTCTTGGAGTTCCCCTTCCACACTGCTGAGCCTCATGGGAAGGCGTGTGCTGTGATCCAAAGGTGACAGTGGAGCCAGGAAGGGCTGAGACCGGCGTCAAGGACAGTGCTGCCACCAGTCAGCGGACCCGTCACAAGTTCACACTGAGTTCCACCGTTATTTCTATAGAAAAGTGTACTTGTGGCTTGACACCCAAAAGCTCCCACTTTCATTTTATTCCTATTGAAACTTTTAAAATTTAATGTAGTTATTAAAAAACATTTCTTGGGAAAAAAGATTTAAAAAAAAATCAGTTCCATTCTGAATGCCTAGTTTTATTGAATGTTCATTGAAGAGTTCGTTGAGTTCTATAGACTTTGGGTCTGGTTAATTTTGGTGTGTGGATTTTTTCCCCATTGATTTTTTTTTTAATAATAAAATACTTTATAAAATGTTTTCTTTTAAAGCTACCAAGCTAGCTTTTTGTGTGCTGGTTTTTAGTGTGGTTCAGATGACTCAGTTTAGGACAAAGGATATCGTTTTTTATCCCATAACCGGTTCCTGGTCCCTGGATGTTCACGCCCATTCACATATTGCTTTCATGTTCACCTTTTACTTGGCATTCTCCTCGTTGTCTGATTTATTCATTTTAAAGCATCGAAATGTTCTTCTGTGCCTCTCAAGAAAATATTCCTGATGAGGCTGTGGCCAACCTTCCTGCTCACTGTCCTTACATCTGCCTTCGAAAGAAAGACCGGGCAGCGCCTGAGGGGCTCACTTCACACACAGTCTCAGAACAAAGTCTTTAAAAAGTGCCCAGAAGCTGATGTAGAACCCGAGTGTGTCCCTGTATATACAGACTGCGCCCAGGGCTTCTGAAGGGAAGAATCTGCTAATCTGCCAGGTCTGCAAGGAGACTCACTGGGGCAAAACTATCCATGTGGAATCGTCGTGGTTACAAGACTGTTTAGGGAGCACACCATGGGACCTTTGTGTCTCCTTTCATATCACTTGGAAGGAAGGCACTGGATTAAATATTCTGTACTGGCTTCCAAATTTGGGAGTGAAGTTTTACTTATAAAGACATTGAAAGCAAATGAAAAAGAAATTCTAATTTAATAAACTCCAAATTCATTCTGTAGCAATTTCCCTTTATTTACTGTATGACTGCAAGGTTTAAGAGGTGTAGAAAGTCTGTACAGATTCTCAGAATGTAATTAATTGTCTGCGAGGAATACAAATCCCAGAAAGACACTTTGTCAAATTATCTTATCTTCCTCGTGATCTTATTATCCTACCAATTTTGTGTGGTTTCAGATTTCCCAGACTTGGGATTAAATCAGTATGTTCTTCCTGATGTATAATTCAGGAGCACTCGAAAACGATGTAATTACAAACCTCAGCTGGCAGATCATGAATTGCACTCACTGTCAAAACTGCCTGGGCATGGCTTCCTTTCAGAATAGTGGGGTGAGTGTGTCACCTTCCTACCTTATAGCCCTGGGCCTGCTATTGGATATCCATGCAATTACAGAGTTGGATGGGATCCAACACCACACGCAGAAGCTGGGAAAACGCCAAGGTTTTTGTGGATTTAGAGGGATTTGGAAGATGATGATGATGATGATGATGATGATGATGATGATGATGCAAGCTAGTTCTTCAAGTAATAAAGTAGTAGATGAAAGAACAAGTATAAGATTTTAAATTATTCAGGTGCAGACCTGATTTTATACATGAGAACAGTCTTGACTTAGGGTCCTCCTGCCGGTAGAAGACATTTTGCATAGGTGCCGGTTCTAGGTTTATTATTTCCTACAAATTGAAATATCTTGTAGAGGTTCTCCAGATGTTACTCCTCAACATCTGCACTGCTCGCTCCAGCCCACCCCACCCCCCTCATCCACAGGCCTCCACCCATTCTGATTCCCCAGCTCTCCTTTATGTGAATCTAGACACAGGGAGTCCATTAAAACCATGGGAAGTCTTTCTCACTCGAGAGGCCACCCCAGAGACACCGGCCACATACTTTCTGCTTCTAAATACACTTAAAAAGTCTTCTCATGCTTACCAAGAATATAAAACCCCAATAAAAGGAAAAAATGCAATTTTCTCTTTTACTGTAAGGTATTTGTAATTGTCACATAAATAATCTCCAGCAATTTCCTTTAGAGTAAGGTCTTAGCTATGTAGAAGCTATGGAGAGACCATTAGCTCTATTAATATTCTGTGGTACTCAACCTCAGGTCATTAATATCAATGCATTTTAGCCACCCTCACCAAATATCTCTGAGAGGTTCCTGTTGTAGCTAGCTGACGGGTTTTACTCTTTCATAAATATGTAATTTGATAACAATTACAACAGGAAGCCCAGCTTTCCTATAGGACCGCTCAGAATCTCTCCAACCTAGTGCTTCCTTGTGATGGACTACAAAGACTCACTTCGTGGTGAGGGTGATGTCCTTGCTTTGCATTTGTTTGTAAGTGAATCAGGGTGTGCTGGGACAAGGTCTCTCTAGGGTACAATACTCTCTTGTAATCTGCTGAAAGCAGGTGGTATTCATTTACTCTTTTTCTTGAAGCTCATAAGAAAAGCAAATAGGTAGATTTTTTTGTTGCTGTTGTTATTGTCGGTAAGAATCTGCAGTGTGATAGATGAAAGGCTCTGAAATGAGATAAATGTAGACCCAGACTAAATGACACAGGCTTTGAAGCAACAGGTGGGGAATGCATCTTTGCACAAACTGAATGAGCTCCGTCCACATATTAAAATGTGTTTGGGCAATTCTTGTGAGGTTCACAATGGATGCTAGAAAGGACGCATTGTTGGCTTTAGAGAGCTACTCTGTGGTGGAAATGCACCAGGATCGGGAGAATGGAGGGCAGCGTGAATTGGTACCAACCACTCCCTCCCATTGAATTTGGTTGGCAAATTGGAATATCTGGCAAACTGGTTCCAGCTGGGTGTTGCTGGCTTCTAGAAAAGTTCTTTGCCCAGCAGCTTTCTGACAGGAGCCGTATGGTAAATAATTAACCTTGTCACTTAAGACCTTGCATGCCTGCCTTTAAGTATGACGAGTTTCAAAACTTAGAACAGAAAAAAAAAGTATACAAAGTCACCTTAAGTCTTACAGTTCAACAGTTTTAATAGTGCACACTAAACAGGCATACAGCTCTGAAGTCCTCACTTAAAGCAATATTACTTCTCAATGCCTCTACCTGGGAGGATCCACTTATCCCTTCACATAGGCATAAATCTAGGGTGGTACCCTAAAGTGCATTTCTCAGCCATTAAAAGCAGTGCTATCATTTTCTCTCCAGAGTCCTCAGTAGGAGCATGGCTTCCTCATTTGAGATGCTGGGGGATGGGGGGGGGGGTCACCTACTTATTGCCTCTGAAATACCCATCCAGCTTTGTCACTCCCACAGGTGACAGCAACAATAGCGACACCTCAGAGTAACTTTCGTTAAAGCCAGCTTCCTCAGCAGTAGACATCTGTCCTTCCCACAAAAAAAAAAGAAATACTTACTCAGTCTCTGAGTCATGGAATATTGAGGACTCAGCTGACACTTCACTTTCTAGAAAATAGTCAATCTTGAAGGCCTTGGTCAACTGCATATTCTGAACTTGGGTAGGCAGGCACCAAGTACTAGGTCTAGGGGTAATAGTGTGTTTCTCTCTGCAGAGAGAGACAATCCTGGCTGCTTGCTCAGGCTATTGCTTGTCCTCCTGGGGGTCATCTGGAAAGTCAGCCTCCTCAGGGGACCTGTCTCCTTCAGGGAGCAGTGTGGCGCGCATTTTCCTCTTCTCCTTAAATCTGCCAGAGCGTGAGATCTTCAAATTGCGCCGGCTGTTGCCTGATTTCTCCTCACACAACTTATCTGGCCTGAGGGGCTCCCTGGCGTCCCCAAGGACATTGGAGTGCTGGTTTTCCTGTGAGCTGCTAGTCCAATCTGAGTAAGGTGATGAGGGATCCTGGCCAGAATCTGGCTGAACCTGAGGCTGCACCCCCACCGTGACCTCCTTGCTTTTCTTCCTGGTCAGCGATTTCCACCAGGGGCTGGAGCTGCTGGTGGAGCTGCCACTGTCTGCCATGGCCGGTAGGCTGGGCGATCCCGGGTACCCTGCGTGGGGTAGGGCCTGGGCTAGGACTTCTCTTTTCCGTGGTCTCTGACTGTTCCCTCCAGCCCTTCCAGGTTTCTCCCACGCAGGCTTGCTGGTTGGTAGTGGAGGGAGCACCCTGCATGGAGAGAAAACCAGAACTTGGGTTGGTCAAAGTTAACAGGCTCCCCATTCTACTCTCCTCAGAGTTGGGGTTCACTCAACTCTGTAACCACTGGCCACCTGCAGAACAATACCTGATCTACAAGCTTGATCTCCTTGCCTCACCCTTTGCCTTAGACCCCAAGCAAGTGCAGTAGCCATCCAGTGGAGATCGGCCTGGCTCCAGAGGGATTATGGCCTGGCCTGACCCTCAGCCTGACTGTATAAGGACCACTACAGGTGCCCACCTGCTCTACAACCACCTTCCTTCTGAGGAACACCAGGAGGCGAGTTGTGTGGGTATGGGGTGGGGAGCCTAACTTGTCCTGTCCATTATAGATGAATGAAGATCAGGCACTTTACTTTTTAGTGATTTAAGAGGGAGTTTCCAGTCCATTGTGGGTCAGACTATTTCTGGACTGGTGATCTTGGGTTCTATAAGACAGTAGGCAGAAAGCCGGGCAGTGGTGACACATACCTTTAACCCCAGCACTGGGGAGGCAGAGGCAGGAGGATTTCTGAGTTCAAGGTCAGCCTGGTCTACAGAGAACAGCCAGGGTTATATAGAGAAACCCTATCTTGAAAAACCAAAGAAAGAAAGGCAGGCAGAAAGAAAGAGAGAGAGAGAGAGAGAGAGAGAGAGAGAGAGAGAGAGAGAGAGAGAGAGAGAGAGAGAGACAGGCAGGCAGGCAGGCAGGCAGGCAGGCAGGCAGACAGACAGACAGACAGACAGAAAGGAAGGAGGGAAGGAAGGAAGGAAGAAAGGCTGAGCAAGCCATAAAGAGCAAGCTAGTAAGCATGGCTCAAATTTCTGTAAAGCCTTTCTCTGGGATGTTGGGCAGTGATGCTTGGGAGAGTAGCCAAGTGAGAAAGCGGGCACATAAACTCATGGTTGTGCTTACTTCAAACTGCTTCAAACCACTTCTGCCTTGTGACTTTCAGAGGCTGTCTAGACTTAACTTCCCTTGGAAACCGCCATCCCACTCTTCCTTTAACTCCCTAGAGCCAACCTCCATATTGTAGGAAGGCCGCGCATCCCAACTCTTCTTTCATAGTTCTCCAACTCTTGAGGATTTTACTTATTGTAATCCAAAGGCTTCTGTTACTTTCCCTCGCGCAAGTTGCATTTCCATCCTCCAAAGGAGAGGGCTCAACCAGGAACTCCAGAAAACCATTCTTCCCCAAACACTGAATAACGGAGCCCAAACGCTCCTGAGACTGCAAGCCAGACTCTTGGCACACTTCCTGTGAGCGTGCTCCTGGACACGGCCGCCGCGAGTGGGCAGGACTCGTGCGCACCGCCCATTTCTAGGTTTCAGCTCCGCAGCTTTGCAGCCCACGCACCGCGGCGCTCCTGGGATTCGCCAGTGCGCAGGAGGGAAAATTGTGCGGCATTTGTTGTGCTGGTTCTCCCGGAACTGCCTGATAGAGGAAGTCTCTGCGCCTACAGGGGAGGTGGCGCAGCGGCCGCTGGCACCGTCTCCTCCCTGGGGATGCCCTGAGGACACACTCGGGCTGGAGCTAGAAAACCATAAAAGCAGAACCAGCTCAAAGTTCTTTTCCCTATGAAAGGCGCCCACATCTACGTAGGGGTATGCAAACGCTTCGTTCCCTCCTATTTTGCAGACAGGAAAAACACCCCCCACATCCCGTCCCAACCCCAAGGCATTTGTGGTGGGCAGCCACCCAACACTTTCTTCTTCACAGTGACCAACTAGGTGTGTACGGAAAGGCTTTGTGAGAATTGCGCAAGGAAAAGATGGCAAATAATGCAAAAGTAAGCAGATCGCCGTTCTGGGGGGGCCTCTCCTCCGATAGCAGGAGGAGGGGCACTGTGAAGCGCTAGACAGCGTTCCCGAGGGACACCGCAGCGCCAGGGTCTGCCTTGTGAGACGCGGAGGGACTCTGGTTCACTCACCTGCAGGGGCTTTCAGGGCCACTGCGGCGCCACGCCACGCGGACTGTCTAGAGCACTGAGGGGCGTCTCAGGGTGCCTGAGGTTTAGTCACGGTGTCCCTTGTCGCTGACTAGGAGAGATGCAGGAATCGTTGTTGCTGATTTCGCCCAACACCCCTGACTCTCACACACTGTGGGAACAACCTGAGGCTGGCAGCACAGTCCGCTCAGGTGGCAGGGGCTGTCAGATCCGCCGCCGCAGGGTGAGCTCAGTTAGCCTTTCCCGGTGGGAGTCTCACATTCTGGGGTGTGTCCTTTCTTCCCGTTCACTCTGCTCTCTGGCCGCAGCTAGATAGAACCTGGGCTGCTGACTCCGGCGCACTTGCCTTTCCTGAGCGTCCGTAGGAACGCGCTGAGACATCTGCCCACCTGCTGGTGACTGGCCAAAGGCCTGAAGACACTAAAACTGAGGAGGAGGGGAGGATCAGGGTGGGTCAGGAGGCGGCCGCCAAGCTACAGGTGCAGGTAGGCGTCCCCGCCCTTCTGGGGACCAGATTGGATGAGGTCGCAAACGTGGCTCCAGCCCTGCGGACTCTGATTGGAGAAAAAGCTGTACTGTGCCTCCGCCCTGTTCGTGTTCTGTTCTTGCGCTGGGGTTTTGAGTCCCAAAGCTTTCAAGTTTTCTAACTCCGAGAGCTGACTCAAACTCGGTCATATTTAGGAGTTTCAAGAGCCCTTAGCTAAAAGACTGAGAATTGAGAACCATGTCGTTGCTTTCATCGGGTGCTATCCTAGTCCTGTAAGTTGGGTTAACTCACTTGCTCATCAGATCACTTCAGGACTGGGCAGGGCACTATGACTCTCTGAAGAAAAAAAAAAAACCTTGGCATTGCGAAGGTTAAACAGTTGTCCAGGATTGCCCATGAAGTAACAGGGTTGGAAGTTTGATTCCAGCATATCAGCTTGAATATTGAATATCAGCATATTGTTAGTCTTGGGTTCTTACCATAACTAAGTACCTATGCTACAAAACATCATTCCCATCTGGGCGACCACGCACTTACACCCATCCAAGCATATTACTCCAGCTCGAAGCCACTGAAAGGGTGAACCAGTGGGCCCAGCACCGTGCAAGGTGCTTTAGCTAGGCAGTTATTTGACAAAATGGTAGTAGAGGAGACATTTTTCTAACGAACGCGAAGCTACAACTTGATTTTTGGGGTCTCTAGGCTCACAGACATACAAGTAGGACTCCTTGCCTCTAAGATAGGAAAGTCCTGGCAGATTGTCTGCTATCAGCACTTTCTGCAGAGCAATCCTGGTGAGAGACAGACAGCCCAACTCTAATCTCTTGCAATACGGATTTGATAAGCAGGCAGGAATTTTATAGTCCTTCAATACAGGGAAGAGGAAAATACAAGGACTTGGTTGATGCCTTAGTTTGGATTTAATTAAAAAATAAACGATGAACACACACTGTATTTGGAAGTGATTTGTTTCTAACCAGAGATTAGGAACTCCTCTCCACTGTATTCCTCCCCCTTCCTCCATCCCTCCCTCTCTCCTCCTCTTCTCCTTCCCTCCCTTCTTCTTTTCATTATTGGTGGAATTTCACTATGTAACTAAGACTGGTCTCAGATTCTGGCTTACCACCAAAACTGACTCGAGGTTAGTTTTAAAGTGTGTGTGTGGGGGGGCATTGAATCATAAGACTACGGCTTGATAAAGACTAGCCACCAGCTTTAAAGGGAGAACTCTTTCCAGAGGCAGATGTCGTAGGATGAGAAGAGCTTGTCTGGGGAGTCGCCACCATTTATGGAGCTGGGACTCGCTGCTGTTGTCAAACATATTGTTGAAAGAACGAAGACACCAGAAAAAGGACACAAGCTTGTTGAATGGCTTTTCATCTAGTGTGGTTTTCCCAAAGCCACAAGCGGTTTCCCAATAAACAGATCTTTGACTTCTCAATAAGATAGCTCCTTATTTATATTCAAAAATGTCAAATGTCTCTGTATCGTCTCCTGGGTTGAGTGGGAAGCACCTTATAAATGAAATAACCACTGCATGGTGATAAAGTGTGTGTGTGTGTGTGTGTGTGTGTGTGTGTGTGTGTGTGTGTGTGTAATGAATGGAGTCATGAGAGATGGAAAACATTCCAGGGTAAACAGCAGGTAAGGGAGTCTCAAGGTGTGAAGGATGCTGGGATTCTCGAGGTTCAAAGAGCAGATGGATGATGTAAGCACAGAGAGTGGCTGGGGTGACATGGTAGGTGACTGCTGGGCAGCTGAGTACAACACAGACTTCCAATGACAGCTGTGAATGTGGTCCAATGCAGAGTCTTAACAGTTGCTTTCTCTGCACAATAAATGATCACCTGCTTAAGGAATGAGTTTCTAGAACTGGGTGCTAGGAACTAAGATCAGAATCTTGGAGTTTAGAATTGACATTTTTACTCAGCACTCTTGAAATTTCCAAAGGGACTGGGAAACTGATCATATCTTTACATCTCTACAATAGGGATGGGCTTGGGAAGGAATTCGAACAAATGCATAAGGAATGCAGCTGGTCAGACCAGAGAAACCGACGTACCCTGCACTCATCTGAGAATTGTGGTATGTCTTGGCTTTGTTCTTCTTACCCTTGTTGACCCCACATTCACATCTCCTGTCCTTGTCCTTTCCTTTCTTTAGCCCCGTGTCTTTCTCCTCTTCTTCTCCATCTCTATGGTCACCCCTGCCCTTTGATGGCTAGACACGCCTTTTCCTTCACAGCCTCCAACTCTGTCACTTTGAACATTCTGTGTGCTCTCTGTGGGTTCACATCAGTGTTGGATTCGTTTAACCTTTTAGAGCAAGCACTGTAACCAGACATGAAACTTTGTAGCATCTTGTCTCTCCGCCAGGTTACTGGAGTATTCAAAGATGTTCCTTTCACAGGGTTTTCTAAATAGTTGATCTAAGCAAGGCCAGATCTTGTCCAGTCTGCTTGCTCTCTCTCCAAGTCAGTTCCACACCAAGACTTTGAGCAGGCCCATTCTTTTCTCTTTCCCCCATGCATCCTGTCATCAGATCACAGGTTGCAAACTCATAGTTTCTCTGTTCTCTCCCTTTCACAAAGCAATTTCATTTAGAATGCTGGTGATAGGAACTGGCTAGGGCTTCATCCAGCTGTTCTGCAGGGTAGGAGTGATGGGGTCTGTGCTGGATCTTTCTTCTAGCAACAGATCTCCTTGGCTCACCTTCTTGATTTTTTTTTCATGTTGCTGAGGATAGAACCCTGGAGCTTGAGCCTGCTAGGCAACTGCTACCTCTCTCTACTCACTAGCCTTCCTTCCTTCTTGTTGGAACCAACCACCATCTTTCTTGTCAGCCTGGTTCTCAAATGAAACCAACTGTGTGTGTATGTGTGTGTGTGTGTGATATATATATATATATATATATATATATATATATATATATATATAAACACAAAGATGTATACACTAATATATACACACAAATTGAAAGAGCACAAACTGACACTCTCCCCTGCCCTATGTCAATATCATTGGCTATCTTTTAAAACACTCACTATTCTATATCCTTATCCTTCTCTCCACTGCAGCTCCTTCTCTGGCTTCCTTCCCATTGATAATGTCAGAGCAAGTTGTATTCATTCATTCATTGCTTATTGCTGTCCTGATGAGATCAGTATTATGCCAGATGCTATCTATATGCTTTTTCTTTCAGTCCTAACAACAACTGGTCTTAGTCCATTTGGGCTGCTATGACTATGTGCCAAAGACTAGTGTGATGGTTACTTTGTTATCAACATGACTGGATTTAACATTACCTAAGAGATGCACTGTCACAGATGGTACCAGCTCATGGAGTGTGATGTATACCGAATAAAAAGCACAGAAGGAAAAGGTGAACAGAATACCAGCATTTACCTCTCTCTGCTTCCTGACTGTGATAAGATATAATGTTTTACATTCTTGCCACCATGATGCACTGGCTAGCTTTTTTGTTTGTTATTTTTTTTTTTGTCAACTTGATACAAGCTAGAGTTGTCTGGGAAGAGGAACCTCAGTTGAGAAAATGTCTCCATTAGATTGCCTATAGGCAAATCTCTTGACACTTTTTAAATTGATGTGGAAGGGCCCAGACCACTGTGGGCAGCCAAAGCATTTAAAAGCCTCAATAAAGTTTAAAAACTTCAATAAGTTTTAAATACGTTTTTTAAAACATCTAAGCCTACAGGCACTGCTGTTCCTGGTTGTTATAAGAAAGCAAACCGAGCAAGCCTTGGGGAGCAAGCCAGTAAGTGGAATTTGTCCATAGCTTCTGCTTTCAGTACCCAACACCAGGGTCCTGTCCTGACTTCTTTTCATAATATGCTATAAGATAACATAAGCCCTTCCCTGGTTGTCTTTAGTCCTGGTATTTACCACAGTAATTGAAACATAACTTAAGTCACAGGACTTCCCCACCATGCTGGTTTCAAAATTGTCACTGTACCTTTTGTTACTTTATTGGGTTCTTATATCTACCATGCCTCTCCACTCCAACCCCTTACAACCCTCCAACACTAGGTAGGAGAGAAAGAAGATTAATGGAGAAATGGGGCATAGATCTCTTTATACTACCTCCTACTGATTGGGGCATTGAGTTCCTTGAGGCAAGACCAATCTTCATGATCAGGATATCCAATTTCTTCTTCTCTTTGATCAAGACCATTTGACAGACCACCACACCAGCAGCCAGCAGCAGCAGATGAACAGCTACCACCACAGGCCCTCTCTGGACTCTCTCATTTATACCCTCTCCAGAGTCCCCTGAATTAAACTATCTGCAGCTGGCAAAAATCACACCCCTCATAGAGCATGAGACAAATCATGCGCTGTTGCAAGAAATATTAAAAAATGACTGCCAGACTTCCCTCATTACTGCTGGCCACTCTCTGATCTGGTATGGTCCAGCCGAGCTACTCCCTGCTGGCCAACTTTCCAGCGGGGCTGAATCTCCCAAGTTCCCTTTCCAGCCAGTCCCATGAAATGACAGTTCATCCTGCGGTCAGCCGACCTGACACCTAGCAACCCGGTAGAAACAAAACTCTAGAAGCTTATAATTAAACAAACAGATTTATGTATCAATAAATTCTCAATTCACAAGATGTCAATACAATAATTTAAGAACTAATTAATAATGACAAAATCTGCCCACCTAGATTAGACAAATTATCCCAACAACCTTTACGATATCATAACTACCTGTGGCTATTTAAAGCCACGCTGGTTCAAGTTCTTCTTCCTGTCCGTCTGCCTCCATCTTGGCCTTCCTTGCTCTCTTGAGGAGCTCTCAACTCTTAGCTCTGCCTCCCTTTCCTTGTCCAATCACAGGCCTCCTGCTGCACTAGTATTTTAATGTGATTGGACAGGGACAATTCTGTCACAAGGCCCCATTTGCAAAAAGCATTGCTTGTTGGGTAGGACATAAATGTTCAGTCTAAAGCTATGTTTCTGTCTCCTTCCTTCGCTTGCTTTCTGACCCAGCGTGGACCAAAGCCTGCCAGTTTGTTCCTAAGTGCCTGTTTACTCCCCTGCCACCCTTTCCTTCTGTCTCTCTTATAATTCAAAACCATAACTGTATTTCAACTGGACCCACAAGAATGACCTGTCCGCAGGACCTCTCCTATTCTGTCCCTGGTTCACCCTGCACGCACATGGTACCCACAGTGGTCACTTAACAAAAATCTCTGTACTTATAACCCCTCAATAGTTCCCCCTTGTACTTTGTACACAGGCCCTACATGGCACAACATGGGCACGTGACACCAATCTTCAGTCACTTTATTCTGCTCTTCCCAAAGTCTCTGCTCTTTAGTCACACTGACCTCTGTCACTCCAGTGAAATCTTTGTGACAACTCACTTGCCCCTACAAAGCCACGTTGCATAGAAAACTCACTAAATCAAGGTTGCCCGAGTTACTTCTCACCTCTCAGTGGTGTCTGGTGAGCCTCCTTTGCTCTGCAGTCCTTACACCTCGTAAACCCTGCCATAGAACAGGTTTCTCTGAAATAGATCTATATTAGTCACTTGTCTTGCTGCCACACAGAATACCTGGTAAAACAATGTCCTGCATAGTTCCAGGGTACGGGCTTTCCTGTCAGGCATCTTAGTTAGGGTTTCTATTGCTGTGATAAAATACCACCACCAAAAGCAACTTGGGGAGGAAAGGGTTTATTCAGCTTACACACTCCAGGTCACATGCCAGCACTAAAGGAAGTTAGGGAAGGAACTGAAGGCAGAAACCTGAAGGCAGGAACTAAAGCAGAGACTGGTGGAGCGCTGTTTATGGCTTGGTCTCCATGGCTTGCTGAGCCTGCTGTCTATACAACTCAACTCAGGACTACATACATGCTCAGAGGCAGTTCCCCTCCAGCCCTTGACAGGGTGGGGGAAGGGGGAGGCTGGACTCACCCACATTAATCATCAAAGAACTGCCCATAGGCTTGCCCACAGGCCAATCTTGAGGGGACCTTTTCTCAGTCATAGGTACTCTTCTTGAATAGCTCAAACTTGTGTCAAGTTGACCAACAAACTAACCAGACAGCAGGGAGGGCATGGCAGCTGGAACAGGGGGACTAGCTGGTTACCTCATACTCACAGGCAGGAAGCAGAGAGCAATGGATGCTGCTACTTACTCTCTTTCTCCTTTCCATTCCATCGAAACTCACAGATTGGAGGTGCACATATTCACGGTGGATCTTCCTACCTTGACTAACCTCATCTAGATATAATCCCTCACAGACATGCCCAGACATTTGTTCCTATGGTGGTTCTGCAGCCCCTCAAATTGACAATTGAGATTAGCCGTTCTTCATATTTTCATCAATGATCTGTGGCTGCTGATCTCCTTAGGCTGTTGTCACTATTTTATTTCAATTCTGGTGTGATATCTTTGATGGGTACCAATTTTAGGTCACTGGCTGTTTATTTTAAGATCTCTCTCTCTCTCTCTCTCTCTCTTTCTCTCTCTCTCTTTCTCTCTCTCTCACACACACACACACACACCTTACATTATTTCTGTTGAGAAATAAACTGTCAATCTGTAACTTCTTTTAAAGGTAACTGGTCTCCTATCCCACCCTCCACTATTAATATTTTTCTCATTGTCTTGGACTTTTTTCTCTATTACTCAGTGTTTAAGTATGGATACTTTCTCATGATTAGATTATTTAGCTTATTTGATGCTTTGATCAGCTTTTCACTTTTATTCAGTTTCTCAAACATTACCATTCACCTAAGTCTTTCTTTTGATTTCCCTTCTTTGTCTATCCAGATGTGGTTTCTTTTTGGGGGTAGAGAGAGGTGTGGTTCCAGACAGGGTTTCTCTGTGTGTAGCCCTGACTGTCCTGGAACTCACTTTGCAGCCATGTTTTCTAATTTTCCTTCTTCCCCTACACCTTTTAGCTTTCTGTGGTGTATTCTAGATTATTCCATTTGATCTATATCCTGATATATCCTCTCTATTGTGCTGTACCTAAAAATCTGTTAAATATCTTCATTAGTTTATTCATTGTAACATCATCTTTGATAACATTCTCCCTAGTATTACTTCAGCTATGTCCTGTCCTTATAGTGACCTAATTCTTGAAGTTTTACATATATTTAATGAATATGTATATGTATACACAATATACATATATTATATATAATAAATATGTATATGTATACACAATATATTATATATAATAAATATGTATATGTATATAGACACACAAACTATGTGGTTGTGTTGTAAGCACTACTTATTCAGAAGTTAATCTGAAGCCTGTGTAGGTCTATTTATTACTTTTTTTCCTGACAGTTCTCATGCACAGAGTCTTATTTCCTGAACAGTATACTTTGTTCTTTGATTTCCTTAGTCATTAACTGTTTAAGGTACAAAAAAAAGTCTGACTTACTTTAACAGGGATTTTCAGGAGCTGGGGGGAGCTAGCATCCAGGAGCCCCGGCGGTTCACAGGGGTTGTTCTAAGGAAACAGATGCAGGATTCTGCATTCACATTCTCTGGGCACGGGTCCATTAGTGCTTTCGCTCTTCACCCCCATCCCCGCCAGTCTTTTCTGTTCTTTTGTAACTTAACCATGCATGCAGACCTGTGGGAGAAGAGCAGAGGGATCTTTTGCTATGTCATGCCCCTATTGAAGTCATCAGGCCTCTGGGGACTCGGAGTTAATGAGGACAGCATCTTCTGTTAATCTTTATCTTGGGTAAGTCCCTAGCTTGTGAACATGGCCTCTTCTCTTCCAGAAGCTACCAAGACAGAAGTTGTTTCTGCGTTCAACTCTTTCAGTGGGGAATCCGTCCAGCGACCTACTCCCACTGAGGGTAGAGAGTATGCTTGCTTTAATTACATTAGACATGTCTCCCTTGGTGTTCGTCATCATCGCTTGGACTTTCTTGTTCATTTACTTGTTTAATCACATGACTCCTTTGCTAGATAATAGCCCCATTTTATGTAACCATCATTTGCATGACCCCTGCTGGTGTCAAGTGTAGTTCTAGAATCAACTCTTAGCATACTATAAACGTTCATTTTCCTCAAAGCCCCACAGCACAGACATTGCCTTGTTACAGATCAAGAAGCTGAGGGATGAAGAAGTTACCACTTGGTAGAGACCACAAAGCTGGTTGGAGTCAGAGCTGGCCCGGGACCCCAGGAAGACTGCTCCAGAGTGCAGGGACACGGCTCACCACTCTGCCGTGTGTCACTGATGGGCCTCTGCACCTGGCATGGTGCCCTGCAGTAATACCCTCAGTACTGCTGAATGAGTAATCCCAGACCACACAGATATGGATTCTCTGATTATAAAGTGATTGATTTGGGGGAAAGAAAAAAGCAATAAAGCAGCAGTGAAAAGCACCTTTCCATTCGTCATTCTGTGTGTCCACAGGCCGATTTCCCTTTAATTCTGAATGTGGTTGGTAGGGCAAACCTAGCTTTTGGTTTGTTTGTTTCTATTGCTAACACATTGGAAGAAAACCGTCATGTTGAAATAACACCAGAGAGAAATGGTTTAGGTGGCAAAATGCAGGGGGGGGATACATTAGAGGGTGGTTGTTGAAGCTTTGATTGAAACTGTTAAGGAATTCAGAGCAGGGCATTCCCGAGCAAGGCTCACAATAAGACATCTGAGCTTGCTCAGGAAACAGAGAATTCACCTTTATTATTTGCCATGGATGTGGGTGGGAGTCATATGTTGTCATTTAATGCAAGATTCTACTCTGGTTACCCGATTCCAGCTCAGGTCTGGCGCCTGGCTCCTTGTAAAGGTCACCTGTTCTCTACTGTTGGTCATGTCCCAATGCCAAGTGTCAGTTCCGTTATGCACCATCTGCCTGGCCGTGCTTTCCCTTTTGTGGTTGGTTGGTTGGTTGGTTGGTTGGGTGTCGGCACTGTGCGTCACATGGGCACAGAGGCGGCGATCTGCTGAAAGGGTAACCTGATGCATGGTGACCTCTTATCAAGGCCACTGTCAAATGTTCCCAAAAGCAATCTACAAGGAATCTCTGCTTTCCTTTCTTCAGGCTGTCAGTGGGGGTTAGGGAAGTTTAGGGTGCTCATGTGTCCTCAGGGCAAACACAAGGGCATCTCCTCTGCATACTTTCACTCAGTGAGTATTCAAGCTTGGGAGCACAGAGGCCATTTCACTTACATAGCAAGAGGAAGCACCTTAGTGGCAACTCTATAGCCGTTGTAATAACCGTAAACAAAATCTCACTACAGGTGTCTCACTTTTAGTGGCCAGAACCTCTTTGAGAGATGGGCAGCCTCGGTCTCACAGGTTCACCCTGAAAGCTGAAGCAATTTCCTCAAGGTCACCAGACTTAGAGGTGGAGCAATCTGAATAGGCGCCAGTTAGTTTGAGCCTAGGACAGTGTTTTCTCCATATGCCTACTCAAGTCTTAACGTGCATTTAGTTAATCATTAGATCAAGAAACCTTTGTCGTTATCAAGGCTATTTTGTCAGAAGAGCCCAGTCATACTTCAAAAATTCTGATTAGTTCACTACCTTCTAACTTTCCCTTTCATACAAGCTAAACCACAGGTGGTTGCTTAACTGGTGATGCCCTCAGGGATCACAGAGACCTTAAAACAGAGCATAGACTAGTTCCGGGAACTGTAATATTATGAGTTTCTTGCACAAACAAAACTTGGTGGTTCGGTTGGATGCTATCTGGGTGGTGTTGGGAAAATGCCAAAAACATTTCGAGGCTCTGCTTTTCTTCTTTTAAAGTGGGGACAATTCTATCACTTCTTTGTGCAGTAGTGGGGATCAACGTAGACAATAAAACTTATCAGTTCCCCAGCATAGTATTCCTATAGTAGAGACCTAGTGAATGCTTGACTTTTTCTGTGACTACTTTCTTTTATTGGCAATTAGTTAACCAACTAACCAACCAACCAACCAACCAACAAACCCATCAATCAATTCCAAAGTATTTTTGAAAGTAATATCAGTGTCTTATAAGTACTGTCAATATTATTGGATGTGGCCAATTCCTGCCCCCAAGGACATAATTTACTGTGGAATATGTAATTTATGAGAATTCACTCTGAATCACGCTGCTTTCGGGAGCATCCTCAATGACTAAATCCAATCAGGCAGAAGTTTTCTGTACATGATTCAGGAAGGCTCTTTATCTCTGAGCACCAAAATCGCATTACGTAGTTAAGAGAGGAAGTGTGCTAGGGTAAGCCTGAGAGCAGCGATACATGAAAGGAATGACAAATGGCAAGTAGAGATCCTCAGGAGGAAGGTCACCTCTAGGCTGTGGTTCCCGGGTCTCAACAAATAACCTGCATCACAGAGTCACACTGGAGAAGGAAGGGACCCGTGGAATAAATCTTTGATAGCTCAGCCAGCATGCCTCTCTTTTGGTTTCAATTTATTAAAATATTATATGCATATACATTTAAGAGCTAAATGTTACTACAGTGTTTATAGAAAACCACAGGGGTTCTTGTTCCTTGGGGTAAGAGAGATAGCTCAGTGGTTAAGAACATATACTGTTCTTGAAGAGGACCTAAGTTCGATTCTCAGCCCCTACCCTGGGTGGCTCACAGCTACTTATATGAGCATATACCCTTAGATAGACATACAGACATACAAATAATTAAAAAAATAATTATAAAAGCTGTTGAAAAAGAAAACTACACTGTATATCACCTTAGTCCATCCTGTAATTATGCCCCCTGCTGTCTCTAATAATTTTGACTTTATTTTGGTATGCACAGCTCTCCATACCTCTAAGCAGCACGATGGCATTCATTGCACTTTCTTTTGATTTACCAAACAGTAGACTGTCCTAGCATGATTCCTGGGAACGTAGCTCACTTATGCCACTGAGACTCTTTCCCTTCCCTCATATTCCTTCCAGAGGTTATATCACAGATTTGGTGTAATTGTCTCTTCCATGTTCACATTATGCCAGTGCAGATATTGTTTAGGTTAAACATTTAAATCTATACATACAAATTTACTATCCTTGTTTCTTTTCATGAAATTTCTGATAAAAAGAAAACCATTCTATTGGCTTACCATGTCTCTTTCCGCCCTTCCGGTAACTTCTTTGTGTGTGTTGTGGTTTGAGTCTGCCTGTCTGCCTCAGGCTTGTGTGTTTGAATGACTGCTCCCCAGCTAGTGCTGCTCTGGTGGAAGTTTGTGGTGGATGGGGCTGGGTGCTGGGGATGGGTCTTTGAGATGATGGCGCCTCAGGCCACTGTAGCCCTGTCCTTAGCTGTTCCATCCCTTTTCTACAACAGACTTTCCCCCAGGAAACTGTGAATCCAAATCCCTCCTCACTCCACTTGTTTTTATCAGCCACTTTGTCACAATGGGGAGAAAAGTAATTGACACAGTGTGCTTCTTTATGGCCTAATTACATCAACACTGTGTGTCCCTTGGGGTTCCTAGGAAAGCCTCTCTTGGGAACCTCCATGTTCCTTCACCCTGTCATCCTGGGCTGACTTCTTCCCGGCTGCCTGCACACACTGGAGATGCCTTGAGCTGTACTCCATATTTCCTGGATTGGAACTTCCCTCTTTTGGGGTACTCTTTTGCTTTGGGAGAAGTGCATCATGAGTCAAGGTGACAAGGCTGGCTTCAGAATCTGCTCCATGCTGACAGGACTCCAGTAGCGCTGCTTGCCCTCCATGCTTGCTCCCCACTATCTTCCTGCAAGAGGAAGCTGTACTGGGTAAAGGCGCTGCAGGCAGGAGATCTCTAGTGGACTCCAGATAGAAGACCCCGGCCCCCCGCCAAGTGCAGTTACTACACCAGATCCATACCATCCACTCAGGATTTCTTCAGAGACAAGTAGCTTGTTGCTGTCACATTCAGTCTCTTGAAATATGGATTTTCTGCCACTTGCAGTAGGGAAGGAGAAATACAGGAAGCCATAAACCTCTATGGGTCAGTTCCGTAGATAAAGCTTGATCACATTTTCCTCCTTTCCTGAGAAATAAATTCATGGACTCCTGCATGTTAGGCAAATGCTCTTTTAGTGAACTGTACCCTCAGCTCTGATTTAAAATAAAGTAGGTAAAGAGCTGGGTACATAATTTTCTAAATCTCCATTCTAAAAATATTATGGGGTAAAACATTTCCTAGGGCAGTGAGAATGGCTTAGCTTTCAGAAATCTATTTACCATATTACTGTGTGAATAGCACATGGAGCAAATGGAAGCTCAGGAGATGGCAGAAAAGGGCATTTAATGAAACACCAGTGAAGCATGAATTTTAAGGCGTGCTCTCGTGGGGCCGAGCAGGGAGATTCTGTGATAGAATGTTCATGGGGAGGAGCAGAATCCCCAGAGAAACATGCTGAAAACACAATGGAACAGTCTGTTCCTTTCTCAGCACACCAGGCAGTCATGGTTTTAATTTTCTAGGTGACTCCATATCAAATTTGAGTTGATGCAAAATTAGTTGTGTAAAATTTACAACATCTATCACACTCAATGTAGACATTTTCTACACTAAAGCCAGAAGGAAAAGGAAACTGCTGTCTTCACTGGAGGTCCATGCCTGTGGAGAAGTGGGAAAGATGGAGAGAGAGGAGGAGGAGGAGGAGGAGGAGGAGGAGGAAGTATAAGAAAGGAACAAAGTTGCCTAAATTTGTATTCCATTTAATGATGCAGAAATCTAAGATAAATTTAGACAAAAGTATGAAAATAAATGAGATTATCCAGCAGATGATTAGACATCAGCTACATATACTCAATCCATTTATAGCATCTGATAAGCTATTAAAAATAGTAGGACTTCTTGGAAATCTATTGATATGTGAATTGTGTCTTGGGTATTCCGAGATTCTGGGTTAATATCCCCTTATTAGTGACTACATACCATGTGTTCTTTTGTGATTGGGTTACCTCACTAAGGATGATATTTTCCAGTTCTGACCATTTGCCTAAGAACTTCGTGAATTCATTGTTTTTAATTGCAGAGTAGTATTCCATTGTGTAAATATACCACATCTTCTGAATCCCTCCGTTGAGGGACATCTGGGTTCTTTCCAGTTTCTGGCTATTATAAATAAGGCTGCTATGAACATAGTGGGGCATGTGTCTTTATTGCATGCAGAGGAAGCCTCTGGGTATATGTTCAGGAGTAGTATAACAGGATCCTCGGGGAGAGACCCCTGGTCCTGGAAAGACTGGATGTAGGGGAATACCAGGACAGAGAAACGAGAGGGGGTTGAATGGGGAACAGGGGGAGGGAAGGGGGCTTATGGGACTTTCGGGGAGGGAGGAAACGGGAAAGGGGAAATCATTTGGAATGTAAATAGAAAAAATATAGAAAAAAAAAAGAAGCCTGGCAGGAGGAAAAAAAACAAAACAAAAAAAAATAGTAAGACTTGGTGCTTCATACCTGTAATCTTAGCACCTGGGAGCTTGAGGTGGGGCAGAATGCTGTGAGTTCAAGGCCAGTCGAGGCTATAGAATGAGAACCTGTCTCAGAAACTATTGTGAGTCAATGATGAGAGGTGGGAAACAAAGAGAAGCTCCCTTTTTATGACTACAGTTCCACCTCAACCTCCCCCCCGCACCGCATTTTTTGATCAGGTTATTTGTTCCTTTGAAATTTAGGTTTTTTTAGTTCCTTGTATATTTGAGATGTTAATTCTCAGTCAAACATAGAGCTGGCATAGGTTTTTTTTCCTGTTATGTAGGATGTCTCTTCATCCAGATGACAGTTTCCTTGGTTGCATAGAAACTTTTTAACTTCATGAGGTTGCATTTGTCAGTTGTTTGCCTTACTTCCTTAGTGACCAGGGTCCTCTTTAGAAAACCTGTGTCTCTGTTTCATAGCACTCTACTTTTAGTATACTTCCTACAGCATACTTCCTGTAATACACTCCCTGTTGCATACTTCTTATAGTGCACTTCCTGTAATACACTTCCTGTTGCATACTTCCTATAGTGAACTTCCTGTTACATACTTCCTATAGCACATTTCCTGTAGTGTACTTCCTGTTGCATACTTCCTATAGTACACTTCCTGTTGCATACTTTTGTAGCACACTTCCTATTCTTCCTCCAGCTTTTTTGATCCTTGTGCTGAGCTCCATGAGCTATTTGGAGCAGAATTTGTGAGGGATCTATTTCAGTCTTGCTCATGTTGATTTCCAGTTTTCTTAGCACCATTTGCTGAAGATTCTGTCATTTCTCCAGTGTGGTTTAGCCTTGCCAAAACCAAAATCTTTAGCTGAGATTGTTTGAATTTCAGTCTGGATTCTCCAGTCTGCTCCACTGATCTGATTTTGTGCCAATACCATGCTGTCGTATTGCTATGGCTTCCTAGTATAGCATAGAATTGCTCCCAGCAGTATTTTCCTCTTGTTCAAGATTTCTTGGACTGTCCACAGAACACACATGCTTGAAAAAGAAATAGTTTGGAATTCATAAATAACTCAAAACAAATCAGGAGACGTGAGACCAATTCAAGAGACATGGTAAAACTTAAGAATGACCAGTTTCACAGAGAAGACAAGCAATTGGTCATTAAAACAAAAGAATAACTCAATTCCAGTGGGAATCAAGGAAATAAAAATTTTAAAAAATCATATTTTTTTATTTCAACAGATTAACAAAATATTTACCTATGATAATGCCAAGTGTTGATAAGGATGTGAAATGTTCCCCCAAGCATGGCTGGGGAGAACATGGGTTGGTTTCACCACTGAAGGCATGCTAGTCAGATTGATCATAGTCTCCCTTCATGATCTAGCTGTCTACTTGAAGCAGGTGTAGAATTTAATGAAAACACATCTGGAGATGTCAGGTATTAATGGAAAAAGGGAAATGACCTAGTATCTATCTCTGGCATTAAAAATGTTAAATTACTTAATATGGCCTTTTGTGACAGTTAAAGAGGATGAACTAAATCAATGTATCAGTGTAGGTATATTTCAAAAAAAATGTAGAGGAGAGAAAATAGGGTGTAGACTAACATAATTGCAATGCTACGTGTATAAACCTTGCAACTACTGAACATGTGAAATAAGGTATAAACTGTGTCAAAGAATTGTGGAGTCTGGGGAAATGGGCCAAGACCTTTAACTTACTTAGAATTTTAAAATCTCTTAATGAGATACAAATGGAATGGGTGTGAAAATGGTCTAGAGAGCTGAGCTGCAGCTCAAAGACGTGCTCATCAGGAGCCATGGCTATAAGACTGCCCTACGGGCTAGTTTAGGCAGAAAGGATTTGTTGCAAGACATCAGGTACCTTGCTGCATTTTGAAGCTAATTTAGAATTGCTGACAGATAGCATTCAAAGGCAGAGTAAATTGATTGCCTCAGCAGAAGTAGAAAACACTGCAGTTTCTGAGGTATACATGTGCATAACAGGAGGATGGGCAGAGGGGCCTGAGGTGGGGACAGGGGACAGAGGTGTGTGAGGGAGCATGGCAGCGCTCCACACCTGTTCACGTGTCATCTGCCTCCATGCACAATTCCATGGAGTAGGTGGGTTGAACAGGTAGGCAGCCAGACAGGCATTGATTCTCATGTTTCAAAAGAGAGAAACCTGAAACTTGACAATAAAAAGCTTTGACCCCAGGCCAAGACAGGTTGCCTGGCTCTAAATCCAATGCTTTGATAGGGATACCATATGACCATTCAATAGAAAGATGATATATTTATCCCTCTGCACAGGGCAGATGCACATCTCCAGATTCTTCCATCCCCCAACACTTCCTTGTATTTGTGAGAGGAATACGTGTCACTAGGCCCAAGGTTCCTACTGTATGTAAGGTACCATACCAAGTATGATCAGGACTAAGATTCCTGCCCTCATGATGCTGATAGTTTAGACAGCATTGCACATAGCAGAGTTGTTGAGTTGGGATGTTTGGAGTCGGGAGTGACTCAAGGAGTCTCAGATGACTCTAAGCCTCCCCTAATGGTGCTACTGTCTGCAAAACACTGTATAGTCACTGTTCCCTTCTCAGGCAAGTCTCTTTTCCCTCCATTATCAAGACACGTTAGGTAAAGCAGACCTGACTCACATATAAATTCTGATTATTCTTAATCTCAGCTTGTCAAATTTTATATTGTAATGAAAGTGCCTGGAAGACTAATTAAAAAATTAAGTTTGCAAAACCTCAAACCTGAGTCATGCCCAATACCTTGACTTAGTAACAAGTCCTAGGTATCAAGCTATACCACTCTTGGGCATATATTCAAAGGACACTCCACCCTACCATAAGGACACTTGCTCAGCTATGCTCATTGTAGCTTTATTCACAATAGCCGAAACTGGAAACAACCTCGATGTCTTTTAACTGAAAACAGTTAAAAGTGCCCCCCCTCCTACAATAGCCCACATATGTTCAGCAGACACTTCTGCATTTACTAACCCTGGAACCTGCCTGGCACTGGAAGACAAATAAAGACAGAGTGTGACCAGGACAGCCAATCAGCTGGTGCCAGCTGCATGGGATGAGCAGTTGTGGACCAAGGGGATATGGACAGAGGGGATAAAGGCACTCTCCACTATTACAATAACCAAGTCTGCTTCTGCTCCTCACCCGGCTCCTGGAGTCTGTGTCTTTGATTCCAAGTCTTTTTACCCCTCATCCCCAAGGAAGGCTAGAGCAACAGAAATAGAATTGATTTTGTGTGTGGACTGGGGGCAGATGGGGACGGGACTGGGAGGAATTGGGTGCTGGAGGGAGATGGAGGGAGAGGCATCTGGGGATTGGGAGGCATTGGTGTGGAAACCTAGTGCAGTGCAGACTCCCTGAATCTATGAGGGTGATCCTAATGACTACTCCTAGTAATGGGGATACAGAGTCTGAACTGACCATCTCTTGTAGCCAAGCAAGGCTCTCAGTGGTAGGACTGCATTGCGTTCAATTGAGTTGTTGGCCAAGGAGGTCCTCTGGAGATCCTCAAACAACTCAAGCTGATACTAGGACAGAGGGTTGCTCTTCTCAAAATTACAGCAGGGCCCCATTGCCAAGGACATCCACACGGCCCATTGAATGTGGAGAGGTCAAACTGGTACCTACATAGAGTCTTCCTTCACATGTACGTTCTAGTGGTGTGGGAAGGTACACTACAGGTTACTGAGAGACAAGGACACCAATCCAGTCATAAAACCTTTACCTATAATCTGCCTGCAAGATATGCTTGGACAACGGTGGTCAACACCTATCTGATTTAACTTGAGGCCCTCTGCATGGGAGTCCATGCCCAACACTGCTTGGATGACCCTGAGTGGGAAACTGGATAGCCCAGAGACCTACAGTAGGACCAAACACCACTGGTCTAAAAAGAAAAAAAAATAACTCAATGAAAAGATTCCTAATTGTATTCTGCTACACGCATAGATTGGTGCCTTGTCCAGACAACATCAGAGAAGCTTTCTCAGGTAGCATATAAGAGCAGAGGAGCAGATGCAGAGAGCCACACTCAAACATGATGTGAAGAGAGAAAGTCTAAATTGGAGGACTCCATATGGTCCCTCCCCTCGGAGTGTGGGGAATCCCATGGAAAAGGCAGAGGAAAGATTGTAGAAATCAGAGATGACACCAGGAGATGACGGAGGAGATGACACCAGGAGAACACGGGCTGCTGAATTAACAGGGCTCTCGGAGACTGAAGCAGCATGCACAGGACCTTCAGGGTCTGAACCAGGTCCTCCATGTACATGCTGTAGCTGTTAGCTTGTGGGATTCCAAACAGTGGGAGTGGGTGTCTCTGACTCATTTGTCTGCTCTTGGGACTTTTTCATCCTGTTGGGTTGCCTTGTCCAGTTATGAGGGCTTTTGCCTTGTCTGACAGTATTTTGTTTTGTTGTTTGGTTATCTCTCAGAGGCCTGCTCTTTTCTGAAGGGATGGGTGGGTGGATAGGGGATAGATCCAAGGGAGAGGGGAGGTGTGTGTGTGTGAGCTGGGAGGATGGAAGGAGAGGAAACTCTGGTCAGGATGTATTGTATGAAAGAACAATCTATTTCAACAACAACAACAGAAACAACACACACACACACACAGACAGAGAGACAGACACACAGAGAGAAATGGAAAATAATAGAAAGGAAAAAAATTGTTTGTAGAGCCCCATGCTCAGTACCTTGCCTTGTTAACAAGTCCTAGGTCTTATGTTATTTTTATTTTTTAAGATTTAATAATAATAATAATAATAATAATAATACACAATAATGTAAGTACACTGTAGCTGTGTTTAGACACACCAGAAGAGGGTTCGGATCTCATTACGGATGGTTGTGAGCCACCATGTGGTTGCTGGGATTTGAACTCAGGACCTCTGGAAGAGCAGTTAGTGCTCTTAACTGCTGAGCCATCTCTCCAGTCCTAGGTCTTCATGTCCAGGTGATTTTCTTTGTGAACCATCATGTGTGAGCATTTCTGTTGGCCTCATTGCCCTCACCAGCAACTGGTTTAGTCATGCTCATACACAACCACCCTGGCCAGTGTGTCTGGACGTCTGATGGCAACTCCTAGAAAAGGTTCTTTGCAGTCAACTGGGGCAAAGCTACCAATGTTAACACCTTAGTCAAGCCCTGAGAGAAGTGCTGGCTAATAGGAAGACAGAGCCAAGCTTGATGCCTCCTGCAGCTGAACCTTGAGTTTGGCTAGTAGATGACTTACTGTTTAAGTCCATTTTAGCCAGGTGTGCCGCAAAATGTCCTGCCTGAGGCTGGAGAGATGACTAGTGGCTAGCCTGAGTACTTCTCTTGAAGAAAGCTCCAGTTCCATTCCCAGCAACCATATTGGGCAGCTCACAACTTCTTGAACTCAGCTCCAGGGTATCCTTGCCTCTGAGGACGCCTGCCCACACATGGTACACACACCCCTCTACACACATATTTTAAATAATAAAAATCTCTCCTGATGCATAGATCTACTGCTAATGCTTCCCACAGGTTGGTATCAGTCTCCTTATTCACGCTCAAGACTTAGTCTTTGTGGGTATTGGTACCAAGTTGACCATGCCAGTTTTAGACTTGCCCTTGAGGCAGGGAGAAGTCACTGGGATCCTTCCAGGAGATTAATGGATTAGAAAAGATTTTATGGGTGTTACTATGAGACTGTGGAAGAGAATCTCATATCATTCTCCTAGAATTATAGTTTGTATACACACCATGTATGTGATGTATGTGAACATACATGTTTATTGCTGACCTGGTCATGGCACTGAATCTCTGGCATAAAGAGAACTATTTTTGTCTTGATAGAGTTCCTTTATCAAAAATCCTTTATTTCTGCATTATTAGTTTTATTATTATTGGTGTGTGTGTGTGTGTGTGTGTGTGTGTGTGTGTGTGTGTGTGTGGTTGCCTGTGGGTGAGTACTTGCCACAGCATATCTTTGGAGGCTGCAGACATCTTGTGGGAGTCAATTCTTTATATTTTCATGTGGATTCCTGGGATTGAACTCAGAATATCAGGCTTGATAGCAAGTGCTTTCACCTGCTGAACTCTTATGGTGACCCAGAAAATTTAATGTATATTTTTTTGCTGTTGTTTTTGCTTCTTTTTGGTTCTGGTTATTGAAACCTAGGATTTATGCTCTCCCACAGAGATAAATCCACAGCCCACACAGGCCATTTCTACTTGTCCTTGAAAGTTGGATGCTCTTACCAAGGTGATCCATTTGAATCTATTCCTTTGATACTTTTAACTTCATAGTATCCTTGATAGGATCCTCCCATCTGGTCCTGAGGCTTTCCAGCCTCCCACACTGCTAGTATATGAGTTAACTTGGCTTGCCCCATCAGGCAGGGAACTGGTTTTAGAAGGATGAATCTAGATACACAACTAATATTTGCGTACTGCTGTACAATTTATATCGAGCTTGGAGTATTCAGAGCCAGGATAGCAACTGATCCTTGGGAAAGTGCCTGGAAAGCCAGCAGGGTTCTGTTATTGTGTCCATTTTCAGAATCAGAACTTCTATGGATGAAGACTATATTCAGTTTAGAGATTAAGGGTCAGGAAAACACAGGTCTGCTTGGCAACTGGAATGGCCAAAAAATGTTCCCATAATACTTTATTAAAGCTGAAGATTTTGAAGTACAGAGCTGCTGAGGAGAGCATGTGAAGTTCTACATTTGGCAACTATGAAAGATTTTCTGTTGGATGCCATTTGCTATACATAGGAGATGGATAAGTCTATGAAACGAGAGCTGGTTTTCTTAGTGAGCTTGACCATGGGTTGTATTTTCTTTTCTCACCAAATTCACCCCCATCACTAATCTGCCATTTAGTTCCTGTCTCCACTGAAATGTTCCTTGTTGATATCACTGATAGGGTTCTGAGGGTCAGGGTGCACAGCATGGCCTTTTCCAAAACTGCTAGTGTCCCAGTTTTTGTCTTTTATTCTGGCTCTGCCTTCTGTGGCCATTTCTGTTCTTTGTCCAGGCTCTCTGAGTTTGATACTCTTTAGATTTTGTTCCTAGCTTGTATGTCTTCTTGGTTCTCTTCATGCCAGTTGTCCACTGTTTGAGCCCTGTCTGTTGGCTCATCCTCCTTTGCGAGAGACAAGGGCCAGTCAGACATTCACACAAGGGTGAACCATTGATGCTAACACACAGACTAACCCCTCAACATCTCCCTGAAAATTCCACTTTTCTTTTGGATTTTCTTATTTTCGTAGCTACTTTGTGATGAAAACCAGAATTTGCAGTTTCCACATGAGATTGCTTTCCTTTGAACTTGGTACTTGGCCAGTAAGTCCTGGCTTCCTCCTAAGGAACTCACACCTGGATTTTCTCATCCCTCATGCTGTGAACCAAGCCTGATTTCTTTTTTTTTTTTTTTAATTTAATTTAATTTTATTTTTTTAATTTACATTCCAAATCACTTCCCCTTTCCCGTTTCCTCCCTCCCCGAAAGTCCCATAAGCCCCCTTCCCTCCCTCTTTTCTCCGTTCAAACCCCTCTCATTACTCTGTCCTGGCGTTCCCCTACATCCAGTCTTTCCAGGACCAGGGGTCTCTCCTTCCATCTTTTTAGAAATCTATTGATATCCAAGCCTGATTTCTGTTGGGCAAAACAGCATCTTGATTGGCTCGGAGTCTCTGGTCTCTCACTTCCTGTTTTGTCTTGCCACTTGAGGATCTTTCATCCTTGAACTTACATCCTTTAACTTGGCACCGAAGGCTCTCTCAGGCTGGCCTGGATATTTGCTCTCATCCCTTTCCTCTCTGCTCCCACATCACAGTCTTCCAAACCACCCACATGCTCTCTCCCACGCTATGGCTGGCACTTCCTGTATTCTGCTTTGGGAAGCCAGGGAAGATGTCAGAGGATAAGTGGAAATGTACCAGCTGCTACTCATGAAAGTGGTAGCCATGAGTCTGGTCTCAAGGTGTTTATAATTTAGTGTGAGGCAGATGCATATACAAGTACTCTACCTCATGATGTCCTGTGTTAGAAACATAAAAACAAGGTATCAGAAGGGAGGCAAGAAAGTGTTAGCGACCTTAGTCTATTCATGCTTGTGCTAGTGAATTTAATGTCAAATTGACACAAGCTGGACTCATCGAGGAGGGAGTCTCAGTTGAGAAAATGTCCCCATAAGATCAGGCTACAGGTAACCCTGTAGGGCATTTTCTTAATTAGTGACTGATGGGGGAGCCCATGGTGGGTAGGGCTCTGGGCTGATAGTCTTGGGTTCTGTAGGAAAGCAGGCTGAGTAAGTCACGTGGAGGTAGCCAGTAAGCATCACTCCTCCATGGCCTCTGTATCAGTTGCTGCTTCCAGGTTCCTACCTTGTTTGAATTCCTGTCCTCACTTCCTTCTATGATGATAAACAGTGCTGTGGAAGTGTAAGCCAAATACCACCCCCCACCCCACCCCTGCAACCCGTCCATCCTCCCACCACAAGTTGCTTTGATCACAGTGTTTCATCACAGCAACAATAACTCTAACTAAAACAATGTTGCTGTAACAAAATGCCCTATGTGGGGTGATTTGCAAACAGCAAACACTTTGGCTTACATTTCTGGAGGCTGGGCAGTCAAGAGCAAAATGCCAGGAGGTTGTTGTCTGGTGACAGTTCTTCCTGGATCACAAGCAGTTGTTTGCACACGGTGGAGAGGCCAGGAGAGCTCTTTGAGTTCTCTTTTATGAGGACTCTAATTCCAGTAGTAGGGTCTCACCCTCATGATCCACTTCACCTCTGGAGAGCCCTGCCTCCAATTCCACTGGGATTTCAGCAGATGGACTTGGGAGAGGGAGACAGCAACACTAAGGCCACAGTATGGCTTATCTGTATTTACAAAGCATCCAACTAAGCAACCCTCCCCTTGTTAGCTATGTTAGATGCCTGAAGCCCAGCAAACACAAAAGAACAATGAAAAGTACACGGACATGCTAAGCACGATATATGATATGTATAGACATATCTCAGTGTATGTAAACGTGTGCATGTGGAGGCCAGAAGAGGACACTGGTTCTCCAACAGCTAGATTTACAGGCAATTGTGACCCACCTTACATGAGTGCTGGGAACTGAAGTCTGGTCCTTTGTAAGAGCAGCCAATACTCTTACCCACTGAACCATCTCCTTGGTCTCTTCTTCTCTCCTGAATGTTAGTACTCTGGAGCTGTCTGCCGGCTTTTCCCAGGTGGTCCCTCTGTGCTCTTTATTATCTCCAGTGAGTTCCTCCCAAACTTGCATCACCAGCCCAAGAATGAATAATGGAAATTGCCCTGGTGTTTCCCTGTCATGGATCATGTCCAGGTCTAGCCTTTCCCATCTCCTCCCCCCCCCAATGACATCTAGTTCTTGTGCCTTTTGTTTTAGTAAATATTGCATAGATGCTGAAATAAGCAACTGGGCATTAGATCAGATTCTTTAATATATAGCAAAACTTCTCCACTTCATTTCCTAATTGCAACCTAAGTAATCATATTTATCTTTGCCTGGTCCAAACTACCCCCTTCTCAGTCTTGTTGCTATTAGCAACTACTGATATCTGTTTCTGCTCCCTGCACGCTCCAACATTCTCTGAGGGAATCATAATCAAGTAATTCATATTATCTTCATGACTTATTATTAGTGTGCATGATGTGTATATGAACACGGACAAGCATGTGCACAGCATTTGTGTGTAGGTCAGAGGTCAACTTTCAGGAACTGGTTCTCTCTCACCATGAGTTTTGGAGACCAAACTCAGATTATCAAGCATGGGTAGCAAGTACTTCTACCAATTTAGCCACCTCTGCAGCCTAGTCCTCTTTTATTTTTATCTATTTTATGTTTATTACAATGTGTGTGTGTGTGTGTGTGTGTGTGTGTGTGTGTGTGTGTGTGTATGGGAGAGAATAGCTTTGGTGAATCAGTTTTTCCCTTTCACCCTGACATGGGTTCTGGAGCTAGAACTCAAGCTACCAGATGTGTGGCAGGGGCCTTTGTATGTGGAGCCATCTCATAGGCCGCCTAAGAGCACTTACTAGTGCTGAATGAATGGCCTGTATCCTGGGATACAACCACAGAAAAGAAATGAATGGAAACACTCATGGTAGTTGATTGTCTGAAGTTCAATGAATGCTATGCTAGGGTTGATTTCTTGATTTTACTGGGTGTGCCTTGATTTCATGGGAAACTGGTTCATGGCTATTTAAAACGTCTCTTAATCTTGGCTATTTTTTTGTAGATATAGGACAAATACACAACTATAAGTTTCTTTGAAAACATTAGTGCCTCCTACCCATCTCTTACATAGGCATGACCAGTGCTTTCTTCCAGCCAGACTAAGCATATTATTTAATCCTTTCCATGAGATAAGCCTTTCCCTTGCCTATAGGTTTTCAGAGTAACCCAAGCTTGACACGTTTGTGGGAAGCCAGTAAATGTGACATTTTAAAAAGTAAGTATCTATACATTGTGGGTTGCTAGAGGTTGGGAATGTACATTGGGTTCCTGCTGAAGGCAGCCCAGACAGCCTTTGGCTGATGCTGTTTTTCCTGATGCTCACTCCACCCATGCCCCAGCTTCATCGTCCCCTGCTTTGCTGTCCTCTGCTGCCATCCTTAAGTCATGTACTAGACCCAACCCCAGTCAGGACCGGAGCTAATGAAAATCCATTTATAGTGATGGGAGGAAAACAGTGCCCTCCCACCTTCCGCTGCTCTCTCCCACTCACCCTGCTCCCTCCCACCTCCCAGAAATCCCACAGGGAAATCTTCAGAACTGTTCATTCTTCATACTTGGTGTTATCCCACTGGAACGAATGTGGAGCCAGGTCAGAGGAGCCATGCCAGGTTGCCAGATGGTTTGGGTGACATATATGGTGATCAGACAACAGATTAAATCAACAGATTAAAGCATCGAGGTTGCTTTAATCAGGTCCTAGGATCACCTTTGAGAAAAAGAGTCTAGCTAATCTCCTCACAGGACAGTATTGAGCCATGTCCCAACATCCCTGAATATTGCTGGGACTTCAGCTTAACCCAGCAGATTCTTTTCTTCTCATTTTTCTTTCTTCCCTAGTTCCACGTGATGATAACTCCCCCCACTTGAGCCACTCTTAAAACAATAATGAGAAAATCCACGGTTGCTTTAGGCCACACAGTCCTCTACAATGCCACAGTCTGGATGTTATTGTCACATTTCCAGAGGCACAAACTCATCCCCAGACTCCTCCCTCTGCATCCCACCTCCTGGTTCCACCAGTCAGATCTCGTAACAGGCTACAATCAAGTTGGGGCTTTCTGACCCCAAAATCCTTGTCCTTTGATCAAGGCCTAGCATCATTTTCTCAAACTCTTTGCTGTTCCCTAAGGGGTGGGGATAGGGCATCGGTGCAATGTGCCTTTCAGAAGCCAAGAGTCTTTACCTCCTAGCAGGCTGCCCAGGAGGAACAGGCTGCCCAGGTGACATGGGAATGCTTTGGGGGTCATGTGGGTGAGCTCTCTAGGGTGGCTCCAGTGAGTTGGGGACTTCTAGGTCCTCCTTCCTCTTGTCACTTGGTAAGATAGAACCCACTGTAGAAGGTATGTGAAAACAAGATTTTGAAAAGTCTCATCTTCTTCGCCCTCCCCTCCCCCCGCCCAGATACAACTCCCTTGACACACTCCAAAATGATGGACAGAGTATTTAATACATGGAATGGTATTCCTTCCATTACACTGTCATAAATTACAAAGTATTGCTCACTTCACAAAATAAAACCATTTCCAGATTATTATTGACAGTATCAAGTACAGAAGCCACAACAAACACATCTGTACAGTCGTGAGGAACGGTGACGGCAGAGAGCAAGCCAAACTGAGCCCCGGATGCTGCGATTCTGCCCACAGGGCCTGGGGAGGTTGATAGGACAACCTCTGCAGTCTCTACCACCGCAAAAGGGCAGTTCTCTTCTGGGCACTCTAAGCAAGACTTGTCAGTGCGTGGATCATCTCAGACAATCAAGGGAAAGACACTGCGAACTGGCTTTAAAAATCTAAATGTACAGTTTTTGCTGTTGTAAATATTTTGCCTATGTTACAAAATATAGAGATCTTGGTGTGGAAATCTCATGCTAAGATAAATATAACCAACAGGATGTGTCTCTAGTAATAAAATCACGTTAAATTATCTTTCATAAAGAGCAACTTTTATGAAGGAAAAACATCTGATTAAAAAAAACAACCTTATTTATTCATAATTTAATAATAGGTTTATAAATGAAAGTAAGGAACAAGATTCAACAATGATCCTAAAGGTTCATGATTCATCCAAACGGAAATGTGACAAAGAATTTCAACTTGCCACTGACATCAGCCTGAAGGGCCTGGTTGAGAAGAGGGAAAGTGCTAATTCTGTGATACGGTCCAGGTGCATCCAGGGTCCTCAAGTCATTTTGTGTAGCAATGCACACTCCGCATGTTCTAGGATGTACACAGGAGAAATGGAAAGGCCATGACTCATTCCATAACACCCTTTGAGAAGTCACAAAATGCTTACAGAAAGGAAACTGGTGGATGCTTCAGACCAGCCTAGAAACACTATGAACATACACTATCTCACAGCAGAAAGCCAGTGCTGAGGACCAGAGACTGTGAACAGCAGGGACGTGGGGAGGGAGGGGTAACCTTTCATGGAAGAACTCATTGGGACAGAGGTATGTCAAGGTGACACTGCATTCACGGCCAACGTTCACCAGGCATCACAGCAAGAAGGGGACAAGGAACAGGGCCATAACCAACGCACTGCATTGGATTCTATTTGCTAAAATAAAATAACATTCTTGCAGCTAAAATAAAATACATCTTACAATATAGGTTTCATTTAACATTTAACATATAGAATTGTCTTCTTTTTTACTGAAGGTGGAAAATGCATATTGTACCAAGTACCTTTATGAATTAAGTTCCCTTTTATTACTGGTAAGACTGAAGCTTAAAAGTCTACATTTTTTTTAATAAGTTAAAGAAAGATTTATTAATCACTCTTCCAGCAAAACAGACATACATACGAGGCACAGCAAAAGACCCAAGGTAAGGGGTTTCCTACCCTCACCCTTGCTCTCATGTGGAGGCGGGAGACACAGTCCCCAACTCTGCAATCCACTGTGGTCCAGGAAATTCTGCCACTTGTTTGAAAAAACAAATCAAGTGTGAGAAACGTTTTTATTCCTCTAGCTCTATCAGCTCACTTCCCTGATGGATTAAAACAGAACATCTTCGTTTTCTATTAAAATCTGCACGATCAGCTTTTGGTACCGCATGTCATGGAGGGTGGTGAGGGTGCTGTCCTCAGGGGGTCTCATCAGGGTGGGCCCAAACACAATCCCCAGATTTTCTGCGTTCATTAAATTGTCCTTTTCATTCATGGTAACCCTGGAAGGCAAACACAGAGACCTCAGGCAGATTTTCAGAAGGACTGAGGTACTAGCTATGTACAGCAGGCCTGAGATCATCACTGGGGTCAGGAGCAAGCAAAAGCAAATGGAGAATAAGAATAGCTGGAAGGCATTTGTTAACAGGTAATTTTCTCATTTGTCTTCTTTTTTAAGTTGTCGATACTGCCTTCAGCCAGTAGAACAAAATGACTTATTAGAATCAACTGTGAACAATAAGGATTGGGAATCTGTCCTTCTTGAAGAACTCTGCAACTGTTAGTTAGGGGCTATCAGTTTGAAGGGATAGAAGGTCACCAGCTGACCTCATGGTACCTTCATGGGCCTCATATGGAAGTCTGGTTTTTGTCACCATTTCCTAGTGGTCTGCATGCTGGAGAGGGGCTGGGAGGAGGCAGGATTTGTACCATAGGAGAAAGACTGTTTGTAGAACAGGCTGCTATGTGTTTAGGAAGACCCTGGCTATTGTCATGGGGCAGGAGAATGTCTGGAATGTGGCCAGACTGGAGGCCCATTGTTTATTATGCCTGGTTCCCAAAGGATGGGGTACAGAGCCATCATTATTGTTGGACCAGCATCAAGAGAAGAAGCAAAGAGGACTTAAGGAGGAAATCTAATAAGCCCTAACATTGCTTTACTGGTTTCCTTATGAAATGAATAATGATTTTCTCGAATCTTGCCTTCAGGAATTTTGTCTTTTAGAATGCTCATCACTGATAAAAAAAGAGTTAAGTTCTACAAAGAAGAATATGCCGTGCTAAAAATGTACTTAGATTTCGTGCAGAGACAATCCCTTGCTCTCTATTCCCTTGGAGCAGATTCAAATTAGCCACCTAATGTTAGTTTTAGTAAACTCAGTTTGAATAGTTTTCATGCTGCACAGCTGAAAAACAAACAGGAAAGAGGTCATTCTTCATTCTGGGAAGAGGAACCTCAATGAGAAAAGGTTTCCATCAGATTGGCCTGTGAGGCATTTCCTTGATTGGTGATTGACATGGCCCATCTCACTGTGGGCAGGGCCATCCCTGAGCTGTCCTGGGTTGTATCAATAAGTAGCCTGAGGAAGCCAAGTAGAACAAACCAGTAAGCAGAGTTCCTCTATGGCTCAGTTCCTCTATGGTTCCTGCCCTGACTTTCCTCATCATGGATATGATATGGAATAAGCCAAATAAAACCCTTCCTCCCCTAGCTGCTTTTGGTTATGGCTTTTATCACGGCCATAGGACCCAAACTAGGACAGAAATGAGTTCCTGAAAGTGGAGTGCTGTCATAACAGACCCCACGAAGTGTTTACAACTTTGGGCTAGAAAAGCCATTAGTGCTCAAAGATTACTGGGGTGCATTCTGTGTGATCTTGGAAGATAATAATTCTGAAAACAGGGAAGATGATGGAGGCCTGGCTTGTGAGGTTTCAGAAAGAAGCAAAGACTATCTCAGGGCTGTCCATACAATAGTTTGAACTGTGGCTCTGGTCAGCTGGGCCTGAAGAACCAGCTGCGATTCAGAAGGAACCAGCACCACTGAAGTGAAACCTTTTTTTTGGGGGGACAATTGATACTGATCAGCTGGAGATGAAAAATCAGCTGTGATTGGAAACCAGCATCATTGACCTATCATCTGGGGATACTTCCCCAGAGTCAGCATACAGAAGCTGTGATTCAGGGGAAACCCAGGCTACATCTGATGTTGACAGTCAGATTTGGCAATGAGAAAGTTGTTGGCTTTTCTCTCTGGAGTAGACAGAGGCTCCTTTAAAGGGAACAATGCTGCCTTCCTTGGCCATCTCCAATCACAGCTTCTACCACACTGTACCAAGAGGTGTTCTATGTACTCTCTCCATGGGGTTTCCTGATGCCTTCTTGGGCAGATCAGGGGTGATCAGGGATGGAGGTGTTGGCTTACTTTTTGAGGTGGATCATCAGGTAGCGCAGGGTCTCATAGTGAGCAGGAGGCAGCAGCATCAGGACCTCATGGACAGCTTCCAGCCTCTCATCCGCATTGGAGATTTCTACAGAGAGTGTACAATCAATAATACTGGACACCAACAGTCCAGACAGATGCTGAGAAGTCTGATTTCTTTGTCTTTGTTGCAAATGGGGCATCCTACAAACTCATATAGTCTCAAATACTCTTTCACTCAGTTTCCTTGTACCCCGTCTCGTTCCAGAAGGAGCTGAGGTTGAGCACTCATTAGTTAAGTGAACATCTGCAAAGCAGGTGGCTGTTGTACTCTATAGGAACAAGGGTCCTATAGAATTATTAACTCTGGCGGTATATGCACAGTTCGTGTTGCCCTCCTGAGGCCATCGTCTGTTGAAGCTATCAAAGTTCTACTTTCCTCTGTCTCATGTGGCAGTACACCCTTGAAGTTGTCTAATGACTCTTTCCCTCCCAGGCCTCTGTATCAAATACATTTTTTTTTTTCAGTGCAAGCACATTGGCAGATGGGCCAACCAACAATGCCACAAATCAAGGCATTTCCACAAAGGTGCTGCAAGGGTTAACCTCATGTGCAACCCTCGTTAAGAAGCAGATACTAGGCACATTCACAATGGCAGGAAGAGTGTGTGGACTTTGGGTCACTGACAGGCATTGGCAGGCACTCAAGGAAAGCCCTCCTGCCATCCCTCCTGGGACAGTTGTATTCAGCTGCTAGAACCTTCTCTACTTAGGACCACTGGAACCCAGGAAGGAATGGCCTTTTCAGGGGGAAGGACCAGAGCTCATCTGGAAAATACATTGTGCATGGATCTGAACTGAACTGAACTGACCCTTGCTTCCCCCCCACCCTCTGGTCAGGCAACTTATACAAATATGCTGATGCCTTTAAAGATGCAGGATGCTCCAGAAAGCCTTAGAGAAGGCTTGGCTTCTCTCCCTTGCGTCTCAGAATCTGAGTTCTTCCTACATTGTCACTACCTGGTACCAGGAGAAGTGTGGCCCCTTCTCTTGACATACCCTTCACTCCTCCTCCCTCAGGAGCAGCATGTTCAATTGGTCAGCACTGGATAAGGCTGAGGTCAGTTGCTGGCTGATGGAAGATAAATGCTGATGGCTCCCTCATGGACCTGTCAGGATAGTTCCCCATGCTAGCTGTGCACCCTCTAACATCAGATTAACATCTTTACTTCATGAGACGGATTAAGAAAATTAACTAGAAGATAGCAATAAGTGGTCCTAGCATAGTGCTTGACACAGTAAACATGGTATGTTCTTGACTATCTATCATTTCAATACAAGTCTATCTTTTTAACACAAGGTCTGACTATATAACCCAGGCTGGCCTTGATCTCCAGATCTCCCTGACTTCTCTCCCTTAAGTGTGAGGAGTATGCAGCTGTACGCTTGGCTACTTTTATTAACCTTGAACGGCATGATCAGGCAAAGTTTGGGCGTGGTTTTAGTAGTGTACAAGTCCTTCTTTGGAGAATGATGATGATGATGATGATTGAAATGTACTTTCAGCAAATATCCGAACTGGGCTGCCTGTGTTAATGTCCCGGAAATAGGGAGAAAGAATGAGAGACAGAGCTGCCTGGCTCTCAGCTTCTGCCTATAGAGCAAGTATGGACTTAGGGCACCCGGTGAGCGCTGGCCGGGTTTATATTTGCTGGACTTTTGTGCCGCCACTTGACAAAGCCAACACTCATGAAAATCTTGGAAGAGTTCTGAGCTTTAATTTCCCTGAGACCAAGAGGCCTAAGGTTCTCTGTACTTACTTGCTGCCTCTATAAATTTGGAATAGGTGTCATATGTGATGATCGGGATGGGTAAGTCTCTGAAGTACAGTTTCAGGGCTCCGGTGATGATGTTTATGTCCGGGTAGATGTTAGCAGAGATATCTGCCTTTTCACCATCTGAAAAACAGTCTCACTTAGATCTTATTTCACCAAGTTAAACAAGGCACAGAAGAAAGAGATCTGACATAGGGCACGTCCTGGCAAACTTCCGTGTCTCTGTCTTACCCCCTCAGCTCCTGATAATGTTAGGGTCTTGGTGTAACAGGAAGGAGCTGGGGGAGAGTGGCACAGGCTATGAAGGGTGAGTACAGGCAAGAGTGCAGCAGGGTAGATTAGAGGCACGTCTGTGATTCCCAGCCCCTACTAATCACCCTCAGAAACTTATCATAGTAATTGCTACTTTGGACACATTGCTTCACAGTAGAGCAACAGTGAAATGACATATGACGATGTCATATGACATGTGTGAAAATGTCATAACAAAACATTATTTTTGAGGCTATACATTTTTATATCTTTATGTTTTCTTTGCCAGTGTTCTTTGGCCTTGGACTAGAAGATCATATGTAGCAACCTTTGGTTAAGGTCTTTTTCAGGCTCACTGACATTTCTTCGAATTATCATTGAATTTTTCCTACCCTGACTCATAATAGCACAGGTGCAATTATATTCCTTGCTAATTGTTACGCTCATTCTCAAGGCAGTGTGTGTGTGTGTGTGGGGAGGGGTATATGTGCACAGTGTATGTACACATATGTGCCTGCATGGAATGGGGAGTTTGGGTGGTGGTCCCCAAGCCCCAGTTATCTTCCTATCTCTAATCACACACAGTGCTGACAACACAAGCACACTTGAGTGTTGGGGGTTGGCCTCATGCTGTATGTATTCAAATGATAAATACTAGCCCTCAAGATCTGGTTACACCTATGAACATATCCCCATGTATACCAATCAATGCTATGCAAACCTTGCTCCCCAACTTAAAGTCAATTGGTTAATAAAAAGACTAGAGCCTGTGACTGGGCAGGAGAGAGAGAAAAGTTGACTTGAGGATTGAGTGAGGGGTCTCAGGAAAGACCAAGGGAAAAGGAAAAAGGCGATGGAGAGAGGAAGAGGCTGCCAGGAGAGGAGCTGGACCATTAATATGTGGCCAGGAGAGGTGGACCCTGAAGATAGGCAGATGGACCAGAAATAACCTGGACTAAATTCAAATAGCAAGTAACAAGGGACACAAGGCTGGGATGCAAGCTAGAATAGCTCACAACCTGCCCAATCTAGGCTCTCAGCTTGTAAATAAAATGTTGTCACGCTCATTCCCAAGGCTGTGTGTGTGTGTGTGGGGGTTGTATACAGTGTATGTACATGTATGTGTATACACTGTATGTACATGTATGTGTATACACTGTATGTACATGTATGTATCAGGATTGTGTGTCTTTTATACGGGCTAGCTAAAATAATTTCTTTACACATGAGACCACACCCAGATTTTTACATAGGTGCTGGGGATTTGAACTCAGCTCCTCATGTTTGTGCTTTTAAGCTATCTTCCCAGAACTATGAAGTATTATATATTTTTAAATTACATTTGTTTTTTTAGGGAGCCTATCTGTGCCATGGTACATGAATGGCAGTCAGAGGACAGTGTAGGACTTGGTTATTTTCCCATCATGTGTCACGGGGAACTGGACACTGGTTGTAAGGCTTGATGGCAAGCGCTCACTCACTGAGGCATCTTGCCCGCCCTTAAGTCATGCTTTTCTTTATTTTTCTTTTTCCTTTTTAAAAATATCATTCATTCTTCTTTCATACAATACGACCCGATCACAGTTTTCCCACCACCACTTCTCTCAGCTCCTCCCCCACCTCCTTTCTCCCCCAGATCCTCTCTTCTATTTCCCTTCAGCAAAGTGCAGGCCTCCCAGGGATAGCAACCAAACATGACATAACAAGATGCAATAAGAACAGGCACAAACTCTCATATCAAGGGTGGACAAGGCAACTTCATAGGAGGAAAGGGTCCCAAGAGCAGGTGAAAGAGTCAGAGACACCCCTACCCCCATTGTTAGGAATCCCATAAAAACACAAGCTAACAGTCATAACATATAAACAGAGGACCTAGCACAAAGTCATGCAGGCTCTATGTTTGCCACGTTGACAACTGTGAGCTGGTAGGAGCTCTGATTAGTTGATTCTATGGGTTGTTTTCTCCTGGAATCCTCAACCCCCTTTTATTATTAGAATCAATCCATTTCACTTAACAAACAGGTCGTGAGATGTTTTTCAGATAAACATTGTTCAATCATATGGGGATTATTAACACATTTTACATGGAGAATTTAAAGCATAAATGCCTTAGCAAGTTTCGTTCCACGTTTTTTTTTAAATCGATTATAAACAGTATTTCTTTTCTCATCTTCATTCAATTCCTGAAACATCGCCAGGCGGTGGTGGCGCACTCTTTTAATCCCAGCACTTGGGAAGCAGAGGCAGGTGAATTTCTGAGTTTGAAGCCAGCCTGGCCTACAGAGTGAGATCTAGGACAGCCAAGGCTCTACAGAGGAACCCTGTCTCAAAAACCAAAAACCAAAAACCAAAAACCAAAAAAAAAAAAAAAAAAATCCTGAAACATCTACTTTTTATTTTTTTAAAATTCTTTTTATTTCTTAGATATATTTTTTATTTACATTTCAAATGATTTCCCCTTTCCTGGTTCCCCCCTCCCCGAAAGTCCCATAAGCCCTCTTCCCTCCCCCTGTTCCCCAATCAACCCCTTCCCACTTCCCTGTCCTGGTATTCCCCTACACTGCTGCATCGAGCCTCTCCAGGACTAGGGGCCTCTCCTTCCTTCTTCTTGGGCCTCATTTGATATGGGAATTGTGTTTTGGGTGTTCACGCTTATACAGAACAGCTAGAAGCACAAACCAAGACAGCAAATGCGTAACAGATGGACAGACAGACAATGGAGCAGTATGATGGTCAGAGACAAAGCTCATGGACAGTGTGCGTCCCTGAAGGACAAAGGACTTAACTCCTGACCCTCATGCGTTCATCCCCAGCTCCCTTCTCTGGAGCTCTGAGAGGAAAGTTTGATGAGTGAGCTTCTGAACTGAGGATGCATCCTCTGATGTGTGTGGTGTGTGGACAGGCTGCCCATTCAAATCATCTTTCACACACACTTCCTCATGAGCTGCCCTGTCCACAGTCTACGGAAACACTTCTTCCGGAGAATTTTAAAGGATGATTCCTCCACTTTCTGAAAGATGACTCTCAGTAATTCCCAGATCCTACTTCTACTCTAAGTGAGCTCTTGTTCTAGCACAGAGGGTACCAGGAGAAGGTAGCATTAGGGACAGTTCACACTCACCTCTGTCAAATGCCATCTTGACATCTTCAATGTGTTCTGTGAACCCAGAGACTCTGTAAAGCCCTTCTGACTTTAATCCTGCAGGTCAGGGGGACGGAGCAAGAAACAGGAAGAGACTTCAATTTTGCTTTCCCATGGTATCTAATTAAGTCACTCTAATGTTCTAGCTTCACCGAGTGCTGTGATTTGGTTAGTGATCTGATTGATGCCTCTCGCCCTGCTGTCTGAGACTCTGGAATTTTCCTACCAGTCTCCACAGGAGTCTGTCTCCATCTTCCTGTTGAAGATAGGCATCTCAGTGGAGACCAGGTCTTCCTCCTGGCTGGTTACAAAGCGAGCTGAGACCTAAGAGTCTCCCCAACTCCCTAAGTTTATCACTTCTGCACATCTACTTTACTGATGCAGCCAGAGCTCAGTTTTCTCTCTGGAAACTTATTCAGCTATTTGGTGTATTGTTACATTGCCACGCTTTAGTGTGTGTGACACAGGTTATCCTGACTTCATTGGAGAAATCTAAAATGTATAACATTTCATGTTAAATCATAAATAAGACAATATGCTAACTTACTAAGTGTGCTTGATTTACTCTGCCCTTAGATAGCTAATCAAATAAACAGATGCAGTAAAGTTCAATTCTATTTAATGGTCTGAAAACTTAATCACAGTAAGAAAGAGGATATGTTTCTGCCTGCTAGACTATACTGATGTGTCGGACACATGCTGAAACCTAGCTTGCTCTCCTTTACCCAGTAGGTGTCATGTAAGAAGAAAACAGCAGCAAGAATAGAGGATCAGCTTTCAGATTCCAAATGCCAAAACTGAACTGGTGTCAAAACTGAGCTATAGCAACAATGAGTTAAACAGCATATTCTGTCAAACTCTTCATAACTAACATACGTTTTTGGCTTTAAATTTTTACTCTTATGGTAATATCTGCCTGTACCAGGGTCTGTACTGAATCTAAGAGATGGGTGTCTCTGCTCTTTCTTGGGGCTGCTGCAGGCATGTTCAATATGACGATGGCCTACTGTCTCATGGAAGACATGCTTAGTTAATCTCATCTCTACCTCAGACAGGCATGCTTAGATGGTGGCCACTCGATCCACTGGAAGTGACACATGAGACAAAACCTGCGTGCCACTCTTTTCCAGGTGGTCAGATAAGCTCATCTCTGCAAGAATGGGACATGCATTGTCAGAAAGGGAGGTCATAGCAGTTTACAGGAATACACAGTGGTAGGCACGCAGCTCCTTTATGGAGGGAAAAGGACATCTAGGGAGCTCTCCCCCAACCTCTCGGAAACTGACTGCTAGAGGCAGTCCTAAGGGATGGGCTGGAGTTTGTAGAGCAGCAGAGGCTGCCAGCCATCCTCTATTAACAGTTTTCCTATCCCTTTACGCTAATGAAACGTTTGGTTTGAGAACAGTATCCACAGTAGTAGCATTCACTTCTCTGTGGTATTTGTTTTGTTTTTTGTAGACACAGTGTGACCAGTCATGCCACAATTCTCTGGCCACGCTTCCCTATGATAAACTATACTCTCAAAGTATGAGCCAAAATAAACGCTCCCTTCCTCCAGGTGCTGTTGTTTGGTGTTTTGGTATAGCAACAACAAAAGTAACTTGTTGAGGTTTGGGTTTGGGTTTTTTTTTTTGTTGGTTTTTTTTTTTTTGCTATGTATTGTAATGTTGAATATTAGTCCCCACAAAGCCTAGTTGCACCCCAGAGGTGATAGAATCTGCATGTACTCAAGTGATGTTATGTAATCTTGCCCCCCAAGTTATCCCTGACTGGTGAATAAAGATGCCTATAGCAAGGCAGAAGATAGAGATGGGGGTTGGGGTTCCTAGGATTGGGGTCAGAGGAGAACCACGAGAAGGGAGGGAGACGTCGGTGGAGAGAGGATAAGTCACCATGGGGTAGGTGAGTTATGAAAACAATTGGAGTTAAGAGAAGCCTGTGCAGAATATAGCCAGTTATAACCCAGGGTTATTGATAGGGAAGTGGATACCAATAACAGAGGGTAGATGTCTGCTCAGCTCTAGTGCATAAGGCTTGTTATACATATAAAAGGTGTGTGTCTTATCTGGGAACTGAATGGGCAAAGGCAGGGTAGAAACCCCTGATTTCAGATTAAATATTTTCTAACTAAAACTAAAACTGGTGGCCATGCAGATAAAGTAGAAAGAACTAGCACAAGATGCTTCCTGTATGCTGGGCACGTACCGGGTCCGTATGCATGGACTTGTTCTGGTCTTGACACCAACCCCTGGGGCACAGCTGACTTCACTCACCTTTCAGAGGAGGAAGCATACTCAACCGGGGACAAGTCCCTTGTCCCTTGTTGAAGGTCCTCAAACAACACAAAGACCCCTTTCTCCGTGGTACTTTAAGTATAGTCGTGTGATTACATGTCCCCAATTCCCCAGTGGACTCTACAGTATGGATTCTTGAGGTTGAGAATAGAGACACTCATATCAATAATATCTAGCCTATAGTAAATGTTCAGTAAACATTTGCAGAATGTGGGCATGCATGCCTCATACAGGATTGGAAATCCATGTGATTAGTTGGCTAGAGTATATTTATCTGTATGTGCCTTTTGTGTGTATGCGCGTCATTGTCTTAAAAGGGGTAGTAAAATGAGTCAGTTTCCTTAATAAAAAACTAAATCAATACAATATAATATAGTAAACATAATATAATTAACATAATATAAATACAACAGTAGAGAGTATTTTCCATACCTCTTGCTTCAATTTCCCGAATACATATGTCCACCACCATGGGTCTCTGAGTGTTGTGAGCTTTCACAAGTGTGGTGAGGTCACAACAGTACACTTTCTTAATCCTCTTGAGATCAGGCTGGCAGTCATTGGGGACATGCTTGGAACACTGTTTGTGTACGTTTAACCCACAATCTGTGAACAAAGAAGCCACATTAGCCTCACTGGGTCCCTTCATCAAATCCCAAGACAAAGTACGTGCTGCCAGATACTCAAGGGTTTGATGGACTTCCCCGGAACACCCGCCCCATCAAGAGATAAAAGATATCCACCAGATAAACATCAGATTCATCTTGACTCTGAAGCGTTATATGACTGCCCGGTCCTCTTGACAATTTTCCAGACCAGAAGAACAGGATACTTTCCTGAGATAGTGAGGTCACCCATCAGGTTTGCTAGTAGGCTTTCCTCATTGAGGGTTGGGGCAGGGGTTCTCCGAGTTAGTCATGGCTTATTCTAGGCTGTGCCCTTAAGTCTTTGATACTTTTGTGAGATACAGAGTTAATCTGTTTGCAGGAATGTCTGGTCTTTGATTTGAAGAGTTCCTGACTTGTGTTCAGTCTGCCTTTCCTGGTGAGCAGTCTGTAGTTTCTAATGCTGACCTTCCTGTTGGCAGATGGAGGGGCTCATTCCTCTTGTACTTGGTCTACTGTTGATGTAGTGGAAGTGATGTCTAACTGCATTCAGGCGGGAGGATGGGAGAGCTGGTATTTGATGACAATGCCTTGCACTGTGTTGATTATGGTAATTATTTATAAAGCTTATATCCAGGGCCAAAGCTTGAAAAGGTGCTTTTAAGATCAATTTTTAATCAACAAATTAAAAGCCTTGTTGGCATCTACAATCACAAGGCACAGTTTGCATTCTGGAAAGTGAAAGTTTAATGCCACGGTGTGATCATGTTCTGTGCTTAAAGTGTCTTCAAACATTGTTTTTCCTATGTACAGAAATAATAGTTCCATACATCTATGATACATACCCAATAGTGAATATTGTGGTCAAGTGGTTCAAAGGTCTGACAGGTGCAGATTTCTATGTAACTGCCGTGGTGATTCCCAGACAGGGTTTTCCTGGCTCAGTCCCCTGCTCTTCCTTTCAAAGGAAAATCTCTAACAGTCTTAGCTTAATCAGCATATGAAATTCAACTAATTCCAAGTACAAATTCAGCTTCATTTTGATGGAGCTACTCAGCAGAGGTAAATTTGGATGGAGTTAGCCAGAATTTGGTTTTCTTCCTGGGATCCTGGTTTATAAGGTGGGAACCACACGAGGACCAGGTCATCATGAATGTCAAACAGATAAACAGTGTCTCCAATCTCGCCCTGTGCCACGGCTGAGTCACATACAGCAGCTAAAGGGATAGGAGACACAGGCCTACCCAGCTGCTCTTTTATTAGCAAATTTTATTTCACCTTATAAACTTAAGAGTGTTTTTGTTGTTGTTATTGTTGTTAAATTGTAGTGGGTATATTTGCCATTTTAGTCATTAATTTTTTATTTATGTATTTGTTTATTTCTTGGAACTGGGGTCTCGTTGTGAATCCATGGCTGGCCTAGAGCTTGCTTCATAGGCCAGGCTGGCTTCTATCAAGAGATTTAGCTGCTTCAGCATTTTTTTTTTTATTTTCTAAGATGTTTCATTTACATTCCAAATGATTTCCCCTTTCCCGTTTTATCCCTCCCCAAAAGTCCCATAAGCCCCCTTCCCTCCCTCTTTTCCCCATTCAAACCCCTCTCGCTTCTCTGTCCTAGCATTCCCCTACATCCACTCTTTCCAGGACCAGGGGTCTCTCCTTCCATCTTCTTGGAAATCTATTGATATGCGGATTGTGTCTAGGGTATTCCGAGATTCTGGGTCAATATCCCCTTATCAGTGACTGCATACCATGTGTGTTCTTTTGTGATTGGGTTACCTCACTAAGGATGATATTTTCAAGTTCTGACCATTTGCCTAGGAATTTCGTGAATTCATTGTTTTTAATTGCAGAGTAGTATTCCATTGTGTAAATATACCACATCTTCTGAATCCATTCCTCCGTTGAGGGACATCTGGATTCTTTCCAGCTTCTGGCTATTATAAATAAGGTTGCTATGAACATTGTGGAGCATGTGTCCTTATTGCATGCAAGGGAAGCCTCTGGGTATATGCCCAGGAGTGGTATAGCCGGATCCTCCGGGAGTGTCATGCCCAGTTTTCTGAGGAACTGCCAGACTGCTTTCTAGAGTGGTTGTACCAGCTTGCAATCCCACCAGCACTGGAGGAGTGTTCCTCTTTCTCCACATCCTCGCCAACAATTGCTGTCTCCTGTGTTTTTGATCTTAGCCATTCTGACTGGTGTGAGATGGAATCTCAGGGTTGTTTTGATTTGCATTTCCCTAATGACTAAGGATGTTGAACATCTCTTTAGGTGCTTCTCAGCCATTAGATATTCTTCAGGTGAGAACTCTTTGTTTAGCTCTGTACCCCATTTTTTAATAGGGTTATTTGGCTCTCTGGAGTCTAACTTCTTGAGTTCTTTGTGTATATTGGATATTAGCCCTCTGTCAGATGTAGGGTTGGTAAAGATCATTTCCCACTTTGTTGGTTGCCGCTTTGTCCTTTTGACAGTGTCCTTTGCCTTATAGAAACTTTGTAATTTAATGAGGTCCCATTTGTCAGTTCTTGATCTTAGAGCATAAGCTATTGGTGTTCTATTCAGGAAATTCTCCCCTGTGCCCATATGTTCAAGGTTCTTCCCTAGTTTCCTTTCTATTAGTTTCAGTGTGTCTGGTTTTATGTGGAGATCCTTGATCCACTTGGAATTGAGCTTAGTGCAAGGAGATAAGAATGGGTCAATTTGCATTCTTCTGCATGTTGACCTCCAGTTGAGCCAGCACCATTTGTTGAAAAGGCTATCTTTTTTCCACTGGATGGTTTTAGCTCCTTTGTCAAAGATCAAGTGACCATAGGAGTGTGGATTCATTTCTGGGTCTTCAATTCTGTTCCATTGATCTACATGCCTGTCACTATACCAATACCATGCAGGTCTTTTTTTTTCATGAATTCAGTGTTTTGGGTTTTTTTTCTAAGTTTTTTTTATTTACATTCCAAATCATTTCCCCTTTCCCGTTTTATCCCTCCCCAAAAGTCCCATAAGCCCCCTTCCCTCCCTCTTTTCCCCATTCAAACCCCTCTCGCTTCTCTGTCCTGGCATTCCCCTACATCCACTCTTTCCAGGACCAGGGGTCTCTCCTTCCATCTTCTTGGAAATCTATTGATATGAGAATTGTGTCTAGGGTATTTGGAGATTCTGGGTTAATATCCCTTTATCAGTGACTGCATACCATGTGTGTTCTTTTGTGATTGGGTTACCTCACTAAGGATGATATTTTCAAGTTCTGACCATTTGCCTAGGAATTTCGTGAATTCATTGTTTTTAATTGCAGAGTAGTATTCCATTGTGTAAATATACCACATCTTCTGAATCCATTCCTCCGTTGAGGGACATCTGGGTTCTTTCCAGCTTCTGGCTATTATAAATAAGGTTGCTATGAACATAGTGGAACATGTGTCCTTATTGCATGCAGGTAAAGCCTCTGGGTATATGCCCAGGAGTGGTATAGCCGGATCCTCCGGGGGTGTCATGCCCAGTTTTCGGAGGAACCGCCAGACTGCTTTCCAGAGTGGTTGTACCAGCTTGCAATCCCACCAGCAGTGGAGGAGTGTTCCTTTTTCTCCACATCCTCGCCAACAACTGCTGTCTCCTGTGTTTTTGATCTTAGCCATTCTGACTGGTGTGAGATGGAATCTCAGGGTTGTTTTGATTTGCATTTTCCTAATGACTAAGACCATGCAGTTTTTAATACTATTGCTCTGTAGTACAGCTTGAGGTCTGGGATACTGATTCCCCCAGAAGTTCTTTTACTCTTGAGAATAGTTTTAGCTATCCTGGGTTTTCTTTTATTCCAGATGAATTTTTGAATTGCTCTTTCTAACTCTATGAAGAATTGAGTTCAGCATTTTTAAAGTAGACAGTTTGGTGGCATTAAAAACATTGTCATATAGCTACAGCCACCATCTGCCTCAAAGGCTTTTTTGTTTCCTCAAAACTACAACTCAATGCCCACTAAATAGCAAGTCCTAGCCCACCGCCGCCAGCACCCAGGAGACCTATTCTCTCTGCCGGTGAATTTGATGGTTTTTGGTATTTCGTGTGAGCAGACTCATGATCATGAGAATGAACTGTTACATGGATCATCCTGTCATTTAAGCCCATCCATGTTGCGGGTGTGCTTTAGGATTCATCCACACGCCCTGGACTCACTCCCCAGCTGTGAGAGCCGGCGGGTTCTACCTGGATTCTAACAGCTGTATTCCTTTGCACTTTGCCTGGGATCCTTGCCTTTCATAATACTGATGAACACTCACTCTAGTGTGAGCCTACGCCACCTTACCTGTTCGTCCATCAGTGGGCTCTGGTTCTCTGTACTTTTCCTCGGTGAATAACACTGTTGTGAACTTGGCCCGCAAGTGTCTGATGCGGGCATTGCAATTCTGTGATTAATTTTCTTACAAAGTTAAAGGCCTGTAGTGTGTCTACATAGAACACGGATCCTATTAAAATTAGGATATTTCATAGCAAATATAAAATGTGAAATTTTATAAACTAATAGGACTCCATGCACCCAAATAAAATCTGGGACTGTTAAAAAATAAAAATCTGTCTACAGCATGCAGAACTGAGGACTGTGGTGGTGCCCTTGACTAACAATGGCCAGTTTTCAGTCTTTCTCCTCTTCAGGGGAAATACTAACTAAAAGAGTAACTACTGGAGAAAACTTACTATATAACCTTATAGTATATTTCATTTGAAACAAAATAGAAACAGAAACAAACAAAAATCTCAGAGCCCTTCCATCCTAGAGAAAGTTGCTGACGACAACTAAATGGAGTCCAGAGTTCTGTTTCCATAATATTGACTTTGGACTAATTTCCTGCTGAAACTGGATAATATTGGTGACAAGGGATATTTTTGGTAGGTATAATCTAGAGAGACCAAACTCAGAGAAGAATACAGGAGGCTGACCAGCACACTCGGGGTTTGAGCTGTGGGATACTTTGTAAGCTTGTAGGTCTGTTTGTTCCGGGTTCAGCAGGATATTAGGACATCCTGGAGAGGCTGTTTCTGTGCTGGGTTTGCCTTGGGACCCAGGATGGAAAGCTGGAATTACTCACACGCCAGTTAGGCACTGAGTGGGTGTTGCTGTGCTTAATAGAACGGGAGCTAAGAAAGCACCTTCTGGGTAGAAAGGAACCCAGAGGATACGTGATCTCATGAAGTGGGCAACACGGGGAAGAGGAACCCTTCATTGAGAGCCCTCAGCTGATTCTATTTGCCACGGTCTGGAAAGGAGGCCAGCAGCCACAGAGTCTGTGGCATCCAGGGTTGACACCAGCAGCAGCTGTTCTTGCTCTCAGTGCCAGTGTGTGCCAGGAAAGGCATGGCAGGGTCGGTGAGGAAGCTCAGCTAGCAAGTAGCTTTGGCAACCCCTCGCATTTTGTTTAGCACGCCCTAAAGAAGATGTGCCCCATGATATCTGCAGTTGGGGGCATACATCCAATTCGAGATGGAAAATGGGCAGGGGTTCAAACTACTTTGAAGCGCATGAAATCAAATGAGTGTGATCAAAATATATTGAACAAAGTTCTCAAAGAATGAAGAACATTCTTTTAAAACAGGAAGGGAGGTGAGTTCACTATTGATCTAATAAGAAGTGTGACACTGTAGAAGTCTATGCGAGTCCATTAGAATCTATTTAAACCCTTTCCTCTCAAGGGCTACTGCCCATTTAGAGAGGCAGGTCTCTTTTAAAGAAGTGTATTTCTTTGGTGTATTTTTTTCTCATCCTAGTATGAACATAAGATCTGTTTCAGTCCTGCAGACACTTAGAAAGGTGTCCCCAACAAGCAGAGAGAGGCGCTGGACCCTTAAGAAAGCTGGATTTTTGATCTCATCTTAACACAGTCCCTAGTTGTGAAGGAGCTCGACAAGGTGGCACTTGCTAGAACCAGGAGAGGGGGAAGTTTAGTGTTTACCTGAACACCGGACTCCCTGGGCAATGAGGCCCCACATAAAATTGGCACAGTATTCACACCAGTGTGGGCCCCGGAACGTGTGCACCTGTGAGCCAAACAGAGTGTGGAGAAGGTTCAGTCACCTGGGGGCAACAAACATGAAACAGACAGGAACTCCAGCAGCAACGCTCTGTCACCGAGCAATTCCACCCAGTGAGGCAGAGTTGCAAACTGATCTGGAAGAGACAGAGACAGGCTTTGATCTTTGGAATTCTCCATGGATCCACCATCCTCTAGCCAGTGCTGAATGCAGGGCAACAATGAGGTTACAGACACCCTCAGTCAGAGGTGAGGCTCAAACCCCAAGGAGGCTCTGGGAGTGCAAACCCAAGATAACCTAAGCTGGCTGCTAGGCTACTCCATCCTGCATTTAGCTCAGTAAGTAGCTCGGTAATTACTGTGGACTCTTACTGAAGTTGCTCCATCTAGGTGTACAATTTCTAGCCAGATATAAATAAGCCATGGTCAGGGGATAATTAAAAGGTTCCAAGACTTTGGGCCACTTCCAGGAAAAGTCCTTTAAAAAAGTAAAGGAATTGACTAAAAACTCAGGCTTATGGGCTCGTGGGGTGGCTTTCCCTAGGGACAGGAGCTATGGCTAGCTGGCTCTGCCATGGCTTTCAGGTGAGCAAGTTGGAAGGTTCTCCTGGCTGGCCAGCGTCTCAGCCAGCTGTTAAATATCCCAAATGATACAAGTGGTCTTAGATTACTCAGGTGCGGGGTCATGCATTAATCCACGAATCAACGTGGTATAGCACAGATCAGCACAGCATAGCATGGAATGGCGCGGCACAACAGAAAGCAAAACTGTTCTTCAGCACTGAGGAAATTCGAAAGTAGATATAGGGGAGGAGTCCTTGCTATAGAACCTGGCCAAGATGAGTCAAAACCCACAGTGTACTGAGGAGGACATGAATCTATGGAGAAGGTGCTGGATGGGGTTGTTACAAAGTCCTTTCAAACAATCTTTAAACTCCAGTCAACAGGTAAGATAAGACGGACAATATTATTTTTAACAAGCCAGAAGGCCAATGTACTAAAACTTTTAAAAACACTATTTTTTAGTTAGCAAACAAACCAATGTAGCACATACAGTCACAGTGTGGGAAGGTGAGGGCTCCCCGAGGAGAAGCTGCCAACCTGAGACTCCCAAAGAAGCAGTTCATCAATTTCTTTGTTCATCTACACAGGCCAGCAACCATGTCTACAGAGTGGCGTGCCAAATCAGCCTTCCAATGGAATGCAAGGCTGAATGGCATGAGTAGAAGGCATGGGCGATGAATGTGAAGGAGCACCTTATAGCCACAGAGCCACACAGTAAAACTAACTTATAATTGCCTTTCTGGTAGGTTTGCTCATCGAGTTGCCCAGGACATTGTTTCTGTTCTGAAAAATGGTGATGCTGGTCTCAAAAATGGCTTTCACCTAAATGGAGATGGTCATACCATCCTGAATGTGCCCAACCTCCCCTGCTCTTGGGAGCTAAATGGAGAAGTGTTCTGTTCGGGTATGACCCTACCCCACGACCAAGTATTCCTAGTAGGAATGCAGAGAATCCGTGAGGCACTTGCATTTTCAGAGGCCTGTGCCATGACTCATTTCTAGGCGCACTGACACAGAACTCCAGACTACAAGAACCGTTGAGGAAAATGAGCCACTGAGAGCTGAACACGTTCTAAGCTCAACAACCATTAACGTTTTACTAGAAAAATGCAAAAGGAGCCAGTCAATTTTGGCAGGAAAGTTGATTATTAATATACTGTTCAAGTTGCGCCATAAGGCAAAATTAATGTATAAGATACAAGAGAAATGGTATGAAGAGGGCTACAGAAGAAAGGTGGGGCTGCTCCTATAGCGAGAATGGAGGGGGACACTTTCCTCGATGGTCCTGGAAGGTTATAAATGGGAGAAGACTAACGGGCTTTGTAGGGGAAGGACAGGGGACATTGGGGCAGAAGGAATTGTGGAGATGCTGTAGGAACAAAAGAGCTTGGTGTGACAAGGCAACTAGTCTGATGAGACTGATGTGACTAGAACAGAGAGGAGGAGAGGACAAGGGGAAAAATGAAAAGGAAAGCCACAGGGGACATCTCACACTTCCTTTGTGATGTAGATCTGGAGTAGGCTCAACAAGGCACTCTCAGAGGACTAGAAGCAGGGAAGTGATGCTTTCAAGAAATTATTCTGAACCTGTGATGATGAGCATGGGTGTGGGGGCATCTGCCTCTCATGGAGCAGGCTTGGGAACTACTTAGTAGTCTACTTGAGGAATGAGAGAGGCTCAAAGCAGAGTGCTGGCCGGAGAGATGGTAAGAGCCTACATTAGGTCTGTTTTCAAGATAGAATTTGTACAACCCGTACAATACTAGATGTTGATTTAGATACAGAGAAGTAGAATGCACGTAGGTCTCGAGGAGGAGGGGTGATCCCTGGTTTCCTCTGGATGGAGTGGCTTTTATTTTGTTTTCAGAGATGGTCCAGGTGGATGGTGATACCATTTGATGAGGTGGGGCAGATTCTCTTGTGGGGAGAAGTTTAGGGCTTGGCTTTGGCTAAAGATAGTGTTCTGATACCAATGTGTTAGTTCAAGAAGGAAGTCACCTGAAGTTGGTTGCTTAGAGGAGGAGTGGGGGCTGTAGAGATGCATGCAATCATCCATGAAATAACTGGTGGTGTTTTAAGTTGGGCAAGTAAATGGATTAAAAAGAATTAGGGATAGAGTGTAGAGAGCAGAAAGCAAAAGGAGAGAACTTGTGTCCAGCCCTCCATTCCCCACTACTTAAAGATGACCAAGAGAATAAGGCATTTCAGAAGCCAGCAGGTGGAGACTGTTTTAGGGAAGGTGTAGGCTATCATGTTGGATGCTGGTAAGATGCCCTATTAGGGAGGTACTAGATACTGACTTAGGGACAGGGAAGTCACTGGAGACCTTGTCAGGAATAATCTCTAGAGATTGAGCCCAGATTTAAGGGTTCAGTTTGAGCTGAAACAAGGAACGAGAGAAAAAAAATATAGGAAAATCTGTGAAGGAGTTTGGCCAGCCAGGCCTGGTGGAGCTTGACTAGCCAGGCCTGGTGGAGCTTGACTAGCCAGGCCTGAGGGAGCTTGGCAAGTCAGGCCTGATGGAGCTTGGCCAGCCAGGCCTGAGGGAGCTTGGCCAGCCAGGCCTGAGGGAGCTTGGCAAGTCAGGCCTGATGGAGCTTGATTAGTCAGGCCTGGTGGAGCTTAGCTAGCCAGGCCTGGTGGCTCATGGGGGCTAAAGAAGGAGAACTAAAAAGCCAAAGCTCATTTGGGCAATAGCAAGACCATCTCTGAAAACAAAATAAAAGCCACTCCATCCAGTTAGTTCTGCGCACATGTGCACGGGTACAGAGCTATCACTGGAGTATAGGAAGTCTACCAGGGGCCACATACTCAAAAAGGAGAGATCCTTCCACTTCCAATAGTTATCAACTGCAAATAACTCCCTGGAAAGGGGTCTAATATGATCATATTTCATTCTATGCATGTAGTTTCTCAATAAAGAAAATTGTAATATAAACCAAAAGCACGGCAAGAACTAAAATATAAAAGGTGAAAGAAGTCTCGGAATGTAGTGCAGAGGCAGCTTAGCACTCGCGAGGTCTTAGTTTTGGTTCCCAGTACTGCAGGAAGAAGCTTGGCTATGATGTCACTCAGGGAAAGAGGACAGTACAAGGGAGTTGTGAGCTCAAGAGACAATAGTTTTAAAAGGTAGAAGTCACTGAGGCAAGGTGAAGTGTCAATAGGATTGGTACAAGTCACTGCAGATGCAAAACGGCAATGCACACAGAGGCATGAGGATCCCGAGAAGCTCAGAGAAGAAGGGGTACTGGGAATGAACGGGTGCAGAACTGAAAGAGAAGACTATTTAAAACTTTCCAGAATCAGTAAAAGGTCCAGAGACATCAGATTAAGAGAAATGAAATGAGTCTTAAACAAAGTAAATAAAAACAATCTGTCTCAACACAGATTATGGCAACCCTGCTCAAACCTGAGACCTGAAGACAGAGCAACAGCCAAACCAGTTACATGGAAGAGGACAGCACACTTTTTCTTCAGTAAAAATGAGATTACAGATTATAGTATAACTCCATCACATCGTAAGCCTAACTTTCATTCCCACTTGATTATAGAGAAGGGTAAATTGATACTTTCTGATAGACAATGATGGTTTTCAAGCCTCAAGCAAAGAAAGGGTATGCTTCTATGCGGGGCAGGAACCAGAGAAAGGAGTACTAGCCAGGATGCAGCACTGAGTGAGAGGAAGAAAATGGGCCGGCTCCTCAGTTCTACCTGCATAAGACATCAGCACGAAAAGGAGTCATTTTAGTGATTCCAGAATAGGGTGGGAGATGAAAGGGATTGAACAGAGAAAGCCAAGGCATTCCACGAGCCTTATAGTTTGGGAGATGGAAGAAGAGCTATTGTTAGCTGAAGGATGTTTTAAGTAATTACACACATAGTGGTTTTTTGAGCACATAGAATAAAGGCGTAGAATCTATAAATTAAGAAAAATGCACACAGGGGACAAATGACACAGATTTGATCACAGCAATAAAAATGAGAAAACAGAAAAAACAATAAAACTGGTAAGCATCTATAAAATATTTATAGTTCTCTAATGACCACACTCAGGAAAAACAGATCTGTAGATGCTAGTTAACAAATATTTACAAGAAACACTCTCAAAACACAATACCAAGAGAAATATCAGAACCCAAAAGATGCACCTTACAAATGCTAGCCAGCCAAGTGAACCTAATAAGTCAGATACACCTATTTGCATGCTAAGCAATAAAAACAGTCTAACAACTAGTAAATTTTACCAGAAAGGTATAACCACTTTGAGCTTACACGAATATGACAACATAATTTCAAAAATCTAAAGTAAACATGGGAAAATTTATAAGGAAAAGTTGACAATTCCACTATTATAATGAGTTCAATATGTATTTACAAAAACCGATGAATAGATGTAGTTATAGGAACGGGACTTTGTACCCAATAATTCAAAGAATTAATGTTTTTCAAAGAGCACACAGCGTTTATAAAAGCCGGTTGCTAACTATAATATGAACAAATCAAAAAGAAATAACACCACCCGCAGTGTACTATGAAGGATCTATCTGGTACCCAGCAGTGACAGGTGCACCTCAGAATGGTGTGCCGCTCACTGAGTGCAGGTGGATGACCAAGGGATGAAAGGCATCCTATCACATTTACCTGTGACCTACCTTCCACTGCCTTATGGTTTTTGTGAATCTCTGGTTCACATGCAGATTGCTACTTGGAACCTTGCCCTATCCTTGTACATACAAAGTTGAAAGACATCATAGAAGCAAGCATGCCCTGCACTCAAGGACCTTGTCATCTACAAGGATAAATAGATAACAAAAATGATCACGTGTCAGGCAATGTACTGGAACATGTGAGACATTCCAGGCCAGGATAATGGAGAGAATAACCAAATCTTGCAAGAAAGAAGACGAATGTGATTGTGTGAGGTTTTGACATATAGACGTTCACAAAACTGGGAACAGTGAATGGGAGGGAACACTGCTGTTGACTGGGGAGTATATGGGGATGCATAACTGGGAACAATATTTCAAGGTGTGACAGCATAGTGGGGGGCCTCAGGGGTGGGCTTGGGCCTCTGGAGGTGGGCTTGGGTGTTGATACACATTCTTTTCTTGTGAAGGATGTAAGGAGAGTGATATCTCAGTCATATCCAGTGTATCGGGAGTCTCATTGGGGCAAAAGTCAAAACGCAAGGTTCAGTAGGGACCAAACTACAACTACAAACACTTTCAAATTTGAGGGACTGTTCGTCACACTATTCTAAGCTTCCCTTCTGCCAGCAGTCTACAAAGTCGTCCAGCACACCAACTGTATATACATACAGTGCTTATCAGTCCTGCCTTATTTAACATATGTCTTTTCCTAACACGAATCCCAAGTCCTAAGACCAAAAGAAGGCAGGGAGACTCCACAAGGAACAAGTCACTTTCTGTCCTTGCTTAGCCCACACAAGTCAAATAAAATCCGAACGAGGGGAACGTTGAGTTAGACAAACGTTATTTTAGGCCCACTGCCCAATTTCCTTTTGAGGATGGGCCACTGTTTATTTTCATGGCTGGTGTGTTATTCTGTTTTCTTTTGGAACCTGAGGAGAGAACAGGCTCCAGCGAGTGCTGAGGGTATGCTCATGCTATTTGGGGTTGATGTCCAACATCTGACATCTCAGTGAAAGACCCCGCACCTTAGAAAGTCACCAAGCCACCCTTTCCATTCTCTGACATCTACTGATTTTCTTTTCTTTCTTTTTTTTTTTCAAAAATATAAAGAGAAAGAACGTTCTTTTTGCAAACTTGAGGGCAGTAACTAAAATACCCCAGACAGGAAGAAAATACTCCAGACAGGAAGAATGTTTGTCCAAGACTATTATACTGGGCATGGTCTGCCTAGAATTCAAAAAAACACACCAAACAAAATGGTATTACCAGAGATAAGGCATGTTTGACAAATAGTCCAAGAATGGGCACGTAATAAAAACAGGAGGAAGAAGAGTTGTCAAGAAAGTTCCGGGCAGACAGCAGGCATCCCCACTTGGCTCTTTCAAGATGAGCAGGATGTTATTGTCTCACGTTTGCTGAATCTGGAAGGCAGGTCTCTCCAGTGGTTTTTGGAGCAAATGTTTTGATGGACCAGCGTAGACACTGCCCAAACATACAATTAACTTGCCCAGATTCCGTCTGTAAGCAAATGCTATTTATGATGTGCTGTGGTGAGGAGATTTTACTTTTTCTTATCAGTTCCTATCAGAGTTACTCAACCTTATCCTTGCTAACATTTTTGGTCTAGAAAATTCATGGGTGTGGAGGCAGCTGTCTTGGCCACTACAGGGATTTATTTTTTTCCCCAGCATCTCTGGCTGTCTACATACCAAAGGCTTACAGTATCCCTTAAGGGATGGGCCATAAATGTCTCCAGACATTGCCACGTGGTTTACAAACATAGGACAAAGCCATTTTGCCTCTGTTATTCATATTAAAAACAGAAATCTGACTCTTTCGTTTCACTTGGAAAAGGACTCCAGGTCTAAAGGTACTTTCTAGGTTGCTTAATGTGCATAGAAGAGTGGCTTTGAGTGGGCAAAAGATCCTTCTAGACTCAAGTGTCTGGGTTTTAGAGGTCCAGGGTTCACTGTAGGAGGGGAAGCAAATTGGCCTCAGTCATCCAGAAAGCTAATAGCACTGCCAAGGTGTCCATGTTTCTGTGGAGGATTGTTCCCCCACCCCCCACCCCCACCAATTTACTGTGTTTCCCACAATCGTGTGACAATGAACTCATGTTTTCCCTTCCTACAGGAGCAGATGAAATTCTGACCTTGAAGTGAACCTTCTCAGATGTAAGGAGATAGCAGAAGGGAGCTATGCCATCTGTGACAGAGACACTTGAGGCTCTCTCGCTCGCTCGCTGAGGCTCGCTGCACAGATGCTGTGGGAAAGCCCTGTGCTAAGACAGGCTCTAATGGGGCACCAAGAGTTCGTAAAGTCATCTGTTGGTAGCTGCCCAGGCATTGAAGATGTGGTCCTAAGGTAAAGTTCAGAGACCTGGCCTTGTTGACAATAACACTTATGTTGAACTGCAAGCAAGGGCTCAGCTTCATGATCATCACCCCAGTAGCTGGGGTGATGCAAGAGTAGGTACAGGCAGCTGCAGATTTGGAAGTGGAACTAAAGCATAGGAAGGAGAGGGTTTGGAAGTGGAACTATGCTTTGGGAAAGAGGAGGTCATGTTTCTAAAACATCACTAGGAATGGAGCCTTTCACAGACCTTCTTGAACTAAGATAGTCTTGTGCTAATTTTTCCCTCTGGTTAACAATTACTTCCTGCTGAGGTCTTTAGCCATGCCATCCTGAAATTGCTGGCTTCTACCTGATCTCAGAAGTTAAGCGCTTCAGACCTGGTGATTGTTTGGGTATGAGAAACATGCGGCTCCCCCATTCCCTGGAGCAAGGTCTCCTCTCCTCAATGATGTAGACAGAGAGATGAATAACTCTGCTATCCTGGCCTCTCTGTATGCTATTGGTACACTTTGGTATGCTGAAAACCACATCTCCATCTCCAGATATTGCCAAATGTCCCTCTGTGGTCGAAAGCATCTTGGCTGTGAAGCCCTTGGCAGAAGTGAGTACTTGTGTTTCCCTCAACACTTTCTGGCACCTGGCACACAGACAGCCTGTACTCTGTACTGGTGGAGAAAAGGCATATATGGCTGAAGAGCTCTCTTCTCTGGAAAGTTTCAAAAGGAGTCTCCAAGTATGAATCGTGACCACTGGTGCTCCCTCCTCTCGTGTCTCAAACAAAACACAAAGGACTTATTTCTCTGGGTGGAAAGTGCCAGAATTGGGCATTTAGTCGTTTGCAATAGTCCTTTTGAATTTTGTGCTCTTTGGATCCAGACAAAGTCCATAAAAAATTAAAATCAGTTAAGGACTTGCCAGGGTCAGACTCTGTGCTGGTAACTGACACCGTGAAGCTTCGTGGCTAAGCCATGTCCTGGTGTGGCCTCATATGGGCGCCCTGGGAGGATTCGCATCAGAGCCCTTCTCCCTCCTGGGCTCTGCTGGTGTGTGAAGATGTACAGTGATAGTGATGATGGCATCCTAATGTGCACAAACAGACCAGCCAGGTGGGAGACAAGCTCTGAGACACTCGCCCTCATGAGGCCCTTCTCCAAAATCAGTTTGCACACTTGACTGAAATCCCTGCTGTGAACATAGTTCCTTTAGAGCAGCGGTTTTCAACCTTCCTAATGCTGTGACCCTTTAATATAGTTCTTCACGTTGTAGTGATCCACACAGTTTTTTTTTCCCGTTGCTACTTCATAACTGTAATTTTGCTACTGTTATGAATCATAGTGTCAATATATGTATCCTCTGATTAGGTGACCGCTGTAAAAGGGTCATTCAATCCCAAAAGGGATCTCGACCCCTAGGGTTGAGAACCACTGCTTTAGATGAAGTATACACGGTACACACAGTAGAATCCAGGCCTACCAATGTTAATTCTTCATCTACTTTTTAAACAAATGAGGGACATTCAGGTACATGGTTAAATTCAGCTGAAGAAATAGCATCATTAGACTTCAATTTGTTTTCTCTTACACATATTTAAGAGGAGAGGAAGGACAATGGTGGAAAGAAAGTGATGGCATAAAATAAAAACACACGCACAGAGAAAATCAAAGTCAAAGCCAGAGAAGCGTGAGACCCGCAACAGAATGAAAAATGAATAGTAAAAGTGTACATCAAATGAATGGGACTCAGGGGACAGACAGGTGACACATCTGCAAAGAAAAGCAGTGGGCATAGCAGAAGAGCTCACTGCTGATTGGCCTGTACTCTTTCAATCCGGTAACGCTCCCGTTTTACAGGTTATAAAACTGAAGCCAAAAGAGCTATAGCTCATTGCAAGAAATCACAGTGTGGTCATGACAACTTATCTTCAGCTGCCTTGCTGTGTGCTGATGGTCCGGATGGACATGGACTCAGGTTGCTGGGGATTGGGAGTCTACTCACCTCAAGAGTTTCTGAGACTCGCCACAGGTACGCTAAAGAGACTATTCTACCTACAGAAGAGCGTTCCCCCTCCAGCCAGACTACAGAGTGGAAGCTTTCTGTTCATCTATAGACAATTTTCATTCATATTGGAATTGTTTCACTATTGTCTGTGAGGTGCAGGGGGCTCCACAAAACCCCAGCTTTGAGTGAACCAATACAGCATTGGCAAGCAGTTTGAAAAGTATGTAAGCATTGCATGATGTGAGGCATGACTCTAAAAGCTTTTGCACTGGTTGGATTTTATTGTTACACAGTGTTGTTTGAGAAGCAGCTATGCTCTACTCTCTGGAGCATCTGAGAAAGGCACTTTCCCAGTGTTGTGTAGCATTGAGAGTTTCTGTTCACTTCCCATAAAGAAGTTCTGAAGTATGGCATGAATGAGGGTCCCCCTGCACCCCAGGAACAGACATGCCTGGGAAAGAAGGCTTGTTGGGAGGTGAGGTGGCAGGCTCTGCTGACATATCCCTTTCTCAGGTATGAATTCAGACAGGCGCAAGCCAAAGCTATTTGCTGATAAGTACAAAACCACAAGTGTGCATTCTTGTTACTCAACAATGACCCAATGATGTATGTACATAATCATCTTCCAATAATAAATCAAGAAAGATCCAGATTACAATCCATTAGAAGCCAACATAAATAAAAAGCAGATGTAAAATTTAGGTAGGAAATACAAATTACACAAGTAGTTAGTGGGACTCTTGGTAAAAGTCTGCTCCCTTCAGATAGTGACTTACTCCTAACAGCCCCACGACTGTATTTACAGCACAGACCTGTTTTTAGGATGTGTTCCCAACATTCTTGCAGTCAGCGGAGGGAAGGAAGAGAGAAGAGAGCTAGGGTGGAAGGAATGAGTAACAAAACAGTAAATGCCTCCTCCAGCCCCAGCCGCTCACTGTGAAGAACAGAGGCAGGAACAGTACAATTGAAGCTCCTCCAGGGCTTTAAAGGTTCTGAAGATGCCTGTATGAGCCACTGAAAAGAGGCGTGCTCCTGTCTGTCCCATGGATCTGCCCTGGGACAACACGATATATTTTGTTTGGGTTCCCCCCCCCTCCATGGTATACTGAGTGCTTTGTTCTTCTACCAATCTATCTTGGGTGCAAAGTTAGGAAATAAGATTCAATCATCCTTTCCAAACTATCTTAAAAGTCATTTCCCATTCAGAGATATAAGTCAGAACAGACTGGCATTGGTCTTGAAAGTAACAATCACCTATGTACACATATTCTTTTAGCTCATGGGGTATATCCACCAAGATGCTATTTCATACTAAGGTACTCAAAACTGCATCTTCAGAGAAAAGTCATTGGAATTTTGGAGAGGAAGGAAAGGGATTTGCAAATCCAGCAAGACCCATCCTGTCACGCCTGGGAGGAGTGTGTCCACAGGAGACCCAAAACAGGGGTTTCTGCCAAAAGTCAGAAAAATACTGTCTTAAGGAAAGAGAAGATCACAGAGGTTAAAACAGAAAATCATAAGGACGAAATAATTGCGGACATTTCACGCTTCAAATCAGACCATTGCTATTCAGTAATGGGAGAAAGATTAAGATGAAAGATACCCCAAGAACACAGCTCTCCACCCCATAGCTTAATCCATAGGACTGAAGGCTTCCATTCCTTCCTTCAAGGATAGAAAGCAAAGGCCCGAGGTTCGTGTTCCCCAAACCCAGAAGCAGAGAGACAGACCGGACTATCTGGAATGGAAGTGAATGGATGTACATAGATCCCTCTCCTAAGCAGCAGCAGAAATGATTCCCTTCCCCTGCTGTTCAATCTCACTCCACAGTCAGGGGTCTCAGAAGGAAAGTATTCAACAGAGAAGGGCAAGCCCCAGTTTGATTCTCCACCTGTTCTTTTCTTTCTGAATTCTGCATCTCCTGTCCTTCCTCCCCACAGCAGCTTCCCATTCTCACAATCTGCCATTGGCTTCCCCTTTGAACACTTCTTGGACAATGTAGCAGGACAAAAGAAACAGGCCTTAACTTTCTGGTGGCAGCTCACATCCAGAGCTGGTCTAAAGGGAAGACAGTTCACGGGAAACCACTTCAACTCCCACCAGGTCTCCGTATCTTCTTTGTTTAGCCTGGAGGGCAGGATCAAGTTTAGCCAGTCTGTGAGGTGCCCCTGACCCCAAAGCACACACACAAGCTAGTGACTGGGTTCTCTCCTCATGACATCTGCAGCTGTCTACACAGAAACAAGCTCGTTAGAGTCACTGAGAACAAAAGACAGACCAGCTATCGTGAACTGGGCAACGTTTGTACTGCCTCGTGGATGGCAGTGACCCCACTTTGGGGTGGAAAAATACTGCTAGGTTTTGTGCAGAGCACTTCTAAGTGCCACTGACTGGGCATCCTCTGTTTCCTTCTCACCGGGCACGGAAGACTGGACAGGAAGTGGGCCTGGGTCCTGGAACCAAGTCAATACCCATGCAGGTATTAAGGACAGCAGCTGCTCCGGCCTCTGCTTTCACAGAAGGCAGCAGGGTTATGTGGAAAACCAAGGAATTTGCTGCCTCCTGCCTTCATGACCAGATGGAAGTCATCAAGGATCCTCTCCCACTACCACCCCCTTCTCACGGCAGCAGAAAGGATGCAGACTCTTACCTTGAAGTTGTGTGTCTTCTCATAGTTGAAGTGGTTGTCGTTGTGTGTGAGGGCAGCTCTTCGGACCAGTGAAGAGATCTGTGAACAGGCAAAGAGCTTGAGAGGAGACCAGAGAAAGCCACCTTTGAGTCCCACCTTTACCCCAAAAGCAATGGCCAGCAGTTCTTGGCGCTTCCTGCTGGGCTTGGACTTCCGAACCACAGTGCATTTTCTCTCATTTTCCAGCCACAATTCCTGAGAGAACATAGTGCTTGGATCTCAGCTCTTCTCTGTTTCTCCTGGGGAAGCTCTCTGGAGCCAGCAGAGTTTTGGGACTGCCACTAATGTTGGGCAGCAGACTTGAGGCAGCTGTGTTCTGTCTGGAGAGGCCTGAGAGGCATGTGACCTGGGACTGTTTGAGTGATGGAGGGGGCTCTGGCTGAATAGGGATGGGCCTGCTCTGTGCTGTTTCTTAAGGCTGGCATGAGCCTGGAACAATAGCACGCATTCATATATAACAACCCCCAGGATATCCAGTCAGCACAGGGCATCCAGGGAGGCAGCAATGCGTGCAGCACACACAGATACACAGACAGACAGACAGACAGACAGGGAAAGACACAGAGACACACAGAGACACAGACACAGACAGACAGGGAAAGACACAGAGACACACAGAGACACAGACACACACACACACACACACAGACACAGACAGACAGGGAAAGACACAAAGACACACAGAGACACAGACACACACACACACACAGAGAGACACAGACACAGACACAGACAGACAGGGAAAGACACAGAGACACAGACACAGACAGACAGGGAAAGACACAGAGACACACAGAGACAGACAGGGAAAGACACAGAGACACACAGATACACAGACACAGACAGACAGGGAAAGACACAGAGACACACAGAGACACAGACACAGACAGACAGGGAAAGACACAGAGACACACAGATACACAGACACAGACAGACAGGGAAAGACACAGAGACACACAGAGACACAGACACAGACAGACAGGGAAAGTCACAGAGACACACAGAGACACAGACACAGACAGACAGGGAAAGACACAGAGACACACAGACACACACACACACACACAGACACAGACACAGACAGACAGGGAAAGACACAAAGACACACAGAGACACAGACACACACACACACACACACACAGAGAGACACAGACACAGACACAGACAGACAGGGAAAGACACAGAGACACACAGAGACACAGACACAGACAGACAGGGAAAGACACAGAGACACACAGATACACAGACACAGACAGACAGGGAAAGACACAGAGACACACAGAGACACAGACACAGACAGACAGGGAAAGACACAGAGACACACAGAGACACAGACACAGACAGACAGGGAAAGACACAGAGACACACAGAGACACAGACACAGACACAGACAGACAAGGAAAGACACAGAGACACACAGAGACACAGACACAGACACAGACAGACAGGGAAAGACATAGAGACACACAGAGACACAGACACAGACAGACAGGGAAAGACACAGAGACACACAGAGACACAGACACAGACAGACAGGGAAAGACACAGAGACACACAGAGACACAGACACACACACACACAGTTATTGTGATTTTCAAAGTCAAAGCTGTGTCCAATTATTCTGGGCTGACCTCTAGCAGACTAAACCTTTAAGCCCAGATGATTCATTAATCTTAAAGTGATAAAGTCACATCTATTTTATAAATGCTGTCTGGTACTTGAAAACCTTATCTTTAGTCTTATACATTTATTGAACTGCAGCAGTCCAAACAGTTTATGGAAGAAGTGCAAAGCATTTGATTCTGGGCTTAGCCAACTCCGAGGTGAGAGGGTCAGAAGGCCAGCAGCAGGCTACCGCACTGCAGGGTTCTTCCGTTCCCACATCCCTTCTCACTATTCCGCAGAAATCCCACAACTGTACTAAATCCCCTTAACTAAAACCCAAACCTCACTTGTTTTTCTTTAAAACAAAGCATCTCAGTTGAGCATTTTGTTAGCGCCCCAGCCTACCTGAACACCCTTTTTCCTTTTAAAAGCATTGGATGGCCTCCTTGGGAATCAAAATTTTGGTCCCACATCTCTCCATTAATAGAAGTGGGGGATTGTGATGTCTTGGGAGTTCTTTAATGCAGCTAATGCCAGACAGACAGTAGAATCAATACCTTAGGAGCTAGAAAGCCAGGAGACTGCAGACGGCTAGGGGAGCAGAGACATGGATGATTCTAGAATTTCATCTTGTGTAGCATGAGACCTGGTCTGGGGTAGGAGCAGAGCCCCTCCGAGCTGTCCTATGGCAATTCACGAGACCAGTCCTGTCCCTGTGTGAGTCTCCACTTTTGTGCCCTATCCTTTCAGCTTGGTTCAGAAGTCCATTCTCCTATTTCACTTTGCTGCTTTTTTATCTGAAACAGCAGCCAACATTTCTGTCACACACACAGGAACTTACATTGGGCCACGCAACACTCACAATGTACTGAAGTGCATTTACTCATTTCATCTCCAGCAGATGGGTATGAGGGCTGGAATATTTATGCCCATTTTCTGGGCAAAAATACTGAGGCGCTGAGAGAGAATGTAATTTGCTGAAGGACACACATCTCATGTCAGTAGCAGAATCAAGACTAGAGTGGAAAACATCTTCTTGCAGTCCGTGAGCTCTGGGATACTGCACTAGGCTGCTATATCTGGTATCCACATCTCCGAATACTCTACCTCAGATACTAACTCTGCCTCTTCCTGGCATTTTCTCAGTCACTGTGATCAGCACAGCTGCTCGGCATCCCCTGCCTTCCTTTCCCTGTGTTCAGGAAATGCCCGGCTCCTCCACGCCAAAGCACGTGCTATTGGATGGCTGGTGATTTTGGTTATGTAACACATAAAGAAATGAAATTCAAAAAAAAAAAAAAAAACAAAAAAAAACCCCAAAAAACCAAAACCAAAACCAAAACAAAAAAACAAAACTTGGAGGCCAAGGAAAACACTCTTTTCTCAAACCTTCATTGCTAGTAAATGAACACAGACCTTTGGAAGCAAGAGCTAGTTCTTCAGTGTGTGATAGACCAAGCGTGTCTTTATACCATCTGAGAATGAGATTAAATAACCCTGCATATGGTAAGTGGGCAGAAGAGCATCTCCTCCTCCTCATGGTGTATTGCTGGTTGAATATAAGATTTGTGTTTTTGTATGTTTGTGTCATTACTTGTAACCAGCATTTTTATTTCTATTCGTGACAGTGACTTCTTCTTCTTCTTCAGACAGTTTCCAGAGCCTTTACCCAAACACAAGATGCCTTCAGCCACAGGCAGGCACCACACATAGTCCTTCTATGAGTCCTCTTTACAGGGAATGTCAGCTTCCCGAGAGAATGGCAGCTTCAGGGATAACCCCAAGTCACTCTCTTACTACAGAAAAATGCTTGCAAGAATCTCCTGGGACCCTCACTGCACCCACCCCAGGAAACACCTCCCACGGGGCTCTTAATCTGCACATCACAGGAAGCCCTCAGTCTTCACATCCTCCAAGCCACTGCCCTCAACACACATTGGATGCTGACAGAAATCTTCTGAGCTACTCTTGCCTATTCAGAGGTCAGGCATTCTCTCTGTATGTTCTACTTAAACCTGGGTTTCTCCCTGGACTGCTGACATTGGGCCAGCTCACTCTTTGTCCTGAGGGGCTGTGGTGTGGGCTGTTTGGAAGCTCGTGCTTTCTCTTCACTAGATGCTTGTAGAAAACCCACTCTGATCGCTGAAGGACATTGCTGAACACTGCCCGGCCTGCCTCCTGTGGGGCTTGCCTGGCTTACATTAATGCCACAAACATTTAAGTCTGCTTGCTACATGCCAGGGCCTGTGCTAGATACACTTCATGGTTGAAGGCACTAAAGATTTATAAGCCTATAGTGCGGTACTATTCGAATTCCTTCCCCTCTACAGATGAGAGCATGTGAACAATGAGCTTAAATTCCAAGTTCTCAAATCTGGCAGGTGGGCAGTCTGTTATAACTAAGGAAATCTAGGCTTCCCCTTCCACCAAAGACCAAATTTTATTTTTTATTGTATTAAATACACATAACAAAGATTTGGCGTTTGGCCACTTTAACATAAGCAGATTGGCGTATGGTATGGAGGGCCTTTTGCCCTCCTCACATCCTCTCAGAAGAAGCTTCTACTAAAGATACCTTAGGCAGTTAAGTGCAGCTATAAATACGTGATGAATATGCTCAATACATCCCCCTCTCTTATAATGAGGATTGGAATCCTATGTTTAGAGTCTTTCTCTGTTCTTTTTCTCTGTGCTCAGGATCTTGCATCTAGGCAGGTGTCCAGTAACAAGAAAGCAATGGGATGTTGTCAGATGAAGAAAAAAGAGGATGAGTGAGTAGCTAAAAAGATGCGGGGACCAGCCACTTGGGGTGCTTAGTATCACAGTGGAAATGAGGACCTTAGAAGTTTATGAGATCACTGGCTGCTTCCCCACTCACTCCCGACAAGCCCACCTCTCAGTCTCTAGCAGCCATGACCCTCCGACCCTCTGCCTTACCTGAATATTTCTGAAGCAGTGATTTACCATTGGCTCATTATTTTCCTACAGACCCCAAATGTTGAAGAGTGTCTGTCTGTCCCTTGACTCCAGGCCCGGTGTTTGCACTCCTGGGCCCTTTACACTTCTTTGCTAGTGTCTGCGTCTCCCTTAAGTGTTTACAGCCCAAGCTACATCCGTCACAATCACTAGCCTGTCTCTACTGCTCTTGCTGTCTCTTGGCAGTGCAGGAAATGAAGCTCCTGGTTACACATGCTGGCCAGAGGGCCACAAGGCCAGGTCCCTAATGTCTTATTGGTGTTGGGAGCAATTATTTACCATTGGTTCATTATTTTCCTATAGACCCCAAGTGCATCCTGATGATGTCTGGAGAGGAAATAGTTGATGACTTATTAAAGGTCTGAAGGGAGCCAGTGATTCTATTTCCAGCATTCTCTTAGGCAGCTCTGAAGACAAAGATTTAAATAGACGTGTGTGTGTGTGTGTGTGTGTGTGTGTGTGTGTGTGTGTGTGCATGTGCACATGTTAGAGGCAGAGGCACAGAGAGAGGGAGAGAAAGGGAAGGAAACAGAGATGGAGAGAGAGAGATAAAGAGAGATTAATCAAGCAATATTGAAAAATGAGAAAATGCTAAAACATTCAATATAGGGAAAAGGTGAATGAATGATGGTCCAAGCAACATTATATACCATGCAATGGGTTATTACATACACACTAACCAAAGTGACCAAAGTCACCTCAGATGAGAGGACCCACCCACATAGATTATCAGGGGAGGAGCAGTCTGCTGAACCAGAGACAGGCATATTCCCCATTTTAGTAAAAGAAATGGACCAAAATAGTTCCCTCACTTCAAACTTTGGAGCATAAGCAATAGTGTCTCTCTGTGGAGAATTGTCACAGGCCTCTAGTGTCTTCTATATTTTTTTGGTATCCTATAATTATAGTTTAGTTCTATTAAATAACAATTATTTTTTAAAAAAATTATATTGTATGGATTCATTGGTCGTGTGGGTATAAATATGGTAAGCTCTTTGTATCTGAACTACACTTGGTGTTCATTCTAAAACTTCTTTTTCTTAGGAAGAAAGAACCCAGGCTCTGTGACTCCTTACTACATAGTTATTGAACAAGATCTAGAAATAGATCCAAGTCGTAATTCTCCTGTCTGAAACTCACAGTGCTCCTCACAGCTATAGAGTTCCCTGGTAGAGTCAACCACACACTCTGATACCCTGGTACCCTTTCTGATTCACTTTTAAGAATACCCGGCCTGGGAATCTGCATCCCTAACCCTTCCCCAGATGATGCTGGTGTGGCCGGCTCTGGGACCCCTGACTTATGCTTTTCATTAAGCCTGTGGCCTTATCTAATAAGAACCACACGGGGGACAGGTAAACACAGTCCCCCACACCTTCTTAAGCCCCCCCCCGTCAGAATGATCACACCCAGCTTTCTAAAGAGAGAGCCCAATGCCTTAGACATCTTCCAGGGAAAGCAGTGTGCTTCTAGAATCGAGAGTCCTCACTCACATACATCTCAAGTGTTTCAATTTTCGCAGACGATTAGAAAATACGAAAGGATAAAAAATCACTATTGAATAAACGATCCCTCCCAAAAGGAATCAATATCTTTTAAATATCAAATCACGTTTCTCTGTATACCACTCCATCTCACTCCACTTCTTGAAACCTCTATTGACTCTAAGCAAAATCCATACCATAGTTTCCTGCAGGGGTGGTCTGGCCCCTGCCACTTGCCCAGACTTTCCTCTCACCACTTCCCTGATATTACTTGGAGGACTGATAACCAACCATACACCTAGCAGTGTGGTTTTGAAGTTATGAATCATGAGACCCCACTCCCCAACAGGCTGGCTTTATGATCTCAGGCCCTCTGCATACTTTCCATCACAATTAAAGGCCACATGATGTCACTTGGCACCAAGCAGCCACTCACTGCAACTTACCCAGCTCCTCACTGAAACTTACCCAAATTAATGTTCACAGGGTTAGTCAAACTCTCTGAAGGTGAGGAGACCACCATAGAGGCTTATTACCGTCACTTTCAAACACTGATACAAAATCCAGGGTCTGTGATTTTTGGGGTTTCTTCTGGATTGTGGTGTCTAGTTGTTGTCATTACAAAAGGAAGCCCTGGAAATGGGGGTGGAGACCTGTGTGTAGGTCAGGCCCAGAGTCAGGAGGTGTGAGAAATAAGACTAGGTAGCTTTGGGGCTTGAGAAATGTCATTCTGTATCTTGGAAGTAATAAATATAATCTATTTATCATCTATCTGTGTTATCTATCTGTCTGTCTGTCTATCTATCTATCTATCTATCTATCTATCTATCTATCTATCTATCTATCTATCTATCTATCTATCTGTCATCTATCATCTACCTATAACTGTATAATTTTGATGTCTTCTTATTAGCAAGGTAGGATTGATGTGGTTATTCTCACTTCTTAGGCCAGAAGGCTGTGATGCTTTGAGTTATGTCCTTGGAGTTAGGCTCAGGAACCTTGATGACCTTTCTCATGGACATCCCTGGATTCTCAGTGTTACCGATGAGCAATCTACTGACACAAGGACTAATTTCCCCTCTCCTTTCCTGAGAGCTCTTTAGAATAGAAATTTCCAATACTTAGAAATGTCACTTGAAAACAACCTGTGGCCCATCTCTGGACTCTACTCCAGCATGCCGCAGGCCTTGGCTTGGCCCCCAGGAAAGCTGTATTTTGTGGACAATGAATACACTCACTTTTCAACAGTGATTTTAGTTCATCACCTTGTATCAAGATGACTTCTGGTTCTATAACGAGCCAGCATGTTCTCCTCTCCTCTGTACACTGTGGCTTCACTACCCATGAATCTAGGAATCAAAGCCTGGGTGATGACCTAGGCTGCCCGTGTCCTCCGAGCTCCAACCCACTAATCCCGTTGCTGTAACTGAGTGTGCTGAAGGCCTGCTGCACCACGGAGAGGGTTAGCGGAGAAAGTTGGGGCTCTGGGGTTGTGTCCCTGAAGGGGACATTAGGACCTGGCTTCTTCCTTCTCTCTTTGCATCTGACTCCCACGTGAGCAACTCTCTCCCACCATGTCCTTTTTCACCTTGCTATTCTGCCTCAGTACAGGCCTAGAAACAATTGGGCCAAGTTACCAGAGACCAAGATCTCAGCAACCATGAACACAAATCTTTTCATCTTTGGCATTTTGTCACAGTAACAGAGAGCTATTGCACTTGCCCAGACCCAAGAACACTTAGCAATGTGCTGCAGACATTCATCCCCAGAGGAAATGCTTGGGCGGAAGCCCCTGAGGTGTGTTTGGTTGGTTTTCACTCTATGTGGAGAGTTTTCACTCTTTTTTTACACTTTTCGTGGCTGTAGAGTGGCTATAACAAAAAATGCCTACTATATGTGATTTCTGCGTATAATACATGTATCATCTGGAAGCTATGGGGGTTTCTATGTATATGTTGAGGGAGTTCAGATTTAGTGATTTCCATGGTGATTTTTGCTGTGGAGTTTTAGAGTTAAGTTCCCATTTCTGTGGACAAGTGAAAAAAACAGAAATCCTGAATGACATAAGCCCAAATTGCTGAGCAAGAATCAAAAGTGTGTCTTTTCTTTCATCAACACTACTAATCCAGCTGGCTTGATCCTGTGGGCACTGAGCACTCTCTCCTACTGTGAAATAAACCCTCCTTGTTCTTTCTAAGCGCTGCTTGGAGTGTTCAACTTGCTTTTTCGATTGTGGAATCTGTGTCTGAAAGAGGAGGGAGACAAAGTCAACTAAGTTGCTAGACTGCGGACTCGTTCCACAACTGTGGAAGAACTGAGAGAGGCTGGGGCAAGCACCTGCACCCTTCTCCCCCCGACCCCCTTAGCTAAAGCTCAACAATACTGCTTCCAATGCATACATCGAAGCACTGGGTTTCATACCCGACCCAGCTCATGCCCAGAACTGCTGCTGCCCTCCAGCCCTGTGACATGTGGTCCCAGGCGGTGAGACCTTGGCTCCCACGGCACAGGCCCAGGTGCTACCTTGATTGTCCTCTAGGATCAATTTGGAAACACAGGCACCAAGGAACCAACCCCCTCCTAGAAGTTGCTTCACTTTACTAAGCACAGCCTTCATCATACGCTGAAGGGCCATGCAGAAGACTTACAGGCCAGAGAACCTCTGTGGCAGCAGACAGCAGTTGGATTGCTGATACGAGGCTGTAATTGATGTCTCTTCTATATGACCTGTCCCGCTGTTTTTTACAGAGACCCAGTGTCAGAGATGTTGGCTAACAACTGATGTTTCCTAGACATTTTGATGTGGAAACAAGGATACTCCACACTGTGGACAAAGCACTAGGGGACACCCCACAGCTCACACATTTCGGCAGACAGTTGACTTGGAGGGTAGTTGGGTGGATAGCAATGAGCTTTATTTACATCAGAGCCTGTCCTTAGAGGGGATCTTTAATCACCTTAGCCAAATGTCCCCAGTGCTGAATCTACTGACAGGTTATCTTTAGGGAAACGGAACACTGCCATTGAAGCTTCTGAAAGGCGTGTCATAACCATTAGGGATTATGATGCAAAAGCTAAACTACAAGCAAGCCATGTGCAGTCTGAGGGGGAGCAGCTACCAGCACGGGCCCAGCTGCTGTTGTCCCCTTGTTCTCTGTCCTTCTCATGTTCCATATTTGTCTCCTCTCTTTGTACTTTTGTGTTGTCACGTGGCTCCTCACCTCTGACCAAAAGATTAATTGCCTTATGGGTTTTATTACAAAGTAGAACCCAGGTGTCCTCCTCTGACTCTTGCTCTGTCCCTGTCACTGTTACCTAGTTGAGGCAGATAAATTTCTTTTGGAAGCTATACAGTTACCGAATTGCATTTTTTGGGTAGCTAAGGAATGGCAGTTTTCAGAGCACCACTGCAGACTGTGTCTGACAGAGCTCTGGGTGTTTAATAGAACATGTTCTTTGCCCTGCGGGTGGAGTATGCCTGTCTTTGTCTAAAGGGGGGAAAAATGAAGGTAACCCACTGGTTTCTGTGTGTGAACAGTCCCAGATTCAAATGACAGAGATGCTTGTTAAATAGTTTTTCATTTTGTCACAAATAAAAACATCTCCAATCCCTACTGTGCTTTGTACAGTGAACAATCACCCAAACAAAACAGCCTTTGATGCTACTCCCAGCTGCATGGCAGAGACTCGCCTAGTATAGAGGACTCAGTATTCTGAACTGCATATAGAGACTTGTACATTCCACGTAGAATTTCAGCTTACTTCTTGCCTCTGTAGTGGGTGGAGACTGGGATTTTCAGACTCTACCATTTGGTAAAACCAGCATTACACCAAGTCTGTGGCCCTGCTTGTCCTGTCTTTTCCCCCCAGGGAGTCAGAGTGTGGTGATGTTCCATGGCCACAGCTGTGGCTACAGCTCTGTGAAGAGCACGGGTCACACCAAAATGGAAGGCCGACTCTACCGGGACAAGACAGTTCATTCTGAAAGGACTATAAATAATTTGACCTTGGCCCATTTTTAAGGCAAGAAAATTATCTTGGATAAACTGCAGAAACATATCTTGTCCCTTCTCTTCTTCAGCCAATCTTTCTAAAGTAGCTATTGTTTATCAAGCATAGAGTTAGGCAAGTGAACAAGGGAGAGGGTTGTCAGTAAGCAGATGGTAAACACAGCGGGTGATGTACTAGACAACCACCTCAGAGAAACATAGAACAAGGTCTTAAGGGCTAGGAGATGCTCAGTAGCTGCTGGGTAAGTAGCCTGCAGTGCATAGAGGAGGTCAGGAGTGTGAGTCCAAAGAAGTCACATAGAATCAGGAGTGCAGCACACATCTGTAATCAGTCACATAGAATCAGGAGTGCAGCACACATCTGTAATCTCAGTGCTCCTATGGAATAAGAGGTAGAGAGAGGAGAATCTCAAAAGCTTAAAGATCAGCTAGCCTCGACTATATATATAGTGGTGAGCATCAAAAAAGCCAGAGCCTGTCTCAGATAGAGTAGAAGGCCAAGTTGACACCCAAGGTTGTCCTTTGACCTCCACATCCATTCCATGACACACCCAAACACACACACACACACACACACACACACACACACATCTTTCACTGAAACTGGAACTCAACAATTTTGTAAGATCAGCTGGCCAGGAGGCTCTGGATCTGCAGGGCTCCATATTCCAGTGTATACAACTAAATCTGGCCTTTTAACATGGATTCTGGGTTCTAAATCCAAGTTCTCATGCTTGTTCAGAAAGCACTTTGCTGGGGCTGGAGAGATGGCTCAGCAGTTAAGAGCACTGACTGCTCTTCCAAAGGTCCTGAGTTCAATTCCCAGCAACCACATGGTGGCTCACAACTATCTGTAATGGGATCAAATACCCTCTTCTGGTAGACAGAGACAGTATACTCAGATACATAAAATAAATAAACCTTTAAAAAAAAGCAAAAAAAAAAAAAGAAAGAAAGAAAGAAAGCACTTTGTTGACTGGCCAACTTCTACACTACACATGAAGGTATCAAATTTTTTTCCTTAAAATACATAGTTATTTCAAGTTATTTTTTGACAAAGTTTGAAAATTCCATGTATATCCCTATCTTGCAGGATTACTTACATATTACTGGTGTTTTAAACAGATTAGTATTTTTGAGATTTGTCTGTGCCCATATAAAACCAATAAACAATGTGTGGGAGACTCAATGCTTAACAGCAGGATGGTTGTAGCCATCCAAATAGAAAACATAGGTTGATGTCTGCAGCACAGCAACGGCTCAGCAGAGTTATGCAGCGAGATTAGACTTAGCCAAAAGTCCTGCTTGACCCAAATAATACACAAACAAGAAGATGGACATTGGTCTTGCCTGTAGTCCTGGATGACACTGAGGTGGGCAGATATGGGCGTCACCCTCTTGCCTCCTAAACAGTGAGTCATTCAGGCATAGTGGATGAGGGTTCTTGCGGTAGATAACAGCCCTTCGGTCATGTTGATCCCAGGCAGGGTGTACCACCTGTGGTACTCCATGCCAGGTTGTACTCCACAAGAACTTGGACAGTGTGCTGGCTAGTTTTATGTCAATTTGACATAAGATGACATAAGTAATTTGCAAAGAAAGAACTTTAATTGAGAAAATGGTCCTGCCAGAAAGTATCTGCGAGGGCGCTTCGCTTTGGGGGGTATTTCTTAGTGACTGATGGGAAGGGCCTGACCCATTGTGAGTGGTGCCAGCCCTGGGCAGGTGGTCCTAGAGTATATAAGAGAGGAGACTGGGCAAGTCACAGAGTGCAAACCAGTGAGCAGCACCCTCCATGGCCTCTGTATCAGTTCCTGCCTCCAGGTTCCTGCCCTGTTTGAGTTCCCTCAGCGACAGAGTGTGCTACGGAAGTTAAGCTGAAACACACCCTCTCCTCCCCATGCTGCTTCTGGTCATGGTGCTTTATCACAGTACTGGGAAGGCAGCTAAGTCAGGCTCCATTAGGATCTTGTGGGCTCTATGGAGTTGCCATCATGTCTTGTTGGACAGAGCCCAGGGTGTCATCCGAATACCAGCATTCCAGATCGTGACCTTGTCAGTGTCCTGGTGCCAGTGAGTCTAAAGTCTCAAGATCTCTGGCTACTACCTCAAGGGCCTGGCACCCACGCACCTCATTTTCACATCCCTCCCCTTAATAGGGCTAAGAAATATTCTCTCATAGAAGTCCTTATCTCCGAAAGCTACAGCGTAAAGAGCTGAAGCCACTGTCCTTTCTTCCTCGGCTCTGAGTCTGTCCAGAAAAATCAATGCCCTGAGTCCAAAGCACTGTGTCCACAGACCAAGACTCAGAGGAGACTTGCGGTTGGTGGGAGCCTGGTGCCTGCTGCTGTTTGGGGGCACAAATGCCTGGTTGCTGGCTGTTATGCCAGGCTCTATTGCTCTGACTGGTTTCCCAACTTGGGTTCTGTCATCCCATCTGGAAGAATCTCTCTGCTGGCCCAACTGATGCCCTGGATTCCCCTCCCAGGATGAGTATTATTCAAGATGAGCAAAGGAAACTAGAGTCTTCTTTCAGTTCTGAGGACAGGTATGATGGGAGGAAAAAGAACACAAAAGGCAAAATAGTAGTATATACTGAAAAAAGTGGTACCCAAACAATGATGAATTCAGGTGGGATTTATCAAACAAGGGGTGGCGTGTGTACCTGTATTCCCAGAATTTGGGAGTGTTGGTAGGAGGGGTATGAATTCAATGCAAGCCTAGGCTACACAGAACATATAATAATGGATATTTTTTTTTTTTTACTATGGCTTGTTGTTTAGCAATGATATTTGAGGCAGGCTCTGTTGTAAATCCTTTCTACTTCAACATTAAAAGCTAATGTCCTTGAGGATGAAGCCTCCCTATTTGATTTATGCTAAATTAGTGGCTTTTTAAAAAAGATTTTATTTATTTATTTTATGTATATGACAAGTACACTGTAGTTGTCTTCAGGGACACCAGAAGAGGGCATCGGATCCCATTACAGATGGTTGTGAGCCACCCTGTGGTTGCTGGGAATTGAACTCAGGACCTCTGGAAGAGCAGTCAGTGCTCTTAACCGCTGAGCCATCTCTCCAGCCCTAGTGGCTTTTTAAAAAAAGGATTAATGCATATCATGTTACTGATAGTGGAAACTTCATGTAGAATGCAGTTTTATTTTACTTTTTTTCTTTGCAGACAAAGCAAACATGAAACAGTGGTTTAGCATTTTTCCATTATGAGAAAAATATTGTTCTATACATGCAGTATGAAAATAGTTCAACTGACTGGAGGCTCTGATATTTTAGCTTATATAAATTGTTTTTATGCTCTAGGATAACAGGAATATATATTTAAAGTCTTTTGGAGGTACAGATTAGATACTTCTATAGATGCTTTCCAGCCGCCTAGTCTCTCCAACCGAGGCATCTACCCGCCCACTTAGCTAGTCAACAGACAAGCCTGTAGACAATCAGTCAACATGGAGTGACCAGCTCTTCAGCATGAGGCTCTGTTCTGGCCTCTGGATACCCATTAGGTCCAGTCCTTGCCCTCATTCATGAGAGTTCATAGACTAGCAGACTCGTCTGCAGCCTAGGAGATTAATACACACAGGGTGTTACTGTTCATCACTATAATGCTCCAAACATGGAGGTCCTGCTTTTTAGGACTTCTTTCTTAGTTTTTGGCTAACCTTCACAGCTGTTGTATATCCCGAAAATAAATAATTCAGCTCAATATAGCTTAAAATTTGAGTCTCTATGTGTATGCACACAAAGCCCTAGTAAGAAATCATGAAATTTCTCAGAGTACACTACTATCTTGTCTGATATTACACTTTGACCTTGCCTGTCCCTAGTTACTTTCTACCCTCGCCTGGCCTCCCACCATACTCCCCATCCACGTCCCTTTCAGCACAAACTCTTCTGGGTGCACGTGATTTTCACTTGGCCTCACTTGATGCTGTCTTATTCTTTACCATATTCCTGTATATATTCTTTATCATATCCTATAGGTTTAGCTTGCCTGGATGCATCAGAGCCAAGAAAGACTTCTGGACAAAGAACTTAGTAAACTAAGAGCTGATTCTTCAGAAACATTATCATTGATAGTTTAAATGCTCCTGTCCCTGCAAGTTATGACACTGGTCATGAACAGCAAGGGATGAAAGTGGCTCTGGTTACGCGACAGGAAAACAGGACTAAACTATCCTCATTTATTCATTGGCATGAAGGGAAGAAGCTATCCTATAGCATGTGCTAACACAGTGGGGCGACCCTGACCCCTATGTGTAGTCCTTTCATCTTACAGATAAGGAAGCTACGGCCCATAGGGTTGGAGTAGTATGCCTAAGGTTTTTAAGCAAGTTAGAAACAAAGGAGTGCCACTGATCGGGACTTCTAGAACCTCAGTCCAGTGTCCTCCTGCTTTTTTGAGCCCATGGTCCTGTCCCCTGCCTTTAGCAGCCTTTGGCTTCCTTTCAGGGTAAGGGACTGTTGGTCTTGCTCAAAGAAGATACCTCCTAAGAAATGCCAATGCTCAACGAAAAGTCCTGAGGCCAAGATGATTTTTAACTAAACCCTTACTGACCTTGAAGAGAGAAACACACAGTAACATGTGAATTACAGGCTCTCCTCCAGTTCCCCGCTGTGACCCATATCCCCGGAAAAAGCGAGGCCAGCAACAGCTTCTCACAAACCTGACAGCTTGGAGAAACCTCAAGCTGGCTTTCCCAGTGCTGTCCTAGAAGGCACATGACTCAGGCATGAACTCAGCACAGCTTGGCAGGGTCAAAGCGAGGACGATAATTTCTATTCATGTTGAAAATAAACATCCCACCTAAAGTGATCACTGCAGTTAATTAGGCCAGCATCTCGAAAGTGTGGGAGGATAAACTAAGGAGGGTTCAAGTGTCTTTGGTGAGAAGGTCAAGCCGAGGAACATTTTCAAAGCCCATCCCTGAGCTGTGCTCTGGTGATGGAAGGTCTTGTGGGTCATGGCTTCGGTGGCTGAGTAATGGCTCAGTAATGGCAGAGCACACGTCTGTCTGCATAAAGTCTTGAGATGAATTCGCAGCTTCACAAGTGTCAATGACACACTCCTTCAACAGATCACCTTAGTTTGTTCACCATACAGCCCGTAGGTATGGGAGAAGGGAAGGCTGGAGCTAGGAAGGAAAATCTGCTCAATCAACAGTCAAAGGACTGAAGGAGCTTTTGAGACCACAAGTGGGCTGGCCCATGAGCCCATCCCTGCAGCTTTTACACAATTCTTGTACCGTTAATAAAGGAGCTCCAAGTATGCTTGTATTGTCTTGCTTTACAGTAAAAAGGGCAACTCCCCACCCCTGAGTCCCTGTAGCCTCCAGCACTGTGCTTGTGAACCCCTAACTTTTTTTTAATTATTTATTTATGTATTCACCATTGCTCTCTTCAGACACTCCAGAAGAGGGCATCAGACCCCATTGCAGATGGTTGTGAGCCACCATGTGGTTGCTGGGAATTGAACTCAGGACCTCTGGAAGAGCAGTCAGTGCTCTTAACCGCTGAGCCATCTCTCCAGCCCAAACCCCTAACTTTTAAGATCATTTTCCTCCTCGGCATCTGGGAAAACATCCCCACCTGTATGGTTTCTGTGTGACAGAAAGTCAGAGCTGGAAGCCGCTCACAGAACCCACGAGGTGCTTTGCCAATGGAAGGATCCAACTGGATACTGCACAGGAAGGTCTGAGCGCAGGACTGTCACACTGTGTGCCCAGGGACTACTGCATGGTCCTGAACATGCACCCATATTTTTAATTTTTATCAAGTCTGATGCATTCCTCACTCCAGAGGAAGACAGACCCATTGCCAAGATCTCTTCTGAGCGTAGGTGGGCATTTACTTAGCTAATAATTCAGTGGTTCCCAGACATTCATTAGAACTACTCAGGAAGCTTTAGAAATCTTGATGTAGGGGAGGGATGAATATAGTTGGAGTACATGATGTACTTGGATGAATGCCCTTATGAAATCCATTGCTGTATAATGATGATCATATGCCAACAGGCGTCCATCATCAGACAATGCCAGTACATGTTTGCTAAGGGAATCTTGCTCTCATGGGACACTGACCAGTGAGACTGTGGTCACTGGCCTGGGATAAGACCAACTGTGAGTGACTGATGTACTTTATTGACAGAGGGGGAGCATCTAGGAAGACAGGAGTCTACCTGTAGCATACTGACGGTATTCTACAGTGTTGCGGGCTCCCCGTCCTATGTCCTATTTCCTGTTCCTCTTCCCTGTTCTCCTCAGCCTATTCTTCTTGGCGCCTCTTTAGTCTCAGGTTTCTAATGATAGGACATGTATGTTTCTAGAGGCTTCTACCACTTGCGGGTTTGTGTGGATATCTGAGCCAGGTACACAGGTAGGAGACTTAAGGGGACATGGGCTGAAAGCTGATGTCCCACAGATCTAGTTGTATACCGCTGTTCCCATAGCAATCCCGGGGGGAGGGGGGGAGGTTTGTCCCGTGGAGCTGGAATTGCTGACTGACTGCACACTGGTATTCTTCTTTCTCTTATCCATGACACCATCTGCCAGATGTGCTGTGTCTGGAGACAACTGGAGCCTCTGTCTGTCTGCCAGAGGTCTCACCAGCAGGGAAATCGAGCTGCGGAAACCTCAAAGGACTAGAGAGCATGGCTTTGCTCTGATTTCTCTGCAGCTATGCTCACCTTTTTGTGGAAAACGAAACCTCTATATCACATAGGAAACCAGTGGAGATGACAGAGGAACGAAAGACTATCAATGACATACGGGAACAGAGTGAGATAAAAACAGAACAAGGAGAGGTCCTCCACACCTCGAGAAAGACATTAGATCCTAATGATTAGAGAATTAGCCAGTCGGCCAATAAACAAATAAATCTGTCAGGACCTGAACCTTTGTAGCCTTTGTAAGAGGCTAACTCCTGACTCTTGGGGCGCCTGGCAAGGTTCGGGGATGTGCGGCCCCACAGGATTCCTGAGGATGCCTGATCCATCATAAAGAGGCACTAGAGACCGGCTCCACCTGGCCCAGTGTAATTTAATTCAGAAGTAGCAGAGACTTCTTTGTGAAGCAATCGCTGTCAGGTTCAAGGCTCCAGGGGCCGGCACTGGTTGAATTTCATCCCCTGGGCACTATTACATCTGTCCTCTGAATTCTGATATTCGTCACAGGGTTGGATCAATGCAAACAGAGCTTTGCCAAAGAGATAGGCAAGGGGAGCCAGGGCCTCGTGCCTTATCTTGGCCCAGGGCCTCCTCTGCTTCAGAAGCACAGCCTTCCACACAGTGCAGTGACTGTGGGACACTGAGAAGCCAGCCAGGGGACATCTGATAAACACTTTGATCTGATGACTGACGTCTTCTGCCTCTTCTGCGTGAACCCATTCTCACTGATGTGATCTCCCCAATCTGATTGTTTTTGGTTCCTATTTCATCACTTCCAGAATGGGGGTATAGCTACGACTCTGTCTGTCTAGTATCTGGCAAGGGCTAACTACTGCGCCAGGGATACAGGTGTCCTTGGAAAGAGTCAGGGTGGTGTTAGGACACTGGAGCTCCAGGGCACAGAGGTGGGCAGCTAATATGAGAATCACTCATCTGTCTGATGGGTGCCATGTGTCTAAGAACCACCAAGGCATTCCTTTAGAGACGGATTATCTAGACATTCCACTTGCCTCATGGTTTAAGACATTCGAATAGCACCAGTATAACTGCTAGTTCTAGAGTCTTTACTACCTGAAAAATGGTCAGAGACCCATGGATGTTTTAACAGTACAGTACACATGGTCTTAGCCGTGCGTGCGCGTGTGTGTGTGTGTGTGTGTGTGTGTGTGTGTGTGTGTGTGTGTGTGTGCGTGCGCGCATGCGCAGCACAGCTGAACAGCATGCAGCGGCAGCACAGCGGTCTGCATGCTGGCTTGACTTCTCCACAGCTGCTTGGCTTCTCCGCACCTTGGCTCACTTTCCTTGAGCTGCATTTGAACCTAGCACTGCAGGGGCAGGATGGCCAAGCACTTCGAAAGCTGCCCTTTCAGAATGAAGAGTTTCCTTAATGATCACTTCTCCTGCCGCCCCCCCCCCTTGATACTCATATTTAAGCGGTAAATAAAGGGAATGAGTTCTCCAAGGCTAGAGACACCGTTGTAACCTAGAGCAACCTCGGAGTGCAATTAAAACCAATTAGGCCTGTGCGCGTATAATTACAGTGACTTAATGAGCAGGCAGGGAATGAGCCTCTTCTGGGAAGCAATCCGATCTCCATGCTTGTGATGAGGCTTACTGAGAATGGGGTGGTGGGGATAGCTGACAGGGAGAAAGGGGACCCTTTCCAAGGAAGTTAGGATGCTTTTGTTGCCTGGAAGACACATGAAACTCTGCCGGGCACGTGCCAGCGTCCGGAGGGCTGGAGTGAGCATGGTTGTAATGACTTGATTCAAGACAGTGGGGTGGGGGTCCTAGGTCAGCTGGGACCTGCTCTGGCAGTGAACACCTGGCCTTGTCATCCCTTTGCTAGGTGGCTGGGAGTCCAAACTCCACACCTTGCACTCCCAAAACCCTGGCTACTGCCTGTGTTGGAGCCGGGACGCTATGGCTATGTGACCACTCCACAGCCCAGAACACTAAGGTAACCTGATAGTGAGTCTCAAATATCCTGGAAAATATCCTGGCATGAGAGAGGTGCCAGCATGCTTCTGTGTGCTGTGGCCCCAGGGGAAGTAGAGGTGGACTTGGAATTTGGGTAGAGGAAAACAGGCGATGTTTCTGGGATCTTCTGACTCTCAGCGGAGAAGTAGGCTGCAGAGCGCCCTCTACAGCCTGCCTGTGGAGCAGCACAGGGCTCCAGTCTAATTTCCCTGTGGTCAACCCAGCCAGAGGCATTCCTAACCACTGGACAAACACATCTCAGAAGGCTCTTATACAGTTGGAGCAGCACCCGGAGAGCTTGAGAGAACAGATTTGTAGGACCCGCAGTTGACCCAGAAATCTGAAAGGAGGGTGGGGGAGGGGAGGCAGACACTTGCAGGTTAAATAGGCCTGTGCCTGAAATTTGTTACCTGGATGCCATTTGGTAATCACATTCTCTCCCCCCTTGAACCAGGCACTATGGTGGACACAGGAAACCAAGGATGACTAACATTCAGGCCTTCACTTCAAGGAGCAAATATTTGTAGTGAAGACAGACAGCCCAGAAAGTAATCATGTAGTAATTCCTGCTCCCGGACTTGGGAGGTAGGCTCAAAGCATTCTGGGAACAAGGTAGAAGACGCAATAAATACAGGGAGGCAGATGGGGGAGGCACTCTATAAAGTCAAGGCCAGAAGAAATATTCACAAAGATTTGATGGGCCTCTGTGTAGAGCAAGCATGTGTTAGACGGAGAAAAAGACAAAAACATTTTAAGTGGACAACCACACCAATGTGGGATGTGCTCAGGGAGAAGATGGAGTTGTCCTTGAAATAGCCACTGTTAGATTTGTTATTACTGTTTATAGTATCAGGGACTGAACCAGGGGCCTGTGAGGTAGGCAAGCGCTCTACTGAGATATATCCTAACCCTTATGGCTTTGACTCTACCTTCAGCCCTGCAAACTGGGCTCCTTCCCCCAAGCACTCATCTCAGACAACTCGAAGTTTGGCTGTGATTTGAAAACGCTCAGTAGCTGGGTTCTGATGCACAGGTGGCTTGTTCTGTGTAATGGAGGCTGAACTGGGGCAGTACACCATAAGGCCGGGAAGCGGGAGAACAGGCTCCTGTGGGCTTGGCTGAACCCCTGTCCTCAGACAAGGTGTGGTGTCCTCCTTGCACTTCTCTCCAGAGCAAAAGACATTGTGTGGATCCAAGAACTGCAAAAAGCACCTGACACCTCCCCCAACCCCAGCCTGTCACTTGCTGGCCACAGGCATGGCTCAGCTGGGTATTTTTAAAGCGTTTTTTTAAAAGCAGCACACACAGTATTAGGTTTCTTCTGCACGTTTAAGCAGAATGCATCGTGTTGACTCTTCCCTCTTCTGCTCCGTATGCCCAGCCTCTCTTGATGCCCTTCTACCCACCTGGATGTCTGACCTTTGGAAAACCATGTTAAAGGATGGACATCTGAAAAACAGACCAGGGACTATTGTTCCAAGTCAGCAAACTGGAACCCCACATTTTCCCAGTGTTGGGGAAACCACACAGACAGCAGATAGGTCAGAACAGGCTTCAGGCACCCATCCGGCCATCCGGAGAACAGATGGGTGTGGCTTGGGAACAACTTGTACCCTTCTGTGTGTCCACAACTGTGATGTGACTAAGTAGCTTCTAAGACTATGAAAACCTTCTCTAATTTAAACAATTCAATTATATCGTATGTGTACGGGTGTTTTGACAGGATTTATCTGTGTATCTTGATCATGCAGTGGCCATAGTGGCCAGAAGGGGGCCTCAGAGACCCTGCAACTGGAGTTACAGCTGTGACTTAACCATGTAGGGGCTGGGACTGTACCTGATCCCTCTCCAAGCACAGCCAATCCTCTTAACTGCTGAGCCATCTCTTCAGCCCAGAATCTATAATTTTATCAGATGATTTTTCAAAGCTGTAGTATTAACACTGTAGCATTGTTTGCACTGTGTTCATTAAATCTTAATCATATGTTAAACTTTGATAAGTGAACATTTATTTTGTACAATGAATTGTTCCACCATTAAACTCCCAGAAGATTAAAAACAATTGGGGGGTGGGGAGGCTGGTAAGATGGCTCAGTGGGGTTCAGGTGCTTGCCATACCAAGCCTGACAATCTGAGTTTGAACCTGTAGTCCACGTGGTAGAAAGAGAGAGTCTGCTACTACAAGTTGTCCTCCGATCTCCAAAACCGCACTGGGGGCCATGTAGGGGTGCACATGCCACGGTGCACGTGTGGAGGGGAGAAGACAACTTTTGAGAGTTGCTTCTCTTCTTCTACTATGAATTCAGGCCATCAGACTGGGTGGCAAGTGCCTTTACCTGCTAAGCCATCCCGGCCTGACAGCACAGTCTTAGTGGTTTTCTGGAACTGCTAGTTTGGTGACATGTCAGTGGTGGTGTGAACTCCCAGGTCTCCCTCTGGCTGCCCCACAGGGGAGCATCTCAGTTATATCCTCCAGCACAGAATGGACTGCGGTGTCTTTAAAGGAACCAAGCAAGAGCATGCCAGGCAGCAGTTGAGATGATTTTACCAAGTTTGAAACCTAACTACTAAGAGGACACTGAATCGTGGCTGGGAAGTTTCGGACGAGTGACGCCCACCCGCTTTAGAGTTCTGTGAGTTTCAAAAGAGCCACACAGCCACTGTCACTTTTCTGTACTGTTAGAGTTGTTCTGACCATGTGACTAAGCAAATAAAGTAGAGTTCGGTGTCACTCTGAGGTCAGGTCATAGAAAGAATGTGATGCTGGGAAAAGCCCACGGTCACCCCATGATGGGCATGGGGAATGGGTGAGAAAGAACAGGTTGGTGCTTTAAGAGCCCCTAGGCACGGTCGGGATTTCTTTCATGTGACCTGACCTAGTCCATGCTGACTGAGGTGCTGATGACTGAGGGTTCAATGGCTTGAACATGGTAGGAAACTCCTTCACCACACCCCACAACAACCCCCCACTTTTTACTTGACACTCTAAGATCTCAAGCCACACATGCATGTCATCTGCATACTCGATGCTAGCTGTCCTTGGCATCAGAAGTTCCGTGACTGTGAGGCAGCGGCTAGCACTATGAACATTTCCCTACCCCGGTGCACGCTGTACCTCATGCTTCATTCCAATGGCCACATCTGAAGTCCCTCATCTCTACTCCTGGCTCTCTGCCTGGCATCTCTTGTCTTTATTTTGCCTCAAACCAACTTCCTTTTCCTTAATAACACAGGTCAAATGTCACCTCCCCTTTGAACTATCCCTGAACTCCCATCGCTGATAATTAACTGCTTTGTTACCAGAGCGTGTTTTGAACCTTTTATGCAGAGCTATTATCTGGGTACTTCTGTCAGCCCTATCATATCCCCCCCCACACACACACATGGAAAGCCTCCTGACTGAGGCACTTTGTGACAAGAGGTTTTTAGACCTGTTGGAGTCGGGAGGCATATGGGGCAAAGTGTGTGAGGACAGGGTTGAGGGAAGGTCAGGGTGTCAGCACCAGTGAGAAAGTAATCCAAACTGGTTAGAGGAATCAATGCAATTGTACTTCAGCCTAAAGAAATCACCCAGAGTTTAAACTGGAACCCTCTGGTGGGTACAGATCTAGTCTGGGTAGACCTGATCTTACTGTCAACTCTGAATCAGCCAATAAGCACACACAAAACAGGGAGGGGAGTGGGATGGGCTTTGTGCCTCTAACCAGCTGGCTAAGACTTCCCGAACACCATTCTTCTCAGGGATACTATGACCCTTTAATACAAGTCCTCATGTTATGGTGACCCCCCCCCCAACCATTAAATTATTTTTGCTATCTTATAACTGTTATTTTGCTACTGTTACGAATCATACTATATCCGTGTTTTCTGATGGTCTCAGTTGACCCCTGTGAAAAGGTCATTCAGTCCCAAGGGGGTCACGACCCACAGGTTGAGAACAATGGCTCTAGCGGCTCTAGGCACAAAACTTCTCCTGGTTGCCTGCTGTTCTTGGCTTCTGTTTGCGTCCTTCTGGTGCTTTCAAATTTCTTTTTTCTTCAGGTTACCTTTTCTTCTGGGCTTGTTACTTGTGTTGTTCTTAGGAAGATCTTTATGGTGGTATTTGATGGTCATTGGATAATCCAGGACAATTTCTTCCTCTCAAAATCTTTAATGTGGGGACTGGAGAGACGGTTCAACTGTTAAGCGCATGTATCACGCTCTAAAGGATCAAGCTTTGTTCCCAGCACCCATGTCAGGTGGCTCAAAACTACTGTAACTCTAGCTCAGGGGAATGTGATATACCTGGTCTCACTGGGCGCCTGAATTCATGTGCACAGACACGCATGCATGATTTAAAAATAATTAAAATGAATTAAGAATTGAATCCTTAATGTGATTACATTTACAAGGCCCCTTTTCTAATGGAACTCACACTTCTAGGTCCCAGGATTAGTGTCTGGCATCCTAGGAGACCACTGGTTTTTTTATGCCACAATGTTGTAAGAACTATAATCACACCCACTTCCTGCTGAGCTGTCCTCTCTCCCAGCTCAAGTTTCAGATTGCTGTGGACAGCCTTATTAACTCATGCTCACAGGCAAACAAATGTGTGTCCTACAGATGACAGTAACCCTCCTATTTGCCTTCAAAATATTCTTTACATAGAAGGAAAATATATACATGCTAGAGTTCTGAAGCCATTGCCACATGCCCCCAGGAAGTTCCCAGATGAAATACTGAAGAACCAAACACGGGGCTTTGAGGAATCACATTTCAATAAATATATTATCTTTCCCAAGAGAATAAATAAAATGTTTATGGTGATGGTTTTTCTCTACATTTCTGAAGTATAGGAAACCTGGAACTGTGCTAGGTAAGCATACATGGTTAGTCAGTATCTTAGAAATAAGGTTAGAGGAGCCATATCCTGAGAGGATGACTCTTGCTTCTCTACAAGAGAGGGTTTTCTAGGCTGGAAACCTGTTAAGCTTGACCACATGACTTGCTTTGGACAATGAGATGGGAATGGAAATGTTCTCAGCCACCACAGAGCTGAGGCTTAACAGCTCTTGGATGATTGTGCTAGGAATTCAATGAAAACTGAACACATAGGGCAGAGAGAATTGTCAGGGAAAATCTGAGGTGGCAAGGCACACAGAAAGAAACAAAAACTTACATTGCTGCCTTAGAGGACTTTAACTTTTGTTTTACGCATCTGAATGTTTTACCTGCACATATATTTGTGCACCAAGTACATGCATGGTGTCCACAGAGGCCAGAAGAGGGTGTTTGGATTTTCTGACACTGAAGTTACGGATGAACCGCTATGTGGGTGCTGGAAATCAGAGCCCAGGCCTCTGTAAGGGCAACAAGTGCCAAGTCATCTCTCCATCTCCTGTATTACTGTTTTAAAGTGAGACCCCAGAGAGGGATAAGTTCAGTTACTGAAAAATTATTGTTATTAATTATACAGCACGGAGCTAAATAAATGAGCTTGGAAACACTGGTAAGTCGGGGCAGCTATGACAGCCAGCCAAGCCACCTTCATGATAAATGTCCTGAGCCCAGAGTGCACAGATCAGGTTGCAGTTGGCCCTGCACAGCCTATAATCCTATTTGGAAGGCTCATCCCCGCCCTTCCTCCCACACATACCAATATAACTTCATAGGTGGTTGTAACCTGAGCCTCGATCATTTGAGTCATGGGGATTTGTCAGAATGGGGAGTTATATGACTGTTTTAGCTTCAGAAGCCTTTCTTTCCTTTATTGACTTGAGACAAAACTCATAGGACCTAAGTTAGCAGCTGTAAACTGTACAACTCTCCAAGGTCCATCCACGTCGTAGCATCTATTTAAATATCTTTCTATTTTCAGGAGTGAGCGGTATTCCACGCATGTGTTTACTGACGCTTGCTTATCCAGTCATCTGTTGGTGGATATTTAAGTTGCTTCCTCCTCTGGGCTATTGTGAGCAGGAATATTGTGAACATCTGCGTGGGGTGATGGCCTGAGCACCTGTTTTTAGTTCTTTGGGGTATGTACCTATTCACAGAGTTGCTGGGCCATGGGGGAATTTGTTTGGTTTTTTTAAGAGCTGCTAGGCTGCTTTCCACAGAGACCATTCCACTCCAGTTCCCACCAGCGGCGTACGAGGACTCCAATGCCACAGCTTCCTAAGACTTACTGCTATTTTTAAAGTATTATAACTTTTCTAGTTTCATTTCTGTTGCTGTGACTGAATCCCTGATCAAAAGCAGCTTAGGGAAGAAAGGACTTTCTTAGCTTACAGTATCGGGTTATTAGCCCATTGCTTTGGGGACATCAAGGCAGGAATTTTAAGGCATCACATCTCCAGTCCAGAGTAGAGAGAATAAACACCCACGGGCCCTGTTTGTTTGCTTTCCTCCAATTTCTCTTGTCTTAGTTATTTTAGGTCCCTCTGCTTAGGGAATGGCACCTCCCACTGTTCTGGGTCTCCCTGAATCAATCAACTGACAATCAAGACAACCCCCGTGGATGTGCCCTCAGGCTAACCTGGTCCAGATAATTCCTCAGTTGCAACTCTTCCTCAGTGACTCTATGCTTTGTCAAGTTGCCAGTTAAAACTTACCATGGCAATAGCTATCCCGTTGGATGCGAGGTGATATTAGTCATAACTCTGGCTGTGTTTTCTTTATGACTAATGACAATGGACATTGTTTCGTGTGCCTATTAGTACATTTTCTTTCAAAAATTATTATCTTTTCAGTATCCTTCCCATTTTAAAAATGGAATTGTCTGTCTTTTTGGTTTTTGAGTATTAGAAAATTTTATACCTTGTGGATATTACGACCTTTATCAGAAATATGACTTGCAAGTGCTATATTCCATCTCATCTTGCATCTTTTCTCCTTGGTGAACAACACATTAAGATCTGATGATGCATGGTTTATCTAGTGTTGAATTATTCATATTTTGGTGTCATATTTAAGAATCTACTGCCCAAGATGAGATAATGACTATTTACGTGTTTTTCTCCTGCATTTCCCTTTAAGAATTTAATTTTTATATTTAAGTTGTTGATCTATTTTGCATTAATTTCTATATACAGTTTACAGTAGTTCAATTTCATTTCTCTGTATGAAACAGTCAGTTTTTCTAGCACCATTTGCTGAAGAGACTATTTGATTCCCAGTAAATGCTCTCAGTACTACTGAAAGGTATCAGATGGCCCTGGATGTGTGGGCTTGCTGTCAGTGTTGGGGTTGGAAGAATATTCTGCAGCAGCCGGAGCAATTGACCTCATCTTCTTAGTGCACACCTGCTCCTCTCAGATCCCCTCTCAGCATCCTGCTGTGTGTAGCTGTGACAACCCTGGACCAAATCCTCTAAATATATTATTTAGAGGATTATATTATTTAGAGGATTATATTATGTATTATCTGACAACTTGAAGACTGTTTGCTCTCTTAGTAATTTCTTAGAAATTACTAAGACTGTAAAGTAATTACTAAATTACTAAATCCTCTAAAATATATTATTTTCACTGATTTCCTTTACCTCTACTTTCATCATCGAGTCTGGGCTCAGTTGTTTAAACTGTTGCATTATCTGACCTTTGTCTTCAAGCACAGTGTTGGTATTTATTATATTTTCCAATTCAGTGCAGAGAGAGCCCCCTTCCATGGGGTAACTGATGAGCAGAACAACCCTCTAGAGCACATTACAATGGAGAATTTTATTATTCAGGGTTGGAACTGTGCTTGGTTTTATAGAGATTTATATTTCTAACCATATTAAGAATCTTGCTTTCTTTAAAATATGACCCTAACAAGGTGGGATTTTGTTATCAGCACATGGCTTAAAGTCAGACTTCAAGCTTGCTTCTAGCCCCAGGTCCTTCCTTTCCTAGGCAGATATGAAAAAAAAAAAATCTAATTAATCCACCAGAGCATTAAGCTTCCATATGTAAAGAGGCAATGACAACAGATCTCACCCTCAAATTTCATCCCCAGTGAACTAAGAACCAGGGAGCACAATGCACATGTATATACCTTATGGGTGTTGAGGCTAGACAATGCAATTCCCCAACAGTGTGGCCAAGTCAAGGAAAACAAAGATGCCAGTCAAACTTATTTCAACATTTTTTGAATGCGCACATGTGTGTGTGTGTGTGTGTGTGTGTGTGTATTTGTGTGTGTGTATCATGCAAAACTCCAGCCCATCTGCAAATACCAAGATGAAAAATATTAAGTCCCTGCCATTATTAAGTCTGTTTGCTTTGTGGTTGTCACAAACAGCTTCATTCCTTAATACTCCGTGTGCACGCATGCTATTCCAGCCGTACATATGTACATGTTTTCAGAACAACAATTTTATAGTCAAGGTTCTTTTGCTGGTTGGTTTCTGGTTTCCTGTAGGAACGTCTCCTTTGGGGCCAATGAAATTCATTATAGGGTGGGTACATGCAGTCTTTTAAGAGGTTGTATTTTAAGTCACCGGAAACAGAGCAGTGAAACAGGAGCCACAAGGACAAGATCTCTGGTGACAGCCAGTTAGTAAACGCAATGGGTGTGGGCCCCTCCCCCACATGTTAGGGCTCCAGCTGGTGGAATATTTTTGATAGTTTAAGCCATTGTTTCCACACTGGGCAAAAGAGTGTTTCTAATATTCCTCCCAACAAATGCTGTTTTATCAACTAGCAATGGACAATTAAAATGGCTACCCAAAGAGTCATGATATATGGAAGAATATTTTCTAAAAAGAAGAGAAAAACTGGACCAAAACACATGACTTGAATGGGGGGGAAAGGTTTCAAAACACAGCAAGGTAGGTCTCTCCTCGTGTTAGTTTTCCATCTTAACATACTGCAGCCGTCTAAACTAGATACCTACAACTTAGCCTAGGGAACTCGTTAAACGAATTTTCAAAAACTTGGATTCAAGGACGCTTTCTGAAGAACTGTCTGTAATATGGAAGAATGTATGTCTTTAAACATATGGAAAGAATGAATTTAAACTGACTTCATCTGAACTGGGGAATTAAATCAACTAATGGATTACTAAGCAGCCATCAAAAATGTTTTCAGGAAAAGGATTTTATTTAGAAAAATGGTTCTAAGAAATTACTAAGAGAGCAAACAGTCTTCAAGTTGTCAGATAATAAATAAGACTCTGTGTTCAAAACTCCCTTTACCAATGCTGGCTGAGTGTTTAAATCTCATTTTAAGATTCTAGTAAAACAGAATGAATGTCATGAATCTATATGGTATTGATTTCAGTAAGAAATGCAACAGGCTCTCCAGTTGCTTCTGGGTTCTGGGGGCTGCTGTGGGGTGTGTCAACTGAGGGCCCTTGCTGTGGGCTGTGTTCCCTGACTGCCCTCACTGTGGGCCACATTTACTGAGGACCTCAGTCCCTGCTTTGGAAGCTGCCCTCTCTGTTCCTTTTCTGCTTGTCATTATCTCTATTACCCATCACTGCTGCTCCTCTAATCCCCACGAGCTGTCTACTGTAAAGTCTGGGGACATACAAATTCCCTTGAAGATTAAGGGATAAGGGTAAGAGGAGACCGAAAGGACACCTTCCCTGAAGTCTGGCTCCTTCCCTCAGCTATCAATCCACAATAGAAGGCCAGATACCTGGGTTCTACGTCTCAGTACTGTTGCTGGCCTTGGCACTTGAAGCTCTTACATTTTTCTGTCTGCTCCAGGCTGTGTGTGTGTGTGTGTGTGTGTGTGTGTGTGTGTGTGTTGTGTGTGCACGCGCGCCTGTGCATGCACAGCACACATACAATATAGATGCAAGTTTATCTTCAGAATAAGGTCTCTTTTTATTTTACCTCTCTTGTTTTTAGACTATATCTCAAGGGCTTTCATTTTCATTGGTGAAATATTCAAAAGGTTTGCTTGTTTTGTTTTGTTTTCCTTAACCAACATAGGAAAGAAACCATACTGAATGCCTTAGCCAGAGAAAGCCATTGTGGTTGTTTATGGATTTTTATTTCTGGATGTACGTGTATGTGTATATGTGTATACATATTCACTGTCCCTGCAATGCCAGATTAGGGGTGGCTATCAAGTCTTATTCAAATCTACATTTTCTAATTAGAATGCAATGAAGATATAGTATTCAGATTACTTTGTAGAAATCGAAGACAATGGGAACACCTAAAATTTTAATTCAAATGATAAATATACACCAAACAGATTTGTGCATATGTAGCTACTGGAAGGACATAGTGTCTCTGTGGTAGGTTACAAAAGCCCTTAGCATCATCCTTCTTGATTTTCTAAACTACTCACTTAATGTTAAGTGAGCATCTCTATTGTAACAATTGGACTAAAGGGTAAATCTCATCATTTTTATTTGGTTTTTATAAGAAGCACGTATATGGGACCAAAATTAAGTTAAAATACAAAACAAGTTATGATTGTTTGGAGCTGAATGTGTCACCAGGCACAGCCCTGGAAAACAAGCCCAGACACCACCAATGCAGAGAAGACAGAGAACTGAGAGAACATTGGAACAAAGAGGTTCCTCTCCCCGGGATCTATCCCATATCTCTTAGCAGCGGAGAGTGGAGAATATTGACACAAATGACAAATTCTAAAGTGCAGTGATGACTGAGACCTGCCTTTCTGGGAAGCTAATGCACCACACTGACTCATTCGCACCATCTTCGAGGGACTAGTGCTCTGTGCACACTCCTCTCACACCTGTAAATGTGAACAGTGCACCTCATAAACTGAGGTGCTTTCACCACGAAGGGGATTTATTTAAGCTAAGAGACACAAGGAACCCATCTCTTTCTGTTTTCATTTCAGTTTTACAGTTTATGTAATCTTTGAACTTAACTGTAACATACATCTTACACACCTTATCGTCAGAAGGTGCTATAGGAGAGAAGGAACCATCAGTCTTACTTACCCAGTTGTGAACTTTGTGAATGACAACAATGACTGACCTGGTAAGACAGGCCCACTGGTGCAATACTGGTACATACAAACATGGTGTAACCAACTACTTTCTGATAGGATTTAAGCTCTGCTTCCCAAGATGAAACCTATACCTGACACCATTTTCATGCTAAGAACCTATAGTTAGACAGGTCATAGGCCACAGAGAGGATCTACTAGGTTTACATTGCTAAATGGAAACATGCTAATTACAAACCAATTCCTACTGACTTATCGTTATACTCATAAATGAACGCATCTTTCAACCCTCATCTGAGAAGCTTTTATTTACAGTAACTGATGATTTAACACAGAGACCCACAACTGGACAAGGTATGGAGACTAAGAGACTGAAAAATCCTCAGCCCTAAATGGGTGACATGTACTGTACCCTTTTCTAAAGCCCGGGGATCACTGAAGAAGAGCTTAAGGGCCAAAGATAGTAGGTGACTACCAGGAAGCATGGTTTTCTTGGTGCGGCGGGGCACATATGAACATATGAACTCACAACAGTTGTGACATCACACACAAGACCTGTAAAAGTCTAAGCAAGACCAAATTGCAACATGGAGAGGGGAGATGGACATAAAGTCCTGACCCTAGACTGGAGATGGTGGCAACTGTTAGCTGCCTGGAGAGGGAGAAATACTTTTCTTTAACCAACCAGGTACTTAACACTTGGCAGAGGTTGAGGAACAGTGAGAAAGCATGAGCTGTGTAGGCCTTCTGTCCTCGGCAGAGCTCAGTCGCATCGTCTGCCTTTCAGAGAAAGAAGGTAAAATTGTAAGACAGAAGGCAGGAAAAGAGAGAGAGAGAGAGAGAGAGAGAGAGGGAGGGAGGGAGGGAGGGAGGGAGAGAGAGAGAGAGAGAGCTGTTGTTAATGAGGTATGGTTGTGATGTATGCGGGGCCACTGCCCCACTTATCTCTGTGGTTGTTTTGGTCCACAGGGAACTGCAAAGTCCCTTTGAAATTAGACAGGTTGTCTTAGTCAGGGTTTCTATTCCTGCACAAAACAACATGATCAAGATGCAAGTTGGGGAGGAAAGGGTTTATTCAGCTTACACTTCCACATTGCTGTTCATCACCAAAGGAAGTCAGGACTGAAACTCAAGCAGGTCAGGAAGCAGGAGCTGATGCAGAGGCCATGGAGGGATGTTCCTTACTGGCTTGCTTCCTCTGGCTTGCTCAGCTTTCTTTCTTATAAAACCCAAGACTACCACCAGCCAGGGATGGCACCACCCACAATGGACCCACTCCTCTTGATCACTAATTGAGAAAATGCCTTACAGCTGGATCTCATAGAGGCATTTCCTCACCTGAAGCTCCTTTTTCTGTGATAACTCCAGCCTGTGTCAAATTGACACACAAAACCAGCCAGTACACAGGTCTCATCCGAGTTTGTCCAGGATGCTTTCTCACTTTACAAAGCGTGCATATAGTAAGCATCTTCATGCAAAGGATGGTTATGGTCAGGATGAAGAATAGTTCACTTCCCCACTCTATCTTCTGCTGTCTCCAGCCCAGTGCACACATCTTCCCAATGTCACCTCCTCGTGCACAACTCTTTCCTTGGCACTCCTCAAGTCCTGCCTGGCTTTCCAGATCCTATCAGATGGAGCCCGTTTGACCTGTGTAGACACTACTTTTTTGCCGAAGTGTAGTTAAAACAAACAAATAACAACAGCAACAAAACTTCATCTGCAACAGCCAGTGCAGATACATAATAAATATCTGCTGACTTAAACAGTGAAAAGAAGGAATATCCCCACAGACCTCCGCCCCTACAGTGGGAGCTGCTTCCTGTGATGAGAAGGCAGCCACTGCAAGAGCTGTGTCCTGGAATCTCTTTTTATATTCCAGGAGTGGCAACAGAGGGCTGTCAGCATTGCTGTCCCCCACTTGTCAACTCTGGTTCCACACCAGCCTTTTCCTTCTGTTTGTTGCAGCTAAAATATAGATCAAAAGAAAACCACCATTCTATCTGAAAGGCCAGGGCTAGCCACTCAAAATGCTCTTGTTAAACAACAAGAGATACACCGAGATTACCCATGATGCAAAGCAAGCCCCTGTGTTTCATCAACTATCAATGGTTTCATGTTTGTTATCTTCTGCTCTTCCACTTAAAAATAACAAATATTAGTCTGGATGGCTGACAGGTACAGTTAAAGCTACCATATTTCCATGTGTACATATTTACTAATAACTTTGGTTCCCTCCAGCAAGCACTCCTCCCATTTATTCTCGTGCTCCCTCACCTCCTACTCCCTCAGGGAGGCTCTGCAGTTAAGAAGCAGGAAGAATTCAGCAGTGCATATTTAGATCTACTGGGAGCTTAGGGAAATTCTTGCATTTCAGGAAGAGCATAGGGCCATAATGATGCTTCAGTTCTTTGCTGGTTAAACTTCAAACAATTTCACTTTCCCAGAGTATAAAGGCAAAAGCAGGAGGCAGCTATCTCTGAGGAGTGAGATGTACTGTACCCACGACTTCAGAGAAGTGTAGATTTTGCGTTTTATCTGGCTAGTCTCCAAACCTCTTAAATTCTACAGGAATAGATGGCATCTGACTGCTGTAGATGCTGCCTAAGCAGTCTTAGAGTGGGATGCTCTAGCTGTGGCCCTCTGTGAAGGAAGACAGGGTTCTATCTGATAATCAACAACAAAAATATCCATCTAACTCAGAGAAGGGAAAAAACAAGCAAATAGCTACACACCAGAAGTGGGTCACGATGCAGAACCATCTAAGGAGCCGTTCAAATCTGGCATCAGGACTAGTTTTTTCGTCAAACTGACAAAAACTAGAGTTATCTGAAAAGAAGTAACTTTGATTAAGTAATTGAGCCTATAGGTAAGTCTGCAGGGGTGTTATCTTGAGTAATGACTGATGTGGGAGGGCCCAGTCCACTGTGGGTGGTACCATTCCTGGGTAGGTGGTCCTGGCTTGTATAAGCAAGCAGGCTGAGCAAGCCATGGAGAGCAAGCCAGTGAGCAGTATTCCTTCAGTTCCTGTCCTGACTTCCCTCAGTGACAGAGCGTGACCTGGGAGTTGTAATCTGAAATAAACTCTTTCCTCCCAAGGCTGCTGTTCATCATGGTGTTTATCACAGGAGCAAAAACCTCAAGCAAGACATTGATAATTGGGGAGGTTAAGGTTAAAAGGAGACTTTCTAGTAAAGGGATAACTAGAAGCACAGATGCTGGAGAGAATTGACTCCTGGACCAATCTACATTGCTCAGGCATTTTCGGGGCTCTTCTCCCTAATTGTCACAAATGGGTAACCCCCATGTGATGGTTTGTATATGCTTGGCTCAGGGAGTGGCACTATTAGGAGGTGTGGCCTTGCTAGAGTAGGTGTGTCACTGTGGGTGTGGGCTTAAGACCCTCATCCTAGCTACCTGGAAGTAAGTCTTCTACTACCAGCCTTCAGATGAAGATGTAGAACTCTCAGCTCCTCCTGCACCAGGCCTGCCTGGATACTGCCATGTTCCCACCTTGATGATAGTGGACTAAACCTCTGAACCTGAGAACCAGTCTCATTAAATGATGTCCTTTGTAAGAGTTGCCTTGGCCATGCTAGACATTCCCTGAGTGTTGTCTTGGTGAAATTATAACCACCTGCCACCCCACTCATTCTCCCACTTGGGTTATTGCTCTGGTGATAAACAGCACTTAGGAGGTGCTGTGGGGTAGCCTCCCTAGCACCCACAGTATGTCTATCAAGCGCCATGTGTAAAGCATCTTTAGCGTAACCTCCCAGTCATGTAAGCTCTAACCTAGCTCTCCATCCCTCCCTCACTGTGGATGCTGAGGTCACAGGAGGGATTATGAAGGATGGAGTGAGAACAGCCCGATCAGGTGGCAAAGGTTGTGGAAGGACAGATTTCTCGCTATGCCAGAGTCACATTTCCTGGTATTTATTCAGCATTGGGGACTGTAATGATTGGACTGAGAATATGTCTGAGATTGTGCATGATGGGAGGGCTTGAAGAAGTCAGGGGACAGCAGAGGTTTTATCCTGCCTGCATGGGCAACTTGCCCCATTGGTAAAGCTTGAATGAGTAGCTGCACCAAGCTGTACTTGGGAGCTGTTCTGAGCCACACACCAGGCAGACTTCCCTTCCTGCTCTGGAATTCACCCACAGCCATTTCCTCGTCTTACTTCCCAATCAGGCCCTGGCTTGGCCTTGCCCAGGCCTTGGCAGCAATCAATGTGCCCAGATACACGCTGCTGTAAGACCAATTTTCTTCTTCCTTCTTCCCATCTGTCAGTGACTGCTGTGCAGGCAGGTATAGGCTGGCGTGAGCGAGGAAGCAAAGGTTGGTATTGAGAGATTTGCTTGAGAAGGCACGGATGGAGGAAGTTCTTCTTGTTATCGCCATCTTTGCCTTATGCTGTGGAAATCACACGATAATGACAACAGGACAGTGGTCTTTCTGGATCCTTGTGGACCAAGTCAAGGAGGAAAGCTGAGTGAAGAGAAGATCTGGTCCTTGATCAAGCCTCAACCCCCTCTCAATCTCAATATGACCCTTCTATTCAAGAGATCCCAAGTATTCTAGCAGTTTAAACCCTTTAACTAGACTCTTAATAGAGAATTTCTGTTTTTAAACGCCAAGAGAATATTACTTCATACATCCTACCACTTTTAAAGCACAATTGGAGTGAATTCATATTGCTGAGGCCCCTGAAGTACCAACAGTCAGTTATAACACAAATCACATCGACTGCACAGGCACAGACACAGCCACAGAGCTTCCAGCACCTGCCAGCGGCTCAAGTCCCCTCATGTACGGCAGCAAAACAGAACGATGTGGCGGGTGTAAATTTCCAAATGCACACTATACAAAAAAACCTAAAATTAATCTAGCCATAATGTATCTAAAAATTACAGTTGTGCCTTACAATTCTAAGTGTACGGCAGCATTGCCTTAAGTGCTGCTCCAAAAGTCCGAGGGACAAACAACAACAACAACAACAAAACAAAAACAATAATGAAAAACCTAAACACTCAGACACCTCTGAATTCTGAATCTCTGTGTGAACAAACGTGTGTACATGTATGTGAGTTTGTATGTGTATATGTGTGTGAGTGTATGTTTGTGCATGCATGCATGTGTATGTGTGAATATCTGTGTGTGTTCCCAAAGTGTAAGGTGGCTGTCCAGTGAGGTGAGCTTGCCAAAAGTAATCAATTTCTCTGTGTCGTATAAAATAGACTTTATGTGGTTTGTAAGATATTAAGGCAAAATCCAATCCAAGCAGCAAACACAGAGCCAAACCCCACAGAAAGGCCTGGTGGCTCCTCCCTGGCCACGCCCTACTGCCACTTCCCTATCAGATCAGCCTGCAGAGCATTGCTTGTCCCAGTCTCTGGAAAGACAAGCAGCTCTTCCCCTGCTCCTTCCTTCAACCGTGTAGCTCATAGAGGTCCTGGTCAACTTCTAGGTCCCCTAGACAAAGAGTGGGCTTCTGTTCCAATGTGGAAAGTGTGTGTGGACAATCATGACTGGTCTTGGAAGACTCTGAACAAGATACTGTGATACAACATAGGCAATGGGCCAACAGACCTCGCTAAGAGTCAGCTCCTGTGCTAACAGCAAGACAAGGCCTGAGTAGAAGATACACACTACATCACCACCGCGCTTCCTTCATTCCAACAAATGGATGGATGACAGCAGGTTTTAGAGTCTACAGAAAAGACAGGAGCTGGCAAGGAAGTGACACATGAGAAGACACACCAAGGGCTGTGTCAGACAGGCGGCAGAACAGCCAGGGGTCAGGGCAGCAGAATTCTAGACTCTTACCATGACCTCTGCCCCTGGAGCTACTCCCTTGATTATGGTATATATGATATCCTGCTATATAGTTACATTACATGATCAAAGGTTTTCCAGATGTCATTAAAGGGACCAATCTGTGGACTATAGGATGAGGGAGATTATCCAGGTAGACACTCACAGTCCTTCCCAAGCACGTTTTCTCTGCTTGGCAGCAGATGGAGGGGCCCCTGTGGGCAGGAGATGGGTGGAACAGAGTGTTTTTATCAGCTGAGTTTGTAGCAATACATCAATATAAACCAGAAGAGAGAGACAATCCAGAGCCATGGTATCTGTTCTAAGGCACTTGTTTGAGCAAACGTCCTTTGTCCCCACCCCTGGTGACGAATGAAAAACAAACTGAAGTGCAAGTCCCCTACAGAGTTAAAAAGAGGAACAAAGTCCTCCAGCAATGGCTTCTGGGGACATGGCGGGAAGTGGATGAGGGAGGATAGTGCTAAGGAAACTGGGGTTGCAGAGAGGTGGGTGGGGTTGCAAGGTACCCACCCACCAGGAGGTGAAGGGAGAAAGGTGTGTTCTGTGGTGTGGAGCAGCTGTGTGGCACATGACCTTCCAGATACCAAAGTGTTAAAAAGAGAAGCTAGAAATAAAAGCTTGTAAATGTCTCACAGTTAAAAATACTTCTAAAAGCAATGGGAAAACTGGTCAGAACATTCTCTCTTAGCCCAAGATAAATCTGGACCCCAACAAGTCCATTGACTAACTGTATAGAGTCACAATTGTGACAGTCCCCTGAAGAGAAGAATAATTGAAGATGTGTCCCATAATACCATGGGGCCTTCCTGGAGGTGCTCAAGTATGATGTCACTCACTGAGGAAGGTCTTCGTGTTCAAAAGTGACCCAACTCCTCCCAAGACCATTCTAGAGATGGTGGCCCGTGAAGCACAAGCCTAGGCAAGCGGAGGTTCTCTGTCAACATGTGCTAAAGCATGGATGTCTGCGTGGAGTGGCCCCATACAGACTTCTGCAGAGAGAGAGCACATGGGATGGATTTATTTTTTTCACCCAGGGACACTGGAAAATGAAATTGTTTATTCTCTGAGGCCTTCTGCACAGTGTCACACTGCTGCTCTGAGCAAAATTTCAGTGCTAATTACAAGGACCTATAAAACTATGGTGGGCTTTTTGCCCAAACTGTTTTAATGATGGAAAATTGAGCAGCCTTACACTGTCCCCACGCAGCCCTGCAGTGGCGGGAGGCATCGGAGTGGCTTTCTGTAGCTGTGACAGGGATGTGTCACTGAGAGGGGGTTGGTGAGGGGAGACCTGGTAGCTGAGCCTAGGATGAAGCTGTAGACGGACCTGGGCTTGGAGCAGAGTGGGCAGGATGCAGGTGTGACTGGATGCTGATGGAGCCAAGACAACCTCCAGGTCCCAAGCAAAAGGGGGTAGCACTCCAGGGAGGAGAGAGTCGAGGGGATGCCCGAAGGAACCCACTGACAAGCAGACATTGACAACTTAAGAAGGAAACTGACTTAAATTTAAAAAAAGCACAGAGAGGTTGTTTTCCAGCTTTAGCCTGGAATTTCAGAGTCACTGCAGAACTTTTACAGGTCAGGTCCTTTGGGATAGAGCCAGGCTGGCAGAAGGCCTGGATGCAATATTGGGTAATAGGCGATGCCACTCAATAAAGGCTTCTAGCCTGGCGCTGAGTGGACTTGTCTTCAAAGGTATGACAAACTAGGGTAAAGTACCTGAGCCTCCACACCCACATCACTCATGGATTTTGCACAGGGCAACTGCTGAGTGGCACATTACAATGTGGGTGATTTTCCAGTGGATTCACTTTATAGAGCATGACCGTCTTGGCGTCGGTGTGTATCAAACATAAAGCAGATGCCAGTGCTATTTGCTTCTCCCCACACTGGCAGCTAGAGATCTGTGACTCTGAGAACTCACGGACCAGGAAAGTGAGCCCATTTCTATAGCATCTCATATCCTATGTGCAAGACATGCTAGAGTCATGAACACGGCTGGGAGCAGCTCAAACCAGGAAGGGGAATTTCCAAGGTAAATGCAGGGAAGGGCACACAGCAATCCGAGCTCTGAAATGGACCCTCTGCATGGAAACCTTTCCTCTGGTTTGACTGTTTTAGTCCCACTTCTTTGGAACACAGGTTGATATTGAAAGGGCTCCACGGGCAAATAACATGGGGGTCCCTCACACTAGCCCCTTCAGAGATGATGACTTACAGGAGCCTATCAGGAATCCCTGCAGGAGAAACCTCCTGAGTTTGTGATATGTAATTTCAGTGGACCACTGATGATGGTGCTAAGTTATTCTTTAAGGGGTTTGTGCATATAAAGCAAGCACTTCACAAGTCTGATTTTGTTTTTCCTCAGTGAGAGTTCCTCTTGGAAAAGGCAGTGACACAGAGCAGTCTATGCAGATGATATGATGGTATGTGCATAAGTAACCCCAAAATTCCACAGGGAACTCCTACAGCCCATAGACTCTTTCAAAATAGTAGCCCGATACAAAATTAACAAAAAACCAGTAACCTTCTTATATACAAATGGCAAATGGTCTGAGAAAGAAATCAGGGGAACAAGACCTTTCACAATAGCCTCAGATATTATAAAATATCTTAGGATAACTCTAGAGTAAGACTTGTATAATCAAAACTTCAAGGCACTAAAGAAAGACATTGAAGAAGATTTCAGAAGTTGGAAAGATCTCTCATGCTCATGGAGCAGTAGAATTAATAATGTAAAAATGGCCATCCTACCAAAAACAATCTACAGATTCAGTGTAATTCCCATCAAAATTCCCACACAATTTTTCACAGGACTTGAAAGGACAATCTTTAGCTTCATGTAGAAATATAGCAATGGCAACAAAAACAACAACAACAAGGTGAAAAACAGATAGCTAAAACACTCCTGAATAAAAAAAGGATGCTGAGGGTATTACTATCCCCAATCTCAAATCGTACTACAGAGTTATAGTGATAAAAACAGCATGGTATTGGCACAGTACAGACACAACAACCAATGGAGTAAAACTGAAGACCCAGAAATATGTCCACATAAATATAGACAACTGATGGTTTTTTAAAGAAGCTAAAAATATATGCTAGGAAAATGACAGAATACTCATCAAATGGTGCTGGTCAAACTAGATGGCTGCATGCATGTAGAAGAAACAACTAGAACTGTATTTATCACCCTGTATGAAACTCAACTCCAAATCAACCAAAGACCTCAACATACGGCCAGATACACTGAATCTGATAGAAGAGAAAGTGGGGAATAGTCTCGAACTCATTAGCACAGCAAACAGCTTTCTGAACAGGACACAGATAGCACAGGCACTAAGACCAACTAATAAAGGGACCTCATGAGACTGAAAAGATTCTGTACGGACACTGTCAATTGGATGAAGAAGCAGCCTAGAGAATGGGAAAGGTTTTTTTTTTTTATTTACCAACTACACATCTGATAGAGTGCTACTACATATACACATATACACATATACACATATACACATATACATACACATATACACATATACACATATACACATATACATACACATATACACATATACACATATACACATATACACATATACACATATACACATATACACATATACATACACATATACATATATGTAATACATATTATATATAGTACATATATATACACACATACATACGAACTTGGATATTAAGAAAACAAATAACCTGATTAAAAAACAGGGGGCTGATCTAAACAGGGAATCCTCAAAAGAGGAAACTCAAATGACTAAAAAATATTTAAAGAAATGGTTAACATCCTTAGTTATCAGGAAAATACAAATCAAAACTGCTCTGATATTCTTATCTTGTACCAGTCAAAGTGGACAAAATCAATAAAATAAATAACAGCTCATGCTGGCAAGGATGTGGAGTAAGGGGGACCACTCATTCATCGCTGGTGGGAATACAAACATGTACAGTCACCATGGAGATCAATGTGGCAGTTCCTCAGAAAGCAGGGGTTGTCTGCCTCATGATCCAGCCATACCACTCTTGGGCATATACCCAAGGATGCCTCATTCTATAATGAATATCCAACCACATTCACTGCTATTCTAGTCATAATAGTCAAAAACTGGAAATGACCTAGATATCTTTCAGTGGATGAATGGATAAAGAAAATGTGGTTCATTTACACAATGAAATATTACTCAGCCATTAAAAAAAAAAAAAAAGAAACCATGACATTCTTAAGTGGAAGGAGCTAGAAAACACCATTCTGAGTGAAGTCAATCTAGACCCTGAAAGACAAATATGGTATGTATTTACTTATATGTGATGTTCTCTGTTAAATCACTGCTAAGCAAGCTACAATCCATAAAAACAGAGGTTATGTAGAGAGTAAGGCGCTAGGGGAGAGGGATGAATCTCCCTAGGAAGGGGGCCTAGAATAGTTATGGATGGATGGGGGAGGGGACTGTTCAGACTGAGATTAGTTAAAGGATTTACCCAGACCAGTAGACAGGAGATATGTGCCTTGGCCACACTGCTCCCAACCATCACCTTTGCATCGACCTCTTCTGTTGAACCCATAATAGCACTGGAGTGATGCAAATCATATTTGAAAAAGTTAACAAACACTGCCTGTCTTAGTCAGGGTTTCTATTCCTGAACGAACATCACAACCAAGAAGCAAGTTGGGGAGGAAAGGGTTTATTCAGCTTACACTTCTACATTGCTGTTGATCACCAAGGAAGTCAGGACTGGAACTCAAGCAGGTCAGGAAGCAGGAGCTGATGCAGAGGCCATGGAGGGATGCTTGCTCAGCCTGCTTTCTTATAAAACCCAAGATTACCAGCCCAGGGATGGCACCACCTACAATGAGCCCTCCCCCTTGATCACTAATTGAGAAAATGCCTTCCAGCGGGATCTCATGGAGGCGTTTCCTCACCTGAAGCTCCTTTCTCTGTGATAACTCCAGCTTGTGTCAAGTTGACACAAAACCAGACAGTACACTGCTTCAAAAGCAAACCACTCTACTATCCCTCTCTTGGGAAAGTTATGAGAATTAATACATCTGTCGATGTGGACAAGATTGAGAAAGGGTATTTCAAAGGGCTCACTACACATCCTGCTGTAATTTTAGGAATTCTTACATCTGTATACAGGTATAAAAACTCAAACTCATATGCAAGACCCCTGTGAACAGTCAGCAGATCTTCCCTGGAGGCTCTTCGGGCCTAAAAACCTGCTCTCTGAAATCCCTCAGGGTCCTCTGAGTGAAAGATTGGAATGATGGGTCATAGTCAAATGTCTGTCTTTCTAATGTGGCCACAGTGAAAGCAGACAGTAGTCACTTACAGGTTACTGGCCAGGTCCTTCTTTCTGTACGAGCTGCCTGGCTCACAGGCATGAAGGAGTGTCCCCTGGCTGTATATATTCCATCTACACCAGTGGTTTTCAACCTTCCTACTGCTGTGGCCTTTTAATACATTTCCTCATATGTTGACCCCCAACCACAGAAGTATTTTGTTGCCACTTCATAGTTGCAATTTTGCTACTTTAATGAATTGTAATGTAAATATCTAATATACAAGATATCCAATATGTGACTTCCCCCAAAGGAGTCATGACTCACAGATTGAGAACTCCTGCTCTACACAGTTGAGTCCTTCTCCCTCTTCAAACAGCTATTCTCAGGCCTCAGCCCACCCTCTCCCAGCATGAATGTACTTGCTCACAATTCTGTCCACTTTGAAGAAAAGGTGATAAAGCTGGACTCTAGTCACTGGTGAGTTTTTGTCGCTCATCACTTTACTTATGTGACGTTAGTGTGGCAGGATCAATGGTATCTGCTGTGCAGCAGTTTTTCCCTAGGAGCCTAAATGTCCTCTTTGAACAAATCTTTAACCAGGTCTGCCTTGGTTTCCTCTTACGGAGTGTGCTCCTTGGTGACATTCCTCAGTGACAATGAATTAGCACAAAGGCAAGATGGTAGGGTTGGCTGTCAATCTGGGGATACTTCTGTTTGGTAGAGTAGAGCTCTGAGCATCCCTGACACAGTGAATGCTGGAGTGGATCCACAGACAGCCTGGCTTCGTCAACACTTAGTGACTGTCAGAACCAGGCTTATTGTGCCAAAGGGGGGGGGGGAACCCACATTGACTCTTATAGAAATGACAAGAAAGATGCAGGGCCCATCCCCTCTGCATTAAAATTCTCAAGATTTTATCTATAATTGTCTTTGCTGTAAGCATTTGGCTCCTTACTTGGCTACAGGTTAACTCAAGGCAGGAAGGAAGCTCTGTGGCTCCACCTTCATTCCATGTTTCTCCCTCCTTTACTTGGGGTCATGTTCATGCTAGTCTCTGCACAGACATGCCAGTCACCCAGAGAGTGTCCACAGAAGACCTGGGGACACCTGACCCCTTTCAAGGCCTTTAAGGTGAAAGGTGAAAGTATAAGAAGCATGGTCTTAAACCTGAGGTCCCCTGAGATTCCAAAAACAGCAAAGATTCATAGGATAGACCAGCACCTAAATGAAGACTTGGTTCCCTCCTTCCTTCCCTCCTTCCCTCCCTCCCTCCCTCCTTCCTTCCTTTATGGGGGTTGGTCCAGAGAATTGAACCTAGGCCCTGATGGACATGTGTGCAAGGCAAACACGCTGCCACTCAGCCTTGTTCCCAACATTAAACTTTTCTGTAATGGTGAGGCCCATGTCCTTATGTAAAAATAACGATTTTGTATTAATAGTCATATTGTATCAATAGTCATATTGATTCCTGTCTTAGTTAGGGTTTTATTGCTGTTTAGAGACACCATGACCAAGGCAACTCTGATGAAGGACAATTTGGGGCTGGTTTACAGTTTCAGAGAGGTTCAGTCCATTATTGTCATGGTAGGAAGCACGGCAGCATCCAGGCAGACATGGTGCTGGAGGAGCCAAGAGTTCTACATCTTGAACCAAAGGCAGGCAGAAGACTCACTTCTGCAGGTAGCCAGGAGGAGGCTCTCTTCTGCACTGGGTGGAGCTTGAGCATTAGAAGCCCTCAAAGTCGTCCCACACAGTGACACACTTCCTCCAAAAAGGCCACACCTCTCAATATTGCCACTTTCCATGGGTCAAGCATATTCAAGCCACCATATTCCACTCCCTGGCCCTTATAGGCTTGTTCAAACATATGACTTTATGGATGCCATACCTAGTTATAGCATAATGCAAAACACATTTGGTCCAATTTTCAAAGTCTCCATGTCTATCACAGTCTCAGCAATGTTTAAAAGTCCAAAGTTCAAAGTCTCTTCTAAGATTCATGCAATCTCTTAACTGTAATCCTCTATAAAAATAAAAAGAAGCAGATCACACACTTCCAACATTACCATTCCAAACATAGTGAGGAAATACTGGACCAGAGCAAGACAGAAAACCAGCGGGACAAACTCCACATGCTGCATCTCCACGTATGACGTCAAAGTGCTCTTCAGATCTCAGTTCCTTTCATCTTTGTTGAGACATTTGCAACAAACTTCTTTCTCTAGTGTGGGTTCCACTCCTGTTAGTAGCTTTCCTCAGCAGGTATTCCCATGGCTCTGGCATTTCTAACATCTTGGGGTATCCAAGGAAACTTCAACTTTACAGTTTCTTGTTCCAATGTCTGGGATTCACACATGTTCTTCCTACAAAGGGCTTAGGTCACTTCTGCTGTGCCCTCTGTAGCACTTTAAGCTCAGTCGATCCATTCCACTGCCACTGCTGATCTTTGTGGTCATCCCATGGTACTGGCATCTCCAATACACTGGGGTCTTCTGCTAAAACTAGGCTTCACCAATAGCCTCTCATAGACTCTCTTCAGAGTACCAAGCCTCAACTTCTTTGCATGACCCCTTCAGTCCTGGGCTATCGACTGCACCTGAGGCTGCGCCTTCACCAATGGCCTTCCATGGCCAATCCTCAGCTGCTTTCCATGACCCTTCATGCCTCCAAAACCAGTACCACCTGGGTGACTCTTACACAGTACCAAATCTGGCTGCTAGCATGAAGTACAACCTTGGCCATCTCTGGAATACAGCTTCTTTGTGCTCTCAGAAAACAGTTCCCAGAAGATTTCACCTCAATGATGCTGGTCTCTTCTTAATCACCACTAATTTCTTAGCTCCACCAACCATCATCAATTGTCCCAGTAGTCCTTTCTATTCTTGACTGTGAAGGCAGAGACACAAGGCTAAATTCTGCTGCTTTCTGGGTCTGGAACATACACCCTCTTTGTTCTATTATATCATCACCAGTTTTCTGTTTTCCAACTCCTTCACTGGCTTAGCTTGGCTATCCTGGAACTTGTTCTATAGACTGACCTTGAACTCAGAGATTTGCACGCCTCTATTTCCAGACTGCTGGGATTAAAGTCATGTGCCACCACACCTGGACCTAAGCTTTTCTTTACCTGGAACTTGCTCTGTGCCAGGGTGGCCTTGAACTCAGAGATCTGCTTGCCTCTGTCTCCTGGGATTAAAGGCATATATCTCCATGCTTGGGCCTAAGCTTTTCTTCAGTTGTTTTTCACAAGATCTTTAAACCATCATGGCCATGGTGCCTTAAGATCCGCATCATAGGTGTGCCCTCTATTTCTGGACTATAGTTCATTTCTGATATAGGCAAGTTGACAACTGACAATAGCCATCACAATTCATCCTTTGTCAATTTGGCACACAATCATATCTCTTTATGTCTAAATAAAAACAATAGCCAAGTCACAATAGTGCCTAAGGTGATAGAACTGTCCCTCCTTCAACTGCAACAACAGAAACAATAAACTCAGCAGGGTGGGATCTTACCCCAAAGTCACCACTCCCTTAATCTGTTTATCTCCTTGAACACAGGCTTTAGCTCCATCCTACTTCCTGGTGCTCCTTTATTACTTGAACCATACATTTTGTATTTTTTCTTTTCTCAGTTTGTTATGTCTGATCAGAAGTTTCTTCATAAGAGTGAACCACAGGAGTCAGTCCATGCTAGGCAGCTTTGAGACCTCCTTTTGCAAGGCAACCAATCCGAATCTCTTCACCTTAGGCTCAGGGAGACTCTCCCCCAAAAGGCCAAAAGCAGCCAAATTCTTCACCAAAACATGGCAAGAATGATCTCCAGGCTATATGCTAAGATTCCTATGCTCTGAAAATCTCTTGAGCCAGGGACCCAGAGTTCAAATCACCCTCAGCACCAATGTATCCCATATTCCCACTAGGACAGGAGCGTGCTGGATGGCCAGAGTGGTTGGGTCTGAGTACACCTGTCACTTAACTGCTCACTACAGCTACCCCAGTTGCTCCCCATCGGAGACATGATGACTGACTGAATGACCAACTAAAGATAACTTCTATAGAGCCTGGCACATATACACCAAGAAATATTAGCATTCATTCTCTTTCTTGCGATTTCTCTCTAGTTGATTACAAGAGAGGGATCCAGTGATACGAATACTCCTGGTCATCTGTTACAAGTCTGGAACTCTGCGGGTTCATTCAAAGCTACAGCAGAGAGAACTGGGCTGCACATTACTGCCTAACGCCCGGCTTCCTCTCACTTCAGTGTATCTCATCATAACTGATGAAGCAGGATACACAATGGGGCTGGACAGGCATCCCGTTCTTGTCACTTGGGATTGAGTGAAGGGATCAGAGCTTTGCAACTACACAAAACACAGAGTTGAAAATGCACACGGGGCGCCTCATTCATTTGTCGACAATGAATATATCTCTCCTTAAGGATCTTCTTAGTTGTGTCAACTTCTTCACGGGAACAAATGAGTCAGGAGAGGAAGGTAAGAATCATGTCACTGAGACAATGGATACTGATATTTGAGGAGCAACCTAATTTCCAATATAGCATTTTCTTAGAAGCTTTAATAGCAACCACAATAAAAACCTGTTCTTTTTGTGTGCTGCAAGGGAAGAGCAAGCTGACTTGAGGTTGGTGATCTCAGTGCCCATTGTTAGGAACTAGTAGTAACTTGGCTTGTAGATCACTAGCCAGCTGGCTCTGAGCCTATCACCCTGCCTCTGAAGATTCTGTTCCTCACCCACTTCACGGTCCCGGAGGAGGAGACACAATGTGAAGATTGTTAGCCTGAGTGAGATACTGCAGTTGATAATGTTAGGAGCTTAAGTGAGATACTGCAGTTGATAATGGGTTATGAGCCAAGACAAACATGAGGAAGAAGGCAAGCGGTGGGATAGTTGTAAGCCCTCAGGTCATTCCAGATTGAACACAATAGAAGACTCTTATAGCGTAGATTATTTAACATATGGCTTATATACAGCAAACATGTTACTGCTTTCATCCTGATACAGGTGGGTGTGCTGGCCACATATGTTTACTAATTCTGTCTTTCATTTTTGAGCATTAGTAAATATTTGCTGACCATGACATGTGACAATTCCCGCAGTAAGTCATAGAAGAGTAAAAATGAAAGTTGGGTGTGGGAAGCTTCACTGATTCTTCTGGAGGCTGGACTTGATAAGGTTCAGAAATGAGCACAGTGAAATATTAACTCTCCGGAAACTTCAAAGTCAGTCCCGTCTAAGAAGGCACACAGCAGTGGGGACATCCGGAAACTATCATCAGAGATGTCGCCACCAAGAACTGAGTATGGCTGTCCTGAAGCCAGCTTCAGAGGTAGCCTTGCAAGCACCCAAAAATGTGGTTAGGTCTGTCTCATTTCTATAACTAGAAAACAAAAGGCTCCCCCTTTCCCCAGACTTGATCAGGAAAGAGTTCCCACCAATTTATATGGGTCAAACAATGAGTTCATAAAAACCGCAGGCAGGACTTCTTTCTTACCTCAGAAGATGAGTTTCCAATCTCCATCACCCCTTCCAGGAAGAGGGCTCATATCTGTCACAGGCATCCGCTAGAGAGGGGGTGATTTTTCCTCCATTTGTTATAAAAATCTTTTCTTGGAAATATCATGAGCACCTAGTTCACTAAAGGTTGCCAAGTCTCTTAGCATATTACCTCAATTTTAGGTAATGCATTTAATTAACAAGTGGCTTGCAATCATACTTCATTAGAGACAGGAGGCAAAGGTTGGGAGGTTGCTCACTGGCAGTGGACAAGTCCGTCTGTAATCAATATTGTGTTCCTACCTACTGCAGTAAATGCTTTTGGTCCTCAGTTCCCACCAAAATCACCATTATAAGGACAGTGTGGGCTACTTGACCAAAATAACAATGAACCGGAATCTCAGGACCTTAGCTTTCTTCCTTTTGAGAGTCCACAGCAAAACAAGTCAGGGATTCTGGGACAGAAGGAGCATCTGGCAGGTGTTTGAATCACAGCTCCAGTTTTGAAAACAGGAGCAACTTAGTTTGAATACAAACTCCAAGACTGCTCAAGGGCGGAACCAGGAACTAACTGACAAATTACACCCTGGAGAGTGCAGCAGGCTGCATACAAATCTGCCACAGGATCAGAACTCTCCTTAGGACTCAACTTCTCTCTCTGTGAGTTCCATTCAGGGCTTACAGGGAACCTGCTTCCTGCCTCGTCCAGCTATGCAGAGGGAGGGGTGAAAAGTCTTCCTGAAATTACAGTATTCTACTGGCAGTGACTGGAACACATCACAGGCCCACCCATGAACCAATCAGTGACCAGGAATTGTGATTCTCCCAACAGCCTTGAGCCATGATCCCCTTCAAAGACGACATCTATAAACTGAGAATGCGAGGGATGTGCATCTGGGTACCATTTCCAAGAGGTGTCGAGTAGGTTCTGAGCAGCAAAATGGCAGCTGTTCACTGTGGGAGTCGGGTGGAGGACCAGGTGTGCAGACAGACACCACCCAAGAAGAGAAGAAGGCCACACCTGTGCTGGGTCAGAGACACAAGACACCAGCCCTGTGCTTGAGCTTTGAGCCTCAGTTTCTCATCTGTGTAGGGAGGAGCCAAAGGTCAGGTTGGTGGATCTTTACTGGCTATGCAATCACATCTCCCCTTAGTTTCTCCATCCACGAAGTCAACCAACCAAGGCCTGGAAACACTTGGGGGAACATGCAGTTGACCATATATCAACTTCTTGTTATAGTTTCCTAAGTGATACATTATAATTGTGAGATGCATACAGTTTACATGTATTCACCATCATAAGTAATGGAGAGATGCTTCACAGCACTTAGGAAGAGGTGTGTGGTTCATGCAAACACTACCCACATAACACCAGGGACAAGAGCATCTCCTGGAGCCAAATTCATGTGGATAGGAAGGTCATCTGTGTATGGCAGAATTCTATGTGTAGGGCTCTATTCTATGTCCCTGACTCCTCTTCAGACTCACTGGAAGGGGGTCTGCACTCACAGAGAGCAAAGCCTTTGCAAGTCCTGTGGGACATTATTCCTGCTCACTACAGGCTTAGGTTAGGTAGCAGCCCAGGTAGAGCTTCATTTATCTCCTCAGTCAAAGGTGATGGCTGTGGTGAGGTAACCCCTGAAACCACCCTGGAGACCTGGGTTCACTGGTGTCCATTATGAGCAGCAGGTTTTTGTGGGTCCATCTGTGTTGGGAGCACCCCAAGGTCAGTTAGGAGTGTACGTAATGCCAAAGCAACTTTCTTTTAAGTGGTTGCTCTTGTAACTAATCCTTAAGAAACTGCCCTTTGTTAAATTTTGTTCATTTTGTATAAAGACTTGCCCATAAAATCTATATAAACATTCCTTCTCTTTGCAAAGAATATCTTGAGCCGAGGGCTTCCTTCCATGCTATCATCACAGGTAGAGTGCAGGATCAGATGTGTGACTTCAGCCGCCTCCTACTAAAGCAGATGTTGAGATTTGCATATATGCCCAAGCAATGCCAAAATTCAGACTTTCTTATTTTTGGAAGTAGGGCTACGCTTTATGAAATACACCATGTATACTTGATGACCACATGTTCCTACTGTTTTGTCTAAATAAATGAGTATTTAAACATTTGAAATGTAATATCTAATATAGCAAATAGCAATAAGATATAGTCAAATACTCTATGGCATGTTCTGTAAGTTTAAACAGTCCAAGAACGTTCTGGCGTCAAGAAGATTGAACACTTCTGGTCCCCAAATCAGCCAGTCAGATCCCTAGGGCAGCCCAGGCCAGCAGACCAGCTTTTGCAGCAAGTGAGCACACACTGAAAAACACCCCCAACTATTTGACAGCCGAGTATGCGCTATAAAACCCAAAGAAATGAGGATGCTCCGACAAGCTCACTGCTGAAAATTTGTCTATGCTCATTATTCCACATCTGCTAAATTTGATGTTTGAGGTTGTCCAAAGACTGTCATAGTCCTCCTGTCCACCAGATGGCAGTGTTGTACAGAAAATGGCCAAATGTTTGGGCCAAGTGAGGTTTTGGGTTTGGTTTGGTTTTAAAACAGGATATAAAGAAAAGGGATGCGAGTGCACTCACACATATGCAGACGTGCACGTGCACACGCACACACACACACCCACCCACCTGTATCTCCTGCAGAGCTCTAAGCCTAAGAACACACACACACACAGAGACAGAGAGAGAGAGAGACAGAGAGACAGAGACAGAGAGACAGAGAGAGACAGGGAGACAGAGACACAGAGACACAGAGACAGAGATACAGAGACAGACAGACTTTTGGAAGTTAATCCAGGCCACAGATGACCTAACTCAAACTCATTATTCCTCTAAAGCAGGGACTCCAGCTACACATTAGTAGCAATTGGAACTTCTAAAATTATATACCTGGGACTTATACCAAGCAGTTAAATATGAATTTCTTAGCTTTTCTGTTCTTTCTTTTATTTCAGGTGGTGCTAAAGTCAAGCCCGGGACCTTGCACATGCTCGCCCATCTCTTTCCCAAGGTTCTACTGACCCTCCTAAATGAGGACTTCTGAGGGGGAGGCCAAGCACGGTTTCTGATGGTTTTTTGAAATTCCTCAGTAAATTCCAGTGTGCAGCCAAGGGTGAGGGCCAAAGTATCACATACTTTGTCACCACGAGTTACCCCTAAATGTGGTGTGCTGAATTAACTCAGGCAGTTGGCCCACACCCTGGAGCCTCTATCTTCAATGTGCTTCCACGTAAGACAGTGTACACCTATGAAGGGCTGGGGGAAGGCCAGAGTCTAAGCTAGGACACAAGAGTCTCTGAAATAGAAAAGCAGTGAGCTGAGGTAGAATGTAGAACTCGCATGCCTGGATTTACCTCCTGTCTCATGGCCCAGCGCCTCAGCCCCGGTAGCATTGGAATCTCAGCAGCCTGATTCCATAGGTTGAGAGGACTGAACACATTCTCTGTTGTTTGTTTTTCCTTCGGAAACTCTCATCTGCATGAAGTGAGAGCTCCCCTCACCTTCATCGCCCTCCCCACCGCCGAGTCAGCTGTTGCTCAGACCCCTGATAAATCCACAGGGTTAGATTCTGACTTGAAATAATAGCCAGTAAATCCTGGCTTCCTGAGAGCATCAAGCTAGTTCAAATCCATTCATGCAGCGATCCCCGTTCCGTTTTCATGGCTGTGTATGTGCGGCAGGAAGATGGATGACCATAGTCATTACTGTACCTGTCATTTTCACTAGCCAGGCTCCGCTCATCTTCATTTATCCTTGACTCCTGAGAGAAACCTGGTTATGTCAGTTACGTGTTATTTCCAGAGAACCTCCTGGGGAGAGAATTGGCAGTTTTTCTGGACCCTGTAATCTAAGCAGCTTTATTTTCTACCTCCTTTATATCAATGGTCCAATCCCCACCCTAATACCCCTCTTTATGTGTTCGTGCCCCATACGCCTGTGTGTTCATCCACTCGTGTGTGTGTGTGTGTGTGTGTGTGTGTGTGTAAATGAATGTAGCTTTTCAGCTTGGCTAAGGGCACTGGCCAATATCCTGCTTAAGTCTAATGAACACAGAGAAGCTCGACATCCCAAAACCAAGCTCCCAAGCACAGCACGCAGTTGTGAGCCCCTCTGAGAAAGGAACTGTGGCATCATCCCATGTAAGACATGCTGGGCTTCTGAAGCCAGTTAGCTTTGCACAGAACGCCATGAGCACCATGCTAACTAAGGGCATAGACTGCTGTGCGCTTCGGCTGACTTCTCCCCACACCTTTCTCTACCACACCCCCTCTTGTTTCTGTCTCTCCTGCCTGGCCCCTATCAGTAGGCTGGCCCCTGGAGACTGCACCCTGCTCCCTGCACCATGCCCCAGGACTATGGCTGGGTTTGCCCAATGGGAAGTGCAGGCAGAAAGTCAGGTGGTAGGTAGGAGAGAAATTGGGGCTAGAAGAGAGATAGTGATGTGGGGTGCCCCCCTCTTGGGACAATTCCCACTCCAGCTCTCATGAGCCTTCCCTAATCTTCCTACTACCCCTGGGCCCTTGAGTAGGTGGCGGTGGCCCACTCTTGACTTGATAACCCAAGGGAAAGTTTCCCAGTTCAATAAATTCTCTTGAGACTTCCAGCCTTCTGCTTCCTGCAGGGGTCCTGATGGGGCCACTGAGTGTGATATGACTTCACTTTCCCGTTCTGGCTGATTCAGGCGGGCACCCAGTGCTGTAATGGACACAACTCAGAGATCTTAATTATAAGTAGTCTACGTGGCATGCGGATGAAGGCAGCATTTTCTGAGTCTCTGAGAGGTTCCAGAAGCACTCTGCTTCACATTTCAGTCTCCTGCCATGTGAAGGCAAGCATCTGCCCAGACGGTCTCTGCATCCCTTCCTCTCTGGGCTCTGGCTTCTCCTGATGCTGCAGGAGGTTCACAGCCCGATTCTAGCCCCCAGATGAAAGAGCTTGTCTACAGAAGGGCTGGGAGCCCTTGGCCTGGTTCTGGCTGAATCTGAGACACACTGATCCTCACGGTGAGTTTGGTTCAGTTTGTTACATGGCATTATCTGCTCCTGCTTCATTCAACAAGTGTTCACACATGAGCACTTAGGGATGTGCGGGGATTTGGAACCAGACATCACCAAAAAGCAAAAAAGAACCCACATCACAGGTTCCACAGCACTGCCTGTGTGGATCCATCTGGAGCCCAGTAAAGAGCGACCGGAGCCCCCAGGAAGACCTGATCCCGTGGCTCTGACCATAGGCCTACATGTCTAACTATCTTCATGAGCAGGTCAAAGATGTTGGTATTCAGGGCCACAATTTGAGAACGGCAATATAACAGTTACCCAGGATACAGCGGGCTAAGTCCACATCAAGAAGATGTGCCAGTCTCTGGGGTGGTTCTGAGGCATGTGGTGAATCCTAGCAGACTTCCCAAAGAGAGAAATGTCTGCACTGGACCCCAAAGAAGCCTGAGGATCACAGGAGGGAGAAAGCATTCCAGGCTGAGGGCACAGAGAAAGGAAGATGATGTGGGCTAGAGAGGGAGGCCTGCGGCTTAAAGGGCAGGGCAAGGTGGTGCCATGGATGGGCCATGCCATTGATGGGCATTTCTGTTACCCCTCTAACCCTCCTCACCACACCAGGTCACACTGGCTCCAGACTTGTTTCTGCACAGTCAGGTAGCACCAGCCCCCTGAGCATTCTTCCCTTTCTGCAGAGATGGGTGTCATCAGCAAGTGTAGTCTGGAATAGGAGAGGCTGGACCTCTCAAAGCACATCTCAGCCTCCGAGGCCAGGAGATGACGGATCAGCGTCTCTGCCCAGTTCCTCTAAGGACACGCATGACTTCTCACAAGACTTGGAGAACCAAAGGGCAGATTCAGAGATGCCCATTCCTTCCAGCCTCTCGCCTGTTTTACTTTCTCTGACCTGATTTTTCCCTCCTCCTCCCTTAGGTACCACTTGAGATCTTGAATCTTTTCTGTCACTCCTAGGCTCAGGCAGGTAGCCAAGTTCCCACTGAGGCATTTGAACTTTGTCCTGCAGCCCAACCTAGGACAGCACCGCTGAGCAGTCTCCAGGGGGCACCAGGTATTTTGTGGGACCTTAGGATTGAGAGAAAACACCCTGGGTGACCTCCATCTGCTCCCAAGGCCTCTGCTGATCTTTATGGCTGAGCAAGCCTTCCTCCTTGACATGGTAATTGCCTTCAGGCCAGGGACAATGCAGACAATGCTATCTAGATAGGCAGCTGGACCACAGGAAGCCACAGTAAAGGGGTCACCTGGGTGCAAGGATGGTCAGCCAGAGGGTAGACAGTTTCTCAAGGCAGGTGTGGGGGTGGGAGGACAGAGTGGTGCTCTCTGAAGGGGAGGGGTCCTCAGTGAAGGAGGGTTTCCTAAGGAGGTGCAAGAAATGGCTGCTGGCCAGGGCTCTTAGGGTAGGAGAACGGAAACCTAAGAGGCTTTGCTGCCTGTGGTAGGATGGAAAAGTGACTGGAGCACTGGTCCTAACAGCAGCCAGAGGAAGGCCGCAAAGGCAGGGAAATGGATGGAAGAGGGCATCAGACTGGGAAGCTTCTAGAGAAGAGGCAGGATTACCAGGAAGGCCAAGACAAGCCTACCCCCATCTTAAGGACTTCTTCCTACTGCCTGCTGCTGTGATGACCTTCCAGTCCTGAGAACACAGATCCCATGGGAACCATCTGGCGGGGTGGGGTGGGAGAGGAAGGGTAGTGTGAGCATGATGAAGGGGGTGGGAGACAGGCAGACGGCATCAGCTCTACTCTGCCTGCGCTGCAGCTAGGGCGGAAAGCACTCTCCTTGGCTTTGACGTGACGCGGGTACGTGAGACACCGTAAGCTTTTTATTCTTGTTTCGGGTCTTTGAGTGGATACTACATATGTCACAGTTCAAAGCCAAAAGAGCTTCAAACAGTAGCAAGGAGAGGGCAAGTCCCTTCCACAAGTCTCTTCCACACTCGCCCTTTCAGAACCTTGCTTCCCCTCGCAACAATCAACAGTGGCTACTCTTTTATGTAAAACCCTTGTTTTCCCAGTTTACATAAATGAAACATAAAGATACAGTTGTATTCCTTTCCCCCCCAACCCTGCATCAGCCCCTCCCATCTTGTCTGGGGGGCTGCCTGCCTTGCCGTACAGGGAGTTGCTGCTGTGGAACTCAGGAGGTCGTTGTCTGACATTTACTACCACCGGAATCAGTGAAATGAGTGAATAAGACAGAACTGGGGCTGACCATCCTCCAAAAACAGCGAAGAGAGTGAGTAAGCCGTAACTAGCTCGGGATGACAGGAAAGGAACAGTGAAATGAATGTGGGGCCAGGCACCCCTAAAACAGGGAATGAATAAATACGATACAGCTGAGACAACCCCGGATCTAAGACTTCAAAGGATCTGAGAGTATTTTTGTTTCAGGTTTTTGAATTAAGGATGAATAGCTGCTAGTTGAGCGCTGATCTGAGAGAAATCCCTGGTTCCCCAACATCTGGGGCAGAGGATACTCAACTTGTGTATTATTAAAATTGCTTTTACTGCCTCACAGGTTCACATTATTTCCACATCAAATATGGGTGCAATTTACTGCGTCAGACTATACCCAGTTAATACAGATGTACTTTCCATAATATTTATTCGACTCAGTGGGGTGCATGTGGTGAGAAAGATTGGTTCTTATAGCTAGAAACAGCAATGCATTTTCAAAATCAGACCATGAAAAGACTTGAATGATTTTTAATGTCCATTGACAGGATGGTGGCCAAATCCAAGAGGTTACTTAGAGCCACAAGGGCCATGATGGCACAATGAGGTCCAGTTGCTCCACAGATTTAAGATGTCCTGAATGTGGGATGGGGAGCCTGGGCTCACCTCTAACTAGTGTGAAGCAGGAATAACGCATCCATGGAGAATCCTGCCTGTGAATCTGGCACAGTTGCATTGAGTCTAAAATTGGACATAGTTCCACGTCTGTGCAAATCTGGGTGTTGAATTCCAGTGTTATTCATAGACTGCCTACCATACCATGTTTCTGTTTTGTTTTGTTTTTTTCCTGAAGACCAGTAAATAATCTATGTGTGCTATAAATTCTAAAATACATTTCATGTATTTCATGTATGGCACTAGACTGATCATTTTAATTAAATGCACTGAATGGGTGACCCAAACATACCACATTTTAAAAGCCAATTAATTAAAGAATTGTGACGTTTACCTACTGGTAGGGGCAGAGGCTTTACAGCTTCATTCTGTCTGCAGGCTCCCCACCTCCTCTACAGTTATTAAAGTCAGGTTCATTGCTGACAATCTGGGCAGGAAGTAAATCTGGACACCCTCCAATCTGAAGGAGGAGGTTTTATATATATATATATATATTTCCAATTAGCACTGTTATTGTTCTTGGATTTGTAATAGCATATTCTTTTCTAGATTTACTTGGAAATGATCAATAAAGCAAATGGGTGAGCAACACTTGAACGCTGTGGAATGACATGCTGGATTTGAGCATAGCTGGGAAGTCAACTCATCCCTCTATTAAACCTCAAGGCACACCATTAACTGAAGCAGACAGGTACCTCAGGCTCCTCTCACTCAATCTACTCAAGTTCCCGATAGTTCTTTTCCAGTCCCTGCCTCCATGGCAACAGGATCTCTGTCCAGACTGAGGCTTTTCCTAATCACACTTGTCAATACAGGTCATGGAGAAATGAATGGATTCTTATCAAGTTAGCTCACAAGCTACTAAAAAAATAAGTGGCCAACAGCAAGTGACCAGACTTCGTGTTCAGAATATTCCTCACGAAAGCCAAGGACATCATTAGTGTCCAAGAAAATCCATACCCGACCACTGTCCATCAAACTTCTTGCTGAGTATGGATTCTTCCTTCAGCAATCCCTTTCTTTCCTTACCACCCTCCTCCCAGGTAGATGGGTACAGGCTGGCTCACTCAGTGTGGTTATTAATCAGATTACTCATTTCTCTAGGGCAGCCGTTCTCAACCTGTCAGTTTCGACCTGGAAAGGGGTTGAACGACCCTTTCCTAGGGGTCACCTAGGACATTCAGAAAACAGACATTTACAGTATGATTCATAACAGTAGCAAATTTAGTTATGAAGTAGCAATAAAAATAATGCTATAGTTGGGGGTCACCATAATGGGAGGAACTGTATTAAAGGGGTCACAGCATTAGGAAGGTTGAGAAGCACTGCTCTAGGGGAATGTGTGCTGACTAGATTTATGAGAACTTGACACAAACTATAGTCATCTGAGAGGGGGAAACCTCGATTGAGAACATGCCTCCCTAAGATCAGGCTGTGGGACAGCTGCAGAGCAATGCTCTCACTTAGCGATCCATGAAGAGGGTCCAGCCCATCGTGTGTGGGGCCATCCATGGGATGGTGGTCCTGGGTTCCGTAAGAAAGCAGGCTGAGCAAGCCATGAGGAGCAAGTCAGTGAGCAGCCTCCCTCCATCGCCTCTACATCAGTTCCCACCTTCAGGTTCCTCCTGCCCTTTTTGACTTCCTTTGATGATGAACAGTGATATGGAAGTGTAACCCGAATAAACCGAACCCAACTTGCTTTTGGGTCATGGTGTTTTATCGCGGCCATATAAATCCTAACTAAGACAGAAGGCTTATCAAGTCACATCAGTTTCCTGCTAAGAATAATGCCCAGAAATACCAGCTTCCAGGGATGGAACTTTCTTGCTGATTTCCATTGTGGGGCCTGCTTTCTGTAGCAGATGGTGTTTTCAAATGGCACTGCTCTCTGATTCAGAAACGCAAACACCACTTCAGAGACTTACTTTACACTTCATCTCCTGATGTATCATGGCTGAGAAGGTCAGCTTCCACATTTTGTATTCCAAATCGCTTTTGAACAGATTTACAAACACTAAGGACTAGCTTTCATCTGGATCAGAACAAACTCTGAAAGATGGAGTGCTCGCTCGCTCGTTTTCTCTGTGTCTCTGTCTCTGTCTGTCTTTCTCTGTCTGTCTTTCTCTGTCTCTGTCTTTCTCTGTCTCTCTGTCTCTGTCTCTCTCTCTCTCTTTCTCTCTCTCTCTCTCTCTCTCTCTCTCCCACACACACACAAAACCACACACAACTTTCCTATTAAATGTAAACAATCAGCAGTCCCAAAATATCCCAAATCAATTATTTCTGAAAGAATACACAGGTGTTGGGGCGATATCAGAGTTATAAAAAGAAAATGGCAAATTATGTTTTCATGGGCCAGCTGCTCAACTGATATGATGCTGGAGAAAGCCCTCCTTTGCTCTGAGACTCAATTAGCAAATCAATGAACATCGTGCCCTTGCAGCCAACAGACTGGCTGCTCTCTCCAGCCATCCTAGTACTTGGTGAGTCTCTCAACTTTGACAGCCAGTCCTTACCTTCAGCTAAGCTTCCCTCGGTTTCCACCAGCCCTGGCATCAGGAGCCCTCTTTAGCTTAAGGATTAGCAGCCCCCAGAGGAGCAGCATCTCCATCTTGCCCTCCGTGTATCACTCTCTGCTCAGTCCTAGCCCACTCTAAAAGCTGGGCTTGGCTCAGCCACCGTGGGTGCTGATGGTGTGGCGGGCTGTCACTCTCAGAGGGTAGTAGATATGACCAGGCACAGCAGATGGTCCCCAAAGGGACACATTCCCGAAGTCTTCTAGCCAACTGTGGTGGTGTCTTTCAAATAATCAGCTAAGATTACTAGAGATGGACATGGCGACCCCTTCACCATATCCTTCCACTGCTACAACATGCCTGCTTACACACTCACCCAACTCAGGGGTTTTCTGATGGTAGTGAAGTACAGCGTGCTTGGCTGGGGGGAAGATCAGCCTGACTAAGCCTTCCTGAGATGGCAGTCATTATGATGAAAGTTTCCAAAACTGTCAGAAACTCATCTAGGTTAGCTCACCTTCAAAAGGTGGCCAGCCTCCTGCCCATGGATGCTCACACACCCTTAGGACAGACAAACACAAACCCCATGCATTTGGCCCACTTTGTAGCTAGAGACAGCCAGCCAGCAGGCCCCAAGCGGCAATTTAAGACATTTTCCACCCACTGTTTGGCATTGAACAATAATGGAGTACTTTCTTTCAAAGTTCAAATAAACCCAGAAATGACTATTTGTGGGTCCTGAGTTTCTCTCCTGTAGCTCAAGAAGGGGTTGACTTGACTTCGAAGAGTCTAAGGACCTTTTGGCATGTCAGTTTTAAACCTGGGAGGAATTCTCCCCGACATTCCGACAAACTGGACCTATCATGATCAGTCAGCACAAGCCGAAACTAGATAACCCACGTCCGCCCCACGTCCGCCCTACATCCGCCCCACGTCCGCTCACCTTCTCCACTGGCCTCTGCTCCTCGTTGGTGACGCTAGCTTTCCTCGATTCGTTTTTAGACCTGCTCAGCCTTCTGGTCACTTTTTCTCTGAGGAGAGTGGCATATCCGATGTGCTCATAGATGGGATTTGTGGTCATTTTTGCAATGTACTCAGCAGCCTTGGTCTCTATGTAGAGTGTGATCAAGCCATCTGTCACCAGGTCGTGAATGGATTCGAACCTCTTCTCACCCACAAAGTGTTTCCCGTCGTGGAAGAGCCGGTAGTTTAAGGTCTGGTTCCCAAACCTGCTCGCCAGAAAGCCAAGGATTACTACCGGTGAGATAAGCATGGGGAAAGTGAGGTAGCTTCCAGAACATTCCATTTGTTAGGCCTGGAGTGGGAGCTTGGATCTCATCTCAGAGATTATCTATATTTAACAGGAGAAGCAACACAATCACAGAGAGGCACCACTTTCTGTTGGAGCCAACATGCCTGGAATGAAGTAGACAGGATCTAACCTTGGGGATGCATTTGGGAACAATTAATCCTATAAGTCACTCGGGACACTGGGTCATTCCACTCTCATTTGTGAAAGTCGAAGCCCTGGTGTACAAATACATCATCTATAAACTTCTTTAACGGTAATGACAATTACCTCTGTAAGGGACACCACCACCAAAGCCCTATGATGTCCCTTATTATCACACCTTTGACTGCAACCCCATCTCTACCATCCCGGTTAATGAAGCTAGGTACATTAAATGTACTATCAATATTGGCATCCCCCAGTCTCACCTACATGACTACCTATGCCTACTCTGGGGTGTCAGGAGATAGGAAAATGTTCTGCCTACCCAGAATTCTTAACAGTTTTTGACATAATCCCTCATCACTGAGCCACTTAGGACATGCTCTGGACATCTTCAGTTGCAACTTGGAGAGCGTCTTTGTGAAGTCACACTGTGGAGACTATATTAGACACACACCCTTCATGTGCTGGCCTGGGAAGACTCTCCTCTGCATCCACTCTTTCTATGGAGAGAGCTCTAGTCAATTTCCAGGAGTCTGCAGGAAGATTCTGGGGGTGGGGGTGGGGTGGTTAATGGCCTGGCATATACAAGTGACCCCTGCAGTGCCCCAGCACTTGTGGTGGCCTGTCTTTGGAGGACCCTGCCCTACAGCAGTCATCCTGGCAAGTCTGGGGTCAAGGTGGTCCCCGAGAAGTCAGGCATGGTGGGCTGCGTTCCATGAGCACTCAGGCTGACAATCTGCTCGTCTTCAGCCAGGCCAACAGACACTCAACCTCGGGCCTGCAGCTGGTGCTTGAAAACAGTGAGGTGCAAGGTGATCTGAGCAGGAGTGATTGTGGGAACTCAGCATCTGGGATGTGGGGCAGGCTCTGGAAGTGGCCAGCAAAGGTGTCTGGAAAGCATAGCTGGTGTGCCCGACACCACTGTACTGCACACTTAGACTGGTGGAGATGGTGACTTTTACATTATGTGCGTTTTACTGTATAGTAGGGAGTTGAGGACGTCCTGAGCACATCTTGAGTGGATGTGCGTAGATGATATTGACACAGCCATGTCAAGGACCCCATAGCCTCAGACTCATTGGACAACTGGCAAAATCCCCCCCTACTGCCTTGGAGCCTCAAAGGGCACTTAGCAAAGCCTTCCTGGTGTCTGAGCATGAATATTGACATTGTGCCCAGAAAATGTCCACCATCGCTCTCTCCCTGGAGGTTACAGCCTGAAGACTGCTCCCCTACAGAGACAGCTCCCACTGAGATTAGCTGATCTTGCCTCCTTGTTCAGCTGTATAACATAAACCCTGCCTCCTTAGTCAGCTGTACATGGTAACCCCATCTCCCTAGTCAACACTATGTTACAAAGATGTTGCTCTTCTGAGGTACCACTAGAGAGCTTGGGCCATATGATCTCAGCCTTTCTGTTCTCTCTTTGTTGTTTCGCCATCCCAGTCAGGTCTCTCCCTGGAGCGTACCATACTTTTTAAAAATTGGAAAGTCATAAAAGCCACTTTGACGAACTGTGAGTGAAACACAGCTCACCTCAGTGCCAGCGTGTAGCATCCTGGCTGCCGCTGGCTTTCTCGAAGGATGTAGGCACCCTCCACGCCACCTAGAAGTTCATCAGCCTGCTCCCGGGAGATGATCCCATGAAACCTGAAGGGACAAGGCAGTCACTGCACTGAACAGACTGTACAAAGTAGATGCTATGAGACTAGGCTGAAACCCGTGCTTACTAGGTCCCTAGGTACCCACTGTCTCCAATGAGATGAAGAGGGCTATGACTGCGGCTCACTCTGAACACCCTCTTGGAACTACCTCCCTGTATTCTCAACGCAGGGAAATGCACAGTCCACCTGGATCTCTGCTCCTGTCTTTGCTCTGGGGCTGAAAATGAAGATCTAAATGAAAGCTAGGTTATGGCTCCTTTCAAACCACGGGGGAATAACAAAAGAACAATTACTAATTTAGCTTTCAGCTCAAACACAGAGAACTGTGGATTATCCTGATTGCAAATGAACACTTATTGATTAGCAACCTGCTTGCTTCTGGGGCTGGGCATCGTTAATTTTAGAGGCTCATTCTCTGGAAAGATGGGCTGGCTAGAAGCCACGGTCTTCCAGTGTTTTGCATTAGAGATTAATTGTTTAGGTAGGTGTTTGGGAAAAGAATCTACTTTTCCACTTTTAATGATAATGTTTGTCTTCAATTTCTCTGTTACAAAATGAACACACACAGGCACATACACACAGAGGGAGGAAGGGAGGGAGGGAGGGGGAGAGAGGGGGGGGAGGACTTCTGGCTTGTCAAGACTGCACTGGCCTTCTGAGGCCTGGAGTTTGGACAGGGACTGGTGGCAGTGAAGGCAGGTGGCTAGGTGGATCTATTTGTCCTTCTACTTTTAAGTAAAGATGAAGGCTCACAGCCATCACTAACAATTCTTTGTTGTGTTTGTTTTGAGACAGTCTCTTTATTATATAGCCTTGCCCATCCTGGAACTCATTATGTAGACCAGGCTGGCCTCAAACACATGGAGATTCACTTGCCTCTGTCTCCCAGGTGTGCACCTAGGCCCAGCTTTTATTATTATTTTTTTCTGTCATCACTAGCAATTTTATCCTTTGTGTGTCTACGATGAGGGATCTTGAGTATGAGAAGAGGCCAGTGCCCAGCAACTCTAAACTCCTGGAAGGGGGATAAATACCCCTTTCTAGAATTACCCAGTGGTAGAAGACTTTGGGGGAATAATTATGCAAAGAATTTTCTGAGCATGAAAAAGAAAATAACATTTGCTGCCCCCTCCCTGGTCAAGAATAAAAAATTAGGCTGGAAGACAAATGTCATGGAGGTGTATGTGTGTGAGTGAGTGTGTGTGTGTGTGTGGGGGGGGTGTCTGTGAGTCTGTGTATGTCTCTGTGTGTGGCACGTGTGTGTATGAATGTCTGTGTGTGAGTGTGTGTGTGTGTGTCATGTGTGTATGAGTGTCTCTGTGTGAGTGTGTGGTATGTCTGTGTGTAAGAATGTGTGTGTGTGTGTCTGTGTTTGAGTGTGTGTGGTGTGTGTGTGGTTTGTTTGTGTGTGTCTGTGTTTGGTGTGTATGTATATGCGTGTGTGAGAGTGTGTGTGTGTGTGTGTGTGTGTGTGTGTGTGTGTGTGTGGTGTTATTCTAATTTCCTCCTTTTCAATATTCTTCTTTTCAATAGTGGATCTTCTAGTTGACATTCTGGCCCTAGGGGAGTAAACACACCAGCAGCTTCAATGGTCCTGTATTAAAGTCTCAGCCTGTAGGTCGAGGCGATGCTAGCTTGGGGGTGGGGGCTTACACTCTGCCAAGTTCTGGCTTTAAATCTCAGGAACCAGTGCTTAGAGCAGCACTGTTGGAGAACACTGATGGCGAGTGCTGAGATGTAAGAACAACCCTCTTGCACAGTCAGAGACCAAGATTTCCATGAAGAAGAGTGAGGCAGAGCATGGCCAAGACCATTGGGTCTAAGTGGGTCTCGTACACTTTTACACTAAGCAGAGGGGTTTGGGGTTCTGTGAGTGAGGCCCCTGGACAATTGAGACATTGTGCAGAAGCCTCCTGTGTCACATGAGCCCTGGCAGGGAGAGTTGCTCTGTGGTCGTCAATTCAGGCACAAATCTGTATGTGGTAGGTTTGCCTGTTTGCTCTCTCTTTAAAAATAATTGTACAATCTGCAAGTAACTTGGAAATTAGATGGAGAACCAAAGTCATATGACAGCATAGGCCAGCTATCAGAGGCAGGAGGGTAGGTGGGAGGGGGAGCCTACACTTCTGGGTGGGTGCTTGAGAGGCGCTGGCTGGTTGGAGGCACAAAGTCTGACAAGAATGGCTCCAGAATGCAGCTGTGTCCACTGGGAAGGAGCAGCAGGCTAGGATGACCAGCCAGTCCACTAGCCCTGAGGCCGAGGCACTTCTGAGTATGAAGATGAGAGGGAAGGTCTCATTGGCTAAGGGAGCCTCATTGGTAGGCGGCCTTGAAAGAGCTTTTGCCTCATCCTGCCTCTAGGTTGGCCTTAGGAAGGGACTTATGTACCTTTTCCTCCTTGGAGCACTCCACAGTCCTCTCTCTTCAAAGGGTTCTATACCTTTAAGCCTCAGAGCACAAATGACTTCGCTAGTTATGGTCTTTGCCTTGTGCTAGATTACTAAGGAAATCAAACAGAGCTAGAGGTGGGGTTAAAAGGACAAGGTGGCCGGGATAGAAAGAGAATAAAAATGGGCTTAAGGCAATCTGGCTGATATACCCAAGCCTAGAGAATGATCCGTTTGGCTTTCCGACAGTGCAGGGGAAAGGGATGCTTTTCCTGAGCACTGTGTTATGAGGTCCATGACAGGAATTCAGCTGAAGTGTACCGTCTTTGACACGTATATGTTTGTATTGCATCAGGGTTTACAGCGAAATGAAATGCTGGTGGAAAGCTGGTAGAAAGTCTTTCTTTCAAACACTGACCAGACACCCAGAGGCTGGCTCTGAAGAGAGAAGCACTATACACAACTCTCCCCCTGCCCAGCCTTAGTGGAAACCAGGTACCTGAGTGTGGGGAGGAAAACTCAATACAAAAGTGTCTGATTGCGTTTATTCTTCTTACTAAACTCTTACACAATAGACATGTGATGAAGACGATGTTAGGGAATAGTTAACAGTTAAATTTGAATGACATATGAAGCGACTACTTATTAAATTGTTAAAACAAAGAATAATATAATACATACTCTCTTCCATAATATTTTGGTCTGTTTTCCACCTATATTAAAAAAGAAGAAAAATGTTAATAATGCAATTGAATTCAAACCAGCTAGATTAAAACGTGATTCAGATAAACAGCTAGTGTCTTGGCTGTAATTTTACTATAGATTCATTCACCAAATCAGAGACCCATGAAGTTTTGGAATTAATCAACACCTCCTAACAGATAGAAACGATCCAGAATCATTATATTTCTATATTCATTAGGCTCATTTCCCATTAAACCAAATCAACCTACAAAAGAATTTTCAAAAAGATAACACTTTTTCCCCAAAGGAAACAATGTGTTGTTTATTTTAACAGTAAGGCATTTGCAAGAACATTTTAAGTTGATTTTAAAAGACAAGGCAGCTACTTCTAACATGAATAAAACATAAGCATTTATTTCAATCTTCACTTAATTGTTTTGTTTTGTTCTTGTAAATAAACAAGGGTTTGCACCTGGATAAAAAAATAAAGTAAATATCATTTGGTTTCTTCTCAAATGAAGTTGGTATTTTAGCATTTGCCTTTACTTTTCAACAGATGCCTAGTAATGGGACCCTGAGGCCCAGGACACAGCAAGCAAGACTCAGATGACTACATCAGATCAGATCACAGAAGAATTTTGTTCTCTGATGTTCGCAGTATTGACTTGATAAGATATGAGCATGGATTGTCACATCTGGCTGTCAGTTCTGCTTTCATTCTTGGGACAGTCCAAATACAGCTGAGTCATGTAAAGTTAAAAGTCTTACTGATAGTTGCACATTTGGAAACAAATTTGCGTCTGTTCCCTGGTGTCAGATATGAGCCTGGCAGATGTTTTGTTCATAGTCAGTTCTGTCTAGAGCCAAATAGACTGTTTTCCCAATAAGGCTTACAGACAGGCGTAGTGGTTGGATTTCCAGGCATCAGGCAGGTTCTTAGTGTATTGCCATCTCCCCTATATCTCAAAGGATAGATAGGTCATAGGATATTATAGACCATGAGGAAGCTCAGAAAGGGAACCCAGGGCTCTGAAGACCACTTCGCTGTCTAGCTAGGACAAATCTAGTTCATACACGAATCATCTAGACACTTCTAAACATATGTCCTCTCCACTGTACATTTTATATCTGAAACACGATCAGTCAAAGGCTGCTCAAAACTTTTGATCTTGGAGGTGTGAAGTCTACTCCATGTTTTTGTGAAGATGTATATTTAAATGATATAATTAACTAACACACAGTGTGTGGAGAGGCGCCTTCTCAGCAGGTGTCTTTTCTATAAGTGCTATGTTCTATTGTCACTTCCTTGACACAACAGTCACTTTTTAAATGTGAGCTGAAAATTGTCACAGATACCATTCCATTGGCTTTTGACGTTGTTATTTATGTGATACTACTGATAGTCCATCGCCACATCAGTATGCTACAGAGACAGTTTAGATCTAGAAAAACTAAGGGATCTACGAAAGCAATGAACAATGGCAAAATATCTTTCCATTCTTGGAGATCTAACCATCCAAAACTAGAAGTAGTTCACTCTTTAGAAGAGGAGATTTTCACTCCCATCTTTTTGGCTATTCTATAACACAGGGTGCAAAATCTGAGTGCAGCCTTTCATCCCTTCCATTCCCCGACCCTCATTTCTCCCACAGGAGATGAGTAACTAATCAATCTTCTCATGTAGACAGCATGGTAGGTAAAGCTGCCTCCTGCCTCCTGGAGTGTAGGTAAGAGGTTAACAACTATGGAATTTAATTGATTCTTAATAACACAACAATTGCTGTTGGCTCATCACTTATGAAAATACACATCATGTGTGTTAGGTTCAGGGCTCTGTGCTTAGCCCTGTCCTTGTTCACACAGCGATGACCAAGCAAATACAGACAGGACACAGCTACAAAGAGATCTTGGTTTCTGTGCTCACAACATGTGGGGAACACAAGGAGAAATTTGACATGGACTGCCAAAAAGGGAAATCAGTGTAGTGTCTTAAAGTCTCCCTAGTAAGATCTTGCCCAGAGGAGACTGCAATCCAAGTGAGGGACAAACCTCTTATGTGAGAAACCACTAGAACATAACTTAGGAACACCAAGTCACAAAGGACATCATGTACATGGAATGGAGCCGGGGAAGAGGCCCCAAATGTCACCAGAGACATTTGGTGAAATTATTAGTCCACCTTTATCTGAATTCAAATTTGGGTAGGCATCCCAGTTTTATTTTCTCTTCATTTGGGAACTTTAGACAGGAGGAGAAGAAAGATGCATACAAGAGAGAGGAAGGCAAGGATGTACTGGGCCCCATGCCTGAGCTCTTACTGAGCAAAGTTGTTCTGATAACAACCAGATCCAAGGTTTTTTCCTTTATCCTCTCTGTAGCTCTTACAAAATACATATTTGTAATTGTTCAAGATTACAAGAAAAAGTGGCTGTGGTTAAAGGATTAAAAACCATCTTTTTTTCTTTTTTTTAATATTTGTTGTTGTTGTTGTTGGCAGAAGTCTCAGTAAGAACCTACACTCTAGCAAGCCTTAAACAAGTCCAGAGCTTACTTGTTAGTTACAGGACTCTGGGAAAGTCACAGAGCCTCACATTTTTTTCAGGCTGGATGAGAGTAGATCCTTGGACCCAGATAAAACATTATCAGCTTGTATAATGCAAAAACATTAGGAATAATTTTTCTAATTGTTTAACACTCAAGAGAGTAATGTATATGTATGCCTCTATGCGGTATGCAGCGAAACAGACTGGGGAGGTCACTACCCTCCCCCACTGAACACACACTGTAATAAAAATAAGCAATGAGATACTCTTGGCAAAGATATGAATGTTACCCACTAACTGGAACAGACTTGGCGGTGGCCTCGGGTGTGCCCAAGCTTACCAACCATCAACCACAATTCCTCAGGGAGAGGAAAAGGGATTGCACTCTATGTGCAAACTCAGTCAATCGGGGCAACACTGGGCTCTGGAAGAAGCCCCCTTCCACAGGCTAGCACGCCCCTACTCAGAGTATCATGGAAAAGGGTGTCACCAGGTCATCAGGACAGAGCCTTGCCTTCACCATGGAGCAAGAATCTGTACCTCAAAGAGGAGTCCCAAAAATCTTAGCATTTTAGAAGGCACCAGGCATCTGAGTACTTGGCACAGCAGGTTGTTAGCTGAGGAAAGATGATGGCTAAATGGCCAGTAAGCCACTGTAGCAGGCAGTCAGTGTTTGGAGAGCAAAGAGCTCTATGCTCAGCAGAAGTGTGGAAAGGTGGGGACTGTGAATGAAGGCCTTCCCTCACATCCTGCACGACTCAGGGGAGGGTATTAAACATCTTTGCTTCTCATTTTCTTCAATCTTTAATAATATGGGTGCTCTCAAGCATGCTATTTTAATATGACCGCTTCAGAGATCAGATGAGGCATTGCCTAAAAAAACTGTGAGACTTGGAACAGCCCAGCACTGGTCTTACATTACTGAGTGCTACAATGTGCGCTATGTTCTGTGTGTATTATCTCATTAAAACCTCTATAGCACAAAGAGGATAAGTGAGACTCAGGGCAAGTACCACACTGGGCATGTCACCCTTGGCTCCAAGGCTTCTCTGCAGTTCCAATAATGACTGAACAATCTTAAGGCCTTGGTTGACTCAAAATTCTTCACATTAACTACTTGGCTTATCTGGAGGCCTTTGGGTTTCTCTTTGATGTCAACAAACACCTTAAAACCTTTTCCTAGTGCCTTGAATTCTATCAGAGGGTTAGCCAATCGATAAATTTGCCCCAGTGTCCTGATATTCTGAATCTCGAATTCTTTTCATGTGATTTAGAATTAAATTTCTTCCCAAACTACCAGGTTTATTCTACTAATTTTAAGGAAGACTTTTCAGCAGTTTGTAAAGCCTGGAAGAACATTCTGGTGACAGCTGCACTGTGAGAGACAGGAGGTATAATCCTTAAATGAGTTTCTTTATAGTCAGATTATCGTTGCTTAGATAAACACACATTCTTTTATATTCAATACAAAGACATTTAAAGAACATCATTGAGTCTTCTGTAAACAAGGTTTCCAATTATTGGAAAAAAACAAAGCTTGTAGAATCCCTCAGCAGCTGGTATATGTTAAGTTTATATTTAACAAAAATAATTTTAAAAACCTAATTTAGGAGCCTTTTTTCGCGAGGCAACCAGACTGCTGAGTTCTCTGAGATACAAATCAAATGTGGGAGGAAAGGCCTTTGATGGGAGATTTAGACTGGTTATACTGGGATGATTTCACCCACAAAATTAAGGATGGTTAATTCCTTTCTAATTAGAAACTAAAGATCTCTGCTGAAAAGAAAATCAAATAAAAGCCCAGGAATTTCCATTCTTATAATTCAAAGTGTATGATATAGAGGGAACACGGAGCACATTCAAATCTCCCATGTCTTTCTAGAACCCAAAGCCCTATTTCCCCATGGCACAACTTTCAGCTTTTCTGAACCTGTTGAGTGAGCCCTGAGAAATGACACCCCCCACCCCCCGCCTTCTTGATCAGAATGTGTTATAACAATGCACTGTCCGCAGGCTGAAGAAATGGCACAGTGGCTAAGGGCATTTGCTGTTCCTGCAGAGGACCTGGGTTTGTCCCCTCCACCCCATCCCTGTGCACTCTGGATTACAGCCCTAGTTCTAGGGGATCTAACGCCCCCTATGGCCTCCATGGGTACTACACATATGCAGTGCATATATACACACACGGAGGCAAATCACTCATACACATGACATAAAAATAAATTTTAAAAATAAATAAATCTATCCAGAGTTGCCGTGGTCAACTTCAAGCAGTCACCGTGGCCTTGCTTGCGTTGTGAGCACACAATAGGGCAGGATAAGGATTTGGTGAAAACACTCTCCTGGGAGCAGATGGACAGATGGACCAAAGCAGCTCCATTGGTTTGGTTTGCTTTCTGCCCTTAATGTCTCTTCTTAGATTTTCCTAGGAATTTGACTTAAAAGTTAGTTATATAAAAAAATAAAAGATGTTTTCCTAGACTAGCAGTTCCCAACGGTAAAGAGACGATCCCTTCTACCCCAAGGATCCCTAGGCACACGCAGCAGAGGGACAAATGGTGCTGACTAGTCTGACTGTGGATGGGGGTGGCAATGACTTCGGGTCTGTAGTCTGGAATGCTGCTGAACAGGCCGCAACCTGTCATAGCTAAGAGGCCAGTAGTGAAAAAGCCTGCTCGAGAATAAAAGAACTTTACACTTTTGACTATTTTCAAGAAAGTTACTAATAAACCAAAATTCAAATAAGCAACAAATGCTTTGAATGCTTAAAGTAGAGTAGAGTTAAAGGAAGGAAACAGGAAATACTTATATTTTTATAATACTGGTCTATAAGTATGTTTAAGAATAAGACAATATTTATGAAATGCCAGCAACAGATCAAAGTAGTGCAAGGGAACATGAACTAGATCATACTAAATGCTAATAAAATTAGTAAGATAACCTATTCCCTGACTGGAAGAAATATAAGTGCTGTCAAGTATAAGAACAAAATGAGCAAAAACACTACATGAAAAATTTAAGTAGTTGGGGATTAGATTAGACACACTATGGTTAGACACACTATGTGTGTATATGAGCCACTGCAGGAGCTCCCAGCTGTTGTGGGACTGACTCTTTTGCAATTCTGCCCTAGATGGTGTACTGGAAGAGCCTCTAGCAGTCAGTGCCCAAGCACAGAAGACATCCTGGGATAAGAGTCTGAAGCATTGTTTAAATATCTATCTGGGATGGATCTCAATATTCCTAGAACTCTTTAGATAAGCAACCACAGAACGCACATCATAATGGAAGGAATATGCGATGCTCAGATTTCTTATGTGCATATCTGAAAAGCAACCGAAGAAAAGCAGTTATGCCCAGATGTGCACATATACTGGATCTTCCCTTGCATACTGGGCCTGTGTTTCTGGTTCTGATCTTTTCTTTAGGCCTATGGACCCTGACCCAGAGCATCCCTATGGGCAGGGCTAGGAAAGGCAGAGGAGGAAGACACACTGCACAGGTTCCTTCTGTGCACATGCCTTAGTTCGCCAACAAGTAGCCAGCAGAGGCTATCATTCCCACTGCATATGAGCAGAGGAACGCTTGTAAGGCTATATTCCCTTAAGGCCATGAAAAAGCATGAGGTTGGCATACAGACCAGGATCTGGTGGATGCTGATAATCTACATGGGGTGGAAGGGGAATTTCCAGAGCACAGAAGAAAATGCAACCATGGAAAACATTGGTTCTGCTGGAATCACTGGATTGAACTGCACATCATTAAAAATCTCAAATACTATCCATTCTAGCACCCTGTTAGAGTGAATGGTATAGAAAATCTGCTCACAGGACAAATTTTAGGTCAAAGGTTTTTGTGGATGGGTTGATGTCCCCCTCCTTCCACTGGAAGCCCCTTTTGACTATAGGAGGTGGCCATTTCAGTCTCCATATCCCCTGCTGCTAAGGTCACTCCCCTCCTGTAGACTGCCCAGAGCCTCCTAGGTCTCTAGCTAGCTGGAGAGATGTCCCCCTACTGATTTTTATTCCCAGCACTCTCCTGAGCCCCTTCTTCCCATACATGATCCCCATTCTCTTACTTAGTTTCTATGGGCCTGTGGATTGTAGCATAGTTATCCTGTACTTCATGGTTAATGTCCACTTATAAGTGAGTACATACAATGTGTGTCTTTCTGGGTCTGGGTTACCTCACTTGGGATGATATTTTTCTAGTTCCATCTATTTGCTTGCAAATTCCATATCTTTGTTTTAAATGAGTGAGTAGTGTTCCATTGTGTAGATGTACCACATTTTCTTTATCCATTCTTTAGAGCGTGCAGGGTCTGGACCTAGGCCTCCTACACATTTGTAGCAGATGTGCTGCTTGATCTTCATATGGGTCCCCTAACAATTGAAGTGGAGATTGTCACTGACTCTGTTGCCTGCCATCGGATCCCGTTCCCTTAGCTGGACTGTCTAGTCTGGCCTCAGTGGGAGAGGATGTGCTTAGTCCTGCTGTGAATTGATGTCCCAGGGCAGGACATCTGAGGAGAATGGGAGGGGGTGATGAGGGGAGAGACTTGAGAGGGTAGAACTGGGGAAGGGGGCTATGACCAGGATATAAAGTGAATAAATAAATAAATTAATTAATGAAAAAAAAAGAAAGAAAATCTGTTCACTACACCCAGTGTCTCAGAATCTCTGTAGATGACTTTACCCAAGGCTCCTGGGTGCTGTCATTCCCAGTGCACCCTCTCCCCTCCAGTGGAGCGTTTCTCTCAGCAGTTGTTACAGGTGTCCCTTTCTCCCTATGCTTACCATCATGAATCTAGCTAGTCTCCAGGTCTACCAAAATAGTATTTTCACTGATCCTGTCTGAACTTTCCTCATTCTCAGCTCTGTTTTATACCGAACAGAAAAGACAGGCTTTACCACATTGCTGAATGCTCCAAACCCTTCTCAGTTTCCTCATTGCTGGGGGAGGGGAGAACTCACACAACTTAGTGGGATCTTCTCGAATCCCTCTACTGAGGTCCTCTCCTACCTTGCAAACACTATACTGAGTGGGGCAACCTCCATAGACAAAGGCAAAAGCCTGGTTCTTTCTCATCCGTGGCTCCTGGCTCTGAATCTTTAGATTCTAGTATCTAACCTCAAATAACTCTGCAGAAGCCAAAAAAGTATGAAGGGATCATGGCGCAGGGGGTGGGGTGGGATTGTTGGGGAGAAGCTCTAGGGAGGAGGATAGCAGGTGCTATGAAAGGGAGAAAATGGGAGGACCATGGTGGAGAAGGCAGCAGTACAGGGTAAGAGGTAAGGAAAGATAAATAACACTAAGGATGTTTGAAAAAGTCATAGGAAAACAGTATTTTATAAGCTTACTTAAAAATACAAAATTACACTGTTTATGTGTGTGTAATTGTGTGTCTGTCTGTGTGTGTCTGTGTGTGTTTTAAATGGAGTGGCCCTGCCTGCATTCCCCTCCTTCTGATACTTCCTACAAGCAGGTGTCATTATTTTAAAATAAAAAACCTTATAAAGGGAAATCAAAGTCCAGGATTTACTCATGGATGGAAACTTTATCTTATAATCTAACCCTAAATCTTTTTTTTTTCTTTTGTTTTGTTTTTGCCTCACATTGCACTTCTTTGCTTGCTTGGTCTTCAGAGCAAATGAGAACTCAGGTTCCTCTCCGGAGAATACGGACTGATCATTAAAAGATGTCTCGGAGCCTTGATTACCTGCTCTTTCTCAAACTAAAGAACCCTTGTTCTCTTAACCTTTTCAAAGAGGCTCCACCTCCCATCATCTTCCTCATTCTCCTCTGACTGTCTTTAAATTCTCCATATTTCCCCTAAACCCAGGGAGCTTGAGCTACCTAATAGAATCAAATCAAAGGGAAGGGAGACCATGCTGCTGCTAACTTTGGGGGGAACTTAGGGGGCAAGTCAGCAAACATACTTGCTTAAATCCTCTCTTCTCTTAGTGAATTCTTTCCTTCAAAGCTTAATCCATGCCCAAAGAAAGAGAAAAGACCGGGGGAGCTTGGGAAGCAGTTGAAATGAGAGATTTGTCTGGTGGTAGCTTCTTTTACACAGTCAATTGTAGAGGACATTTAGAGAAGTCCCTGCAACCCCTATCCAGTGACATTTTAATTCTGAAGATAAACTCAATGTATTCCTATTATGTTCTATATGCACATTTGTGATTTATATTTTTAAAAAAAAACAGTTCTCTCTTTCTCTGTCTCTATCTGTCCCTTTCTGTGTTTGTTTCTGTCTCTGTCTCTCTGTGCTTCTGTCTCTGTCTCTGTCCTTCTGTGCTTCTGTCTGTCTCTGTCCCTCCCTCCCTCCCTCCCTCCCCTCCTCTTTCTGTGTGTGTGTCCTGTGACGATCAAGTCTTTCCCTTGGGGATAATATTGCTGTCAGACCATCATGGTCCCATGACTTCTTTATGCCTGCGTAAAGTTCTTCCACCAGACCAGTGGGCTATATGCCTTTGCATCTTTCTTGTAGCACAGGAAGCTGCAGCTCAGAGTGGTTACCAGTTGGCTCTCATACCTCAGGAGAGCTAAGACTGAAGCCCAGCCCTGACTTCAGGACTCTCATTTCTCTATATCACAATGATTTCTATAAAAATCTAGAAGCTTGTATGTTATTTTTAAAAAGTGCCCAATACTCTGCCTCCAGAGTAGGCACTCCCCCAAGAACGCCACATCAGAGTAATAAATGAGATAGTGAGAGAGAGCTCTTGATGAATGCTTATCCTTCTGATCATTCTGAACTGCACGGTCCGGATTCCTGAGCATGGCCTATGGGTTTCCACTACCACCAGACATGGAGCCTGTCTCCCACCTCTCCGGGCCCAGTACCCCAGAGAACAGCTATGCTTCTCAGCCGCCTCTGCTAGCACAAATAACCTTGGCTTTCTTGATGCTTTTGTGTGGAAATCTCCAAAGATCTGGTTGAACACATGAAAGACTGGAAGGTATTCACAGCAGGCGTGCCCACACCTCACTGACATTCCACAGCATCTTACAGCTTATCGGTTTGTTCGTCTTCTATTGCCTGCCAATTCAACTTTTAAAACTATGTTTTTCAAAGCGGAAGGCTTAGCACCCTTCTCTCCAAACATTTAAATGCAAACCATTAGTTAGCTTCAGTGGCTATTAGATTTTCCATAGGAGGTGACACCAGCTTTCTTCCTGAAATTAAAGTATAGTTTACATGTCCAGGAAGTGTTACAAATGTCAACTCCACCCAGCCTTTCGGTCACCCCTAAGCAGCACTGGTCACTTTTACTAGCAGACTGCCATCTACAGGTGAGGGCCTGCTTCTCGCTGCTATCTTGGCCTTTCTTGCCAATGTGCATGTGCTAAACATGAAGGGCTGGCTGTTCCTTCAAATGGCTGGGAGTGGCTTCCTTCCTCAGCTCCGGGCCCCAGTTCCCTCCTACGTTCACAGTGTCTGGGAGAGAGCAAGAATGAACGGCAGTACGTTCTGTGTGTGACTGCCAGGCCTGCCTCTAATCTAACCACTTGATATATATCAAATCACTTTGAAGTTACCGTTGGTGCACAGCTAGTGGCCAGAAAAGTTCTCCTGAAAGGGTTGGACTGGAAAGAGTTTAGGCTTTGAGGATTACATGGTCTCTGTCTCAAGGACTCAGTTCATTCAGAAATGAATGGCTATTTCTCATTATTACAAAACCACTCAGTGGGTTATTATGTGCCAATCCCTCGGCTAGGCTAACAAGGTTAGGTGTCCCATCAACAAACATCTTACACTGGGCACAAGACATAAAACCTTCTGTTCTTCTCAAGCCTTTTATCTCATGGTGGGCCAAGTTTTATTTGTGTGCGGGCCTCTCCATTGGCTGTATTGAATGGATGACATCTTTAATTTTTAAGCAAGGTATGCTCAGTCAACTTAAAGCTCTATTAACTAAGTCAGGAAGTGTCTGGATTATTTATGTAAGCAACAGAAATTACAGAAACAGAAACAAGTCTTGCATGTATCCTTAGACAGGGAAGTGTTGGAGACACAGCATTCATCCTGCTCCTGAGAAGCCACAGAACCTTGTGGGCCACAACAGAGCAAACAGACATTCAGGGAGTGTAGTTAGATACTTGGTAGAAATAGCCAGGAAGACTCTGGAACAATCCATCACACAATTGATGTGTAATTACCTAACAGGATACAAGGCTCTGGATGCAAACCAATATGCCTTTGTCAGGCTTTTCCTAGGTTATTTAATTTCCTTCCACAGGAGATAGGGAGATGACAGTGGTTGTGTGAATAAGAAGGAAGGAAGAGATACCATCACTAAAGTGAAACTGGCTGTTCTGTCCAACAACAAGACCTAGAGATACGGTGTATTTAGAGCGTATAACAAGCAAGGCTGTGATTGTGAGAAGGCATAGCCAGAGATTACTGCTTACCAGTGACTCAGTCAACATTATCCTGGAGACAACAGAGAAGCAGAAACCAAGGTGAGGGCACATACAGGTCTGACAGCATAAGTTATGGACTGGCTTTTACTAGCCAAACAGTCATGTAAATCCCAGATTAGGAGGCGATCGTCAAGTACTAAGTGAAGGAGCTCAGACCTTGGGGGTGAAATGTTAGTTACAGTATTCCTGGCAAAGTCATAATAAATTTATTATTGTTACTAAGGCAGAGGTTTTCTCAAAGCAGAAAGAAATCCAGCAAGGACGTTTTATGCATAGTCACTGATAAAGAAAATAGGTGAACTATCCCAAAAGGGGCGGGATTCATAACAGAATACTTGAAGTATGAATAAACACAGGTATGAATCATTAGACATGAACCTGAACAATTCTGCTAACTTGTAATACAAACAGTGTCAGCAAGTATAATGCCAGAACAGGTGGAGGCAGGAGGCTGGGCTGAGTCAGGCACTGTCCACAGACCACATTTGCACAAGGATTCCTATTTGATCTCTGAGACATGAGAGAGTATGGGGAAGAACCTAGCAAAGAAGGAAGGCAAGATACATGTGAAGGATGGAAGTAACATCTAGGAGGAAGGTCACGGCCGAAACTAAGAGTACCATAGGATGCCTGGATGTTTACTTTCAAATCCCTGAGAAATATAGCACGGAGAAGGTCCATCAGGAGGCAAAGTGGCCTTGGTTCCCGTGTCCTTAGGATACAGGGAGCAGGCAGGATAGAAAGCGAACAAAGCAAGAAGAGTCCTGAGAGCACCGGTCCTCACACTTGGGGCAGGTGGCCGGTTTCCATCTTCAGCTTCTTATTTGCCAGGTCCAGGCTGGGACAGACAACATGCATTTCTGGTAGGTTCCCAGGAGATGCCCTCCATAGCTCTGGAATTGTACTTCGAGAGACACTGTGTTAGAAGCCCTGTCCTCCATGTGAACTGTCTAGGTAGGACTGTGGTCTCACCTCTCCTGTGCTGTCTGACCCCATGGGAGTGCTGCAGGAAGCAGGGTAAAGCAGCTGTTTAGCCAAGGCTCAGGGTACAGGAAGTACCTTTCCACAGCACTAGAAGACTGACCATAAACCAAATTTAGGTGACCCTAAAGATTTAGGTGACATTAAAGTTGGGACTGACTAAAATAGCATCATTGACATTTTTTTCTGAGGGAATCAGAATCAGGATTTGAAAATGGTTTTCAAGCATTAAGACATTTGGTTAGCTAGGAGACTTGGCTCATTGGGGCAAAATGCAATTTGTCTTAGTCAGCATTATTCTCTGTTACAATTTAACTAGGGGAACAAAAGTCTGGAACCATGTCCTTAAATCCCAGCAGTTCTGTGTTCTCACTGCTCTTGAGACTTCCCAAGAGCCCGCTCCAATCTCCGAGTCATAGCATGAGCTAAAGTAAAAGCTGCTCCGTCTCTGTCTCTGTCTCTGTCTGTCTGTCTGTCTCTCTCTCTCTCTCTCTCTCTCCCTTTCCCCCCACCCCATCCCTCTTCTCCACCCCCCTCCCCGTTTGTTGGGAGTGTGATACATTTGACTTCTGTTTGCATATTTTATCCACATATATGGTAACTAACCTACCACCTCCCTAAAGGCATTAATCCGTTCACCAGGCAGGGTCATACTCAGTTTCCACTCAAAGGCCCCACTTCTCAGCACTGTTGTAGTTGAGGGCAGGGAATTCAAACCACAGAAGTAGCTGGAAGTTGGCTTTCAAAGAGCAGAGACTTCACATTGTGTCTTAGTGTATCACTCTCGCCTTGCCTCATAGACAGCGGGTGGAAATGGATCATGCTGTTTCAGACTAGGGAAGGGTGGCAGGACACATGATGTGGTATATGATGGTATCAGTTATTCTTTCTTTTTCTGGAATGGTGAAGTGCACACGCTAGTGTGATTGTGTAATAGTGGGATACACATATCCCAGTTAGATATTAAAAGCCAGAAACCACACATAAGGTTAAAGAATCTTCTAGAAACTTGGCCTATTATCAATTGCCCTGTGAATGACACTTCATTTTCCTCAGCCCACTTTCACCTCGATCCAAGTGTGGTAAATGGCTGTTCTGCTCTCTGCTGGCTCCCTACCCTCCTGCTTCTTCCTCTGTGTCCCTTGGCCCTGAGCTATACAGCAACTGGGTTTCCAGAACTCAGGCCTACCCTTTGTGAGTTCACCTCAGAATGACTGTGTGTCTCCAGATGCATTTGTGGGTCTGTATTACCTTAGAAGAAGTTCAAAGTATTCCACAGATAGTAAATTCATGTTTAGAGAGGAGGGATATGCATTTGAAGAGATAAGAGTGTCTTTTATTCTCTCTCTCTCTCTCTCTCTCTCTCTCTCTCCTTTTCTCCCTCTCCCTCCCTCGCACCCTCTATCTCTGAGGTAGGGAGGGTCTCAGTATGAAACTCTCTGGCCTAGTACTTACAGAGATCTGCCTGCCTCTACCCCTCCAGGTACTAGGATAGTCACGCCTGGTCAGTCAGTAGAGTTCCTGCCTAGGATGCATGGAATTTAATGCCCAACAGTGCACAAACTGAGCATGGCGGCATTTGAATGTAATCCCACAATTCAGGAGGAGGACGGAGAACAAATACTGGATGTTCAAGTTATCCTCAGCTGCATGATGAGTTCTAACAGGAACAGTGTCACAAAAGCAAAGAGAAGAAAAGAGGAAGGGAACACATATCACAATTTCTATCTTTAAGTAGAAGGAAAGCTCCTACGTCAATTCTTCTGCCATACTATAGTCAGTCTAAGACCAGAGGAAGTCTAAGTAAGGAGAAGATAATGTGAAGAAAGAAGGCTGGCTGTGTTGGTGAGTAAGATGAAAGGCAGGGAGAAAAACGGATGGGAAAAGCCCTTTATTCTTGGTTGTGTCAATACTAGGAGGGAAGAAAGAGACCAGCACAGAAAGCCCAGGATGAAAGGCATGGAAATGCTTCTCCCGGGGAAGCAATTGCCTTCTGATCACTATACATGACGCCAATTAAAGAGCATCGGGATTGATTTTTGTTCCTGGCTTGTAGAATCAATCACATGATTTTAGAGCTGCCCCAGCTCTGGGTATGTTGCATCTGCAGAGTGGTGCAGCCTCCCAGAAGGCACTTTGTTTTAAAACATTTCTTTTCAGTGATTAATATAGAAAGCAGGAGAATGATGGGAAAACAGAAAGCCACCTCGAGTTACAGAAATCTGTGATGTTAAATGGATTGAGTTCATGGTGAAAAATGCAGACAATCCTGATGACATGTTTACATGTCCCAGGCAAGCCCGAGACAAGATCAAGGCCTGCAGCCCATGGCTGAGAAGTTGAGGAGCGACTGCTAAAACCTAAAAATGCCTGATGAAGAACAAATGCCTCTGTAGGCTTCAAAGGACAGCTTTGCAAACAAAAAGCAGAAACACCAGAGCCCAGAGGAAACGCCCCCAAGAGGAAAGGGATATGAAGTGATGTTTGAAAAGCATCTGATTCCCTGGCAGGTGATACAGGGCAGCAGGTGAAACAACACAGGAGTTGAAGAAGCCCCTGTGCCCATCCCACCTCTGACATCAAAACAAAGGCTGGCTCTGGTCTTGAGCACAGGGAGCAGCCGCTCTCCAACCGACTTCTGCCTGGAAAGAACAGTCTTCCAAATAGATTGTTATATGGTGAGGGAGCAGGAAATGAAGCTGTATAGAATGGAGAATGGTTCGAAATGATAGCCTGTCAGTTTATTTCCCTTTTGGAATTGCCTTTTGTAATCCTCTATTCTCCAGGAAGCCTCGAGTGGACAAAAGAGACCAAGCCATTTACGTCACAAAAGAGGTCTGTCCTTTAGGGGGTGCCAGTGGAATTTGACTTTAAATTAGTCATGCAAAAAATCTTGACATTTTGGCCTTTTGAGAAAGGCCAAAAAGAAACTTGGGCCATTCCAGGATACACTATCAGTCGGGTTTAAGTAAGCACCTTAATCGCCAAAGTCCAACTCACCGCCCTGATAATGGCACTGTGTAAACCTGATATGTTCTTAGCAAGCCTCCCACAATGCTGAATTCCTTACATCATCCATCTCTGGCCTACGCTTGCTGATTACCCACTGTTGCTTGTCTGCTCTCAGTGTCAGGGATGGACTTAAATGATGGAGTCTCTGGGGTATCCGTTCTTCTGGAGAAAGACCCATAAGTGACAATTAATTAAGAAAGCATATTAGGAGACATATTAAACAGGTCAGTCCCCTCTTATCTGGGCTTTTTTTCTTATGGGCTTCAGTCAATCATGGTCTGAAAACGTTAAATGGAAAATTCCAGAAGCAAACAATTCAGAAATTTAAAATAACTTGTATTAACAGTATATTGTTAAAAATGCTCTTTTATTTTATTATGAGTTTTTACTTTTTTAACCTGTGATAAGCTACACCTTGTCATAGGTAAGCAGACTATACATCAGGGTCAGCATGTATCACTCTTTTGGGAATCTACCAGATGTCTGGAAGTATATCCTTCATGGACAAGGGGTCACTGTACTAGAGACAGGACAAGCAGGGTGACAGGACAGGGACTATCTGACAGCTGGGAATGGGGCACTTATGCTCACTGGGTTCAGGGAGGGCCTGGGTCTCAGTGACACTGGATCTGAAACTTGGACAGGCAAAGGTGAGGGACCCATTGGAAAGTTATCTGGAAGTAGGGCTGGCATCTTCTAAGAATGGACGAGAAAGGGGTGGGGTTGGGGAGCAGCAAGCCAAAATTTCCAGACCTATGCGCACACCAGCCTAGGTACCATCTGCAGAAGCCAAGCAGACAAGTGGGTAGAGGTGCTGAGAGCCCAGAGGAGAGGTTAAAGAAAGAGACGGGTTTTGGAGAAAAATTTCTGCACAGTTTCTGGCAGACCCTCTAAGCATACATTTGGTGATTAATAAATGCTTATGAGGTGACAGATTGATAATTCATGGAAAGGGCAAGTGAGGCTTTTGTTTTCTGGAAGATGTTTTGAATCTCATGGCAAGGAGTGTTCTGGAAATGCCTGTAGAATGACAGGTGCTGTGGGGGCTTGCTAAGCGTTAATTTACAATGATGAATCTTGCGAAAGCTACGGACCATTATTTCCACAGCTGACTCTTCCTGGCGTAGTCGGCACCATTGTTCAGCTGCTGGTACCTTCTGTTTATCATCCTCAGAATGCCGGTGGTTTGACTGCTGACCTGGGCATCTCATCCTCAGGATCTTCATCCCAGTGGTTTGACTGCTGACCTGGGCATCTTGCTTTGCTCATTATCACTGCCGCTTTTCTCACCCAGTCAGGAACTGCTGTCATTACCCTGACTGTCCCCAGTGACTGTCTCCCAACCTGCTCTCCATAGGTGATCTGGCTCTTGCACGTTAACTGAGTACCTGTTATGCATCAGGCACCGATGCTTGTCACATTTGTAGCAACCCTGCCAAGTGGATCTCCATCCTTGACTTTGGCTTTTGTCATTCCAGAAGACTGTGTGAGGGCTTGGCTCTAAGACAGATGGCTAGAGATCGGCAGAGCATGTAGAGAACTCCACATGACTGCAGCTGCGCTCCCCCATTCCTGGCTTGACTAGCTCTCTAGATCTTACCTGTAGAGTCAGCCTGCACCTCCTCTCACCGAGCCACTCACTGAAACTCATCAAGCAAGCGGTACTGTGGCTTGTAATTGGTTATCAAGTCAAGGCTGACCTGAGACTTATCCTGGAGTCACAGAGTCTCCTATCTCTGTCACTTTGGACATCATTTTGGATTCATGTGTGTGTGTGTTGATCTAGTGAGCTTGAGGCTCCCATCCTGAGAGATGCATAGTCTGAGAAGGGGTAAACAATTACAGAGAAAACAGAGACTATAAGGATGTAGAGCCATCCAGGCAGGGACCAGGGCAGAGGGGCTAAGAGGAGCTGGGCTAAGACTGAAGGAGGAGACAGCAGAGCTGTGTATAGAGTTGGACCAGAAAAAGAAATGTACACCAGAAATCAATATTCATTGTTCAAACAAACAAACAAACAAAAACCTCATGAGCTAGTAAACATGTTACGAGAGTTCCACTCTCTGGCCATACATACCACTGAGAAGACATTCTGTCTTCATAGATTAGGTTTCCCCAAGGAGACAGGTGCATCACTCTGCAAAATGATGTTTAACTAAACAATGTCTTTATTGGGAGCATCTAAAAGGAAGTGTGACCTCTGCTCCCAAGAGGCCAGGTGCTGGGAGGCCCAGTAATTTGGACAGGAAATCGTCACAGTTATCATAACATTGGAAGACAACAGTGACCCAAAACTGGGCCTTCTGTTACCTTTAAGATCTGCACCTGTTTTCCCCAGCAAAGCTGACCCATTACCACCTGATGCCTGCCTTACTGGTTGGCCACAGGCAGCCTGCTGAGGAACTGGAACTGACAGTCACTCTATACCAGGTTTCATGGCTGACATGGAATATGGAACTTCTGAGGACCAGTTACCTGTGGATCAAAAATCAGCTAGCAATCATCTATTTGAGCCAAATTAGTCAGGGTAGAGAGGTGAAGAACATGGTTTAAAAACACAGGGAGGTTTTATGTTTAAAAGCATACATGCACTGTATGCTTGGATGCAGCTGATGGTGAGGACTGTATGGCAGGTCCTCAACACCCTGGACGTCTGAAGAGCATCACTGGAAATCCAGGAATAGTTTCCATGACATGAGCATCTACCTATTGCCTTTACTCAAAGGAAAGTGGTCATGGTTGCCAGGATTTTGAGACACATTCATTCTTCTCTCTCTCTCTCTCTCTCTCTCTCTCTCTCTCTCTCTCTCTCTCTCTCTCTCTCTCTCATAGCCTTGGACATTCACTGGACATTCACATATTTATGTCATTTTTTTCCTTTATTAAGATATTCAAAAATGCCAATAGCCGAGTTCTTTGCCATAGTTCACATACCTGGACTATAAGTGTTCCATACATATCTGCTGACAGTGACCAATGACATTTACTGTCCTTTATGGTTTCCAGCAATGGTAATGATGTTCATCTTTGCTAGTGAACTTCTGTTATTACCTCCAGGGAAGTTCTTACTTATATTTAAAATCTTAGTTGTGTTCCAAATTTTATTTTGATTTGATCATGTATATGAGCATGTGCATGCATGTATATGGGTACATGCATGTATATGTATATGTGTATGTGTATATGCATGTTTGCACATATGTAGACATGTATGTATGGTCCAGAGGGCAATTTCAGTGCTGTTATTCAAGATCCATTTACCTTTTTTCTGAGACAGGATCTCTCAATGGCCTGGAACTCGCCAAATAGGCTAGGCTGGCTGGCTGGTGAGGAAGCACCTATTTGCCTATTTCTATCTCCCCAATGCCAGGAGTCTAAGCACAAGTCTCCACGCCTGGCTTCTTTTAGGTGTGTTCTGAAGTCGGAACTCAGGTCTGCACACTTAAGAGGTAGACACTACCAACTGTCCAAGTCTGTTCTAATTATATTCTTCCTCTCATCTCAAAGCTGCGCCCCCTACTTATAAACTCTTGCTGAAGAAACACTATATGCAAAGGAGCAGTGAGTGAATTTCAGTAGCCTATTTCATAATTCTTATTTCACTTAAAGCAAATTAACTTTTCTCTTGTGTCCATGTTACCAACCATCCAAAGGATGACACTCAGAGGAGCTGGCGAGACCGTCAGACTGCCAAGGAAAGTAGAACTCATCTTGGGCTGTTTTCATAATCAGATCTTTTCCCCTCTCTAGTGACATTCCTGAGATGAAGAAGTCTATGCTCTCTATTAAAACAAAAATTACCTGATGAATTTCAGTCCCTTTCCACAGAAGCAAAATTGTAAGTGGAAAACTGGCTAACATGTGAGAAGGTAACTGTGTGTGAGAGAGAGATAAGGTAGCTGGAGTTAGGAGGATGCACGTACTTAAGTCTTTGAAACAGGTTGAGACCCACGCAGATTACTGATGTTCCTGACGAGTCTCGGGAGTGCTGGCATGGGAGGCCCCTCGCCTCGCCGGGGCCCACAGAGAGCTTTAGAAGCTTACTGTTTCTCTGCACTGAACTCAGTACCAAAAGAAGCTTGGACCCACGGGCCTTTGGTTTGAAGGGTATTAGATGGGCTATTTACAAACTGGTCAGGATGAAAATAGGAAACAGCACTTTGATCTTGCTCTTCAAAGCTTGCTGCTATGCCAGGTGATGAACAAACCGACGCATTAAGGGGCCGGGGGAGAGCAACGGACGCTTCTGTGAGCTTGTTGGGATTTTTATGAGCGAATACATTCTGAATGCTATTTCCAGGGTCAGAACTTAGATACTTCGGGCATACAGTTTTATTATTTTTAAAATGTCAAGTAAATATGATGAAATTACAATGTTTTGCTAACTATGGATACTGGAAATACCCAGGAATTTAGCAGCTTCGTGTGTTTTCTGGAAACATTTCATAGCTGAGCACATTAAAAAGAGCCAAAGCATGACGGTTTATACCTGGTCACAAGTCATAGGCGGAGAGGTCAGAAGCCCTAGCAGGAAGGCCTAGCTGTTGCTTTGCTAAACGGGCCATGGTCACCAAATTGCCTTCTAAATAGCTGTGTATGCCCAAGGATTTCTGCTGCTGCCATCTTTGGCTAGAGAAGCTTTTTTTTCTTCTTTTTTAAATGGGGGGGGGGAGCATTAACTACAGAGACTCCTAACTGATCAGATTGTTAAATGGAAGAGATTGGTTGAATGCCAAGCCATAAACAGGGCACCCCTATCAGTCCCTACAAAGCTCAGGTGACATTGCTGGCTGAAGAGAGGGTAGCAACAATGAGAGAGCAGGACTCCTGACCTCATGGCATCTGGGATTGCCTGCACAAGACCTCAAGAGCTACGAGATCAGGCGTGTCAGTCTTCTGTCACAGAGGGAGAAAGTGCTCAGGAGGCCCCACCCACCTCTGAGGATTCATGGGTAGCTAATGGTTGCTAGGAGAGCTAGAGCCATCTTGTTTGGTACTATGTTGTAGTTTTCTGTAATGTGCCCATACTCCCATGACCAACCCTGAAGAAACTTCCTGGGACACACCCATACATGGGGGTGGAGCTAGTTGCAAATAGGAAGGAGGTTAGTGGAATGGGGACAAGATGAGATATGGGAGTGAAAATATTACAAACATGTATAAAGAGTCACAGTGAAACCCGGAATTGTATTTAATTAGCATATGCTAATAAAGAATCCTGAAAAGAGTCAGAACCACTGTAGCACAAAATGAGGCTATCACATGTTTTGCAGCATTTACAAAGGGTTTTGTTTGTCTATGCATTTGTTAAAAATGTGAGACATTCAGTTCTCAGATTGTAAAACCAGGTATTGAGATAACATGCAGTCTCAGTATATAGTTATGAAGATATTCAATTTGGTGACACTGTGCCAAACGTTAATAGAAATCGCCCCCCAGGAAACCTGAAGTCCCTCCAGCATCATCCCACTGAGCTGCCAATTCATCACACTTAACAAGGTGTACTGGAGAGAGCTGAGTACCGACCTCCCGGGGACAAATGATCCTCTTGGGACGAGGTGCCTCTTGCTGCAGCTGATACACTGCCAAAAGAAGAAAAGATGATTATAATTAGGAAACCGCACTGCCTAAGCAACACACCTTCACATATTCTCAGCCAGGTTCAGCCTCAGGACCGCAGATTAAAACACACACATACACACGTACACACACACACACACACACACACACACACACACACACACACAGAGCAAAAAACCACAGAGCACAGACACATTCTTCAGACTGGGTGAAGTCAGAAGTCAGCTCATTTATATGGAAATTAGTCACTGAATGCAAACCAGCAAAATTGATTTTTTTTCCCTCTCTTATAAAGCCAATTTAGCTTCATAATTGTTGCTGGTGATGTTCATTCTATGGCTTTCTTGGGAGACTAGATACAGGTAAAATGCTTTTGATTATTTTAGAGATGAGTTTCTGCTTGTGAGTACCTGAGGTAAGGTGGTATAACAGGATCCCTCAATTTAAATGCTGACGGCTCCTGACATGGCTAGAGAAGAGCTGGTACCAGAGACTGTCATTGTATTCTGTGAGTGAAGAAAATACCAAGCCTCTGTGTCTCTGTTGCTCTGTCTTCTTTCTGTCTCTCTGTGTCTCTGTCTTTGTCTCTTTGTCTCTATTTCTCTGTTTCTGTGTCTCTGTGTTTGTCTCTCTGTCTCTCTTCCTGTCTTCTTTCTCTGTCTCTTTGTGTCTCTGTCTCTCTGTTGCTCTCTGTGTGTCTATCTCTCTATCTGTACATTTCTCTCTCTCTCTCTCTCTCTCTCACACACACACACACACACACAAACACACACACACACACACACACACACCCCTCTCACCACAGATTCCTATTCATCTGACTAAGTCTCTTTTGCTCTTGCCTGGACGCTTTCGAATCTTAAGTAATAACTATCTGAACCGATTTAAATGACAGGCTAGTGCCCTAAATAGATTTTGTTGTTGTTTTGTTTTTTAGTTTTTGTTTTTGTCAACTCAACACAAACTAGGGTCATCTGGGAGGAGAAACCTTAGTTAAGAAAATGCTACCATATGAGATTGGCTTAGAAGCAAGTCTGTGGGACCATTTTCTTGATTAGTGACTGAGAAGGGAAGGCACAGTCCACTGTGGGTGGAGCCACCCTTGGACTGTTGGTCCTGCAGAGTATAAGAAAATACTCTGAGCAAGCCAAGGAGAGCAATCCATGGAGAGCAACCAGTAAGCAGCACCCCTCCATGGCTGCTGCCTCAGTTCCTGCCTCCAGGTAACCACGACATGTAGGCCAAAGAAGCCCTTTTCTCTCACGCTGCTTTCCTGGGTGTGCGTGGTATTCTGGGGACAGTATGCATGAGGCATGCACCAGACAGGTCACTGCATAGAGCACAGCTCCCCCAGACAATTAACTAGGATTTTTCAGACTAAAATGAGGGATTTTTCTTCTGCTGAACTAATCTGAATTCCTCTCTCCCTCTTTTTTTTGTCTTTCTTTTCTGCAGTGCCAGGATTCAATGCAGGGTTCCCTGTCTCTGTAGGCAGGCATTCTACACCTGAGCCAACCCTCACACGACCCTCTTTAAGGGAACATCTACCCTATGCCAATACCTCAGATGCCACAGCCATGGGAAAAGATGTTGAAAACAAACCAAGTTAATCGTATATGCAGAATCTTGAAGAAGGAAAACTAATTTTAGATAGAGTCTATAAAAAGGTAAAAACTACATTCTATAAGGTATTTTTTTAAAAAAAAACACAGTAATACAGCTACAAATTTCTAATTTAATCTCAGTCTGAAAAATAAAGCAGAGGAATCTTAAGGAAGAGGCACACAGTTGTAACTATGGACACGGAGACTAAGGCACTTCATCTATAGTTACAGCTTCCTGTGCCTTCAGCTCATCATGGTTGCTTTCTTACTCAATTAAGTATGGATTCCACAGCATCAGCATAGAGCAAACTAGGTACTGTTGCCCAGTTGGAATCTGCTTTATTTCCAAGTGTGAGGTGCCCACATGTGTGTGGCACCCAAGGGAAAACACACCCATGTATGGAAAGACAGCAGAGCCCAGCATGACTTCTTTGCTCAGAGACACCAAGAAAGAGAAGATGGCTTTCCAAACAACTGAGTCCCACCTGGAGGGAAAGCCTGCAGGTCCTGATGAAGCAGTGCACAGAAGGGGGCGGGGAGGAATAGCGGGCTGATGCACACGCCAGTCTCAATCCCAGCCTCTCAGCTTTCCTCATACTTGGGTTCTTCTCTGCCAGGCCTGGAGCTGTCATCTCTTGTTCCACCTACTCGCTGACCGTAGGAGATCCCAAGACTGTCTGCAGGTTCCATTTTCCCTCTCTATTCTATACACACTGCCCTCATCAACAGTTCATGTTTGAATTACATTTACAAGGCTCCATCATTACATAGAACCCTCCCTGAAGTACGAAGCCATACCCCGGCCTCCTAGAGGCTCAAAGGGTTCAGGTTCAAGAGTTGGGTATTGGCATGGTGCGATGCTCCACACACCATGCTCTTTTCTTAACCAAGTTGATTTCCTCTCTTTTTGCAGATACACAGTGTTTTCCCTTACTTCAATCTTCTTTTGTATGGATGCATCACATGTCAATTAAAAAGCTTATAGCCTATGGCTTAGGCAGGAAATAGAAAGCAAGACATCTATCTATCTGGGAGGCAGAAACAATTCTGGGATAGAGCCAGGCAGGAGATCCACTTGGGAAGATGTGAGGAGACAGATGCATCATATCTGAGCATAGGTAACCAGGCATGTAGCAGAATGTAGGTTAAAAAAATCAGTTTATCTAAGTCATGATCTAGTCGAAAAAGAGCCTAACTACATGACTAAGGTATTTGTAAACATATATTGAGTCTGAGTCTTATTTCTGAGAGCTGGGGCTGGGGCTAAAAACCAGGCTAAATAACTACAGAACCTAGCAGATATTTATAGAATATTTCACAAAAAACATAGAAGAATATTCTTTCTTCTCATCACCTCTAGGAACTTTCTCCAAAGTTTAACACAATAGTTGGTCACAAAGCAAATCTCAACAGATATAAGAAAATTAAATAACATCCTCTGTCCTATCCAACCATTGTGGATTACAGCTGGATATCAACAGAAGAAATCTTACAAACTCACAGAAACTGATCTACTCAGGGCCAAGACAGAAATAAAGAAGGAAATTAAAACTTTTTAGAACTGAATGTAAATTAAAATACAACATACCCAAATTCATGGAATACTGTGAAGGTGAGTCTAAAAGGCAAGTTCATAGCACAAAGTATATATATATATATACATATATATATATATATGTATATATATATACATAAATGTATATATATATACATATATATATATATATATATATATATATATACATAAATTTGGAGAGATCTCATATCAGTAAGTTAATTATTAACCAAAAGCTCTAGAACAAAAAGAAAAAATAACGCCCAAAGGAATACCCAGCAAGAAATAAACAAGCTTAGGGAATATTGAAATCAATTAAATAGAAGCAAAGAAAGAAAGAAAGAATACAAAGACTTAATGAAACAAAATTGATTCTTTAATAAAATCAGTAATATTGATAATCCCTTAGCCAAATCAACTAAAATATGGAAAGATCAAAATTAATAAAATTAGAGATAAAAAGACAGACATAACAACAGATACCAAGAATATCCAGAGGATCCTAAGGACATACTTTAAAAATTTGTAGCCTACCAAATTAGAAAATCTAAAAGAAATGGATCAATTTCTTGGTATATACTATGTACTAACGTTAAATCAAGACCAGACAAGCAATTTAAACTGACCCACACCTCTAGTGAAATAGAAGCAACACTTTAATGTCTCCCAACCAAAAAAGCCCAGACCAAGATGGATGTAGCATAGAATTCTACTAGACTTTCAAAGAAAAATTAATACCAATATTCCTTAAATTATCCCATAAAATAGGAGCAGAAAGTATGCTGTCTAACTCTTTACGAAGTCACAATTATCTTGATAGCTAAACCACTCAAAGACAAAACAAAGAATTACAGATCAATCTCCTCTATGAACACAGATGTAAAAAGTCTCAATAAAATACTTTCAATTCAAATCCAAGAACATATAAAGATGATCCATCATGATCATGTAGTGTGCTGCTTAACTTTATAAAAATTTGACACAGGCTAGAGTAGCAGTTCTCAATCTGTGGGCCAATACCCCATTGGGGGGGGTCACATTAGATATCCGGCTTATCAGATGTTTATACTACAATTCATAACAGCAACAAAATTATACTTACAAAGTAGCAATGAAACAATTTTATGGTTGGTGGTCACTACAACATTTGGAAATGTATTAAAGGGTTGCAGCATTAGGAAGGTTGTGAACCACTGGGCTAGAATCTCTTGAGAGGAGGGAATCCCAACTGAGAAAATTCCTCTATAAGATCAGGCTGTAGGCAAGCCTGTAGAGCATTTTCTTAATTATTGATTGATGGGGGAGACCCATTTTATTGTGGGTGGGGTCTTCCCTGGACTGGCAGTTCTAAGTTCTAAGAAAGCGGACTAGGGAAACTATGGGAGCAAGTCGGTAAGCAGCACTCCTCTGTGACCTCTGTGTCAACTCCTGCCTACAGGTTCCTACCCTGTTTGAGTTCTTGTCTTGTCTTCAGTGACAGACTAAGATATGGAAACATAAGCCAAATAAAATCCTTCCTGCCCAAATTGTTTTGGTCATGGTGTTTTGTCATAGCAATAATAACCCAAACTAAGACAAGTAGGATCCATTCCAGAGATGCAGGAAGGAAAGCACATGTATGTGTATGTGCATGTGCATGTCTATGTGCATGTGTATGTAACCCACCATAATCACATGGTCATATCATTAGATATGCATTAGATTTAAGCATTAGATGCAAAAACAAAACAAAAAGCTTTGACAAAATCCAACATCCCTTCATGATAAAAGTCCTGGAGGAAATAGGGATTTAAAGAACATACCTCAACATAATAAAGGCAGTTTACAACAAGCACGCAGCCAACATCAACTCACATGGAGAACAACTCAAAAGAAAATTCCAACTAAAATAAGGAACAAGATAAGGTTTTCCACTGCTCCATACCTATTCAATATAGTACTTGAAGTCTTAGCCAGAGGAATAAGACAACCAAAGGAGAGCAAGGAAATACAAATAAGAAAGGAAGATTTCAAAGCATCTTTATTTGCAGATGATAACATAAATGACCCTAAGAGGTCCACCAGGAAATTAATACAGCTAATAAACACTTTCAGCAAAGTGGCAGGATACAAAATTAACACACAAAATTAGTATTTCTCCTTTACACAAATGGCAAATGGACTGAGAAAGAAATCAGGGAAACACCACTTTTCACAATAGCTTCAAAAAATATAACTTGTGGGAACTCTAACCAAGCAAGTGAAAGACTTGTATGATAAAAATTTAAGACACTGAAGAAGATATTAGCAGATGGGATTTTTTCCCATGTTTATGGATTAGTAAGATTTACATAGTGACAGTTGGGATGTCAGATAAATGAATAAAATTAATTAATTAAAAAAGATTTATACAGTGAAAACAGACATCCTACCAAAAGCAATCTACAGATTTAATGCAATCCTCCTCAAAATTCCAACATGATTCTTCACATAACTTGAAATGACAACTTTCAGCTTCATATGGAAACAAAATCCCCAGGAGAGCTAACATTTTAGCTTGAATGATAAAGGAACTGCTGAAGGTACCACCACCACCACCACTACCACCACCATCTCAAATTATACCACCATACGACTGAGCTATAGTAATAAAAACAATAAGTTATTGGCATAAAAGCAGTCATGTTGATCAATGGAATAGAACTGAAGACCCAAACCTAAATCCACATACCTACAGACACCTGAGTTTTTATAAAGGAGCCAGAAATACTGGGGAAAAAAAAAGACATCTTTTTTTGTCAAGTGGTGCTGTTTAAACTGCATGGCTGCATGTAGAAGAATGCAAACAGACCCAGACTTATCACCCTGCACAAAACTCAACTCCAAATAGATCAAAGACCTCAACATAAAGCCAGATACACTGAATATAAGAGAAGAGAAAGCAGGAATGGTGTTGAACTCATTGGCACAGCGAACAGCTTTCTGAACAGGACACGGATAGCACAGGCACTAAGAACAATTAATAAAGGGACCTCATGAAAATGGAAAGATTCTGTATGGCAAAGGGCAAAATTGTACAGGCAAAGTGGCAGGTTACAAAATAGTAAAATGTTTTTATTGTTTGTTTTGTTGTTTTATTTTTATTTTAAGCAACTACACATTCCATAGAAGGCTAATACCCAAAATATATAAAGAACTCAAAAAACTGAACATCAGAAAAACAACACAAGTAAAAATGTGGTGGAGATCTATACAGAATTCTCAAAAGGTAAGACTCATATGGCTGAGAAACACTTAAAAAAAATGTTCAGCATCCCTAGTCACTGGGAAAATGAAAGTCAACACTACATGAGATTTTATCTTACACCAGTTAAAATGGCCATAATCAATTAAAAAATGTGACAACTCATGCTAGTGAAGATCTGAGGTAGAGGAACACTCATCTATCTGTTGGGTATGCAAACTTGTACAGTCACTATGGAAATGAGTGAGGCAGTTACTCAGGAAGCCAAAAATAGATCTACCTCAAAATCCAGATATATCATCTTGGGCATAAACCCAGCATCCTATTAAACAGACACTCTGATTAACCATGTTCCTTGCTCTATTCATAACAGCCAGAAGCTAGAAACAGCCTAGGTATCCATCAGTAGATGAATGGATAAAGAAAATGGGGTGCATTTACACAATGAAATATTACTCAGCTGTTGAAAATAAAACTATATGCTGAGATCCTATCTGCTTTTATCTGTAATAAAATAAAGCTGTTGAAATTTGAAGGTAAAGGGATGGAGCTAGGAAAAAAATCATGTTCAGCACGGTAACCCAGACTCCAAAAGATAAAATTAGTATGTATTCTCTTACATGTAGAAGTTAGCTGTTAAGTCTTTGAAAAGCAGGCTACAGTCTGCATAAATATAGTGGTTTCGTATATAGTAAGAAGCTAGGAAGGATGGGAAGGATCTCCTTAGGAAGGTGAGATAGTAAAGAGAGTTATGGATGGATGATGGTTGGGAGACTGTGTTGGAGAGTCAAAGAGGGAGGGAGAGAAAGATGGGGAAGGACTAAGGGAAGACAGCAAAACGTAAGGCCAGTAGAGGGGACGTATGAAACCTACTCAAGTCAAAGCTTCTTAAAATATACACATATATGAAAGAAATCTAAATGGAATCACCAAATATCAAGGCAGCAAAGCTCTAACTAGACATCTCTTTCCACAAATGAAACCTCTGGTTCAACAAAGGGTTCCCATGGAAACCCCCAAACAACTTAGGCTATTGGCAAAGTTATTTATTGATTGTCCTTTACAATCTGGTCATAGTTTCTATTGCTGAGGGTAATCCCTACGTAACTCACTGAGCACAAATAAGCTAGTGACTACCTAGAGCCTTCACCCCTACTGACCAGTGTTAACGGTACTAGAAGGTACTCTGCACTCTACCAAAGAAAGGTGAACAGCAACCCAGGTCCAAAGTCATGGATCCACAATGGTGACCTACCTACATCATATGCTGCTGCAATAGAGGCACCGAAGTTGTGGGAGTAACCAACCACTATCTGATTAGAATTAAAGCCCACTCCATGAAATAAATGGAACCCATACTCAGCATTGTTTCCGTGCTGAAGAAGCTGAGACTTGACAGGCCAGGGATACAGGATCTACTACTGTTATGTTTATGGAAAGTAGCAATAAAATGACTTCCAATAACATCCTTCAGTACTCATAGATCAGTGTCTTGCTCAGCCCTCATCAGAGAAGCTTCTCCCTGTAGTAGATGGGAACAAATACAGAGACCCACAAGTGGACAATGTGCAGAGTGACACTGGATTACTCAGACTCCGTTAAACCTGTGCTCTCGGGGTTCAGAAAAATCTATGGAAGAGGAGGTAGAACACATATAAGAACCAGTAGAGATGTAAGACACTGGGGAATAAAGGCCTTCTGGACACAATAGGACTGATACCCATATAACTCATAGATACTGAAGCTGCATGCACAGGTCTCAAGCAAATAGGATCTCAGTACCCTATCCCTAACCCAAAAGCCATCTTCAAGAAAAAACCACAGGCAAAAGAAAAATTAGTTTTCTGCAATGCAATCTCACTGGATATACAAATACCACTTAAGAGGCAGACATTGTGCTGTGCAGTAGATGACTAACACAAAATGAACTCAGTAGTATTGGAGATATTTGTGTGTGTATGTCTTATAATCTTTTAAATTCAGTAGTATTGGAAGGTTTGTTTTGTTTTGTTGTCTTATATTCTTTTGTTTGGGCATTAACCTTATGGGTCTTTTGCTTATATATTATGGTTCAAAAAAGAGCAAGGGGGCATACAGTACACAGCCAGACCCCGGTATGCAGGTCTTCCTCGCCTGCGGATTCAATTAAATACTCACTGAAGACATTTGGGAACAAACTGTGCCCATACTGAGCACATATTGCTCTTTCTCATGAGTGCTCCCCAAACACTTGGGAACCTATTGTTTACACTGTATTTCATATTGCATTTGGCACTGAAAGTCATCTAGGGTAATCTGACATCCATAGGAGGCTGTGTGTGCTGCACATGAAAATACTACATGATTTTATAGTAACAACTGGAGCCAATCCTCAGCTTTAGCATCTACAGTAGGCCTAGAACCGATGTCCCACAGAGAGTAGAGGTCTGCTGTATCTACACACACACACACACACACACACACACACACACACACACACACACACAAATACACAAGACAGTTTCATTGTAAGAAAAGGATAAAAGAAATAGTCTGTTTGTATTCATTCTTGCTTATATCTTTATAAATAAGCTCTGGCAGGAACAAGGAAGTAATGAAAGAAATTGCCTTTGAGAAATGAAAAGAGAGAGAGGACAGCAGCAAGATAGAGCTCCACATGAATACCTTCCTGGTGCCTTGATTTGGGAACCACACATCGGTATCACTTACTGAAAAATAAGAGAAAGGTTCTGAGGGACAGAGTCAGTAAGAATGCTTGCAGAATGCAGAACATGAGGGCAAGCTGGCCATTGAGAGAGAAACAAGGATTCTTGCCATCCTTAAGACCCCAGGGAGGCTACACAGGAAGTCCCTTTGTTCACCTTGTACCAGCAGGACACTAACTTCTTGGCTTGCTCATGGCAGGATGAGGCTGTGAGAGAGGACAGTGTAAACCACAAAAGCTGTTCCCCGTAAAGCCTCAGCAAAAGTCACAGAGGTTCCCGTCCAAGTGGAATCGCAGAAAAACTCCCCTCTCACCTCTCTTCCCATTGTCAGTGCTCCCTGAAGCCAACAGTTCTCCTGGGACTTGTGGGGACAGCTCTGTGAATACCTTCTGTGATGGAGGAGTCTAAGGAGGGGCGCCTGTCACAGACTAGAGAAGTCTGAGCTAAATGCTCTTTTGCAAGTCACATCAGCAAATGTATGAGCATCTGCTAAAGTTCCAGGCACTGATGTCAGCATTATGCAGAGTCTGAGAGGATGAATGGATGCAGGCACAGAGAAAGGAAGGGCTTACTAAGATTAGCCTGCCAGTGACTCCGGACAACACTTCTGTGTCTTCACAAAACCCAGAAAACACAACTGGCTTACATTCTTGCCTTACAGATGTGGAAAAACAGCACAGAGAAGATAATTATCAACGTGAGGTCACTCAGATGAATGATGGCCTTTTGATTTCAAAGTCCTGGTTTACTTGTTCCTGCACCTCAGGCCCTTTGTACTTGCTTCATCTGTGTGACTCTTTCCTGAGACATCTGGATGTTAACTCAGTGCATCCATTCAGGTCTCCACCTCAGTCTTGGTGTCTCGGGGAAGCTTGGCAGCTGTGCCCATGCAGAACACCCCACTCTGCTCCTTCCAGCAGCTTGGTTTCCTCACAGCCCTCACTACCATGAATACTATTAATAGATAAAAACAAGTTTTTATTTCTTGTATTCTATCTGTCTTGACTACGGTGTGGGATCACGAGGCCAGCCACTTGGCTCTGTGTGCTGCATTGCTACCAGTACTAAGAAGAGAGAACTTGGTGAAGGGATGGCTGTGCGTTCAAGGTGAATCTGAGGGAGTCATGTTACAGACACACAACCACACGGGACAAGAGCTTCAAGGACTGGCACCAGGGGAAGCCATTCAGCTTTCCTGGGTCATCAGGGTAAAGAGCCATGGGTCTCTCTTAGAGGGACTGAGGTGGGGGTATCCACAGGTACAGACAAAAGGGTGGAAGGAAAAGGGAGTCTCATTTGAGAAAATGTCTGTGCCAGATTGGCCTGTGGGCAAGATTGAGGGCATTTTCTTCTCTTTTGAAAAAAAAATCATTTCTTTTATTTTTGGGATTGTGTTGCAGGAAATATTAAAATGAATTTCCAACTCTCCACGCTCCTGCTTCTCTCAGCCCTCCAACTCCCCAGTGGGACTGGAGGGCGGGCTTTCCAAGCTCCGGTGCCAGCAACTCTCTCCAGCTGGCCCCCACATGGTCTGACTCCCTAGTTCCTGGAGACACTAGTTTCCTCTCCACCATAAACTCCTGTAATCGGTGGTCCCACGTTCCAGTAACCAAGTAAATCAAAACTCTTGAAGCTTATAATTAACCAATCAGACTTATGTATCAGTAAATTCTCAATTTACAAGATGCCAATACAATAATTTCAGAACCAATTGATAATGACAAAAGTTTCATCCCAATTATTCTAACCTTATGATATCATAACTACCTGTGGCTGGTTACAGCCACGCTGGTTCACGTCCACCTCCATCTTGGCCTTTCTCCTTCTCCTTGAGATGCTCTCTGTCTCAGCAACTCTTAGCTCCACCTCATTTACCCTGCTCATTTTCCCAATCCAATCACAGGCCTCCTGCTGCCCTAATATTTTTAGTGTGATTGGACAGGGAAAATCCTGTCACATATCACCCTTTCTGTTTAATTAGATTTAAAAAAAAACTTTCTCTCAAAATATAAATTGAGCACAACTATTACCATTTTGTAACTTATAAGGGATAAGATAGACCTAACACCCAGTCCATCATTTTTGTCATTAAGATAGAACAATGTTGTTTGTCCTAGCTTGAAAGACTTATAATTTTACACCTGACTTATGTCCTGGTTTTAGATTGCATGCCATCTGAAAATCATCCTCTCAAATCTTTTCTCTCAAAGTAAAATAACCAGAATTGGCTATGAGACTATGTAGTTTTTCAATCCTGTCAGAAATCCAAGAATGACTAATATTACCTGAAAATATGAGAAGCACAAAATATAGCTTCGCAAACTTAGCCAATTTATAGAGACCACTGATCACCTTATACTTCAAAATGTTGGAGCATCGGTCTTCTGCCTTCAAGCCCAGGATCATCTGACAAACCTTAGAGAAACAGGAAATTAAGGACTAGCCTATTCTGTCTTGGCAGAACTAATCTGTAAATTGTGTCCTATTTCTGGACAGTATTATGTCTGTAGATGAAATGAGGCAATTCTTGCCTAGTGGCTGTCTTGCCACAACTGGAGCAACTCCATAGATGCTTAATTTCTTCTTTGAATCCAAGACAAGGAAAGCTGTCAGGAGCAGACTAGTCTCAACAACAAGCGAATAAATAACATTAAATAACATTAAAAGTCACATTCTGTGGATTTCTGATGTTTTTGAAAACCAACTATCTATGTAAAGTAATCTGGACCCTGTCATTCCCCTCTCTGTTGTTCCCTCAGCTCTGACCCTGTAATGGTCCCTTTGTATTTTCCTGTTTTCTGCAATTACTACAAGCTACATACTCACATGTGAAATTTAACTAGAAGCCTCAGATAAGAGAGAGCCTTGTCTTTCTGGGTCTGAGTTATGTCACTCAATATGACCTATTCTATTTTCTATTCTATTCTATCTTCAACATGATCTAGTTTACTTGCAAAGATCAGAATTTCTTTTTTTATGGCTCAAAAATATTCCATAGAGTACATATACCACATTTTCATTTCCTATGAGTCAACTCTACTGGTTATAGGGCATTTAGGCTGCTCCTATTTGCTACTGTGAATAATTATAACAACCATGAATATGGTGGAACAACCATCTGTGGTATAGGTCATCCAGTCCTCTTGGCATATACCAACAAGTTGTATACCTGGGTCATGTGATAGATTTAATTTTGGCTTTTTGAGACTTCTCTATACTAATATCCAGAGTGACTGGACAAGTGTGTGATCCCACCATCAGTGAGTGAATGGTCTGCTTCCCCTCATCTGTTGTCGGCTATCTTGTTGATCTTGCCATTCTTGCTGAAGTAAAACAAAATCTCAAAGTTGTTTTGATTTGCATTTCCCTAATTGCAAGGATGATGAACATTTTTGGGGATATGTCTTAGATGCTGTTGATTAATGATTGATATGGAGGGCCCAGTCCACTGGCACTACCCTTGGGTAGGTGGTCTTGGGGTGTAAAAAAAAGCAGGTCAGGAGCCATGGAGAGCAAGCTAGTAAGCAGCATTCCTCCATGGTCTCTGCTTTAGTTCCTGCCTCTAGATTCCTGCTTGAGTTCCCGTCCCCAACTTCCTCAGTGATAGAGTGTGACTATAAGCTAAATAAACCCTTTCCTCCTCAAGTTACCTTTGGTCATAGTGTTTATCACAGCAACAGAAAGCAGATAAGGGCACTGTCATTGTTTGGAACTTGCTGTAAATCAGAATTTCTGGCCTGTTCTCATTGACTCTTCTAAAAAAATTTCCTCCAGGGTTTACTCACTTGTGCTAACAAAGCTATAGCTCATTGCGAAGACACTGAAAGTCACACAGACAACAGGACTAAATCAAGTCTCAAATCTGGATATCCAGGTCCAAAGTCAATGACTTTCTAGCATAATTGCTGGAAAAGTCCCATGTGGGTCTGATCCCATTAGAATTTACTGGAAGCTGTCATAAAATATAGATTCCTAGTCTCTATTCCTGACACAATTCACTCCACGAATCAGGAAGGAGACTTCAAAATCTGTTTTCTTAGACCTTTCCAGAAGATTCTAGAGCATATCCAGGGTGGAGGTACTATCCTCACCTCACCAAAGGGGAGACCAGGCAGGGGCCACTGGGAAGCAGGGAAGGGGGAAGACAGTGGTTTATTCACACGCAGCAGATATTGTGAAAGTGTGCAAGATGAGGGAATGAGTTGAAGAGGACCCTGAATGAGAAGGGGTTGGGACACTGTTGGTGGAACTGAAGGATGGTGCACTTCTGGACAGTGTGCTTGATGTCAGCAGTCCAGATCCTGTAAACTCTCCCTCTGGGGCACTTGGCACTTAAGCATAGAGAAATGCAGGCTCACCAGCCACACACCTGCAAACAGAAGCTCCAGGGATAGCTTGGAAGTGGGAAAGTCTCCTGAAGCACAGTAAGCCAGGGAGCACCTCCCTTCCTGGTCCTTCACAACACACATCATTTTCTAGTGGCCCTGTTCTCAGCCAGAAGGTCTTCAGACTCCTAAGGCTTCATCTATCCTCTCTGAACAATGGAGTTTGCCAAAATGGAAGGGAAGCCAATGTACCACTTGGGTCATGTGTTTATCTCTCCAGATGCTGACATAAGAGTCAAACAAAAGCCAGGCAGCTTTCAGTAGGGTCCCATACATCATTTGAAGGGTTAGCTCATCAAATACCAATGGGAATAATACTCCAAGGCACATTTAAGGTATGAAATATGTCACAACGTCTGAAAGTGTTACTTCCTGATTTAACTCAACAAACATACTTCCCAAGAAAAATGCAAAAATGAGTGCCACTTTTAAGGTGTTTCCACAAGCAGAGTGGTGATATGGTAGCATCTACTTCTACAGCAATGTCCCATGCATGCTGGAGGAGGCCCCTAGCCAGGAGAGAATTCTCCCACTGGGCCAACCTGTTTGGCAGTGGTGGAAGTCACGGAGGATTGTGGAGGTAGAGAAGGAATACCTCGTTTGAGAAAGCTAATGTTTTATTCTTTCGTAACAAAAGTTGACTTACCTTGTCAACACAGGGATAAGTCAACATGTTCATGTGGGCAATATGGGGAAGGTCATGCATTCAGAGTTCTGAGTCCACTCAAATGCAGGACTTAGAACTGAGATGGATGGATCCTAGCCCTCCAGATTGGGCTCTGTGGTCCACTCCCTTCTAAAAGTACTGCATCTAGCCAGTGGATCATGAATAAGCAGTACCACCCTGGCCACTGCCTTGTCTTCCCTAGCTGTGAGCAGCAGGTTACTGGTACTGTAGATGCCTTCCTGGTTCCAACCTCACCTCTAGTTACCATGTGAAGGCTTTGCCTTGCTAATAAAATATTATCTTAAAATTCACTGCTTGGCCAATGGCACCATGGTAACCCAAAGACAAGGCTTGCGGGGCCCCAAAGCAAGAAGCCAGGTATCTGTGCACATAAGCAGGATCTAAGGAGTGTGACAAATTGCACACAGGCTACTTTTATGACTCACAGATTGGGATAGGATCAAAGAACAACTGCTATCATATTCCTGTCAGGGGATTTGACTGTGGCAGTTCTACAGATCAAGGGTGTGAGGTTCCAAGCTCCTATTTAGAAAAAGTGGCACAAGCTCTGAGTGCCCGACCTCCCACAGGAGGAGGGCTCCTGGGAGATCTGTCATTCCAGCATTGACTTCATGGTTGCTTTTTGGCCTCTTACTAAAGAAAATCTCAGAATAGTCCCATAATGGTTGGCTTTTGAACCTGTCAGCTCCAGGCTCACAATTCACACACCTCTGACTTAATATTCAAATGTGGCTTCCTTGTTAGTTTTAAGTGAATTCAGAAGTGGCAATTCTTTTAGGCCATTAACTCCAACACTTCCTCAGTGACTTGCCTGCAGTTTTGTGGGGTTGGTCTTAGTAGTTGAGCTCCAGATGTATGGTGTTTAAGGATAAGATCATCCCAAGGACATAGCTAAGCAAGTGATAGTGTTTGTCTCTAAGAGGATAACAAGATCTTCTAATCCCATAAAGAAATGGACAGAGAGCAGAAGTTTGGGGCCATCATGTAACATTGGGCTTTCTCCAGTCAAGTCCTGGTCTTATATATCCTTATAGCTCCACAGCTTCTAGTACACTCTCCGGCTTCAGACAGGGCCTTAACATGCCCTGAGTGAATGAATGACTGAATGAAGGGACACCATCCATACACAGTTGGAAAAGAAGATTTCTAAAGATCCTTACTGCCAGATGTGCATGACTGCTGTTCGTGGCTCCCTCCCAAGCACCTGTGCACTTCTTCCCCCTTCCCGTGTTTCTCTACATTTTCTGATCATGTTTTTTACAGGATTGATTCCAAAGTTGATGCTGATCAGTTTGGGAAAGTTAGCAGTTACCAACACCTTGACCACAGAGATGAAGTCAGGAATAGGAAAATGAGGTTGACGAGGGCTAAAATTTCATTCTGATGTTTTTTCTTTATGTGCTAATAAATGGGTGGTCTCTTGGCCTGATGTTTCTGAAAGCGGTGCCAATACCCTCGGTGGTATTGGGTCTGTATGGAAATGACATGGGAAGAACATGTTAAAATCCAGCTGAAGAAAAGTGGAACTCCCCCCAGAAAAAAGATGGGAGTGTAAAGGGTCATGTTCCAACATGCCTCAACATGCCTAAACATGCCCAAAGCTGGAGTCTCTGGTGTTCTTAAAGTCAGTCTATGTGACCACTGACTGGAATATTCTATTAACTTGCAACCAAGAACATTATGTTATGCCCAAGTTGCAAGGGCTCGCAGACCACTGAGGAGCCAACTGTGATGTAAAACACATAAGGGTCTTTATCATGAGCTCGCCAGCAAGTTCTCTCAGACTCTCACTGTCACATCAGGTCAGAGTGAGGTCCTGAGTTTAGGGGTGCAGGGTATTTATGTAGTTACAGAAAACTTGGGGAATTTCCATATGGGTCAACAAGTTAATATTTTTAAAACTGCATTTCTGGCATAATCCGCAGGAACTGAACACAAGAACAAAACCACCTGACAAATAGGATGGCTAAGTTATCTGTTGTCTGCAGGATGTCCTAAGTTAATCCATATGTGCCTTAACCCTGCCATTGCAGCCTGACTGGTTGTTGCTAAGGGTGATGGGTTGCCACAGGATGTTTGCTCAGGAGGACTCTGTGATTTTCTTCCTGGAATTAGAGTTTAGCCCCTGGTCTCACACAAAATAGAGTTTCTTCAAAAATGGAGTTGGTTGGGCTTTACAATTACAATTAATGATAAAAGAAAAACGAATTTCTTAAAGTCAGTCTTCGGGCCTAGACTACGTTTTTGTGAGGAAAGACATCAAAACTGGGTCCAAAGCTTCTCGGCAGCATCGGACAGGTGGAAGCAATGGCAAAGCAGAGTCACTGAGAACCAAGATCAACTTTTCATTCTCTTTTCCAGACTGTGGGTTTATATCTTGTCTCTCACTAGCCTGTACGTTGCAGGTAGACCACATTATCTTCATCGTTGAATTTTACCCTTTATCATTAGGAATACCAGACATGATGATGGTTGCTTCAGTGATGTTAATGCTGAGAGTCTGATGGTGCAGGGTGAGCCTGAGAATCACGAAACAGGAGGTAGTTCACAAGGGGACCAACACCTGCAAAGACTGCCTGGATCCACAGTGCCCAAGAATCTCTTTTTAGTGATCTACTGTAAGGCTTTGTTCAACATGGCTTTGGTGTCCTGTGTGTGATATGTCCTTCATTTTTTTTTTATAAATTAATTCACTTGGGGGCTCTCAGTAACAAATTCTATTAGTCTGATGTAATAAAGAACTTTGTATACACCGCTAAGTTTGTATTAAATAGCTCAAACTTTCTCCTTCTGCAAGAAAGGTTTTACGATTTTAGATCTAAAAGTAGAATTTCAACCTAACAGACTATGGTAAAATTGATATTGTGGACATGTAGTTAGCAATGCTCTCCAAGCTTCCTTAGATATAAAAGTGCTTTTAAGAAATAAATTAGGTGGCCCAAGGTCATTTAGAAAAAGAGAGAAGAATTTGAGTCAATGGCTTGTATTTCAGTTAAGCTCCCAGTAGTGGCATTTGTTCAGTAAATATTTATTGGGCAGTTAATGTACACATGGCAGTGTGCAGTGCCCTGTAAGGCAGGAGCACCCGACATCTCTTCCTAGGGATATTTTGTTGATTTACTGTCAGAGTACTTCACACTCCATTAGGAAACAAACAAACAAAAACATCCAATTACTAAGTCATTAGCACTGTCTTTTAAAATCGAAGATGGGAAAGTAGAGGCCTAGATTGGAAAGGGTCCTTAGAGACGCACACAGCCCCTAACTTCACAGATGGGAGAACAGACTCACGTAATAAAGAATGAGGTGGTCCTGCATGTGCCTGCACACCGAGATGAGGGCTATATATCTGCAAGGAGAACTAAGTTGGAGAGTGCCAAGGGCAATGAAATCCATTAGACAAAACAAGTGACAAAGGCCTCGGTAGCCAGCATGTTTTTAAATTTTTAAACATGAGAGGCATATGTCTTACAAGCTGACAGAAAGCACACACGTCAGGAAGGGGAGGTGGACTGTGCTGTGAGGCGGGGGCTGTTTTGTGTATTATGGGAAATTCATATCTCAGATTAACATAGGGTTTATGTGTACAGTGTGTGTTTGTGTGTGTGTGTGTGAGTGTGTGTACATGTGGATGCATATGTTCAGAGGTCAGAGGTCAATGTCAACTTTCTTTCTTGATTATCCTACAACTATTTGTTTGATTGTTTATTTGTAGAGACAGAGTGAACCTGGAGTTCACTGATTAGACTGGCTGGCCAGCAGGCTCCACGAGTCCTTCTGTCTCCACCCTGGAGCTAGGATTAGAGTCATGGGCAACAGTACTTTGCATAGGTACCAGGTTCTGAATTCAAGTTCTTCTGCTTGTGAAGCAAGTCATATGCTGGCTGAGGCCTTTCCTTAGTCCCTTAATGTTCAGTTTTATGCACCTCTATATTATTAGAACAAATATGTGCACATGTGTATGTCTAATGTAATATACTCTCTAATCAATTTATGATAGGAATACATATAGAGAAATGTTTGTTAGGTGATGTGTGCTCATACAAACATCAGAATATACTTATATAAACCTAGATGGTGCAGTCATGCAGGCAGATGTGCTGCAGACCCATGTTGATGGCATATGGCATCATAGGTCAGGTCTATTTTTGTTGGAGGTGCCATTGTGTGACAAGTGACTACAGTGATCAGCAGACAGACACATACATGGAAAACCTGAGACTTTAATTTTTGAAACAGGGTCTCATCATGCAGACCTGGCTATTCCAGAACTCACTGTGTAAACATAACTGGTCTCAAACTCAAAGAAGTCTACCTGCCTCTACCTTCAGGGTGCTGGGATTGCAGATCTATGCCACCGTGCTCAGTTTACCTTTTTAAACAAGTAGGAAAGGAGTCTTGCAGGCTAAAGCATTTGGCTTGCCTCTAAACACCTAGACCTCATGCCTGAATGCCACCCACCCCTTTTGGAGAAGCCTCTGCCCTTGATAAGCTGGGGTTTCCTTATAGAGGAGGCAGAGACAGCAGTGGTGCTTATTTATCAGGGGTGTAGTGAGAACCTAAGCATTAGCAGCTCAAAACCGAGGACTGGTCCTCAGTGGGCAGCAGCAGCAGCAAGGCAGCATCAACCGTGATTCAGAACTTATGATTGCTAACTAGCAGTGAGCCTGGAGAAAGAAGCACCTGCCCCGGCCATGATGGGCCCATCCGGCTATAGTTCTTCCTTCTAACAGAGAATTCTGGGCCAAGCATAGTACAGGATGCCAGGGAGAGAGAAAGAGAGTTGGAGGTAATAGCCATTACCCGCCTTCCTGACAGGAGCTGCTGGGTGGCCGATGCTCAGACATGATCTATGCTTCTCAAAAGTCACCCCGAGTGAACACTGCGTGTTCATTTTTCAGCAGTTCATGTCAAATGCTATTACAGCCCTGGGGTGACGGGCAAAGAGCATAATTCATAGAAGTCAATACATTCGCCCTTGCTGACCAAATGCACACAAAAAATGAAAATATGCCTCCAGACTGAACGTCAGAAGGCTCCCCTCTCTTCTGGAACATTCCTAAAATGGGTCACAAGGGTCAGTGGTTGTCAGAGGTTTGGGGGGGGGAGAGTTAACCCTTCTCTGACAGAGACTGACAGAGCTAACCCTCTCCTCAGTGCAGAGAAGACTTGAGTTTGGGCAGGGGGTACTGCTTATGAGATTGCTCAAGTGCACCACACCCCCAGTCAAGAAGACAGGCAGTTAAAGACTTGCGGAGATTTTTGCAGCATTGGTACTCACAGTATGATTTCCATATTGGAGGCTGGTATTCCTCAGCATCTAGGATGAAGACAGAGAGAGAGATCACATCAGACTGCATGTCAACCTGCCAGCCCATGTCTTCCCCTGAGGAGGGACAGCCTGTCAGCTGAACTCACATCCAGCCCCAAGGGCCTCACCACTCAAGAAAAGAATAGTTTCAGGCATAGAGGCAGAACGTGCATGGACCACTTGTGGACACATCAAGAGTCCCTTTGGATCACTTCTATGACAGAATAAACTGTTTAACAATTTTCAAAGTCCAGTAAATAAAAAAAAATAAGTAATTAACTTGATTATACTCTCCAGTGATCCTTTCAAATGTATTTACTCAACTCGGCCTAAGAAACACATAATTTATCTCACAGCTTCCAGCCAGATCTTTAGTCCATTTATTAAGACACGAGGATGCAAAGTGGCAAGCATACAATGTTAGATGTGGAAAGTTGTGCAGTCAAAGCCACCACACCCCTAAAGCCCTGGTCCTGACAGCAGAGACACTGATGGTGCTATTGGGATTACATCAGTTACTTGAATTAACTCCAGCATACAACTTAGAATATTGCCAGAGTTGCCCAGCAATTGCAAGTGTCAGGTGAATCACAGTCATGGAGAGGACGAAGTTGTTCCTTTTCACCCTCAGAAACAGGCAAGGAGAAGCAACGGCTCCTACAGCTCCTGGCCCGTGGTAGATGGCTGGGCCTAGTCTCTCTTAAGGTTAGCTCACAGCTCTGAGCTTAAGGAAGCCCGTGCCAGCCTACACAGTCAGGGAGGAGAGTTTGTCCCAGGTTACTTGTGGCTCAGAAGGAAGCTTGGGTTCTCTAATTTTTAGCACCTTTAGGTAAATAAACCCTGTCGGGTGCTCTCCACTTCAACGATAGCTGCCTCGTCCCGTCCTTGTCCCTGGGCTTCTGTCCTATTAGGATTTTCCTAATTTTGGAAGGAATATATCATTTGAGACAAAAATGTACTATTAATTGATCAATACTGACTCCAAAGTGATAAACTTTCCCTCCAAATCCTAGTCACTTATGCTTGTTTGGCTTAAATTAATTTATTTTTGCAACAAATATCTTTTTTCTTTGCCTCATCACCTCTCAGGGCCCAAAGATCATTGTGTACACTTTAGAAATTGGGGTACAGGAGAGGACAGTTTGTCTTGTGACCAGACAAATGCTGGCATTAACTCTTTAAAAATTTGTTTCATATTTATTTATTTTATGTGTGTGAATGTTTTGCCTGCATGTATGTATGTGTATCACCTATGTGCCCGATACCTGCAGAGGTCAGTACACAGTGTCTAACCCTCTGTTATGGATGATTGTGAGCCACCATATGATGCTGGGATTTGAACCCAGGACCTCTGCAGGAATAACCAGTGCTCTAAACCTCTGAGTTACCTCCACAGCCCGCTGGCATTAACTTTTAATACCAAGTAAGAGATCAATGTCTCGCCGGGCGGTGGTGGCACACGCCTTTAAAACCAGCACTTGGGAGGCAGAGGCAGGTGGATTTCTGAGTTCGAGGCCAGCCTGGTCTACAGAGTGAGTTCCAGGACAGCCAGGGCTACACAGAGAAACCCTGTCTCGAAAAAACCAAAAAAAAAAAAAGAGATCAATGTCTCATAATAATAAGCTAGCTATTAACCTAAATAGCTGGTTCATTTCACCCTATTTTTTTGTACCACAAATCAATGTTAAATATTAGCATGAATAGTTATAAAATACTTTTTAAATCAAATAAATCAACTTGCCAAGTTTACAATAAAATTCTTAAACCACTCATCCCATACCTCATCACCAGGAAAGGCAGGTCCTATAGGCTCAAATGTGTTATCATCTCCAAAAATACTTTTCAAAGATAAATAAAAAGCAATACAGGCAAGTGTATACACATATTTGGGCATTCACACATACACAGGAACACATACAGATACATATGAAGTTAAATCCCTGAGACACTACCTCAGACATTATAGGTAGGGAGAAAAACTACCTACCTGTAATATCTTAGCATTTCAAGAGACATTATTCTATGAGGTAAGTACAACCCCCAGGCTAGATGTGGTCAAACTATTCAGTACCTAAGCACTACTTTCTCTAGATTGAAGGGAGATTCAGAGGCAGAGGAAGGATCTCCCTTGTGTGGATACAGTCCTGGGCGTGGCTTAGATCTGCTAAGATGTTCTCATGCTAGTTTATATTAGACAACCTCACTATGACAGGCCTGTCCTGAGAACAACTTAGAATGGCGGTTCACCAGGTACAGCCTCCCCATTAACTTTCATTCAGGCTGCCCGACTTGCTCGGTAAACATTTTTCCATTGCACTTGCTTCCTGATGTCAAAGTAGCTCGGAGATGAAGAAAGCTTCCCAAAGAAACCGAGGATCCCAACAGGCCCTGGCCAGAATCTGCCAACATCTTCCCCCTGTGTGTAGAATAGCCTTCATGGTGGCCTGCAGGATCCTGCTGTGTGAAGCCTGCCTCCTTCCCCTGAGTACACTGCATGCATTTCCCAATCCCACATCTCACCCTGCGACACCAGCCTCTGTGTTCTTAGAACAAATAATGCCTTTCCGAGTCTGCGCCTTTGCTCTGTGGACTGTCGTCATAAAACGCTCCCTAATAGGTCTTGGCATGGCTCATTTGTCCCATCATGTAGGGCTCAGCCCAAATGTCACCTCCTGTGGGACTTGCCCTTAACCCAGTCCCTCTCGTATCACACAGCTTGATTTTCTTCATAGCTTCTATTACCATAGAGATTGTTTATTGATTGCTTTTTTATGACTGGGTCTCACCCCCCTGATTGTCAAACTCCATTAAAGCAGGAACATTGTCTCACTTAGCATCACCAGACCTTAGAAAGGTGCCTGGCTTATACCAGACCTTCAGAAACATGGCAGAGAAACACTGGTGAGCTTTTGGGGAGCTCAGCAGTAACTCCAAAACCTAAAACAAAAATGTGCTAAATAAATGAATACATTTATGAGGCCAGGAGAGGTGATATATGCCTATAATCCCAGCATTCAGGAGGCGGAAGCAGCTGAGGGTATCTATGTGTTCCAGGCCTGATCTGTAGAGTGAGTTCCAGGTCAGCCAGAGCTATAGTGAGACACTATCTCAAAAAAATTATAAATGATCTCTCAGGGTGCAAAGCCTTCTTCAGACAAGCATTTCTTAACGGCATGAAGCAGAGAGATCCTTTTTGCCTCCCATACCAAGTGCTAGCGTTTGATGGAGATTCAGTAAGATACTGATGATGTGATGATGCTCCCAAGAGAGTGCTGCATAAAGTCCCCTGATGCAGTGGGCTGCTATTAGAGTGTCACTGTGATGTCACCCTGTCCAGATTCTTCCCAGGTGGCTCACGGCTATTGTCTTCGCTCTCTCCACAGCCATAGACTGTCTCCATTTTCTCAGACCTGGACCCTGTAATTAAGTACCAGGGCTGTTGTCATGGAAGTTTCTTCTTTCATATAAAAGAATTCAAATTGAGAGGCCATTTGTCATGCTTCAGTGGAACGACTATAATTATCTAGCCTTTGAGACATGTTCCACAAACCACTGCAGTACACTGCTCAGTGGCCATGGTCAAGGGACAGCGCACACGATAATTTTAATATGTCATAACAAATCTTTAGTTGCCTTCAATACCACCTCACTAACAAGAGAGCCATTTGCACTGACTGCACCCAATACGTGTCCATGGTCGACTTCACTCTTAGATCAGTCGACACTTTCAATGTATCTTTTTTCTTCCTTTCCCAGATAAGTTCTCAGGAATCTCAGGAAGCCGTGATGAAGCATGACCTGGAACTTTGGATCCTTCCGCTGCTGCTGGGGTTACAGATATTCACTACTCCACTAGGTTTCTGCGAGGAACCTATATCTATATGCTAGATAATGTGCACTTTACCAACTTAGTTACCTCCATAGTCCCAATTTCTCTTTAAAGCTTTGAGTAGCCCTTCAAGGTCACTTAGTTTTCCCTTATTACATGGCAAATGGGTGAAAGGAGACACAGAAGTATTAAATGGCTTCCTCAAGGTTAAAGCAAGTTAGAGGCAGACGTGAGCATTGGTTCTCAGGACCTAGATTTATCTATCACTCATTCTTGCCAGGCAGGCTCTTCCAACTTACATATATTGAAATTAATAAAATGATACTTCCATATAACAGATCTATATCTTGATTTTTGTGAAGCTTGAAAGGAAAAAAACAGGGGCGGGGGGGGGAGGGGGAACGTTCCACTGAGTCATGGTGGAACAGTCCTGGTTCTGTGTGTATTCCCCATGCCCAAGGTCCAGGGCAAAGCCTCTGGGTGAGACTGTCTCGATTCAACAGCCCACTCTGCCCTTCACTGTGAGACCTTGGGTGGGTTATCTAATCTTTCTGGAACACAGTTCTTCAACCTATCCAAAGAGAGTGAGAATGCACCCCAGCATAAAGCATTATGGCAATGTGTATGAAAATCTTCTTATGTGTATTAAAAAATTAGTCTGTAAAGAGAAAAGAACTCTGTTTTCAGGTCAGTACAGCCAGAGACGAGACTGAGGTACACAAGGAAAGGGTGAGAAAAAAGTAAAGGGGCCAGGGAGAGGGTTCAGTGGATAAAGGGGTGTGAGAGAGTTCACAATTTTAGAACCCACATAAAGCTGGATGTGGTAGGAAGACAGGAACCCGAGAGGAGAATCCCCAGACACTTGAGGCCAACAAGTCTGGCTTATGAAGGGTTGGACAAGAGATTCCATGTCAAACAAGGTAGAAAGTGAGTACACACCAAAGACTGTCCTCTCACTTCCATGGCACAAGCATGCTCTCCATCCCCAACAAAACACACACCAAGTACACACTAACACAGACAAAGATCCTGAAAAATAAAAGTAAAGAATGGACCTGGGACAAACTGTGAGAACAAACTAGAGATGACTACCAAGTCATCTCTGCTTAATGCTATCATTCTCTTTAAACCAGGAAAACATTCCTGACACATTTTTACTAATAAAATTACAAAGCAATCGATTTCTTACCAAGGAGAGGATCTTTCTCTCCTTTTTAGATACCATTCTAGTCTGTAGACTACCTATCAGAGCTTATAGCAATTTTCCTGCCTAAAATTCCAATTAGTAAGATTACAGACAAAATTTACAACCTCTTGGTTTAGTATTCTAGTGTGTATGAGTCTCTGTTTCTGTGTGTATGTGTATATGCATGTTCACATGAGTGCACATGTGTGTGGATGTATGTGTATGCATGTACCATGGAGACAGAGGTGACCTTTGAGTGCTGTTCCTTTGGTGGTAACTACCTTGGTTTTGACACAGTTTCTCACTGGTCTGTAAGGCCATATGGGAATGTAAGTGTGGGTTACCATGCCTGGCTTTTTAAAGATGTGAGTTCTAGGAACCAAGCTCAGATCGTTTTGCTTGTTGACTGGGCTATCACCCCAGGAATAAACAAGCAAACAAACAAATCCCTATGTCCAGAAACACAGAACACCGTTATACCTGGTATTGAATGGGTAATCCTACTTTTTCTCTGATTGCTTACCTCCATCTTGTAATTCTCTGTTTATGTTCATATTGCTTGTATAAAAATGAAAAGGAATGCGAAATAAATCTGTAGGTGTGCTAGGCTTTTTGTTGCTGCTTTTTTTTGTTTTTTGTTTTGTTTTAATGCATAAATAAAGCATCACCTCAGAAAGAAGCGGCTATGACAGAACCAACAGAAACAGCTCTTACTTGACACAGACAGCATTGGTGCTGATGAGGAAGAAGGAGGGCGACAGAAGGAGAGCACAGAGCCATGCCTGCTACCCGGCCCAGCTTGTCAAAACTCTGTGACATGAGCATGAATCAATCATCCAAGACAGGCTGGGAAGCAGCTATCTCCTCTCACTCACATAGGATAAAAGTGGAAAAAATATATATGGATGCTCAGAAAATGATTCAAACCTTAAAAAACAGGTAAGAGGGCCAAATGAAATCATCTATAAAGAATGTGAATAGTATTCTGAATAAGAATGGGGAATAGAAGGAGAGGGGAGGGAGGGGAAAGGAGGGGGAGGGGAGGGCAGGGACGGGGAGAGCAGAGGGGACAAGAGAAGGGAGGAAAGGGGAGACTTGAGAGAAGGGGAGGGAAGAGGAGGGGAGAGGAGAGGAGAAGAGGGAAGGGGAAGAGGAGGGGAGAGAAGGAAATGGATTAAGGGGACCAAAGGGTCCAAGTAAAACTTGGACGTGACCTTGAGGAAGGCGTACCTGCTGAGGACCTGGGTATTGAAGATGGCATAGCCATCATGGTTTTTGAGGAAAACAGATTCTGGGTTGAGCCCAGAGAAAGCTCTTCAGTATGTAAAGCAGCTTGGGGGGCAGTAAGGGTCTTAGCATGTGTGGGAAGACACCAGACTTCTAGATGAATTGGACGGCAAAACTAACACTTGTACCAAGAGCTCACTAAACTTAGAAGTAATGCTCACTTACTGTTGAAGGTAGGAAATGCAATCATCTAAAAATATTAAAAGTTTTAAAAGTCATTTTAAAAGTCAGGGAAAATGTGCCATTAATAGATTTATTCGTGTGAATCTTTATAACTTTTGCTCTGTGAATAGTTATAATAAAAGTCTTTATTATATATTTTATATATAATATAACTACATATATAACTATATATTAATATATGATTCCAGAGTTTTCTTTTTGAATTTTAATGTTATTTTTCTTACTTGCTTTGCTTTAAGGCAAAGTCTCTTATAATCATTACTCCTTCTATCTCTGCTTCTTATGTGCTGGGACAACAGTTACATGGTACCATACCCAATAGCTCTGGGCATTGTTTCATAGGTAGGCATTTGTGAGTGTGCATGTGTGTGTGAGAATACACATGCATATATGTTTCTTCTTTGTTCATATAACTAAAGCTTGGTCTCAGTGTATGAGCTTTCTAATGTGCAAAACATTTATTTATGTACAATTTCCCAATAATAGACATTCCTTCAACCTTTTGCCGATGGAAACAATGTTTTAACTAAACATGTGTCATTCAAGGAGTGGAACTCAGATGAGTGAAAGGTCTATGTGTTTTTATTTCAAAAAGGTTTTGTTTACAGAAAGGTTTATAGAAAACATTATGCTAACTGGAAACCTCAGAAATATGTGCAAGAAAGCTGAGCTTCCTACACCCCACAGGCTGGTGTCTGAGTTCTCTACACCCCACAGGTTGGTGTCTGAGGTCCTTACACCCCACAGGCTGGTGTCTGAGGTCCCTACACCCCCACAGGCTGGTGTCTGAGCTCCTTACACCCTACAGGTTGGTGTCTGAGCTCCCTACACCCCACAAGCTGGTGTCTGAGGTCCCTACACCCCCACAGGCTGGTGTCTGAGATCCCTACACCCCCACTGGCTGGTCTGAGCTCCTTACACCCTACAGGTTGGTGTCTGAGCTCCCTACACCCCCACAGGCTGGTGTCTGAGGTCCCCATACCCCCACAGGGTGGTGTCAATCTGGATCTTATTCTGTGATGCCTCTAAGACTGAACAGAGAAGACTGCATTTGCAGAGCACCAGATGGAGACACAGGAAGCTCTATTGGAAACATGGATGTGACCTTACGTGAAAATCCACGAGTCCCAGGTGTTTTGTCAGCTGCAGCTGGAAGGCTGCATATCCCAAGACTTACAGCTCTAGGACAAGCCATCATGGTAGAATCACCAAGGAGCAAGTGTAAAGGAATTTGGGGACTTACTAATGAAGACAAATGAAGGATGGCATGTGTTCTACCTGGGTAAGTGACAACTGAAGAGGAACCCTGTAAACATCCAGGAGAGCCAGTTTCCATCCCTTGGCTCAGTGGAGAGTGACAGGAGAGGAGGTAACATTCCTGCCAGGCTTTGGAAATGAGGAGTCCAGGATGCGTTGGTCCAGAGAATGATCTAATAAGGAAGCTAGAGGAGACCTTCCTACCCCGAGACAGTTTCAGATAAAGCTGTGTATTTGCATCAGGGAAACAGGAGGGTTGGGTTAGTCCCACCTCCCCATTCCCCTTCTCACAAATGCCAGCCCTCCACTGCCACTTTTGATTTATTGATGCACACATTTGCAAATGGGCTGCAGTAGGCTTCTTCCAGAAAGTTGGGTGAAAACGGGTTTTTCAGTCAGTCCCGGGGCAGCCACACAATGAGAAGGCACTTCAGGGTTTGTAGTGTGATTAGCTTAAAGGGTCCAGAATCGGTTGGGATCTGAATGAGAGCAAAGGACAATAGCAGGAGTGGGGTGATGCCTCTGAGTACTGCAGTGTCTGTGACAGGAGTGGAGTGCTGCCTGTGTACTGCAGTGTGTCTGTGACAGGAGTGGGGTGCTGTCTCTGTGTACTGCAGTGTCTGTGACAGGAGTGGGGTGCTGCCTGTGTACTGCAGTGTCTGTGACAGGAGTGGGGTGCTGTCTCTGTGTACTGCAGTGTCTGTGACAGGAGTGGGGTGCTGTCTCTGTGTACTGCAGTGTCTGTGACAGGAGTGGGGTGCTGCCTGTGCTCTGCAGTGTCTGTGACAGGAGTGGGGTGCTGCCTGTGTACTGCAGTGTCTGTGACAGGAGTGGGGTGCTGTCTCTGTGTGCTCTGCAGTGTGTCTTCAATGGGGCTCCCCAAGCTTCGGAAGGTTTGAGATGCATGTTAGGCCACCGTGCAAACCACAGCAGCTAAATGGTGCCAGACCCAATAAACCGCTGCAAAACATTAGATGAGAAACTTTCTTGCTAACGCTTCTCACATGCACAGGTTCTCTGCACTGTCCTGAGAAACCAGACCTTCTGTGCTTTCTCTTTGAAAATGGTTTGGGGAAAAAAAATTAGAGTAAGAAATGAAGGTTTTGGTGTACATCATCTGTGGAGCACAATAGGTGTTTTTTGTTTGTTTTTTAATTTGCTTTGAGATTATAAAACACATCATTTTTCCTTTCTCCATCATTCCTCCAAATCCTTCCACATACTCCTTGCTCTCTTTCAAATTCAGGGCCTCTTTTATTAATTGTTGTTACAGGCATGTATGTGGATATGTACAGATACATATATAGTCCTAACTATAACCTGCTCAGTCTGGGTGTGATGTTTCTTCACTGTATGTTTCCATGTGGTGTTGGGTAGCCAGTTGGTGCACTCTTCCCGGGAAGATTATTGCTCTCAGCATTCCTTAGTTGCCCGCAGTTCTTTGTGTGGGCGTGAGGCCTCCTTGGGCTTTTCCCATCACCCACCTTAGTATGTCTACTGCTGTTGTCCTTGTTCTGCTCAGGTTTTAAGCAGTCCTGTTGGTAAAACATTATGGATATAGCTTTGGTCATTCCTAGGAAACCCAAACCCACAGCAAATTCCCTGATCCTGATCCTCAGGCTCCTACCATCTTTGCACCTCCTCTCTCACAGTGTTCACTGAGCCTTAGGTTTGGGGGTTATTTTGTAGATGTATCAGTTGGGACTAAGCTCTACAACTCTGAATTTTGACTGGTTGTAGTTTTCTGTAACGGTCTCTGCCTGTCTCCGTGGGTTTACTGGAATGAGCTCTGCTTACAGAGAAGAGTAGATGAGGACAAATTCCTGTAACTTGCCAGAATTTTCTAGATCCTTAGGCTGGGCCGGAAGATGAGCTAGGCAGCGATGATGAGGTTACACAGAGCCCTGAGCTGGAGTCTGTGGTCACTAGAGGGCACTGAGGCCACGTGGAGCTTCTGGCTTGGGCCACTGATGCTGCACACTGAGCTGTCCTGAGAGCCTTCCCTTCAGCAAGGGCTTCCTGAACAACTAACCGGAGGTCAGGTTTGGTTGCACCAGCACACAGGAGAGAGGGGTGGGAAGCTCTATGGGAACTGCTTGTGGTCCTTCCTTCTCATCTCCTCTGTCTCCCTTCTTTTCTCTTACAGCTCAGCCACACTGGCTTTGCTCCTGGTCCTTGGATGCATCAAGTGAATGCGTGTGCCGTCTGCCACATGACCAGCTTTCTGGAGTCTGGGTCCTCTAGACACTCTCCCCAGATCATGCACTGACTCTCTCTCATTCCTCCCAGGGCCTTTGCTGTCTTGAGGATGTTTGGCTGTATACATGACATGTGAATGTCTTTGTTTAGTTATCTCCGTATACTAGTGACCACCACACTGAAAGTGAGGGCCTCCTTTACCTTCTTCTCTGCTGTCTATGTCACTTTTAGCCTACTGGGTCTCTTTCGTGAGCTTAGACAAAGATGTCTGACTCGGGTAGGTGGCCTGGTAATTGAACAGAGCCTACACTTGGACAAAGTGAAGACGCTTCTGCTAGGGGACATGGATCTCAGCTATAGCTTTGTAGCCAGGCTAGGAGGTCCCACACTGACTTGGGTACAAATGGTACATTTTGAACTTTCCTGATTACTGTATGCTAGGACACAGCAGGTACTCAGTCAAGTTCTGGCTTAATGAAAGTTAGAAACTCGTACAATCCATGTGAGAAGGATGACTACAGTGCTATTTCACAGACTTTGGAGGGGGAGTCTAGCCTGGGTCATTCTGTTCTATCTCAGGCTTGGGTCAGTCATCTCTGACTTTGAGTAGCCCTGTCCAGGGCCCTGCAATAGCAGTCACAGAGGAGTATTATTTAAATGCAAGAATTAAGATCCTAGAGAGAAGGATGAGAAAAGGTAGCTTCTGGTACCATAACACACTGAACCTCCTTGAAGGGTCACTCAACCACCTAGACACGGAACACAACCTCGACAGGGACTGCCTTCTGGACAAACTGGCTGGTGGAGCATGACGCACAGACAAAGGCATGGCCTATGCCCGACAAGACACAAAAGACTATGCGGCCTAGCCTGCTAGCTAAGGCAGATGCTGATATGGAAGGTGGGGCCCCAAAGTGGCTAAAGATAAACTTAGAGAAGTAAATAGGACTCAGAAAACCAAGAATTGGAAGAAGGAACTAAGTACTCTTTGCACTGATGGGAGGGAAGAAGTAAACAGGGAAGATGCAGGACCCAGTGTATTAGCTACAAAGATTATTGCAGTGTGGGTGTGAGGCTGGGTTAGAGAGTGGAGGAGGGGAGTGAGGGAAGGTGAATGGCAGTGAGATCAATCAATCAATCAATCAACCAACCAACCAATCATGTGAACAGACTGAGCTACAGCCATATCAAGAAAATGGAGGAAATTAATTTGACAGATGTTGAGACAGTAAATGAGCAGGCTTGGGATAAGCTGGCTCTAAGCAGGGAAAAGAAAAGGGACACGGTACTGGCCTGGCAGAGGAAGGAGAATGGCCCACAACGTTGGCAGTGGGAAGGAGGGTGACTTCTTTCCTACAGCTGGGAAAATCATGGGAGAAACAAGCATGGAAGATGGCAGTGGCCCTCACTTTCCACTGTTAGAAAGAGGCAATGATGGGACAGCCAAGCGAACACATCTGAGAGGCTCGCAGTACAGACAGGAGCCTGGGCCTGCGTGTCTATGAAGGGAAGTTCACAAGCAAACGGTAGCTGCAGACAACGAAGCGGCAGGGATGTCAGAGGGTCAACGCTCAGTGCATGACAGGTCTCCAAAGAGCCTGGTGAGAACACAGCCATGGAGGGAGTGAGAAGGAAATGAGCAGAGAGCAACCAGAGGGGAGAGAAGACAGGGCAAGGCAAATCCACTCAGAAGGGGAAGTGGTGAGAGGGGTAGAGGCTGCTCCGGTGAGACGAGCCTTGCAGGGAGGCAATGCTGCAGCAGCAAGAGGGTGTGGGAGGGGTGAGGGTTGATGATCGCGGGTTAGATAGAAGCCGCAGTGTGGCGAGATGAAGGGGAAATGGAAAAAACAGAGCACAAGAGTGGGAGCTGTGGCGGACACAGAGACAAGCCATGCCAATAAAGGGGGCGAGGGTTTGAGGTCCAGGAGCACCAACCCTCATTACCTTTGCCAAACCACTCCTGTTCTCTCTTGCCCCTGGGGGCCTCTTCCCACCTAGTGGCTCTGTTCCTACAAAGTGTAGACTTTTCCCAGCCCTGTGCAGCTACATTCCTGGTAGGTGATCTCCCTCTTTGCCATTACATGCTTCTTTCCCTGCTACTTCTTCAGAGGCAGCCAGCCTCCGCTCCGTCAGCCTGGAGAACCCTCTCCTTCCCCGCTTCCCTCCAGAAGTTGCCTGCCTCTTTACAAATTCCGTTCACCAGAGGAATGTCTTCCTGGCTTTCCTCCAAATCCCTTCTGGGCATTCATTTATTCATTTAACAAATATTTACCTAGAGCTTAATGGCCTACTTGGCACAAAATATTACACTAGACATGGGTACAGATAGTAAGGCAAGATGCAGAACGCAGACACTGGAATCAGCTCTGTCTTCAATTCATTCATAATCTATCCATCTATCCATCCATCCACTCATCTGTTCCCTCAATAAGCATTGCCTCTCTGTTTGCTCAACTAGCCTCTGGCCACCTGTGCATGTCATCATAACTTGAGATAGAAGATGACAGGACTGGACTTAGGATGCTGTAGGGATGAAGAAGAGAAATTCTTTTAGCCAGTTTGTTCCTTGGTATTTGTTTTTTTGTTGTTGTTGTTGTTTGTTTGTTTCTGTTTTGTTTGTTTGGTTGCTTGCTTGCTTTGTTTGTTTCATTGGTTTGTTTTTGCTTGTTTGTTTTCTCAGGAGGTTAGCTCCTGGCTACAATGTACTAAATTCTCATAAAGGCAGCTGTTAAGTCACAGCCCTGGTACTGTTGCTACTGGGAGGCAAAGGAAGACTTTTTTACCCATATTCAGAGTCAAAAGGTCCTGAAGGATTAAGATAGGAAAGTAGATTAAAGATCTCCCACCAAAAGTAGAATGTTTTCAGTCGCCTGGCGTATTCCAGATTCTGGTGTAGGCTCCTTATGTGTATTATCTTAAATATTTGGAATTTTCCAGAGTTGTCTCTCCACCTGGTCATACATCCATATCCACCTGCCCATCTAAACATGGAGCCAGCCAGTCCCCTTTAGAGGCTCCCTGAGTTTATGTCATCACGTGAAGCTGCGGGTGGCTGTGTAGACCCTGTGGCTGAGAGCGAGCAAAGGTTGACCAGGACAGCTCCCAGTGGTAAAGACTTAGGTCCCAGAGAGGAGCAAAAGGAACTTCAAAGAGATGAAGCCATTTTCCCACGGTCATCTGGGTAGTGGAATGTGGAATGTAAAACTAGATCTTCTTTGCTCTCCAGCCTGTTGATTTCTCCCTATGGCCTTTAGTCTCTCAGAAGGCTCAGCCATGCAGAAGTCAATATCCTTCTGGTCTGCCGCAATCATACAACATGGCTTGACTGTTACAGAAAATAGCACAGAAGCAGAAAAATCCATGACGCTGTTCAATTTTCTGCCATCAATTAGAATAAAATGTGAAATCATACTAACCTTGTCTCTTTCCCTCCCAATCTTCCTTTATCTCTCCTTCCTTCTCCTCTCCCACACATCCTCACTCTCCTCATCAATCCGGTTCTTCCTCAAGGGACTTCAGTGTCCCTGAAGGTACCAAGTGTCCCGTATGGCTCTCCCAGGCCTCATCGTCAGGACGCCCTCACCCTACGCTAGGCCAGCTTGTGGACTCACCACTCACTCAGAGCGGATGACTCTGAGTTATAGCGGTCATTCCTCACAATGGACCACTCACGTAAATTGGTGTGGTTAATATAATTGCAGTAATTCATACCAAGAACACTCACCCATCAGCAGCCGCTCACTCACTCTGACCCAAGCCCGCCAGATCACAGTTCATCTCTCAGGCTGGAAGCAGAACTGAGAATTTTGCCAGCTTGAGAAGGACTGAGTCATCCTCTATATATGGATCCTAGCTGGGGTTCCAGAGCTTTTGTTCCTAAACCCACAGGATACTGTGAGACAGCAGTGGGTGTCCTGAGCCTTCTCCTCTCACAGTGTATTGGGGGATGCTCATATTCCTTCAGCCCTCACCCACATGGGCTTCATTCTCCTCATCTGCCCTGAACTATCATCCAGGCGGCATGGTTTACTTCTTACCCTATTCTTTAAAAAAAAAATTTTTTTTATTATAAACTCTACTATGGTGGTCAGACTTGGCAATGCCCCTGGAGATATATGACCCAGGGTTTGCAATATACAAAACAGTTCTGGAGGAAACTCTGGAAAGCTAAGACTATGCCTACAAATAAGATGTGGGTAGCTTGAGGTCAAGAGAGGCTGCGAGACTTGGTCTTTCTGATATATCCTTTAATTTCATTTGAATTAAAAGGAAATAGAGAAAGAAAAGAAAGAATAAAACAATGGAAAGGATGGAAGTAGAGAGGAGGGAAACTTGCAAAAGTTGCTTACAATTATACTCTATTCTTGCAATTGAGGCTGTATCCATATGATATTTATTAATTTCTGTTAAATATATTTATTAAGTGGCCCCTGCAGGGGAGTAAAGTTATCATCAATTAAGATAACTTCAAATATATTGGTATTTTATACAACATAATTGGGCTCAGAACAAAGTAAATGAGTAATCTAATGGTGAGAAGATATCTCTCTCTCTCTCTCTCTCTCTCTCTCTCTCTCTCTGTGTGTGTGTGTGTGTGTGTGTGTCTACACATGAGTGTATGCAATAGTGTTGGAACCCAGGATCTTGTACATACTAAACAAGCACTCTGAACTCCATTCCAACCCAAGAAAACCATGTAGAAAATGCAATTTAAGACAATGTCATCGCCAGGCAGTAGTGGCAAATGCCTGTAATCCCAGTACTTGGGAGGCAGAGGCAGGCAGATTTCTGAGTTCAAGGCCAGCCTGGTCTACAGAGTGAGTTCCAGAACAGCCAGGGCTATACAGAGAAACCCTGTCTTGGAAAAAAAAGGGGGGGGGCAATGCCATCTTTCTGAAATGATCTAAGACAATGGGCAGACACGACACTTTACTCTCTACTGACAGTCCATCATTACATAATGGTGTTTTCCACACAAAATACCTTGATGGATGCGACAAGCTTGCACATGGGTAACTGTCCCACTGTGTAGGCAAATGAGCTGAACATGATGAGGTGTACTTGGTAAGCTGTGGAGCTGAGTACTAACACCAAGCTCTCTTTGAGTCTGAAAAACCATGTCTTCTCCCTTATAAAATCCTGCTGTTCATTCTGGACCCTTCACAACCATCCCAGACATCTCTCCTGAGCATTATAAGGTGGGCAGCACTGTACCATTCTTTAGCATAGAACCCAAGGTCCAAGGGGAATGTACCTTGCCCAAAGTTGGCTAGCACATTCATATCCATCTGAATAATTGCAGCCAATCCTATGTCACCAAATGGTCACCTTAGAAAGGCTGACTTATCATATTTTATCATGAGAATTCAGTACATTTTCTTTATAGTATTAAGCCTGCTCTTGGATTTTTCTACAAGTTTTTAAGTAGCTGTTCATCTGTAGCAACTGTGATAGGTTGGTTCTTTGACAGGTTGACTGGATTAAGAGCTATCTATCTAGGACTGGTACAGGAAAACACCTGTGTGTCTGTGGGCACATTTCCAAAGAGGATTGACAGGTGAGAAAGTGAGTAGAGGGTTGGGTGTTCATCTGAACATGAGTGGCACCATCCAACAGGCTGATAGGCAGATGGAAAGGACTTGGAGGGAGGCAGCATCCATGTACATGTGCAAGCCCTATTCTTCCCTTTGGGGTATATCTATGGATAACTGCTACCAGAAGACTGATTTCTTCAGCCTTTCATCAGGGAACTTCCAAGCCTAAAGCTTTGGACTGAGACTGAGCTGTTTAGCTTATTGGTCTGAAAAACTTCCATATTTTCTATCTCTTTGGTATACAAACAACCATGGTTAGACTACCTAGTCCCATTGTGTGGGAAGATAAGGTGTGTGTATGAGTGTCCATGCATGCACATGTGTACAGGTGTGTATATATGTGTATGTATATGCTTGTATATATTTTCTCTGTTTTGATCTTCTGGAGAATTCTGCTTACAGAATTACACCAACTAATCCTGATCTCTCCATATATTAAGACAAATAAAGAGAGAGGGACAGAGGAGCCTAGTGGGCTGTCTACATGGAAGGTAGGTTCTGAGACACAAAGCCTCCTGAGACTACAGGTTTAGCCTTGCTCCTAGGTTTCGATCTCTGTAGTTTATCATTCACTTTAAAAATAACTTCTCACAAAGAAAATATTTCTAAGACAACAAACACACGGAAAAGTAACACTTCAGATGCCTGGTCAGACAAACCACAGAGCAAAAAAACCCAGCAAGCACAGGAAGTGTTCTGTGGTGCACACGAAAAAGAAACCAGTCTGGACTCGGTAGTGGAGCAGTGCACACCTGCAAGAGGCCAGGCGCTGCTGGACTCGGCACAGCGCGCATTTGTCACCGTGATGCAAAATGCTTGAGCAAAAGCATGCAGGGAGGAAGGAGGCCTTCTTATAGGTCCTGACAGGGTAGGGAACAGCTTCAGCATGTCTGTAATTAAAGGGTTAAGACAAACAGCAAATGGTTCCAATGATTTTTTTTAAAAAGAGAAAGTATTTGTACTGCAAAACTGACAAGAAGAATGGTCCTCTTCCTGTTCCCTGCTGTTATCTTGATAGTGTATGTCTTCCTAGGGTTTGGGACAGCAGGACTGCTTGTGGTAGCAGCCATATCTTCTTGCTGTTTGCACAGTGGGACATTTGTCTTCCTAATTGCTGCACGTGAATGTTCGACATGCTCCCACTACTAGACGAAACCAAATATTGAAATAAACCTTTCCTTTACAGTCAGCTCTTGTCTGAGGCTATCTGTACTGGTAACTTCTTCCAGACCCAGTGGCCTTGGCCTAAGGAGCAATAACAGATATGCACACTGCACTTGGATAAATGATCCATGGTCCTTTCCAGGTGCTCACCTAACAAATTATTACCCATCGCTGCTCCTAGACCCAACTTGGACACTGGTTATGCAGAGATGACACATTCTTTCTAGCAGTTCTATGAGGAGGAAGGGGGATTACTGGAATAGAATAAGTAGAGAAATGTTGGTGTCAGAGGACCAGGGCCCAGGAGCAAGGCTGGGTAGGAAGGTGATGAGGGCAATTGTCCCCAAAGGCAACAGTGGGACTGGACAGTAAAGGTTAAGTAGGAGTCTGCCAGGCTACATGCTGGGGGTTACAGGAGTTATGACTGAAGTCAGAGTACATGGTTGTTTTCCCTTCTGAGTAGTACCAGAAGAAAGGAGACTTTGATGTGTCTGCTAAGCATTTTTGAATCATTGTCCCTCCCCTCCCAAGGCCGCTAATCACTCCCACTAAGAGTCTACGGCTTGATGAGACCTGGCTTTCCTTGACTGTGTTCCAAAGGCAAATAGAGTCAGCAGTCTTGCCAGAGGACTGTATGTCCACTGCTGAAGAGTGAGGATAGGATCAAAACGGGAGTCATGGAGGATGGGGTAGGGTGCCTGCAGGCTGGCCTGTGCAAGCCCTAGGCTGACTCCTTCCAGAGTGTAGCCTCTGGCTTTCAGGAGAGAATGAGAGTGAGGTTTGAATTCCAAGGGAAGCTATCCTAATCACCAAACCTCAGTCCCCCGCCTTAGCTCAGTTGTTGTTAGCGCCACCTAAGGCAGAGAGACAGATGCTAAATACACACCAGATGCTCAGTATGGGTTTGTTTGCTCAACACATTGAATGGCCACTATTGAAGTGAGCGGAAGATGAAACCTTGTCCTTGAAGGATGCTGGCACCAGTAGAGCAGTGGAGATCTCTTCCTTCCACAAGCCTCTCAAAGTCCCTTCTCTGGCACCCATAAGTCTAACACCAGTGTTTTTGCAAGAGTAGCTAGGGTCTGACGTTCAAACTTTAACAAATGAAAAAGAAATACATGATGCCATCACTAGAGTAAATGGGCTAAGGTCTCCTAAGGTCTTCTATCTCTCCCTCTGGGTTTGCTGAGGAAGCTAGAAGCTTCCAGTGCGTGGGCTTGCTGCTTTGTAGGAAGCAGGCTTTCCCCTCTGGGTACTAACAGACCACTTACACTGTACAGGAACAAGAGTGAGGTCAGGCAGGCATCTGTCCTGGGTCTTCCACAGGCAACCTTTGAGAACCTTCTGGAACTGACTGCTTTTAGAAGCATCTATTCTGGTGGAATAGGCTTTGCTTTGGGGTCCCCATGACAGAGAATAAAGAGTGACCCGACACTCTTCCACCCCATGAATGCCACTCCATTAAATGGATGGTTCTGAAAAGAAGATACTCTCAGTTCTTGACTACCTATGAGATGTTTACTATAGACTTTCAGACACCTTCCTGAATGCATTTTGTGTCACTAATAGGTTATTAAACTCAGGTTATTATGCCCAGGTGATTAAACTCAAGATTATTCTCCAGGTATCCATGCTTTAGAGAACTTGTCTATGGCATTCCTGACTCATTCCAGATGTCAACACCTTAGAAACAATAGAAATTGTATATGTGGACACATACAATAATAAATAGCCTCCTGTCCACATGAGGACATGTGTACATTGAATTTCTCCTCTGCTCTGGCTCTTTGACTCCTCTCCTCACATTAAGATGACTCAGATGAAACTGAGTCCATCAGGTATGGACTATAATGGATATTTTCTAGCGCCATTTCTCTCTAAACAGGGCCACAAAAAGAGTGTTTCTAATATTGTCTGTTACAGCCTGGTGACTGCCACAGCCCATCTGCCAGAAATGTCCACTTTCATCTTACGTGGTGAAATAGTTGCTGCAAAATCAGATTGATTTACTACTTTGCTTTTATATGTATTTTAATCCATTTTCTACAACAAGGTGGTCGAGTCACTGAGTTCCCGAGGTCAGGTTGTTTTCAAAATGCTTAGAGGGCTGGAGAGATGGCTCAGGAGATAAAGCAGTTGATAAACAAGCCTGAGGACTGGAGATCTGATTCCCAGAGCCTACATAAATGCAGGCAGGCTTAGTGGGCCACTGGTAGGTCCAGCACTTGGAAGCAGGACAATGGGAATCCTGACAGTAAACTGGGGTGGTGGTCTAGCCTTATCATTGAGCTCTGGGTTCAAATGAGAGGCCCTGCCTCAAAGAATGCAGTAGAGAGCAATGGAGGAAGACTTCTGATATCAGCTTTGGGCCTCCACAGGCACATGCACACATATACACTCACATCTGCACACACAAGTGCACCCACACATGCAGACTCACTTGTACACATACCACATACATATATACACATGCATAGACCAAAAAAAAAGATTTTCCATAGTCAGACTCTATAGCAGAATGCCTTTGTCATTCATTGTATTTTATATATATACACATACATATTTCTATGTATTAGTATGTTATTTTTCAATACTTCACATCCAACCACCTCACCTCAACACTTCAATGACTACCCCAAATCCTCAGAATACAGTGTATGCTGGTGCATATGTGGGTTGCAGTGGGGTCACGCATTACTTGGAAACTCAGTAAGAAGTTTAAGGCCAGGGAAGAAATTATTGAGGAAAATGATAACAATATGGGGCATGCTTGAGACTCAAGGGTAACACCATTCTTGGGCTCAGAGCAGAATCTGGCCACTGGCCTTCAAGTCTACAACTCCCATCATGCTCCTCCAACCTGCTTCTGATCTTTATTCTTGAGACTAGGCTGTCTTAAAGACTTAACTCCATGTGCGGTTCCTTTACTGGCTCTTTCTCAAGGGCTTTAGTTTCCTCCCTGATCTCTTCTGCATGAGGTTTTCCCGTTTACTGGGTCGTCCCTTCAACTAGTGATTATTTCCTGAAAATAAGATTCTGAACAGGGCATTGAGAACTCTTTCAATGCAGCCTCAGGTATGAAGGTAGGGAAGCCAAGTTAGGTGGATGCAATCTGGGCTCACAGTGTTTCTAGTATGCAGTGTGGGACAGCCAAGAAGTATATGGGCCTCACACCAAGATGTACCTCTGGGGCTGGATCCCATATTGCTCTGAACATCCCAGCCCAGGTTATAGGACTCCAACATCATACCCTCATCCTTCAGTTCCTTTGACTCTGACCTCCTGCCCGTCCCGAAGGCTACCAGCATCAAGGAGATAAGCAAGTCTCCCTTGCCCCAACTGTAAGCTGGGAGTAGGGGGACACTTGTCATAGTGTGACAGTGGTTTGACTTGGTTTCCTATGTGCCCCAAGTGTTGGAAGTTAAGAAGCACTGAATCCTGGAAGCCAACTTTGGTTGAATGACCTAACAATCCCCAGCAAATTCTGGTTGTAAAGTCACTAGAGAGTGGTTGTTACATAGTGTGACTTCTGTATCTGCCTGTTCTGTATGATATTGCTGCCATGCCACTTAAGGCCAAGAACATACCAAAGATATAACTTGGAATTTTTGCCCTTCAGATCTATGAGCCAAAGAAGTCTCTTTTCCTCACAAATTACCTAGGTTCAAGTTTTCTTCTATAATGGCAGTTCTCAACCTGTGGGTCAGGACCCCTTTGATAGTAGAATGACCCTTTTCAGGGGTCACATATCAGATGTCTACATATCAGATTATTACCCTACAATTCATAACAGTAGCAAACTAACAGTTATGTAGTAGCAATGAAAATAATTTAATGATTGGGGTCATCAAGACAGGAAGATTGAGAACTACCATGTTTTAGCAAGAGAACAGAGAAGTAGGGTGCTTCTCAGCTTACAGAGCTTATATTATCTTAAACAAACAAACAACAATAGCAACAAGGCCCCCAGAAGCACCACAAGTCAATTACCTCATCTTTCCAACTCCCAGTGCAGGGAAAGGGACCTCTTGGACAGGACCACAGCTGAGGCTGGGCATTCTTTGCAGTTTGAGTCTGTAGTGAGAAGTTCTATTTACTGAGTGCTGACTGTGGTCTAGGCCAAGCACTTCACAGTGATCTCTCCATTTTGTCTTGGCAAGAATCCCACAGAGGGGTTTATTCTAATTATCCCCATTGTAAAACCAAGTAGCAGAGCGTTGAAGAGAAATGGCCTCAGGCATGCAACTGCTAAAGGCTGAGCCTTGATAGGCCTTCAACTATCACACTTAACCATCACACTTAGCTACAAATGCTGCTAAATGCCACTCCCCATGATTAGGCTAGAATAGGAACTCTAATATAATATTAGCCTTTATTTTCAGATTGTAAAAGTCAAACTGCCCAATTTCTGATTTGGGGGGGTTCCTGGGGGAGGATATCCCTTCTGCTTGTCACCCATCTATCCCATCTTCCAGCCAATCCTGTAAGAAATCAATGAGTTGATTTAAGATGAGCAAGTTTCCCACAGTGGATCTCTTCCCTCCAAGAAGTCTTAATGACAGCATTGACCTCAGTAGCTGTCCTGCATTGACCTCAGTAGCTCCACCACACTGTGCACTGCATTGATCTCACTGGTTCTACTGCATAGACCTCACTAGCTGCACCACACTTGTTAGCATTCTGTCTAAACTCCTCCCCACAGTTACCTGGCAACAGACAAGTAAGCCTGGCCCACTATAAAAGGGCAGTTTGCCCCCCTCCTCCCTCTCTTACCCTCTTGCCTCTCTCTCTTGCCTCTTGCCCTCTTGCTCCCCCTCTCTCCCCATTCCTTTACCCCCTCTCTCTGCATGGTCATGGCTGGCCTCTACTCTACTCTCTCCCTCTCTCTGCCTTTCTCTGCCTCTACTACCCTCTTAACTCCCCTCCCCACAGACTGAATAAACTCTATTCTATGCTATACTATTGTGTGGCTGGTCCCTCAAAGGAAGGGATGCCTTAGCATGGGCCCACTGAGGCACCCCCTTTGCCCATACCTCACCGCACCCCCATAGAACATATTCTTATATCTCTTTATCTTTTTGTAAACACATCAACACTGACTTCACTAGCTGCCCTGCATTAACCTTACTAACTGTACTGCATTGGCCTCACTTGCTGTACTACATTGGCTTCACTAGCTGTACAACATTGGCCTCACTGACTGTACTGCATTGACCTCACTAGATGCACTGCATTTACCTAACCAGCTGCACTACACTGACATCACTAGCTGTACTACACTGACCTAACTGGCTGCACTGCATTGACCTCACTGGCTACACTGCATTGACCTCACTGGCTGCACTGCATTGGCCTCACTGGCTGTACTGCATTGACCTCACTGGCTGTGCTGCATTTACCTAACCAGCTGCACTACACTGACTTCACTAGCTGTACTACACTGATCTAACTGGCTGCACTGCATTGGCCTCACTTGCTGTACTACATTGGCTTCACTAGCTGTACAGCATTGGCCTCACTGACTGTACTGCATTGACCTCACTAGATGCACTGCATTTACCTAACCAGCTGCACTACACTGACATCACTAGCTGTACTACACTGACCTAACTGGCTGCACTGCATTGACCTCACTGGCTGTACTGCATTGACCTCACTGGCTGCACTGCATTGACCTCACTGGCTGTACTGCATTGACCTCACTGGCTGCACTGCATTGGCCTAATTAGCTGCACTGCATTGACCTCACTAGCTGCACTGCACTGACCTCATATGTGCACTGCCTGGCCCCATCATCTCGAGCTTCTAGCTACCTTCTCTCAGAGGGCAGTAAGGCAAGGAGAGATGCCAGTGTTTGTTACAGTGTTCTCATGGCGATCTGTGAAAATGTAGGCAGCAGATGTGGGCTTCCATGATGCTATTCTCCAGGGGCTCTAGGCATCCCCAGGCTCCCACACACAGTTCTCTCCTGCTGCCTGTTCATCTCCACAGGCCTCTCACCACTGAGCACACCTGGATGCTTCAAATTCCCGTGGTCCTCTAAACCCGCCTACACCCGTCATCAGACCCTTCATCAACTTCTCTTTAACACTGTATTTGATTGTTTCTTCTGTGCCCTGCGGGACCCTGGCAGGTGTCTTCTGTCACCACTTGGATCACAGAAAACACCACAGCCACACCTGAACCTGCGTGACTCTGCACATCTACTTTTGTGGTAAATCTTTACTTACTTTTTATAAACTAGCCGAACACACTACACAAAGGGAGGCGCAGGATCATTGATATTCCGCATTTTCACAGTTCTGGCTCTGTTCCACTGACGGGATTGCTGCAGGCCCACCAGCCAAAATAGCAAGTTGATTCCCAACTGTCACCATTAAATGAGAGTGGGTTAAACTCACACGATAAATAAACATTTATCCAGAGTAATTGCTTATTGTAATAAGTGTTTATCCTGACTCCAAGTACATCAGGAGACCTTGCTCTGTATCCTCTGCTTTTTCTAGATGCAATCACAGAAACTTTGAGCCCATCCTCTGCCGTGTTGGGTTCTGAACATAGGCAAGGAAGGACTCAGTTTCACGGGCCAGTTTATTTCATGTATTCACAGAATTACATTTGTGAGATTTCCAAGAATTTAAACTACATGGGTGGAAATATCAAAAGATTTCTGGGTTTCTCTTAAGCATTCACAAACACACACAGTGTCTAAGAATACAATTTGTCTCCACGAGGTCAACTGCTAAGATTGAGTTCTAAAAACCAGTTGCAGAAAGACCACCTTCAGGAATGAATTCTTATTAAATGAAATAAATAGTACCCATTCCAGGAGAGACTGTCCCAGAGACTGAGAAACTCCAGCTGTGGCAGTTTCTTGGAGTAATGGTGAGTTTCCAGTTCCCCCCTCCCCCTCCCCTGAAACTAAGAAGTCTGACTTCAGAGCTGTCATGGGCTCTTTCAGCTCAGTGACACTGGCTCAAAGGGACCTGTTGGGCATGTATGACCCTTGGACCATATCACATGAGCCAAGATTGAAGTACTTCACTACGTGACACTGGGCCCTCGGAGCAGGCTCACCTTGAAAAAGAGACTGCCAAGCACAGTACATCTCGTGTGCCTTTATGGTGTTAAAACAGGCAGTGCCAGAATCCTCCATTTTCATAGGAAATGGGTTAGAGCATGTGATAAAACACTACACAGGCTCTTGTGGCAACTTCATAAGCCGCTGGTTTAGGACATAAAGACATTTAGATTATGTTTACTTTTGAGGTGTTATAGTCTGGTCTGATCACGGTGTTAAAAAAATAAATAAATACCTAACCTCGTATGAAAATAGATGCTGAAGGTGAGATGTATTTGGTGTGAACAGTGGTGACTAGGGAAATTCCAAAAGAGAAACCACAGAAACTGTCAGTGGAGCCTTTGGGGGGAGGAGGTAATATTCTTTTTCTGAACAGCATCAGTCTCTGTCTTAAAATGTAACAAGAGGAAATTATATTATCTTCTTCAATCAACCCATTTTTATTGCAGAGGCTTGCCGACCAAACAGCCTAATAGTACAGTGCTTTACCCAAACAATGACTGGATGCACTTACTCCTTGATAAGATCCTGCAGATGAGCTGTACACTCTGCATTAATTATTACCAATGTGGCAGGAAGCAAACACAAGTCGAGAGTGGCTGGCTTTCAGAGAAATGAAGGCGGAGAAATTATGTTCTCTTCCCTCCCCACTTTCTATTGATCTTCTTAGAGCAATTTCAGAAAAGTTGCAAACCAATAATTTACACCCGATAAAAAAAGAAGAGCTCAAGGAGGATAGGTAATAAAAAAAATGAGAAAATGTCTCTAGCTGGACTGTGTTCTATCAGGAAGGGCACACTGTCCAAATGGTTAGCCGTTTTTCTTGCCTTATCTGAAGGCTTAATGCTGGTAAGGAAGAAGATGAGGAGCTGCCCTCTTCCCTTCTGCTAGCTGTCAGGCCTTGCAGTGTAGCCGCCACGCCACTGCTTCAGTTCAGCGAGCTCTGGGCAAGCAGTCTTGGACTCCGCAGAGACTTGGACTGCAAGGAGACGGAGCCACATCTCTCCTCCCTCTCTGTTTACTTCTACAGTCTGCTGTCCAACTCATTTCGACTTATTTGGACTTGGAAAGAAACACTTCTCAGTCTGCAATGAGCAACTCCAGACAGTTGTAAAGTTGGACAAACTACAAGACGGCTTTCCTCGGTTGACTGCAACTCCCCAGGTATTCTGTAATCCCCCAGTGGCCCACAGGTTGTCCTGAGCACCAAGACTAGAGAATTTTGGGGTGTTGCTTTAGAAATGACAGCAGCCATTAACTTTATGGCAAATTGTGTGTTTATTAACAAATGGTAGAACTCCTCCCCCCCCCCACCCAATGATGAAAGCAAGTCTCAACTTGTTATTTTAGGTGATTGTGAACATGTGACACCCCCTTTCCCCGTAGTGGAAGGCTCAAGAGAAACAAGCCTGCTCCTTGAGGTTTAGTATATAAATCAATGTGCTGATATGAGCCTGGACAATCTCTATTTGCTGTTCTTTTCTCTTTTTTAATTCAGCAATAGTGTGTAATTTGAAATTTCAGGAAATGATAATAAAAGGGTGGAGGTTTTTCCTGCCCAGTAATTATGCTCCAATATTAAAGTCATGTTATGCGAAATAGAACTATGGCTATTTAGCATTTAAGTTTCTCCTTCATACCACACTGCTTCCTCTTTGATGCAGTTATCTTTGACTATCAATCCATATTTGTATTCTCCACAGAAATACAGCCCTGGTCACACTATCAAAGAAAATGCTTTTGCAGGGCCTTCATCTGAGTGATTTCTTGCCATTCAGACTTTTCACACAGAGAGAAAAAGACCCACAATGCACTCTGTACTCGCACGTTCCTACCCTCAAGAATGCGAACGTGCAGGGCAAGAAATCTTGCCTAAAAAAGGAAGTGTTTGCTGAAGTTGGATGAGGAATGGCTTAAACTGTTGCATTCTGAAGAGGACAGGGAGAGTCACCACCACAAAGTCATACAGAAACAAGGCTGCCCACCATGGGCTCGGTTTAAAGATTCACAGCTTGAAGCGGAACACCAGCTATAATCCCAGGACTTTGGGGAGGACAAAACAAGAGGATTGACTTTGAGATCAGCCCAAACTACAATAATTCTGAGGCTAGCCAAAGGCTATGTGGCAAGCTCTCATCCAAAACAAAAACAAACAAACAAACTCATATAAAACTGATTCACAGTTTGCAACATTAGAATTCCAAACACTTCAGCACACCACAGGCCCTAATGGGCTCTGAGCCTACAGGGTACCATTCGCTTTTCTGTTCCAAACCTCTGCAGATGCCGTGCCTGACAATGATGGGATGCTTTCCAAGGCTGTTTTCTCAGAAGACACTGATTTTTAAAACCTCTCCATTCTGTGCATTCTCTAGGAGTTAAGGGAAGCACGAAAAAGAAAATCAATCAGGCTAGAGGATGTATCAAAAATAAGTACAAATATCAAACTGTTAACTTTAAACTTCACCATTCAGGAAAGAAATGTAAGTTGTAGGCGGCATTTAAGGCCATAAAATGGTTATTACCCTGCAGTATTTATGTAGCACTCTAGGCTCCAGATGCTTCACAACCACTAATTACACAGCTGTCTGGTTGTCCCAATAGGGAGTTTGGTGTCATTAACCACGTTACACAGGCAGAAAATAGGGAGTTGAGTGGCAGGGCTCAGGTTACGGAATAAGGAAGGTAGGAAGAAGTGATTGTGCTGAGAATCTCTGACCACACAGACATCGGACACTGCCTTGTGTTTAACATACAAGGGAGCTGACTATCGGGGCAGTCATCAGAATCCATCTCTCCAGTTCTCAGCGGCGGTTCTGGAATGGTGGCCTATACCAGGCCCCTTGGAGTTAGGAGCTTATTAAAACCATCTCCTGGTCTCACCTCCAATTCCTTTCTTTCAGGACTAGGGCAGAACATGAGACTGTGTTTCTGGAAAGTTCCCAGGTGAGGATGGAGGTCTGTGGCACTCAACTGTGAAAGCCTTCCACTTCAGACCAAACCAGCCTTCCCCGGGCACCCCGTGGTCTGCCTTCCCCTTCTCTAGGCTGCCTCTTTAGACTGCTAATCCTCTTCCTTGATTTCCAGCTGTCACACCCCTGCCCTCAGTCACAGCTTGTCCCACAGATAGAAAATGAGGCCATCATGGTGCCACTGGCATCTATCAAGATGCCTCCACTCAACTCAAGTTGAGATCCTTCTGTCCTTACATCTACAAAATGGACTGATGCACTACTTATCCTGGGAAGTATAATTAAGGGTTAGTTGAGGTCACCTGCTGAGGCACCGAATGCCTGGCAGGGAGTATAAGCTCATTAGTAATTATCACTATTACTATGTGTTTGTCCTACATCCATCGAACACATTCTAGAGCTCTGTGAAGGGGGATCAGGATAGGATGACAAGTCCCCACCCCTGTTCCCAAGCAGTTTCACAGTTATAGTTGTACTGATGAGAGCATTACAGTCATCTGCGATGTTGGACCATGTGAGTATTTACAAAGATGTCGTCAGTTAGTGATCAACAAGGCAGCAATAAAACCTGTCTCCAGTGAAAGCTGATGGAGATTCACAGCCACTTTTCCATCTGCTCTGATTTAATGGCTGAGCAAGGACGGATGTCCTCCCAGGTCTCGCTTTTTCTACTTCTGTACAGTCACTTAGAAACCTACAGAACAGACCATTATTCTTCCTTCTCTGAAGTAGAAGAAAGTATGGTCCATAAAGGTGACATTATTTGTAAATGAGGCCACCTGCAGGAAGAAGACCAGCTGGGCCAGGACAGAATCAGTGGTGGGAAGGGCTTCTCAGTTTCTCTGAAGTTGACTCGTCAGCCTTGATTTACAGAAAAGGGCACAGCAGTCTGGGACTCTTTATTAGTGGGTGCCAATGACAAGCCTGGCAGTCTGACTTCTAATCCAAGTTTCTTTCTCTCCGGCCTGTTCTCACACCTTCCTTGCAAACAGGACTCCAGGATAGAACATTCATTCCCCTCAGAATGAGGCAAGTGTATGTGTTTCTCAACCTCGTGAAACAAAGGACAACTTCCTGGAGAGCTGCAGTATTTCAGTCCAGCCACTAAACCACACACAGGGCTTCCTGGTCTCTGCCTCTCTCTGACAGCTATTAGCATTTTGGTGAGGGTCACACAAAAAGCAGAAGAGGCCTTGGACACTTCGTTGTAGTTGAGACCAGATATCAGAAGTCTCCATTCTGCTGGTGTCCGTTCTTGGTAGGACTCTGAGGGATCTTCAGAGGAGGACTCAGTTTCTGTCTTGTTTCCCGGCTTCCCTGCTAACCACATTTGGAAAACAAAGATGACCAAAAAGGAAACAGAACCCAAGGTGAGAAGAGCCGGATGGACGAGGACACCCAACTGGTCCAAATGAGTTTGAACCTCAAATCCCAGACAAGTTGTGCCCAGTTCAGAGAACACTTCCCCGACAGACAGTTACCTTGCTGCAGAGCCTTTTTAAGAAAATGGGACCCATCCAAGTTGGGCGAGAAGCAAGACATTGTTTTGAAGCTGGGTTGGGGCGAGTGGAGGGGAGAATTTCTCTAAGAGCTAGAAGCTGATTCCAGAAATGGTCAATGTGACAGATTATAAGGGAATGAGCCTGGTGGTGCCTGGGTGCCAGCCTTGCTTCCATAAAAAGGAAAAGGCCAGATAAATACCAGTCACTTCTTTCCAGGAAAAAGCCACACAGTAGGGACCAGCAAAAAGCAAAGCAGACAAGAGGGACCTCAGCAAAGAGTTTTGTACATGTTTATTATAACCATAAGGCAAAAAACAAAACAAAACAGTACCTGTGGGTAGGTGATCACCTGGCTGACTGGCAGGCACAGATGTCATGTATTAGCTGGAGGAAAAGAATATTTCTTGGTCTTATCTCAGGCAATCTTTAGCCAATGGCAAAAGTATTCTTATCAACACTGTGCCTGGGGACTGGAGAGACGTTTCAGTGGTAAAGAGCACTGGTTGCTCTTCCAGAGGCCCTGGGTTCAATTCTCAGCATAAACATGGCAGCTCAAAACTTCAGTTCCAGAGGGCTGGACACCCCCATACAGACATATATGTAGGCAAAACACCAATGCACATAAAATGAAAAATAAGGATAAATAAATCATTTTTTTTAAAAAGAAAATGTCCCTGTATGGCTGATCGAAGAACACTTTGTTTGCAGGAAGTAATCTGTCTGCCCTTTCTGAAACAAAAAACTTGGAAGCTTGGATTACCAGCTGGGCAGAGTAAACAATATAGTAGATGGGAAGCTGTGGATTTCCAAGGAGTTGAATAGCTTGGTACAAAAGGTCACGCAATTTTAGTCTCGAGGTGATAAAAACATAACATTTGGCAAGAAGTTTGTTTGTTTGTTTGTTTGTTTTAAATATTGTAGAAACCCAACCTAGTAGAGGAACATGTGATATAGTTAGAGAAACTAAAATCCAGGCAAATTCAATAGCATTCAAGTGTGACTAAGGCACAGGCGAAAATGGAAGCCTAGACTGTGTGAGCAGAGCAATGGGGTGATGTTAGCTTCGGTCAGTCTAGTGTGAGGGCTAGACCACACACATGATAAAGTCATGAGAAATCAATGGGACGTGTGGAGGGGAGAAGGTAAAGATTCTAGTAAGACCCAGGTGAGGGAACTGGACGAGCAGCATGCTGGAGGAGCATGGTCCTTCAAGTAACAAAAAGACCAGAGAAAGCCTTCTGAGTGGTCCAAAGAACAGAGGAAGGGCTCCCATGAGGACGTCCTTGCCAATAGCTTCCAGAGGCTACTGAAGGTAGGGAGCCTCTCAGGGTGATAAGAGTGTGCTTCCCAAGGTGGGGCCCAAGCCATCCCCTTGCGGCCCCAGATTGGGATGCTGTCCATTTGACTGGATGTGCAGCAAATGATCCTTTGCTTCTGAAGCAGAGACCCGGGACTTGGAGTTGTCAGCCAGAGAACTCCTCCTAGTCATTAAACCATGCAGAAATCTCAATAAATCCAGCTAATGAGATGCGGGGTCACAGGGACCTTTCATCTTCAGAGCTTGGGCGTTTTCACACCAATTATTGCTTTTAATCTTCGAAATACTCCCACTAGGTGGGGAGGGGGGCGAGTTTCATTTCGCCCATGTGGTAATTTGAGAAGACTTAGGTTGAAGTTCTTCCATCCTGAGGTGTGGGGTTGGTAACCTAGTTACCAGTTTGCTGTCACGCTCCATCCTTCTCCAGGACACTATCCTGTGTACAGAGCAACAACACAAACCAAGGACTGGGTTGGATGTGCAATTCCAGATGTGCAATTCCGGAGCAGGCAAAACCCACTTAGGGAGCCAAGCAGAGCTCTCTAAAGCAACAGGGGAGGAGTCTTGCTGTTAATGATTGACCAATGAAAGGTAGCTTCTAGGACCTTTGCCTTAGCTTGCCTCAGTTTCCCCAATGATGTGAGTGACTGTTGGTTCCTTGGGATAGAAAACAGATTCAAAATGACTTTTAAGATCACTTGAAAATACTCAGGGATTATGAGTCCTCAGGTATGCCTTAAATTAGATTGATAAAAGTCACTGACTAATGCATATGATCTATACAGGAAGTATTAAGCCTTCTTTGTCTTTATACCAAGAGGCGTAAGAAACAGGATACAAGCACTTTCTAAATTTAAACGTCTTAAGTTAAAATCCCAGCTGAACCTCCCATGAGCTGTGTGACCTTGAACAAGTTGGTCAACTGCTCTGTGCCTGTTTTCCTTATCTACAACAGAGATCATGAGTACACCCTCCTGCAAAGGGTAGCTATGGGGAATAAATCAGTTTGTGCTGGAGTGCCTTTCCCCTGGGGTGTGCTTCTCATTCACACTCATTGTCACTGCACTGTCTGTGGAAAGCAGACCCACACTCACTGACTGAAACTGATTTAATTCTTTGTCGTTCCCTTACTGTAAGTCCTGATTGTTGATAGTAAGAGAACACTGATTGGTGGAATACACAGACAACCAAAATTTACTTTCTAAAAAAAAATTAACTGTTTCTCCCAATGATCCTTTAACTATGAAAGTGCTAATAATCCATAAACATCTCTTCCCATGAATTTTATCAAATATGGTGAGGATTTAGATGTCACATTCTAAAGGAAGTTCAAAAGAACCCATCAGGGGCCTTGTGTGATGTCTGAGGTGGTAAAGATGTCTGCTGTCAAACCGGACGACCAGGGATTGGTCCTCAGGACCCTGCCTGGTGGAAGAAAAAGAGCTGACTCAAAACAAATCATCCTCGACCGCCACCTGCCTGGCCCGCATCCTCACAGAATGAATACATGATCATAAAAAATGCTACGTTCAATCGTCCCATAAGGGTATCCCAGCAGTTTATAGACTGTGGTCCTGGAAGATGAGGAAAGACAGTGTGGTACCTGTGTAACCAACTGTGCTCTGGGATGGGAAGAACAGAGAAAGGCTCAGGAAGAGGTGGGAGCTGCCAAAAGATGCCACCGGCCAGACGGAGGCTAGTCAGCAGCCTGTAAAGAGCAGCATCAGGAGACCCAGAGAGGAAGCGAGCAAGGACAGTGGAGGCAGCTTCCTGACAGGCGAGAGGATGCTCACCACACCACATCTCCAGCTTGGGTCTCAGTCCAGCACAGTCGGATGGTGATAATGAAACGCCCTCTGCTCTGGTCCTGTGGGTTTGGGTGTTTCTTTAATATTTACTTCACTTTCTTCCCAGAAAGAGAATCTTTAGATAATAAAGCCTAGCAAATGTGTAAGGCTTCCAGCCTAAGGCTACCTATGCACCTATGATTTTGCTCAGAGCTGCAGGCTCTGTCACGGCTGGTTAGCAGTGTGCAAAAACCCCAGGGAGGGACAGGTTGGTCCCCGCCCTGGAGATAGAGTCTGAAGACATAAGAAGCCACGATTTGGAGGCTCTGGGACGTGTTTCCAGTGTCTGAGATTCACGGTGTCAGTTAGCTTGATGGCTGAAAGCTACAGACTGGCCAAATCCAGTGCTGCCATTCTCTGTCCTTGACATGTTGGGAGAATTACATAACTTCTCTAGGCCTCCGTGGTGTCCTGTTCAAGTCTATTGGCCTGTCTCTGAGGAGCTGACCTGTGTAAAGGCTGAGTAGGCCTCAAACTTAAATGCTCGGTAGTTTTTTGTTGTTGTTGTTGTTTGTTTTTTTTAAGATAAGTTTGAATGTGCAAACTTGCATCCTGAAGAAAGGCCTCAGAAGTATTCTGTATTTCAGGCTCTGACCCCACCCTCACCTGCTTTCTTTACACCCCATGCCTAGCATGGCCTCACCCCTGCTGGCCTGCTGTGATCCCCATATGCTGTCTCCATTCAGGGCTCACCACATGGCCCTGGGACAGGAACCAGCAAACCTCCAGTCAAAGACTGGAGAGAAAAGATCTCAGGTCTTGAAGGCCACACAGTCCCTGCTGCACATCCCCCCCCCCATACAGTGTGAAAAGCCAGACGTAATATGTGAATTAGTGATTTGATGTATTCTAATAAAGCTTTGTTTACACAGTAAACTGAGGGTAAGATTGGTTCAGTCATAGCTTGCTGACGCCCCCCTTTTAGATCTAACTGCCGAGCAGACATTACCAAACACTGACCAGCCTTGAAGCTCAGTGCTGTGAGGTTAGACATTTTATTTTAACCTCTTGGCATCTATGAACACAGAGCCAGCTCTCACACACCCAGAACGACCATTGCAGCCACACCCATGTTCCCTCATTCGCATCCCATGTTCAACCATATAGCCTGGCGACTCCAGCTCTCCGGGAATCTCTCATATTCTGCTCCTGGTGTGAACATAGTCTTAGTGCAAAGAACACATTTATTATTGCCATCTCTTCGTCCTGTGGTCTAGTTTGCTATCTGGCATGTGGAAGGACTTCTAGAAATGTTTGTAGAATGAATGAGTGAAGGAAAGAATGAAAGAAAGAAAGAAAGAAAGAAAGAAACAATCACCCAATCACCTTTATGGCAGGAAGTACTTCAATTGTACTGGGTGTGTGTGTGTGTGTGTGTGTCTGTGTGTGTGTGAGACACAGAGGTGGGAGAGAGAAAGGCAGAGAGGCAGAGAGACCTGGAGACTTTTTACATCACAGGTCCTAATTGCTCAGGTTCACAGTGAACCGCAGTCCTGCAGCTGGCCCACGGCATATATTGGAGTATCAAGGACCGGAGGAGCACACTGGCTCACTCCCAGCGCTCATGCCTGCACAGATTCCTTCTTCAACTGCAGGTGTTGCATCTGTTTTCTTCCCTACAGTCATTCCGTTACATCTCCTTACACCTAGCCAAAATTCCAAACAAAATTAATAAAACAGCACCAAGTGACTTAGGTTTGCTGGGTTTGTACACATCCGAGACGATATCTTTCCCTACTGGCTTCTGTCTGCCTCTTGGTCCCACTTGATTTAATTTAACGTAAGTGTTTACCATCTGGGCAGTATCCTGTGGATGCTCTGCCAGGGCGAGCCTTTCTTATCAGGATGTGTTACTTATCTTGATTGTACAAAAGTCTTAAACAAATTGCGATTGTTCAGAAATTCAAAAGAACAGCCCATTTTCCCAGAACTCTAGCACAATGACCAAATAGAAACCTTGTTTCTGGCTACCTCACACCTCCTTTACAGCAACAAAACTCTTTTTTATCAGTAGAATAAATAATTGCTTTCAGGGTTCCAGGGGCTGTGTGACTCGGCCCTCCGCATGGAGAAGACTATGGCACAGTTATCTGGAGGGAGGCATTGCCCACAAAAGCTCAACTATATGCTTTGGCAAGTTAAAAAGTGTGACTCTAATGTTTTGCTAAAAAAACCGTAATTTTTTTCAGGAATTCTGTAGTGCAGCTATCACCTCGAGCAGGGGAGGCTGCTCTGGCTGCACTCGGTCTGCCTAGAAATGGGCTATCCATACAAAGACGCCATAGGTCTGCAGCAGGCAGGCTAATTTACACACATAATCTCAGCGTTTTGGATAATTACATTTCCTCTGACAATTTCTAAAGAATCTGCACGATATTGGATTGTGTCAGGAAATAGGTGTCACGGTGAATGTGTGATTCTGACTGGGCTTTTTCCACTATGAAATTGTAGGAAAATGTAGTGCAATCAACTCATAGAAATTACCCTCCCTATACTTAGCTCCACTGAGGAGAATCAAATTGCTTTACCTGAAATTCCAAGGGGGTGGGAGACAACCAAAAATCCAGTCAGGATGGGATGCTGTTTTTACAACTGATAAACAAGTTAGATCTATCCTTATTATGCAACATGCATGTATTGAATAATTCCTATGTATCCAGAATATCTAGACTCTCGATGACCAGAAGCTTCAGGAAAATGAATTTAATAGACATTCTTTCGTACCCACAAGACACTAGCTATAGGATCTTGCAGAGACACAAAAATCCTTGGCTGCTCAAGTCACTTACGTTAAATAGCATAACCTGTATATAATCTACACATATTATCATGTGTCCTTTAAAATATATTCCCTCCAGATGTCTTATAACAGAAGATACAATGTAAATGGCATGTAAATGGTGCTCAGACTCCAGTGATTAGGGACTAATGACAAGGGGGAAAGGTCACTGCACGTTCAGTACAGACACAATTTAAAACACATTGTTAGCCCTTGGGTGAACCCACAAATGTGGCACCCAAGGATATAGACCACTGTATAGAAGCTGTAACTGGCTTCATGCCGGCAACTCTGGAGGACTTCGAGGTCCCAAGAGACAAAACTCACGAGGTCTAATCTGAATGACTGACAGCTGAGTGTTGAACCCAGAGGAGGGGATACTTTTGAAGCCCAATAGATTTGTGGCTAAGTGAAGCCTGGAGCCCAATGGCTAAGTGAAGCCTGGAGTCCAATGTGCCTCTTGCCACCCCCCCACTAATGGCCTTTATCTATGGGCCGAGTGGCATTTAACACCACCACCTGAGTTTTCCAATTCTTAGAAATTTCTCAGTTCACGATGGAGCCACATCTTAACACTCCAGTGTACCTCAGACCCCTTGCAGCTCTGCTGACCAGCGTTCTCACAGCTCTTCAGAGACACATGTGGTTAGTAACAGGTAAGATTCCCAAGGAGAGGTCCCCCCCCCATCACCAAAACCAGTGTTTAATAAAAAGTCAATCATCAAGAAACATTTGTCTAACGAAAGACAAAGCATCGTGTGTGATAATCCTTAGATGTAGCCGAAGCTTTGTCAGATTCTTCCTTTCTGTATCCTCTACTTGATATTTTTCCAGAACTTCTGGTGTGCCAGACATCTACAAGGCTGAGGTGAACCTCAGAATAATACATTGATTTTATTCATTCAGTGAACTTAATGTAAGGTGATCCCATTACTGTAACTTCTTAATGCAATGTCATCTCTTATCAGTTTAATTCTGCAGCCTGTACCTGTATGTCACTCCCTGCGGGAAAGAGTTTCACCTTCAACCCTGGGTCAAAACTCTTATGATTCAGCAAGCTGCTTTCTAGGCTCATACAGGGAAAATTGTGATCTTTGCACCTGCCTCCCAGAGCTGAAACGGCTGATCAAAACCGGCAGCCTGAACAAGTGCTTTTGACATATTCTCTCTCCCGGCTATAACCATCATGAAGTACTGCATTCAGGATCCAGACAGGGTTCCTCTACCTGAGCCACACATACTGGAAGGCATCTTCTTTGCTTCTTAAGAAATACAAGTAACATGCTCTAATATACAGCTTTATCTTCCCAAAATCTGGTAAGAATCATAGCCTCACAAGAATCCAGTAACCTGAGCGGTATTACTTGCACAATGGAATACTAGATTATAGCGAGTGTAACGCTTCTGTGTTGAGAAGGCTGCACTTTCACATTAATTTGTTCTAAGAACGTGGTGGCACTTGGCACTTCTTTTCCCACATGAGAGCACAAAGTTGATTTAATCAGGTGATACTTAATTGGAGGAAAGCTTGAACAGTTTATGAGACACCAGAAACCTAAAGGACAGTAAAGTATTAATTACCCACCCATCAATGGAAGTAGAAGTAATTAAAACAATTATTTCTAGCTTACTTCAGATCCTCCTCTCCCTCCTCAGCTCACCGAAAGCACATGGTGTCTTGAATACTCCTTCCTGGCTGGAAAAAATTCCACTGCTTAAAATTTCCACTGAATTGTTCCTTTACGCATATCTTATCATGCAGATCATTCCAGCATCCCCACTGGGACTTAAACCAGTCTTTATTATCCTTCTTGGTCCTTGGCACAAATGTATCTATCCTAGGTAGTGCTGAGAAATATTTGTTGACCAGGAGTTCTTTGAATTTTTTTTATTGACTTCTTTGCCATTTATTGTTGTTGACTGTGACATACCTTGGCAATTCGTCTTCCAATGTCAACTATTTCAAATCGTATTTATAATTTTGAGTAAAGATATACGACCTAAATCTCATCATTTTAGCCCCCTTAGGTATGGAATTCTACAGTTTTAAGTACACCCACTCTTTGTTTCTTAAGAAGTACAAGTTGTTGAACCATCTCTAGCACTTTGTTCACTGAAAACCACAATCTGCTTTTTACCTCAATATGCATGTATAAATAGAGTCCTCCAACGTTGTCCTCTTTGACTGGCTTAATTCCTTTAGCACAATGCCCTCGAAGTCTGTGTATGTTATAGAATGTGCTGGAATCTCTCTCCTTTTAAAGTGAGAATATTCCTGTTTGCACTGCCCACTTTTTCTACCACCCATGCATGTTCCAGTGGTTACATGGAGTGGTCCAGCTCTTGGCACCATGAAGGTCAGTGCTATTACCTGAACACACAACTGACTCTGTGAGAATTTGTCTTCCATGCTTCACATCAGGTCAGGTCAGAAGTCCACAAGAACTGCTGAATCACAGTCCCCATATCATTTTAATATGGATACTGTTGGGTGCTAACGACAGAAATTTAGGGGTTGTTTTTGCTTGTTCGCTTAGGATAGAAGAATACCTTAGGCAGAAGGACTTTATAATCAAATAGGAATGGCAGACCTTGGACAGACACTGAGTCTGTGCCCCTGTGGGGCTCTAGCACTGTGGACAGTTTCTAAAGATAAACATACTTCATGGTGAATTAGGCCCCATGAACTACAGTAAGATCCATCACTAGTAAAAAGTAACAGAAGTTATGAAATAAAGGACAAAAAAGGTAAAGGGGGGGAGGCATTTCTTAGAAGATCTTTCCTAGAGAAGCAGTGTAGGAAGCGAAGGCATAGGACCCTAGCAAGTTTAGTTCCAGCTTCTCAGCCTAGCTGAGCAGTGGGATTTTGAGGATACCATCTCTCTGTTCTAGCTACTGTCCACCCTTCTCCCTGTGTGGCAGCATGTTCCTGGAGAGGGACCTAAACGTCAGCCCAGTGTGAGTATGTACCTCAGGAGGTTGAAGTGAATGGAGACCAAGGGCTTGTCAGTGAGCAGTGAAGACTGAGCTAATGCTGTTGCAGAACAGTGTTAGAAAGAAAGAATATCCTTAAAAGACAATGCCTGGGGATGAGAGGAGAGGGATTGCCCAACATGGGAGGAACTGCTCACAAATGTAGAGGCCTTCCGTAGCCATGCTGTGGTCATCAGAATGTAATGTAAGATTTAAGGAACCATGGTTTCAATTCATGAAGTCTGGAAAGTAGGGAGGTAAAAATGAAGATCTAATGCATACCCATAGTATATTTATAAGCTAGTATTTTGCAAGTATAATAGGTTATTTCTGTCCCTGGGAGAGTCCATTTGTTTTCAAATAATCCCATTATTTAGGAATAATCTGAGTTTCCTAATACCTCAATTTCATTTTAACAAATGAAAACCTAAGAAAATGCATTTCTCAAACAGAAGAAACCAGTTTCATCTCATTCCATGCAGGAATGGGAAAGCCGCGTGTTGTAGAAGTCTATGCATTTCTATGTGACCTTAGATAATGCAATCTTCAGAATCTCTGCTTGTTATTAATAAAACAGGGCTGACGCCCACACTGCTGTGTTGCCCAACCTCTAGCTTCTTTTCGTTTTTTTTTTCTGACCCCAAATTAAATGCTCAGCACTTGGTGAAACAATTTTGCTCAGACTAACTCCTCACCATTTTACCTACAGGATGAAAGATCAAATGACTTGGGGGGTGTATGGGTTTTGAGAAATTGTTCAGAAATACTCTGGGAATGTGTATTGAAAGGGGGAATCAGAAGAAAAGGAGGTGGAGACTGGGGAAGGAAGGAGGCAGCGGAAGCCTCACAGGAGAATGGAGGAAGAAAAAGTGAAAAGACACGCAAGAACAAAAATAGAACACAACGAGCCAAAGATTCTGTTTCAGAAGGGATTGCATCTCAAAGTCTCAAGAAGCAGCAAGCAAGTGAGATATGGTGGCGTACACCTTTGATCCCAGCACTCAAGAGACAGAGGTAGACAAATCTCTGTGAGTTTGAGGCCAGCCTGATCTATACAGTAAGTTCTTGGCCAGCTAGAGCTACATAGAAATAAATAAACAAAAAAACCTATTTTGAAATAAAACAAACAAATCAACAACACTACACACACACACACACACACACACACACACACACACACACACACACACACACACACCAGGCAGTCACACCATGCAGCTGACAGATCATCTACATGCAATCAAGTTCTGAGTGGACAAAGGTGGGGGGCTGTGTGTATTCAGGACTGTAGTTGCCTCAAAGTAGACCCAAAATTTGAAATAAGAGAAGCTCACTGGAACCTGGAGAAGCATGGGTACTGAAGACAGTAAAATGATCCCAGAGCCATCCACCCGCCTTCCCCTGAAGCGTTCTCTAGAGCCTGGGTCAGCTTCTCAGCACTGCAGGCAGGACTCCTGCTGCTTTGTACTTAGTATTTCAGATGGTAAAACAATGCCTAGCATGTGGCAGACGCTCAATAAATACCTGTTGCACAGCCATTTGATCAATAAGTTTGCAGAAACTTTCTATATGCAAGTCTCAAGGCTTGGAACCAAAGAAACACAGATTAAGTGTAAGATAAAGTCCCTTATCTAGAAAGTGGTAGGGGAGAAACAAGTGGAAGGGTTATGATAGTTAATCTTCTTTGGCAACTAGACTGGGTATAGCATCGCTGTGAAGACAGTGTCTGGGTGTGGCTCTGGGAGCACTTTCAGGGGTCTACTTGAGGAGGGAGGACACAGCCAGAATATGGGTGACACCACACGTGAGCTTTGGCCCAACCTGAACACAAAGGAAAAGGGAGAAAGCAAGATTAGCGCCTGCCATTCCTCCTTCTCACCTGAACTGCTGAGACAGGAGCAAGCCCCAGGTCCCCTGCTGCCATGGAACTGCCTGTGTTGTGCCTCCCTTGATAAGATGGATTGTGCTCCCCCAACTGTGAGCACAAACCAACTCTTCCTCTCCAAGGTTGCTCTGTTTTGCCATACACTGGTGATAGCATTGTGAATAGTTAAGGATTAGAGACCTCACCATGGTAAGAAATAGCAGGTGCATAAATTAAGGCGATGCTGGAGCCATACTGCCTGGGTTTGAGGCTGATTCTGCCAGTTCCTATCTGCAGTGCTCAGACAAGTCAATAACTTCTTTCCTTGCTTCTCTATAGCACGGGGCTGTCACAGAGACTGTATGAGTCACATGCAGGGATTATGAAGTACGTACACTACACAAAGTCAGTGCCAACGAGTGGAGAAGAAACGTAAAGTTCCTATGAGAACATCTAAGATAAAGAGTGAGTTTGGCATGGTGCCTCTGGCCATGACTCTCAGTTACTTGGGAGGCTAACTAAGGTGGGGGTATGATGGGGTGAAGACTTAACTGGGCTCAAGAGTGAGTTCTGGGCCAGGCTAGGCACTTTGGAGACACCATGTCTGAAAAAGGAAAAAGAGCCATTCTGAGTGGAGTGAGGTGGCATCTCAACTTGTATTCTCTGATGCCTTTGTATTTGATGTCTTGTATTCTCTGATGCCTTTGTATTTGATGCCTTGTATTCTCTGATATTGAACACTTTTTTCTTGTTTACTGGTCATTTGTACTTTGTAGTTTGAGAACTGTGTGCTCATTTCATTCAGTCACTCCTTGGTTGGGTCATTTGATACCTTGTTGCTTAAGTTTTGAGTACTTTGTATGGTCTTCATTTTAAACATCTATTACACGCATACTAGCAAAGATTTTCTCCTGTTACACAGGCTGTATCTTCACTTGACTGATTTGCTGTTCATAGGCTTTTCTAATTTTATAAACTATATTATTTTAAAAAAAAATCTTTGCAAGTAAATAAAAATATCACATATCAAAGTTAACCCGATCCAAAGTTCACAGAACTCAACAAACTTCTGTCTGGTTAGAGTGGACACTTGGAGCAGAAGCTGTAAAGCATCACGTGAAGTTTCCACTTTCATTCTCAAGTACGTTTCACGACCTTTGGTCAATATTGACAGTATTTCCTGTGTGACCAGAGTTCTATTCAGATGGTGCCTGTCAATTCTCTACCTTTTCCTCTACCCGGTTTTACAATTTCAAGTCTTAAACTAAAGTACTAGTATTATTTGGAGTTAATTTTAATACAAAATGAGAGATGCAGATTTAGTTTCACTTAAATATATAAATCATATATATTATGAAGTCATATTATTTACAGGAAATGAATGTGACTGGAAATGATCACATTGAGTAAATTAAATCAGTTTCAGAAAGGCAAACATCATCTGTGGGTCCCAACTTCCTAATATCATGGTGTGCACCTGATATAAAAGCAGAAGTGAATGACCTAGCCCAGCGCTTCTCAACCTTCCTGTGCTGCGGCCCCTTAACACAGTTCCTCATGTTGTGGTGACTCCCACCACTGTAAAACTATTTCAGTACTACTTCATAACTACAATTTTGCAACTATTATGAACTGTAATGTAAATATCTGATATGCATGGTAGCTGATATGTGACCCTGAGGTTAAAGGATCATTCAACCCCAAGGGGGTCCTGGTCCACAGGTTGAGAACTGCTTGTCTAGGAGGCTGGGGGAGGGCACCTGAAGAAAGAAGGAAACTTTTTATGGACCAGGAAATGAGCCCTACTAGACTCTCAATCTGTCAGCTCCTTGGTCTTAGACTTCCTACACTCCAGATCTGTGAGGAATAAATTTCTGTTGTTTGTAAGCCACCTAGACTATGATATTTTGTTAAAATAGCCTAACCAACTAAAAACCTCATTTAATTAATAAAATAACATCTTAGCTTTTTATGTCCCCTTTGAAAAGAAATATGAAAGCATTATAGAAAAGCTAAAAAACTATTACTGCGCCATAAAAATAAAAGTTATTCACAATCCTATTCACCACAACAATATCCCCATTTTAGTATTTATCTTTCCATTATTTATATAAGTATATTGATTATGCATTCTTATTTCAAAAGTGTGATTGTGTGGTATCCACTGTTTTATAGCTTGAGCTTATAAAATTAAAAGTGAACACAACTACATGTGGTTTAATGTTCTTCCACATGATCAATTTTAATGGGAAGTGCTCAACTCCATGAATGTGTCATAATTTATTTTTATCTACTCCTTTATGCGAGCATTTGTTTCCTTTGTTTTCTGCTACTGAACATTCCTATTGATTAATTTGTGCACACATCCTTAATTTTAGCTTTCCTTTTTAATGCACATCATGTGCGTGGCATCAAAGTGAGAGGAAGAAAAGCGAGGAAAGGCACTCTGCAAGATCATTCCATGCATAGCCCCTTGGCCCCTTCCCACAATGTGCTATGTGTCTGCCCCAGGAGAAAGAGCAGGATGAGAGATACCTACGGGAGGTGGACAAATTCTGCCTAGGTGGAGAGTCCAAGGAGCAGATGCTTGAGCCAACTTAGCCACAGTTGGTAAGCATCCAGGAGCAAGTTCCTGGCTAGGCATCCTATTTCCACCTGCAGGAGATGGAGGTTGCCAAGGGCCTTCCTTGGAGCCCTACCCAGAAAACAGAAGGAGAGGTGGTCAGAGTAACTCCCAGCAGAGACTTTATCTTAAGGAATTGATGGATAAAAGCACAAACAAAGCATCCAGCTCCTCCAAAGTGCAATAGCTATGGTTCTCTTCTGCTGTATCCTAGATTGCAACATACATACCACTTGTGCATGCTCAACCAAGAAGACAATGATGCAGAAATGAGAAAATGCCATCATCTGCCAAGGCTCACTGCCATTTGCAGCGTCATGAATACACTAATCAATGAAGGGCATGACAGATGCCATGGAATGGGGAAGCAGGATAGTGAAGGTCTGTCTCACTCATATAGAGAAAGAGACTGGATCAACCCAACCAGGGTGCTCACCCCAAAGACAACAGTCAAAAGAAAAGCAAAAGGGCAGAGCAACACAAACACTTGTTGATCCCCAACCCCAGCTATCCCATTTCTAACTCAAAACAAATAAAAACCAACAAACAAAACAGGCTTTTAGTTACTTACTAAACCTTGTCACTATAAAAGAGAACTCAGCCACTGAGTTCTCAGCTGTGCTGCACGGTGGCTACCCTCTAGCCCTGGTCTGCATCTTTTCCTCATTAGTTTTTTGGATCATTCAATCCCTAGTTCATCATCCCACATCAATTATTACTGGTGGGTCATCTGCTCTATGCAAGACATAGTGTTGCCTGGGTTTATCCACACAGCAGTGAGTGAAACAGACGAGTCCCTCTCCCTAATGTGGTCAATAAAATAAAGTGAGACAACAGAGGCAAATTAGTGATTGTAAAATGCTGTGGAGGAAATAAATGAGGAACCATGACAGAGGCCAACCAGGCACAGCAAGGGTGATAGAGAAGGCATCTGCCATGGGAGAGCCCTGCTGTTGCACATACAGTTGTTTAATTTTCCTGGACCATTGGAAGACCATCTGCTCACCGTTCTGCATCTACGTGTGGACACATGGAATGTGGGCATGAGTGGTTCTTCCCACTTCCAAGTCTGGCCTAGACAACCCACACATTTGGTATCTCACCAGGTGAATGCATATGACCCTGCTGAGAACTCTGAGATGGAACAGGGGAGAGAGAGAGGACACTGAAGTGGGCACACAAGACATGGTTGATCCTTGTACCTAACACACATATTCACCATAGTCACGCTGTGTTGTGTCCTGAAGGGACACATAAGACCAATCGTTTTAACCCTCTGAGGTCTAGAGTTCTGGCACAGAATATTTAGCACTTAGACAGGTCTGGCTTTTATCCCCTCACGCTATTTCCCAAACAGATGTTTGTGACTGCCCCTTTGAAAATGTTATTACAAAAGACTATTATCCTTAAGACTAAGGAGGCTTGAACATCACCAATCACAAATAGAAGGAAGAAGAGTCAATTGTTACAGCGCCGCCATTTCTGGGGGAAATTGCTCATGACAAGATGACAGGAAGTGAGCAAATCTGTGACATGCAGGCTGTCACCCAGATCATCTCCATCTAAGCTAACCAAGGGCATCCCAGTGCCATCTCTAAAGGACTAACAAAGCTACTATGACAGGGACCCACACACATACCTACTGTACTGGATTCGGTTATCTAACATACATTAACATGATAAACAAAACACCGGAGCTGTGCTTGGTGGTCCATGTTTGCGATCACAGCCCTCCGAAGATTAAGGCAGGAGGATTGCCAGCTTTGAGGCCGGCTTGGGCTACATAGACAGACTTTTTCGGAAAAACCAATAAAGGAATGAATCTTGAAGACCCAAAAGGAATACAGAATAAAATAACAAAAGGGAAAAATGCAAAGGAAATGAAAGAGGAGGAAAGGGAAGGAAAGAGAGGAAATTACACCAAACAGCATGGGCACCTGTCCCCTGGAGGCTGGCTATTGGAGGATGGCTCTGTCACGGGCCACCTGTGTAACAGCTCACTCAGCGTCACCCTCACACATCCTTTAGAGATGTGGGTCTCTCTTCCTGTCCTTTCCCACTCCTCTCAGAGACTCCCATCTGTCTCCTGTCCACTCAGCACTGAGAGTTTGCCTTTGTATCAGCAGCTCTCCTGTGTTGTTGCATTATGGAGCGCCTTTGTCATTTATTAAACAAGTTACTTAATCAGATATCTGTCCATCCCTTCCATGTGATGTCAGTTCTTTCATTTTTAAGAGGTAGTAATTATTATCTTCCCAGAAGACACTTTCGCTGCCCACGGGTCTTAAGCTTGAAGAACTGCCCCCCCCAAAAAAAGACCAATAAAGCAATACAAAGTTTTAATGCCTGCCTCTTCAGACACAGATCAGTCTAGGGATTAATGGTTTATTGGGTGATACCTTGTTGACTAAATTGACTAAATATTGGCTAAATCTATGAAGACTCACAGTAGCTCCCTAGCAAGTCCTGAAGGGATAGAAAGATGATTGCAACACAGTAACATCTATAGTGTCTGACACTAATTCTCCATCTTGTCCACCTAGTGCTAAGTATAATAGACATAAAATACAGAAAACCAATAATCAAAAATGGTTCAAGTAAGTATGTGTTTTAAAGGTCTTTGGATTGGGGAGAAAAGAGAGGAAAGGAGAACGGGGAGGAAGAAGAAGAGAAGAAAGCAAAGTGGGGAGGAGAGGAAAGGCAGGAGAGACTGAGATACAAGATCTCCGTGCTTTCTTGTTCAGAAGACTAAACTCGGCGGGGCCTGGGAATTCTTTCCCGACAGAGAACGTGGTTTCCATTGTCAGCTAGATCCAGTTTTATTTGGTACCATGCAAACTCTGCAATGGCCTCGATTACCTAGCTTCTCAAAACCACCAGCCATGGACTCACCTTTCTACTTCATCGTGATGGCAAGATGTAATAGATGTAATATTGTTCTCACAAATCATGAGCTTGGTGAGCAATCAGAACAGGAAGCAAAGCCTTCAAAGTGAAGTCTATCTTTGCTACAGTAGGTTCAAGGAACCCAAGGTGCTAAACAACTCTAGGGTTGAGGGATAGAGATGGCAGACAGTCAGGATGAGGACATTCTTTATCCCTCACACCTCCTAAGGGTCACCTGCATAGAGAATCTCAAAAATATTTGCTGGATATAAGTATTCCAAGGCTTTCAGAATCTTTTAATGTATGCATGATGATTTTTTGAATAAGCAAAAATCATGGACTGAAAGAAACTTGATTTTTTTTTTTTTAATCTTTCACGATCCCTTTCAATTTGTTTCAGGTTAATTCTTCCCTGAAAGACATTTAGGGAAAAATTCATGTTTTCATTGATTATTTTTATTTTATTTGCTTGCTTATTTTGTTCTGGGGGTAGAAGTCAGGACCTTTCACAGGCTAACCATGTGCTGCAGCAGTGAGCTACCCACCAGCCCTCTCATGACATTCAGAGAGTAAGAAGCTGGGCAGTAATCACCCTCTGCTGTGGCTTAGCGTGCTTTAAAGTTAACTTCTCTCAGTTCTGAACTCCACTTGTTAGGGATGGGGGAATTCTCTCTCCTCCTTTGCTCTTCTACAGTTACTCATGGTCCAGCCTACTACAGTCTCAGTCTCTGCTGGGTCTCTGGGATGAGTGTGGTGTTAGGACAAAACATCTGGGTGAGAAGGGCTTCCAGAGAAGCCAAAGCCCGGACGTCACCAGGCCCTTCTGCCTGTGGTAGCTCAGCATGCCTGGCTGCTAGCTGCAAAGCATCTTTTTCAGCTGCTACAATGTGGAGGTTCACATTCACATCCAGGGTGATTCAGCACATCGTCCCTGGAACCTTGGTCATCTGGGCTCCACTGAAAATTGTCATTTCCTCTGTCTACTTGGTCTGTCCCAGGATGAGCACTCTCAGAGCAGCTTGCTACTTGGGTTTTCAATAGTGAGCCAGGTTCTAGTTCACTGTGTCCCCCAAATGCAGAGAACACTTATTTAAACCCTCCAAGGAATCTAGCTCATCCCCTTTTACTTAAGGGAAAAAGCAGGCATGTTCTACCATGCCTCCGTTTCTAGGGAGGGTGAGATACAGAGCATAGCATGCATGTGTCTCCAAAATCCTATGGATGGTGTTGAGCCACAGAACAGGCTGTGCGCATGCATGTCTGTGTGTCTGTAACCCTGCTTTATCATCTCATCCATCGTGTTCAAAATTCCACACTGAAAGTTCTGGGTACTCACCCAAATTAAAGCTAAAATAGTTCCATTTTATTTTACTTGTGTGTGTGTGTGTGTGTGTGTGTGTGTGTGTGTGTGTACTAAGGATCTAGAACGCTATGCACATTAGGCAAGTAATTTGCTACTGTGTTACAACCCTCAGCCCAAAACAGTTCTACTTAACAAGGTGTAGAGAAGAACACTCGGCCATATTGAAAAATGGGAAATGCTAACTTCCAAGGCAGATAGTCAAGTGAGTTCTCATCACCCCATCACACTTTATACTGTACATGTTGCTATGTGGCAAGCTGCTCCTACACGGAGCTAGACCTCCCTTCGTGTGGCTTAAAGGTTCCTTCAGCCATTTTTGGATTCTAAGCTCTCCTATCTCATATCTTATAAATCTCCTGGAGATGCTGAAGGATCAAAATTAGTCACATGTAAATTAGGCTGGCTCTGTTCCCTCTCTAATTTAGTTTTTCTATTCTCTTCCTGAATTTGGACCAATCATGAACTTCACACAGTAGAGAGAGTTAGGGAGCTATTCTGAAGCACTGACTCTGTGGCATTTTAGGAATTGCTTTTGTATTTCGTCTCTGAACCCAGAGATCCTGGCCTGCCCCATTAGCTGGGACTACTGCAATCATCAGTTAAGAGAACACAAGTGCACAGTGGCTGGGAACAAAGGCTTGGCTCGCTCTGCCTCAAAACCCTAGGCCCTGGCACACACTAAAGACTTAGAAGATGGCTGTTAAGTAGACAAAGGCCCTGATCGGTCCCACAGGCTTGGGAATCTGCAAAACCAGGACATGGTGGTAGAAAGGTTCCAGAGGACCAAGAGGAGGCACGGAAATGGGGATCAACCTTAAGTGGCCTGGCATGTTCCCATCAGGTACATCAAGACAGTAATTCAGAGAAAGCCAGGCTTTGAACTGCCTGACTGTGGTGACCATGGGTGAACATGACAATGACTTGGGAGAAATAAACACTTAAATGGATGTCTTGGGGCTGGGAGACAGGTGACAGTTTCTATGACATGACGGCAAAGCACAGACAGTTCAAGGTATTGAGAAAAGTCCTTGACACCTGGACAGATAGCTAGATAGGAACCTCCTGGGTACTGAGAGAGAGAGAGAGAGACAGACAGAGAGAGACAGACAGAGAGACAGAGACAGAGAGAGAAACACAGAGAGAGACAGAGACAGAGACAGAAACAGAGACAGAGAGAGGGGTGGGGGAGACTTGGATCATCTAGGGTTTAGGACAAGCCACAAAATCCAGACCTGGGACCTTTTCTGTGACATCCCTCCTAGTTGGTGCTGCACTTAGATACCAAATGAATCCTCAAAAAATAGACCTACAGGTACTTGAAAATCTGTTCAGCCATTCATCTGCCTGTGAGGTTGTTTTCAGCCTTGGACATCATGGAGAATGTTGCTAGGAGCATTTCGTGTACCCATTCCAAATGCCTTTTTTAACACTTTGCGGGAGCAGAAAATATTCTAGAGAGCTGATTTTACAGCTCTCTGGAATCATAAAACAAATTCACCCATTTCAAGGATCCATGAAGGAGGCTGGTGTTGGGGGTCTCCGAACTGTGGTTAAGAGAGCTTTCCTTGTCACAAGCTTTATAAGAGTAATGACAAATGGCTTTCTGGACTCTATGGGTTTAAGAACTACACAAAGGCACTTAGCAGACTTTAAACTTGCCGCTAAAATGTTTAATAGCAATTACAACTTAATTTCTCAACTCTGAATAAGAAGAGACAAGTGAACATTAATTCACTCTCAGGATTTTTATGTTATAGTTTCTCTACACATCAGTGGATTTTGATTGTGGTGATGTACAGCTCTGAGGAATATTATACCTTAATGAGATATGTTTATTCTATGTTTTATCAAACACCTACAAACAAATCATATTTTAACCCATGAGTCCTAGGAATAGTCTACTGTTTAAAGAATGGCTACAGAAACTTTGGATAAAGTTTTATTTATTTATTTATTTATTTGTTTATATAAATTATATAAATATAAATTATTTATTATTTACTGCCCTTTATTATTCAGCTAGTCCCCCAATTTACCTACTTCACTAATTGAAAGATAGAAATTTTGGTGACTTAAACTTCTTAAGTAAGAACGAATAAACTCACTTTTCATGAGGTTCTCCAGTTTGGTCCCTTATTGCTTCTCGTTGGCTTCCAGTATTTTGCTGATATTTGGTTATTTTGAGCAAAATTAAAGGAAAAATAGCATTATTTGGAATTGACAAAGGATATCAAAATATCCTAAGATGAGGATTCCGTGACAAGGACTGGGAGACCCTAAACCCTCACTGACAAAAGACCCCAGGCTCTCTCTTTGCTTCATATCCCAGCCACCTTTGCTCTGGTTCACTGTCCCCATCTCTTCTCCGTCAGAATCTTCATGCCTCTCCCCCATTTCTACCCTTTCTGAAGCATCCTAGCTACAATTAAATACAAGGACTATTGTTAGACAGCTGTCTAGCACGATGGAGCATCAAGCCGACATGAAGCTGATGTGTCTGTCAGGTGAGCAGAAACCTGAAAGTACTGGAAGAACAGAACAGTCCCGGTTTCCGCCCAGCTCATGCCTTTGCTGCTGCTTCCAGACAGCTCTGCCTATGAAAGCAGGGGTGTCTTGCCACCAATGGGGCGCCTTCTATACCTGTGTGAGAAGCAGGTGTGCGCAGACTCGGGCTGGCAGAGTCTTGGAGAGGGCTTGCCAATGGAAAGTCTCTGCACCCTTCATGGAAACCCACAGGAAGCTCATTAACCAACCTGCCTGCCTCATGCCTCCTGGGACTGCTAAATGGGTTGGAATCAACTTCTCTCTTTTGTCCTTTACCGTTTAATGTCCTAATACCGTTTAATGGTATTCATACAAGCTATTAAGCAGAAATGACCTTAAAAGAAAGAAGCTAGGAGAAAGAAACCCCGCCCTGCGGCAGGTGAACACCTTCAGGCAGAAGGCAGCTTAGGCTGTTAGGGGGATGCTTAGTTAGAAACCCCTTAGCTGGGCAGTGGTGGTGCTCGCCTTTAATCCCAGCATTTGGGAGGCAGAGGCAGGCAGATTTCTGAGTTCGAGGCCAGCCTGGTCTACAGAGTGAGTTCCAGGGCAGAAAGAAAGAAAGGAAAGAAAGAAAGAAAGAAAGAAAGAAAGAAAGAAAGAAAGAAAGAAAGAAAGAAAGAAAGAAAGAAAGAAAGAAAGAAAGGAAGGAAGTCAGTCCTTATTGCTCCTATGGACTGTCCATACCTCTGTGGGGTTTTGTTTGTTTGTTGTTGTTGTTGTTTTAAATTCTATAGCATTTATAAAATGCAAATATTTTTCCCCAGCTTTCTTGTGAGCCCCTAGAAATCTAACATTTTAGTGTGTGTTTAACAGCACATACCTGAGAAGGCAGAGATACCCATGAGCAGATCGTGCCCTTTTTGGGTTCATCTCGTCTTGGGCTTCCTAGCTCCAGCCTGGAGTATTTCTAGCCTGTTGTGCTCATGGCCAGCCCAGCTGCCAAGATCATGCCAATGTTCTCTCTTTGGGAGCCGGGGCTCAAAGTCTCAGATATCAGTGAGCCTCCCTCAGGACCCTGCTGACTCCAGGCTCTTGGCCAGCTTACCTAATCCCTTCTGCTGGCAAGAGTTGCTTTGCTACCAAGGCCAGGGATGCATTAGCAAGCAATTTGTTTACAGGGTCTTGCTTCTTCGAGCCTCTGAAAAAGCATTCTTGGTCTTACTAATAAACATGGGGAGATTCAACAGCCAAAACCACCGATGAGATATGGCTATTTTACTAGGTAAAAATGTTGGCAGAAAAATCTTTAATAGTCATAAATGCATTGAGTTCCAGACTTTCTTTTGCGCTTGTTCTGGAGGTAAAACCTAGGGCCTCACATATACAAAGAACAAGCCATCCACTGAGCAACTCCCCTGCCCTGGCTCAGGCTTCAGCTGTCTTTCTTGACTACTGAGATCTGCAGCTAAGAACTGGCCTGACATAAACACAGCCATATAAACTCCAGACTAGGAGTGCAGGAAAGCAGAGATTACTGTGCGGCTCTGTGCTGCAGTATAATGTGGTGGAAGGTGAGCTATGGAAAACTTTTGAACTACTATTTTCTAGGAGTCAGGGATGGACAGCCAGGCCAATAGTGGGAAGGAGAACATTCGAGACAGTGAAAACAGCAAGTGCAAAGGTCCTGGAATGTTCCTGACATGATTGACCAATTGCTAATAAATGGTTGCCCAGGATGACTGGAACGCAGTGAAGGAAGGAACGAGGAAGAAGATGTAAGACAAAGACGCAGCAGAGGCCAAAGGTCAGAGGCAGGACAGTTAGTTCAGTGTGGCTGTGGAAGAACAGGAGGAAGGTGTGGTTCTGATTGGCAAATGAGGATGGGCAAGGGAAGGACTGAGCCTGATTTCCTCCCAGTCAATGGGGAGGAGGGAGGGTGTGGCTTGTGGGAGGTGTACAGGAGGTGACTGGGCTAACCAGGATGCATTCAAGGAAGAATGATGTGGGGGAGGGGAGGGGACTGGCAGAGCTTTCTGTGAAGCTGGTAGAGAAATGGGGTGGCCACTGGAAGAGGGAGATACTGTCCGCAAAGCTGTCTGGTTTGTTTGGGTTTTCTCTACACAAAACAAACCATTTTTCCAAACGAGAGAAACAACAGTCTGCTTGTATGCTGTAAAATTATCGATGTGAGAGAGAAGGGGCAGCTGGCAGAGGGAAGAGGACAGAGTCCACAAGCGTTGGGGTTGAGGAGGGATCCACAAGGATAGTCAGTCCCCTCTTCTGGAAAAGGCAGGTAGGGTGGAGCATGCGCCCCTGGGATCGGGAACTGCAGAGCGTGGAAACTGAGACCCTCTTCCCACAGCCCTGTCGTCTCCACAGATGAGCACAAGCGGGATAACTGACATGCCAGTCACCCAGAGGTCAGCCAGAGAGAGCAAGCCCTGTGACGACATGATCCAGCTGGCTCTTTTTTATGAGTTCACAACAGATCAAAGGGGGGCAAAAAGCAGGGCAGCAGCATCTGGTAAAGAGGTCACAGCCATCTAGGACAGATACGGCTCCTTCTTTAGAGACCAGCATGGCAGCAATAGAAATGGGGAAACGATGAGATTATAAATAGACTTTAAATACAAGCGAGTGTGAAATCATTGCTGAGCTATATGGAGTATTGTTTTCCTCTTCTCCAAAGCCAATACAACCAAACCAAGAGACATGATTCCAGTCTTGAATACCAAATCAATAACATTTTAGTTGCTTTTCACTGATGATGATCCAGTTTTTAACTAGTGGAGATGATTCCAGAATGGTGGTAACATCAATAAGTGATGCCAGAGAATACAGAAAACTCGGCTGGCGCTGTAAAGCGATATCGAGATGGAAGCTGTAGTTAAAGGCAAGGTGTCTGAGTCTGTTCCAATCAGCCAATTGGCAGGAAGGAATCAATAAATCACAAAACGAGTGTGGAAAAAATACTTTGAGCTTTCCAAGATCGAAGATGGGATAGTAAAATATTAACTTGATGTCCTTTTAGTTCTCTTTTCTCAATATTTATTAGTGTTTGCCCTCCCCTGAAATGAGACCGCCACTGTTAGCTTTTCTGATAAATAGATGGAGTTCTTCCTGGTGGCCCCTTTCAGCCTTCCATTCTAGCCGATCTCCTGTTCTTTGTGACTCCCCTGGCCTGCAAAATCTCTCTGTGCCAGGGACAAGGAGGGAATCTTCATTCTCCTCCTGTCCGATCTCTCCAGGATTATCCTTAGTCCTCCTGCAGTCTCTCCACTGGAGCTCCTCCTCCCAGGTCACCTCCTTCCTCTAGGGACTCAGTGTCCTGATGCAGACCCACAGGACCCCTAGTTGTTCCAAACTGCTCCTCCCAGCCTCTGCTTCTTGCCCACCCCTATTCCTTTGTGTCTCCCTGAAGATCTACAAAACAGCTCTCTTCCAGGGACCCTACAGAACTACCCTTGGCTGGTAACAGATTGGCAACAGCAAGGAAAGGAAGTTAATCCCACCAAACAGAGATGAGATCAGATATCCATGCCAAACATCTCAGACATCATAATTCCAGAAGTCTAGTTTCCACTGCAAAACCACAGACATGACACCATGCCTCCTCCAGAAGCCAGTAACCCTAACTGTATATTATTAATTCTCAAGAAAAGTAACTCACCTAAAGCACAAGACAAGGACTTTCAAAACAGCAATTATGAGTATGTTCAAATACCTTAAATAGGATATAAATTAATGAAGTCCATGAAACACAAAACAGTTCAATAAAGTAATGAAAACAATCAGGACATGAAATAGAATTTAATAAAGAAATAGAAACACACATACCCACACACACATGAAAATGGATGGAAATTCAAGTGTCTCCACTCTGGTCTATTTAGGCATGTAGTTGTTGTTGTTGTTCTCCAGTGTGATATTCTTAGCCTGAATCTTACAGTAACTCCTCTTTTCTCAGTATCAAAACGATGCAATACTCTGACCATTTGCAGCGCAGAGAAGGAATAAGGTGGTGGTGGTCTCTCGCCAACTTCCACCCAAGACTCTGTGTGTGTATGCTCTCATAGACAAAGTGCAAGTATATAGAGTTGTATGACAGAGGGAAACCTCCACTGTTGGTCTTTAACATCCACCGTATTTGAGACAGGTCCTCTAAGCTGCTGCCTATGCCAGGCTAGCAGACCTGAGAACTTCTGGGAATGTTTCTGTCTCTACCTCTCATCTTGCCATAGAAACTGGGTTTCTGACATACGCAACTCCATCCAGCTTTTCATGGGGGTCCTGGGATTGGAACTCAGGTTTTCATGCTTTTGTGTCAAGAGCTTTATCCACTGAGTCATCTCTCTCTAGCCATCCCTTGTAGATTCTTAAGAACTCTTTAAATACCTAAAATTTTATCATGGTACAAACAAAGTATACCACAAGTCCAATCTTTCAATTCAGTGTCAGTGATACCTGCAAATCTTTCCAAGGAGCAGAAGGCAGAAATCCAATTCTCCTCTTGCCCTAGCTTAGGTTGTTTAGAAAACATTGCCTGACAGCTTTTGCTGCCTTAATGCTTTCTCTGCTATACTTAAGGCATTGGGGGTATTTGTGGTGGTTTGAACAGGTTTGGCCTCCATAGACTCATCTGTTTGAATGCTAGTCCCATAGGCATTATTAGGAGACATTATTGTTGGAGTAGGTGCAGACTTGTCACTGTGGAAGCTGACTTTGAGGTCTCATATATAAGCTCAAGCTAAGCCCAGTGTGGAATCAAGAGGAAGAATCCATTTTCTTCAGGGATAAGGCCCTGATGTGTTATCCAAACCCAAATGATATGCCTTAAACATATGAGCAACACTGAAGGAACTCAACAGACTATATTTATATACAAATATATATATACATATAAATATATGTATACCTGTAACAGTAATTAAAGAAAAAACAGTAATGAATTTGAGGAGCTAAAGGGTGCAAGAGGAATTGGAAGGGGGAAAGGGGCAGAGATGATATAAAGAGCACTCATTTATGAAATTAACAAAAAATACAAAAATGTCTGTAATAGATTCTCCTCTAAGATCCATGACACACAGGTCCCAAGGTACTTGGCTGGGTTTCCAGTACTCGGCATTGTTTCCCTCCTGTTGAGCTGGACCTAAGTCCAATTAGACAGCTGTTGGTTACTCCCAACATATGAGTGCCATTCCATCCTTAGGCATATCATCGTAGTTCATAGGCATCACACTTGGGTTGGACTGTTGGCTGACTCCTTCCCTTAGAAGCTTGCATAGCGAGTCCTATGGAAGTCTATTCTCAGGATGCAGGCTTTCAGATCAAATCCAACTTAGATCTTGAATCTTATGTCTGAAGTTCATGGTGTCTTCAGCATCAGGGAGGCAACCAAGGGCAATGACAATAGCCAAAATTTGGGGGAAGTCTTTAGTACTCCCCTGACCAACAACTCAAAGGGGGTGCTTCCTCATGCCTGGTACTGTTTGTCTGTATGTTTGTCTGTTTGTTTGAATTGCATTTTAATAGTTACCATTATACCCACAGATAAGTGTAGTTCTGGATGCCCATCAAAGAAGTTTCTCTTTGCAGCAGAGAGTCCATCACAGAAAACCACAAGTGGTCAAAATGCAGAGAACTAACTGGTCACTGCCCAATCCTAATGGACTTATCTACAACACAGTTTCTGTACCTAAGGCTCAGAAAACATTCAGGAATGGGTATGGAAGGATCTTAAGATCCAATGGACTAGGCCATCCTTTGTGAGATGTCTTCCAGAAATGCCAGGGAGGCTTTACCCATGCATTATGGGTAAAGCAATATGACTGCCTAATCAAGACCCAGACATATATATTCACAGACATGCTAACATGAAAGGGGAAGCTTCATGGACCCACTCTTGGACAAAGGACTACAGACAATTAAGGACTGCAGAGAGCAGGAGAAACAGTCTTTCCCAGGGATGAGCCTTTAATTGATTATCCAGTGTCAAGTGGTTAGCCCTGAAATCATAAACATACAAGCAACATTAAATTAACCAGGCCATTTGCATATATATACTCTGTATATGTATGGAACAATAACAAAATGAGGTCAAGAATTTGAGAGGGGAAAGGGGCTGGAACGCATGGGAGGGGTTGGAAGGAGGAAAAGAAAGGGGGAAAAGATGTAATTATAATTTAATTTAAAAAACAAATTAAATTTTTAAATTAAAAATTTCTCAAATAGAGATGTAGAAATATACTTATAATAGGACTTTGAAATCAAATTAATATGAACAACCTAACCACCTTTTAATAAAAAAGAAGTGTATATGTATGTCTATGAAAAAGACATTTTTCTGGTCCTTTTTCCTCATCATTATTTGTTTAAACTTGCCCAGAAATGCCATCTTAACACTCTCTTAATGTGGAAATCTGTCACCAAAATTTGCTAAACATGGTTTATGGGGGCAAACAAGTCTCCAATAAGACTGTCTGGCCAAATGCACCCCTATTGCATTTGACCTTGTTGGCTTTCTAGACATGTGGTTGTACTTGAGTCTAAGCTGTAATGTGCCCAGTGATGGCCTTTTTCCATGGACCTGTGACAATATTCTCAGCAGCCACTCTCTCTGTCATCTCAGACAGCAAATGGAAAGGAGTGGAGGGGCAGCAGGGACTGGAACCCCAGAGAACAGAATCCTCTGCTGGGCTGCACCCTGAGGTTGGTTTCCTATGTACAAAATCAGTGGGAGTGTCTCGCCCAGATAGATATAGCCAGGACATCTATGGGGACTGGGGGAAGAGGGACCCCCAAGGGGTTAGTTGAAAGCCCTAGAAAGAGAATCCAAATCCTACATATATTTGGTCAAATACAGGCTTTGTGACTAAAATAACTCAAGGAATTACCAGGTAATTCCAGAGTCCAGGCTCAACAGAAGGCCAAAGTATGCTACAAAGATTCCTTTCCTGTACGAAATCCCCAAGGAACCAACTTCCCATACCTTAAACTTCAAATAAGGTACTTGGAAAGTATGACAAAAATAAAAAGAGGAATGAGAGGTAAAGTAAGTGTTCACCCCACTTGAGAGCTCTCTTATCACAAACTCAATGACTGCACTGAGGTACAAGCTGCCTGAATTTGCTAATAGCCTTGACTGTGAATAACAACTGAGGGAGGGAAACCCCACCCCCACTCAGAGGGAAACCCCACCCCCACTCAGTTTCCCTTCTTGCTAACACTGAGAACCAAGCCATCAGGTAAGCGCAGACAGAGCTTTGCAAAGCAAACCACAGCTGAATCTGTAGACCCCGCCCAGCACGGACTGGCTTTCAGCTTTTGTGCTCTCTATTTGCATAAAGAAAGTGTGGGGCTGTATGTCAGACTGCAGCCTTCCAAGCAAGTATTTCCCCTCTCTCTCTCTCTCTCTCTCTCTCTCTCTCTCTCTCTCTCTCCCCCCTCTCTCTCCCTCCCTCCCTCCCTCCCTCTCTGCCTTCACCCTCTGTTCAATTCTAGAATTTGCCCTTATTTAATTTTGGCCCATTTTCCATGCTGAGCAGAGGGTGAAAGCTTGAGTGAGCTCCCCCCTGCTGGCACACTCCTGCCAGCCCGCAGCCCCGCTGGCCTCTGTGACTCTTGCCAGCACCCCTCTCTGAGACATCTGTTGCCTTGCTTAAACAGAGAAGCCTCTAAGCACGTGACTGGCCCATGCAGAATTGGAGAGCACCACGTCCAACAAGAGGCTTCTGTCCACCTTGCCTCTCCCCTGTCATTTCCTCCTCTAGCCTAGGCCTCAACAAGTGGCCGAGCTTCACACAAGCTGTCAGGGACAGATGCCATGTGAAAAGAGGAAATTGGACTCAAAGATGCCACAGCTTTTTTAATTAAGTCCAACCTAAAAGCCAAATAGCGAGGCATGAAATGAGTACTTACTGTGGAACAAAAAGGAAGAAAGAAAGAAAGAGAGAAAGAAAGAAAGAAAGAAAGAAAGAAAGAGAGAGAGAGAGAGAGAGAGAGAGAGAGAGAGAGAGAGAGAGAGAGAGAGAGAGAGAGAGAAAGAAAGAAAGAAAGAAAGAAAGAAGGCACATGTACACACCAGGGTTTTCAAAATCAAAGGTTCTGAGTCAGGTTACCCACAATGCACTGCCTTTGTCAGAGGTCTTCTCAGCCTTTCAGGTGCCTTTGCCAGAGCCTTGGACCTGCATTCTGTACTAGTACATGACTTTCCTGTTTTCTTATGTGATTTTTCCCCTCTATCCCCACATTATCTTTTGTCTTAAAAACTCAGATGGTTCTCTCTGCACCTTCACACGAGTCACAGGGAGCCTGGCCTTCTGAACCTTGACCAGTAGTGAAATCAGATTTGCTTATCTGACCAAATATCTGACCCAGAGAGGAATTCCACTGTAATAGTGGAGTTGCAGGATGAAGCGTGTCCACACACACCAAATGCTCTCTCACCTACTCATCTCTTGCATCCTCTGTCTGCCCCTCTCTCCCTCCCTCCCTCCTTCCCTCCTTTCCTCCCTCCCTCCCTCCCTCCTTTCCTCCCTTCCCTCCCTTCCTCCCTCCTTCCCTTCCTCAGCAAATCCACTGAATGGCTGCTCTACACCAGGCCTGGTTAAGAAAAGCAGGAAGAATCACACCGTTGTGGCTTCCTCCTCCCAGGTCCCTGGGTCTTTCCACTCATTTCCTTGTCTCCATTTTTCTACAGTTTACTATGAGTCACCTGCTCAGGGTTCCCTGTCATTCCTCAAATGTCACCCTGTCTGGCCTAGAGACCAGGGAAACAGGGAGCCGCACAGTGCTGAACAAGTCCACAGATCCCCCATGGCCTGTGCTTCCAGATTTCTACCTTGATCCTGCCCTGACTTCCCTGGATGATGGACTACATACACAATGGACCCTTTTCTCCCCAAGTAGATTTGTATCAAAACAATAGAAAGCAAACTAGGACAATAGGAATCTTTGGACCTCCTTTGAAATTATCTGATAGAAGCCTAACCATCAGGTAATTGTACTGGCTGGAAATGTACCCCCCTATCCTGGGCACTTGAACATTTAGTCCCTGCTTAGTGACATTGCTTGGGGAAGTGCAACTTGGAAGTGCAGACTTGCTGAAGGACATATATCACAGGGGTGGCTTATGGTGTAGGCACTCTGCTTCCTATTCCTGCAGCCATGCCTACTGTCTCCAGCCTTGCTGCCTCTGATCTTAAGGACTCTACCACACTGGGACTGCAAGCTGAAGTGAACTTTCTCTTCTGTAAGTTGCCTTGGTCATGGCGTCTTCTTTTTTTTTTTATCACAGCCATGGGAAAGTAGCTCATACAGTAATGTAAGTATTCTAAAAGCTCGGTGGTGGTTTTCACTTCTATGTACTGAATGTGAATAAGAAGGCGGGTATAAAAAAAAATGAAGTAATCAGGACAGCTAGATTTAGCTACTATCATGGATTGTCCTTAAGCACAATTAGTGTGCACACAAAGTATGCTTTGCTATCTCTCCATACGGTGTGGAACTGCAGAGTCTCCATTTTGGAATGGATTTAGGAACTCTGCTGGCTCTAGGTCCCCTGTGACGAAGGTGGTCCCAGGAGTGGTCACTAATGATCCCTCCACTCTCCATGGAAGGTTTTACTTCTTGGTTCCTCTGCTACTCAGAAAACTGGACAGAGAACAAGCACATGGGTGTTGCCAGAGGGCAACACTTCTCCTTTATCTCTCTCCCTGCCCCCTACACATGCACACCTCATCTTTGGGGCCTCCATACTCCTTCCTGCATCTGGTCTTTATTGTTACACTAGACTCTGACTCTACCTTGTAAGTCATCTAGGACAAACTTCCCTATAGGATAAAAACAAGCTCTGCCTGTCTTTTAGTTATCTCATTCTTATCAATATATATTATTCTTATGAATATAGAGTATTCTCACAATAGACAGTACTCTTATCAATATACAATACTCTTATCAATATATATTATTAGGTTCCATGGTCTTTATGTTCTCCTGTGGGAGTGAGTCGAATGACAAAAGGGAAAAGAAATTGGAGCACATATTGGTTCCCTAAGGAGAAGAACCTTAAAGCATATCGAGGTGTTCTCCTGGGGGAAGATACTGCAATATGCTTATAAAAAGCGGCTAATGTACTTCCTGTCTGGACAGGAAACAGATTGAGCAACTTTTATCTGGACAGCATGAAATAGATTGTAATAGTTCAATGATAGCTTTATAAGCTGGATAACTGCCGTTAGAAAATATGTAACCAAATGATCAAACACTGACACTTGGTCATTATAGTGTAGGAGGTCTCTGACCTTGGCCCTGTCCAAACTCAAAGTTCTCTCAATGAGACTGAGAGGAGACTGAGTCCGATGAGGCTAGCTACGCCATACTTAGAAAGTGGAGAGCTGAGAAGATGAGCAATCTTATCGGGTGACATCAACAGTCTCATACACAGTAGGACCCTGTTCCCTGATGGGACACACAGGGATGGGTATTGAGCCTTCGTTCAGGTTAAAACACATGCAGAGCACATGGTTGTGGAGATACATAGGTGAGAAAGGAGTTCTGCTTGCCTCTGCGAGTGGTGTGAGTCAGCGGTGCACTGTGGCTGCCAAAAAGGGAATGTGGTCTCAGGCAACAGTAATGCGATGCGATATTTAGACAGTGGCTCATGCTGGGTTTGTACCTCATGTGAAACAGACCGCACCAGAGGTTCACCCTCAGTTCCTGACCTTGCTCTAAGGGACACATGGGAAAACTGAAGTGTGTTAGGGAAGAAAGGACTAGAAAGTCCCGTGAGGGCTTGGAGATACTTAGTTTGGAAGATAGATGGCTTCTGTGGAACAAGAGGCCATATATTTGACATGAGAATGTTGTCCTGTAAAAGACACTCTGACTGTTCTATGAATCACCTATGGCTGGACCTAGCTCAACAGCAGGCATTATGGGTGAGCAGATTTTAATGAAAGGAAAGAACATCCAAAGAAATGGCCTGTGGATGGGAGAAAAGGATGCAGGGAGCTATTCAAACAAGAGCTCAACTCAGCGTGCTTAGAGAGACAAGCAGAGACCGGATGAGTTGGATCTGATCAGTAATCTAAAAACTGCATTCCTCTGGGGTGTCTTGAGAAGAAGGGATGAGGAGTAGCTGCAGTTGGAAAATGGGAGTAAATGTTGGTCAACCAGCGGGAGGACACCACAGAGCACACTTGGGTGCTCACCCTGGGGAAGATACTGAGGAACAGTTATAGAGGGAAGACAATGTGCTTTCTGGCCAGGAGGTGGAGAGACAGATTCGTCCACCTTGTACCTCTCTGCTTCCTATTGCAAGTAGAGCAGTTCCCCAATCTGTCCCCACAAAGAACTTCTCCCACAAAGAACTTCTCCCACAAAGGAAAGGTTGTATACAGCCACTGGACTGGGTGGTTCCCATTCGACTCCAACGTTCCAGGATTTAGTGATCTTGAGACGGCTTCTGGGTGAGGTTGGTTATCTTGCAGCCAGAATCCCAGGGGCTCTGCTCTGTGCATGTTCATTTTCTGTTGTCACATATAAATTAATGCAAATAGGATGGCTTAAATCAGCACCCCTTTTCTAATTGACACTGTCTGTAGATCGAAAGTTCAGGTAGGGTGGAGCTGGGTACCTTCCCTGGTCTCAAAGGCTGACATCAAGTTGTAACTGCATTGTGGTTCTCCAGTGGAGCTAAGATGCCTCTTCCAAAGGTCACCTAGCCAGGTGTTGGCAGAACTCATTTCCCATGCCTGATGACCAAGGTCTCATTTCCTTGCTAGCTATTGACCAGGATCCACTCTTAGCTCCAAAAGGCCACTCTCAAGTCCTTGCCACAGATCCCTCTCTCACAGATGGTCACAACATGGTTGTTTGTTTGTTTGTTATTTTTCAAAAGAAGAGAAACATAAAAATCTTTCACTTTACATCTCTGTTTTAGGGGAGGCTTACATCTTTTAAGGACACACACCTGATTTGGTCAGGCCCCACCAAGACAGTTTCCCTTTGACTGGAAAATCAATACTTATAATTGTTAAAGAAAAGAAAATCTTTTTCTTTTCTGTAACATGTAATGTAGCCAGGACAGTGAATACCAACCCAACTTACAGCCCTTTCCACACTGAGGGGGGTTCTCTAAGGCATGCAGGCAAGGGGCTGAAACAGTAAGAGTATCACAGGTTTCCACTTTTACCTCCCTTTTCCACTCAAGGCTTTTGCCCTTGGGCGAGCCATTCTGAAACTCTGTCACCTTGTCTATACATTAAGGATGATGACTCCCCAAGGGATGGCTACAGATTTATACGAAATTGTACACAAAGTACTTGCAAGTGTTACAGGCCCTTGCAGGCTGCCAGGCCTCGTTAGCAGGCACTCACGGCACTGGAAGAAATGGCTGAATTCAATGTTGTTTGCTCTTCCGCCGGCCAAGATGCTCTTGACATGAGCAGGGAAAGTAGGCAAGACCTCCAGGGAGAGGTGGCTTCTGTTTCCTTTCCACTGGCCAGCAATCTTCTCTGTGGCCACTTCCACAGCTTGGTTTTAAGCTCCTCTGGCACTTCAGGTGTCTCTTCTGTCCACAATCATCCTTCCCTGCAATGTGGAGTCATTTTTCCTGTCTTTCTCTGTAGCTCCCCTTAGGATTCTCAATTTTGTTTGTTTGTTTGTTTGTTTGTTTTACTGAGAGAGCGGGCATTATCAACCACCATCAGCAAGCTGAGCCCCTACTGTTCCTTCAACCCTCAGGCATCCAGTCCTGAGTCTCACGCACAACATGGGTTTCTCCCATTAGCACCGGCCACTCCTGGGCTCTCAAAAATATTTGTTAAGGCCATGTGTGAGATTGTTTCAGATTTCTAACATTATCAAATTTTGACCTATTTTTCCCATGAGGTAAAAATTCTTTACCAAGCAGAGAAGTCAGAAAATAATGTTTTCCCACTACACTCAGTTTAGAGTCCCTTTAATAGGGAATTTCCCCCCACAATAGTCAAAACATTACTCATTTTATGATGATCTATTATTAAACACGGTTTTTAAGGATCCTTCTATCATGCAAAGCGATTCACCCCTGGGTTGCAATCCGGTTTTCAGATGTAGAATATGATGAGCGGCCAGCAAAGAGCAGCAAAGGCAAGACAATTCCGGCTTGCCAGTGTCGAGGAAAGTGGCCAACATGGTGACAGCCCTTCACAGTATTTTAAAACGTCATGCATTTCAGCACTTTCCCCTGCATATAATAGTACACAGTAGACATTTTCTGAACTGGTGTCTCTGTAGCAGGCTGTTGGGAATAATAGTAGAAATAGTAGTAGTAGTAGTAGAAGAGACACTGTGGGTCCATTTACTCAGCTTTTGTTTCTGAAGCTGATACTAAATCCCAGGGTGAGAGAGTTTTTAAGACAGGCACAGGAGCATCAAGAAGCACAGTCCACGAAAGGCTGCTTGTATGGACAAATAGGCTGACATGCATTATTGGTGACCTCTTCACTGCTAGTGGAGAACCCAGTGAGGTCATCATTCCCATCCTGGCCTGCTATGTCATGCCACTGTCTCATCAGCATCTCTGCATCTCATCAGCATCATCAGCATCTCTGCATTGTTCACAGAGGATGCTGACAGAGTCCTGGGCCTTCCCACCACCCAGGCTCCCTCTTGCCTGAGGCAGCACTCACTGCCTGCTCCTGCCTCTGATGCCCGTCCTCTAGCACAGCATCCCATCCCTCTGTGTTAACCCATTCTCTTCCATAACTAAACTGTCCCCTGCATGTCCTTTTATCTCTAGCCAGCTCTTTGGTGGCTCCATGTTACCCGCAGCCTAATGCTTAACTCCAACTGCATATTCCTTACACTCCTAAACTCAGCTACTCCGAAAAGGCAAGTTATTTTCCCACTAACCATCCTGTCCTGTGTATTGTTAATCGTAAAGAACTCCTCCTTACCTTCCTTATTCCACAAATTTTGTCTCCCGGGTACAATTATCCCATCCTGTTTCCCTCCACCATCCTGGCTTCTGCTTTCTTGACTGGGGCTTCCTTAAGTCTAACACTACCAATAGGGTGCTTTGCTTGTCTACTCCACTTCGACAGCCCAAATCAGGATCGCTACCGCCAACAGAGCTTCTTCCAGCTGCGGAGAGGAGCCACCCCACCCCCACCCTGCTCCCTCAGGGCTCAGTGGTTCAGAAACAAGGGACTACCACACTGCTCTGCAGACCCTCAACATCTCTCTTGACCCAACCCCTCTACACTCTCCACTGAAGCCACACCCTCCAGCGGGCTGCTCCTTCCACAAGAGGTACCTTTCCTCTCCTATTCAGGCTAGGGAGCACCAATGAATCAACTTCACAGACCCTGTCTCGTTCTATAAAAAGTTTCCCTGAGACCTCAGTTTTCCATCCAAGTCTATCCCATGCTTAAAGCCGCACTTCTGCCTGTGGTGCAGAACTGCTGGTTCCATTTTGTAAATGTTTGTCCGGACATTGTCCCTCTCTGGTGAGTCAGGACTACGTCTGCAGCACTGATGCCCAGGGCACATGAGAGTCTCAGCAAACATTTGTTGACCACATTTATTCCAGTATCTCAAGAATAAACTACAAAGACTTGAGTCATGTTGGGCTGGCGAAATGGCTCTGTGGTTAAGAGCACTGGCTGCCCTTCCAGAGGACTAGGTTCAATTCCCAGCAACCACATGGCAGCTCACAGCTATCTGTAACTCCAGTTTCAGGGGACCTGACACCTTCACCCAGACATGCATGCAGGCAAAACACCAATGCACATAAAATAAAATTAAAATTAATCTTAAAAAAAAAAAGACTGTCATGCAGGCAGACTGCCACTCTAAGTGCTACTTGTCGTCATGCCTTTTTTTCACTGGTTTTTTTTTTTTTGTGGTGTCCCTCTGTCCCACCATTAAAGAAAGCTGACATGTAAGAGAAGATAATTACAAAAAAAATATGTTTTACTTTCTATATTTTAGGGGACTGAAGCCTAATTTCAGCATAAATATTCAGCTAAATATTCAGCATGGTTATTTTCTGGGTGTCCTTTTGACTTTGTAAATAATCGCAACCCGCAGTTTCAGGAGCACTACATTAATATTCCACAAAAGGAAATGGATATACGGAATCCCCCTGGGTGAAACTGTTATCACTCTAGATACAAGCCTGAGGCAGGCAGGGAAGTTCAGCTGAAAAAACAAGAAAGCAGCCTTGAGCAGGGCAGGGCCTCCCAGGGAGACAGACTCCAGAAAGGTCCAAGCAGGAAGGACAACCAGAATTGAGGGTAGGGGTGGGGACAGGGGTGAGGGTAGGGAGGTATGGGTCTGGGTCGGGAGTTGGTTTGAAGGGGCCATCCTCCTTATCAAACAGGTGGCAGCCTTGTGGTCCAACTAATCCTTCTAATTACAGAGGATCTGGCTGGCAGCCAAGGCTGGGTGTGGGGCAGTTTTAACTCATTATGGTGCTGGCAGGACAGAAAGGACACCTGCCAACCAGGTGGCAGCTCAGGCAGGGTTTTCAACCCAGCAGGGAGCCACGGTCCTCAACCAGAAAAAAAAAAGGAAAGAAAGAAAAAGAAAAAAGTCATTCTAGATGCTTAACCACAAGGACTGGTCAAGGGACTGTGAGCTTGGGGAACCCAGAGCTCTTCTAGTACATCAGGGACCTCATCTCTCGATGATGTGGTTCAAACACCAAATGGCATCTGAATCTACCTGTCCTTCAAACTCTGGCCCACATTAAGGTTTGCTAGACACGTGGTTTTGTAAACGTTTTTGCTGGAACACAACCTGCTTTTTCTCTACCAAAGCAGAGCTGAGTAATTTCATCAGAGACTCTTTCCTCCTATATTATTTGTATTATTTGTCTTTGACATAGGACTTGGCCAGCCCTGCCTTAGAATTGCCCAGGCTGCAATTCAGACCAATGATAAGCAGGTGCCATGGTGGGACCCAGACTCAGTACTTGGTAAAGCTGCCCAGGAGATTTCAGTCGAGGGCACCAGTCTCTGCTCCAGCTCCATGCTGTAACGCAGAAGTGCTGAACAAGTCACCCCTAAGTTTCCCTTTCCACTGACCATGACTCAGACAGCACAGTGCAGTGTGAACTTTGGGAAAAGGCAGGCCGGGCCAACAATCGCCATTCTGCTATACTAGGTACAAGCCAATACTCAATGTAAGCCTGCTCTGTCTCAGTGTCTCAGTGTCTCATCCTGCAAATGAGAACATAAAACATCCAGTTCCTAGGCTTGTTAAGAAAATTAAAGGTCAGGATCTAAGGTGAGTGACAATATATATTATACTTAACCCTACACAACAACCCTTAAAAACTGGTCGGAGAATCAGGATGGAGGAGGTGGCTGACTCAGTACAGCATAGTGCAGCCCAGAGGCATAGGAAAAACTCCAAGCCTCCATGTGAGCCATCTAACAAGAGACACTGGTGTGGGAGGCTGAGCATCGCTTCCATAGGCCAGTGGGGGAGTTCTGGGTATTATGGTCATCTAAACAGTCAACCTGGGTTGACAGGCTCCTGGTTCAAGCCAGTTTGAACAACACTCACGGCTGAGTCCTGCCCACGTCTCCCTGCATCAGCTAGAATTCCTCAATTTGGACGCTAGTTTAGATTCTGCCGGCAATTCTGGAAGCTTCTGGTGAGTACTCATGGGATACCTGTGCACCACACACTGAATCTTGTTGCTTTGGTCACACCCTGAGGCCCATAGGCACATCTGGGAGCAGCTGATCTTGTCCTACAGATTGGCACTTCTTGCCGGCCTTATTCCTCCTCTGTGCCATGATGAATCTGACATCAGTCTGCCTGTGCTCTGGCAGCAACCCAAGGAGGGGCATGGGGTGTTACTGCATGACATCTCCCTTAGGAAAACCATTTGATGCCCAGAGATGCTTCAGCAGTAGCAGCAGCTCATCCACTCATTTGACAAGTGAAGGCTTTGCTGCAAAATCCATGTGGCTTCTCACTCAGTGCTCAGCTCCTGACCTGCACCAGGTGGGAAGGACCTTTGCACAGCCGTAGGTCTAGCTAGGTCTTACTCAGGTCTAACCTTTCCTGTCTAGCGAAGAGATGAGAGGACGCTTAGAAAAATGAGCACGACTCTCATGCAGTTCGGAAGGGTCTGGGGATCCAAGAAACCAGGGAATGATAAGCCCCCAACCTTCTTCAGCTGAGCCAGAAGCAGGGCTCTGCACACAGCTGGGCATCAAATAAAGATTTCAGGCTTGTTCTAGAAGGTTCAAGCTAAGAAGCATGGCCAATGCCATCCTACACTTATGGAAGGAAAGTTGACACCATACCAACCCCCACCCCACCCCATAGACTCTAAGGCTATCATCCTACAACAATCAGAAATAGCTAAAGGTCAAGACACTAGAGGAACAGCATTCAGTACACATTCAGTGGCAACTACGCCATCTTGTAACTCTATCTAGTAAGCATGGTGATGACAATGGCGTGCATTCATTGGAGGCTTATAGAAACGGGATGGCCATTTACATGCCATTTCTCATTTAATCTTACCACCGTCCAGTGACAACTTGGAGGATGGGACACTCACACAGCTGCATGTCATATGCCTTGGTCACTGTTCCACTGCTATGAAGAGACACTATGAACAAGGCGACTTGGGGCCTTTACAGTTTTCATAGGGTTAGTCCATGAGCATCACATCTAGATAGGCACAAGACTAGACAGTGGCTGGGAGTTTTACATCTTGATCTGCAGGCAGTGGACTGAGGGAGGGAGACAATGGGCCTGCTGTGAGCTTGTGAGCTTTTGAAACCTCAAAGCCCACCCCTAGCTACACGGTGCCTTCAACAAGGCCACATCTCCTATTCCTTTTAATCCTTCTCAAAACAGTTCCACTCCCTAGTAACTAAGCACACCAGTAGACGAGTTCACGGGAGTCTTCCTCAGTCTCCATGCCCTGTAAGTAGCAAAACTGAGATTTGAACTCAGGGCTCTCTACACTTCCCACTGCCTTCCACATTGTGTTCCTATCCTGAGAACTTCAGTCTCAGAAAGAGCAAACTCATCTGCTCATTACATGCTCTTGGATGCAGATGGAGAACCGACCCTCCACACCGAGCAGGAGCTCCTCTAGTGAACTTGAGAAGGTTCTAGTCCACCTGATGTCTCTCCTCATGAATTACTTCCTACGTATCCATTTTCTATATCCTTGAGCAACTGGGATATCTGTCCCCTCCTATTATGTCCTTCTCAGTGTGGCCAGAAGAAACTCCTAAAGGCTCCTACTTCATCTCCCCACTGTGAGCATCTATTCTTAGCTGAATTCTTTTTCAGATCAATGGTAATGATCAAAGCAGCAACCACATAGTCCTCCCCAAATGCTGATGATAAAACATCGTATCTTTGATCTTGTCTACAAAGAAAAACATCTGATTCTGTCATCTACAGTCAAAGCAATGCACCCCCTTCAACCCTCTCTCTGCAATGCCCTGGCAGAGTTCCCACAGCATGAAGGATAGGGACTCTAGACAGCTTGCCTCAAGTCAGTGCTGCCTGTGGTGGTCAGGAGTCACCTGTTGCGAAGGCTTCCCACCCTCCTGCTATGCAAACCAAGCATGATAATAGCACCTCCTTCAGAAGGCTGGGGCAGGAAGGGAGACAGTAGACTCAACCAATTAGACACTTCTGTGCGGGTCAAGATACAGTATTACTCAGAACTTTGACTCCTCTGTGGTTGTGTGGCTGTTCTGTTTTAAATAAATATTCGTTGAGTTTCAATAAAGCCAAGCATGGCGGCCCATGTTTGTGACCCCAAGTACTTGGGATGCTGAGGAAGAAAGATATGAGTCTAAAGCCAGATCCCGTCTCAAAACCCAACAACAAATAAAGGAAAATAAAAAATACCCCTACTTCCCTACTTCCTACTTCCCTACCCCTACTTCCAACCCAATAGAGTCATGAGCTGTTACAGATATAACACTAAATTGTTCTTTTCACTTGCACCCAAAATAAGGTGCAGTACATCCATGGCATTTCTCCAAGCGGTGACCATACATCCTGGGATCTTGCCTAATGGCACATGGTCTCTGTTCCATGCCCCTTCCCCCACTGCCTGCCTCACTATCGTCCAACTCTGCCCTCTGTAAAATTCCATGACTCAAAAGGAACCCAGAGCCATTGTTCCCGGCCTGTTCCAGTTCTGGAGGGGCCAGAGAACTCACGAGCATCACTTTCCCAAAGGACAGACAACGAAGCTGAATCTCTTCTGAGCCACATTAAAAACTATGTTCCTGCACTAGAACACCCAAACGTGGTTTGTTTTCTGTTTGGCTTTGTGAACCACTTTTCTTTGATCTGCATATTAGCCACAGACTGACTGGCTGTACCCACTGTCTTTCTCTCCTGTGGGCAAAGCCCGATGCTGGGCACAGTCCATACCCTTTGCAACCCATTTGCCATCCATTCATGGTCATGCTGTCTCAGCTCAGCTGCTGTCTTGGTCAGTATGGGGGGTTGGGGGAGGGGTTCCGGTGCACGGAGATGGTTCTGCACCCAGGAAATAGCAGATGAGCGAGTGAAGCGCTGTGTGGCTTGGTCGGATAACCCACACCTCCACTACTCTTGAGCTCCACAAACAGGGAACCCACGGAGAACTTGCAGCAGCCATTTCTTTATTATAAAGCACCATGTAATTGGGAAGAGAAAAACGCATGTGCTGTCTTGGCTAAGTGGATCGAGTATGTGTTGAGATCTCATGTGGAAATTGTAGAAAGCAGACTGTCTCACGGCCCGGATTATCTTGTTTTCTGGTCCATGCACAAGGATTTAGCCCAACTGACCAACAGGCCTTTGACATCTACTTTCTACTTGGTGTCTGGAGTGTATTGGGAAGTCAGCCACACTATGCAAATGCCAAGAGCCATAAAATTCAGTGTTCAGCTCACCATACCCACTGTTGGCTAGTGCAGAAATGTCATGGTATATAAGAAGGGCCACATGTTACAACCGGAGACAGGCAACTATGTGGTGGAGAGGAGGAGGTGGTACCCTGGGAAGGGAAGCTGTTCTCAGCACAGCCTGGGGAACTGGGACTCCTTGCAATCATCACAAGAGGTGTGAGAAATCACAATTACAGTTTTCTAATACTGGGACAGTGTTTGCCTTGATCATTCTCCTTCCCTCTGTGCAGACACAAAGGAGTTTGGCAACACATTAGATACGGAAGCAGCTATGAGATACAACCATCTCCCACTAAAGCAGACTCCTTGGAGACCCAGAGGGAAATAAAACTGTGGAAATCTTTCATTTATGATTTTATAATACATTTTTATAATAAAAATAATTTATGTTAACATATAATCACTGTTGTGTTTTATAAACATATATAGAGAGGAAGAATATGTTTGGTGGCTATATGCTCAGGTGTGGGGGAAGGGGGTGCCTCTGTGGGCCCATGATGAGGCATCCCTTTCCCTGAGGGACCAACCACATAGGATGGTATAGTATAGAATAGAGTTTATTCAGGGCATGGAGAGGGGAGTTGAGGGAGAGAGAGAGAGACAGAGACAGAGACAGAGACACAGAGAGAGAAGAGGAATAGAGAGGCTGGCCATGAGCACATGGAGAGAGGGTGAAGAGGAATGGAGAGAGAGGGGGAAGGGGAATGGGGAGAGAGGGGGAAGAGGAATGGAGAGAGAGGGGGAAGGGGAATGGGGAGAAAGGGGAAGCAGGAACAAGAGGACAGAAGAAGAACAAGAGAACAAGAAAGAGAGGAGGGGGCAAGCAGCCCCTTTTATAGTAAGCCAGGCATACCTGGCTGTTGCCAGGTAACTGTGGGGCAGAGTCTAGACAAAATGCCAACAATCACCATATTGTTTGAAATGAACTATTAGTTTGTTCATACTTCTCAGGTTGAAGTTATAATACAGTAAGTATTAAACAATACGGCTTACATCCGGTAACCTATAATTGTTGTTAAAAAAGTAAAGAGGACCAGAGGCCTTACAGTGTGGCAAATAATGACCCAAAGAATCTGATATTTTTCCTGCCACCAACAGGAAACATTCTTCCTTCTCTAGCCAGCAGCAGAGAGTCCATCTGCTCCTGGCTCACCACTGCCTTGGGCCTGGGTGCAGGCTCTCCTCTCTACAGCTTGATGACCTGCTTTGCCACAGATCCTTACTATTGAATTGTCTTTATTCTGTTGGTTTCTTTCATCTTGGAGGTTCACAGTTGTTTATTTTTCCTGGCAAGGCAGAGGATGCCATTCCTCAGCCCCTCAACTGTCAATCACCCACCATCCAGATGCATATGAGTAGCCCAGCTGGCCCATCAATCAAACAAAGGCTTCCGTGAGTTGATAACCAGAAGGAGGAGGACCACCACGGGGTTGGAAGCAGTCCTAAGCCTGGGCTCCTGAGACTGAGGAGGCCCATGAATCACTGAAGCAGGACTTGAGCTGCCAGACCATCAATCAGTGGATGTCAGGTTACAGATTAAGTGTCCCCTTCTGTGTGTGAAAAATACCACATTGACACCAAAGAAGAGCAGAGCCCCAGGTTCTCTGGGATTTCAGCACCACCTGTAGCAAAACAAAGCTAGATCCCCCCTCCTGTCCAGACACCCCTCTGTGGCTCTCTGGACCCACAATGAAATAGCTACCTGCACCCAAGCACCTGCACAAAGCGCCTTCTAGACAGGTGTGGGAAGGGGGGTGCGGGGAGAACTGTGAGGACGTGTAGAACGGCCCCTCCCTGCCCTCCAGGAACCCCTCAGCAGCAAAACGCAGACTTCGTCGGCTTTAACTTTTTTCTCTACTCGGCGACTTTGTTGGAAGCAATGAGAATAAGATGACCGTGGAAAATGAACAGAAAGAAGCAGAGAAACAGAATCCTGCATAACTCATGACATCTGAGATGTAAGAACTGACTCTGCAGAAGCCATCACTCTGTCCCTTCTTTAGAAATGTGCTTGCTTAACCTCTGATTTAATTGCAGTCTTAGAGAAAGAACCTGGTTTCCTGCCAGACTGAGAAGTCCCACATCCACCTGGGTATGTGTGTATTCCTAGGCAGGGTTCACCCAAAGAGGCCCATAGGAGATGATGGCCCTGACATACCCACCCCAGGGCTTTGGAGAGATGGAAAAGGCTCTGGTATTTTTGAAAGGCAGCCTCCTTGGCTTTAGAGTCTCCATAGGGCTCTGGGTTAAAAAGCTGCCCAGAAAACGGAGGGAGCCTTACATGATCATTTACCAAAACCAGGGACAAACATGATGCTAGATGCTGACAGTGCCCTATGTCTACAACCTGTCTGTCTGCTTGCTGTGGGAGTCAGGCAGACATCACTATAACCAGAGTAAAGATATGCTGGACACTAAGACGGGGAAGAAGGTGTGCTGGAAAGTTGTGTGCGAAGCATTTTCTGAAGACATTCTACACACCCATAGCTCCTTCTTCAATGCTGAGTCTCCACCACCACCACCTCAAATGGAACCATCTCTGTTCTGCTAGACAAAGTTTTGAAAACCTGGCAATTCTCTCATTTTATGCTTCACCTAACTTTTACAGACTATCAAGATCATTAGTTCCAAATATATGCACCAGGAACTCAAAAATCCCATTAACTAATTAGTTGGGTGCTATTAAGGATTATCTGTATATAAAATATTAGATGAGATTTGTGTATACACACACACACATATGCATGCATATCACAAACCATTTCTGTTGGGTAACACTGATAACTTTTCTTGCAGCTACAAATCCTGCTCCCCCTTGCCCTACAACTCTGTTCCTGTCTTCTCTCACTCCAGAGTCCTTTACTTTCCTACCCCACTCAGCAACTGCAGGTGTTCGTTACTCCAGTGTGAGCCCCTTCCTTTAGAAGGCAGTTTATGGGAAAGTACATGGATCTTTCTGGAAGGGCACACTAGCTTCAGAATCTGATTTCTACCTGTGTGAACGGAAGCAGCAGTCATACAGCCCTGCCAGTGAGGTGTTCTTGAGGATTATTACATGAAGCGATGCCTGAAACACACTCAGCTCCATCTGGCACAGGACATGAGGTCAGCCAACGGTAGCTAATTGTATTATCAGGAACCATGCATGATTCAGAATAGGAAGAGAACTAGAATCGATGGACCACAGGGACTTTTTCTTGATCCCTCTGTCTTTTACTTAAATTGGTCTTACAGGGGACAAAGTACTCAGATCCATTTCTCTGACTCCCAGGAGAAACCTATGGTATAGGTGAGAAAGGTAGTACTTTCCTATCTATAAATGGAGGAGGGAGATGAGGACACTAGTAAGACGGTCCAATGTAGGGCTAACAGCCATCAGGGAAGAAATGGAACTCAGCCAGAATATGTCATTCTCAGTCCCTGGGAGGGAACAGTTTCCTTTAGTTGACATGCTCAATCCTTCGTATATTCCTGCCTCATCTTAGGAACTGGTCTTTAAAAGAATTGAGGAATAGAATTATTTAAAGAATGAAATAAGAAATGCATCCCCTGCTAACAGCCGTCATCCACATCTGAGTGCATCTTGGTGTTTCCTGGAGAGCACAGGTACTAATCCAGGCTCTCCTCCTGTCCTGGAGCAGTATGCGCTGCTTCAGGGGCTGAGGTTCCTGCCAATAGCTGCAGGGAACAGCGTGCCGTGCCATGTGTGAGGACTAGGCTCCCAAGAGTCCAGCTGTTGCTGCCTTCTGTGGCCCAAGCCCCAGTTTAGCAGTGAAGATTACAGGCTGTCAGCTGTCAATTCTCCAAGTCAGATCCACTCCTGTGCCATTCCACATCTGGAAAAGCCTTCTCTGGGAATTGGTACAGAAGCATCTCCACATTCTCACCTCTATTAATAGCTTTAAAGCTACTTAGAGAATACTATCTCCCAAACACAAAGACAAGGAAACATAAGTGTTAAAGAAAAGAACTGAAAATGGCAACTATCCTATCAGCAATCTATTTTCCCTCTCCATGGCCTAAAATGAATGATGCTTTGAGTAGGACCTATATTAAATATGGGTAACTGCTACCCAATCCTTACTGTCAGAGTGAACTAAGCAAAGGAAACAGGGTGTTCAAATGGATTTCTGTCTTGTAACATGCATAGAAAATATACAATGGATACAGGGAAGAAAAGAACTCAACACAAAATATTTAACTTTTTATATAGAAAAATATTTTTCCATGGAGGAAAAATCTAAGTCTATAAAATCTGAATACTGTTAACAGCAAAAAGTGATTTTGGCTGTCCTCTATTTTAAGCAGAGTCATCCAAATCCAGCACCAGCCAAAACATGGCTCTACTGAGCCTGGCACAGCCATGGGAGCCTGTTCTTGTCCAGCACTATGGGACACTCTGAGGTATGAATGTCCTTAGTTCTGCATAAACTATTCATCTAGTTACCACAAACAGCCAGAGTCTCAGAACAGAGACACCCCAACAACCCAGCTTGTGACAGCGGGGATGTAAAAGCTACCTCTGCCCCATGCCTTTCAAGACTGCACATCTTCTACCCCACAGGAAAGTCACTGTCTTTTGTGGACTTTGCTAAACAATGGGGACATTTGCACATGGCAATCAACTGCAGAAGTTGCTGAGAGGTCCTGGAGAGCTGCAGGGCAGCTATAGACACATTGTCTGGAACGAGCTCCATCTTAGAAGCTTAATAGGGATAGGTTTGGTTACTCTTTGAATGGAGACTTAGGGCAGTGTGCCCAATGACATGCCTGATAGGGAGACACCAGAGAGTCATCACGCACTTCATTGTAAAGGAAGAGGGAGGTCTCCTGAGACCCTAAAGCAGGGGGCTGAAGCAAGGAAAGAAAGCATCAAGAGGTTGGCTGAAGAGACCTCTCAGCAGTTAAAAGCACTGACTGCTCTTCCAGAGGTCCTGAGTTCAATTCCCAGCAACCACATGGTGACTCACATGCATCTGTAATGGGATCTGATGCACTCTTCTGGTGTGTATCTGAAGACAGCTACAGTGTACTCATATAAATAAATATCATTTTTTAAAAAAGCATCAAGAGGAAAGATAAGATTTAACCCCCACAGCCAGGCGGCGCACGCCTTTAATCCCAGCACTTGGGAGGCAGAGGCAGGTGGATTTCTGAGTTCGAGGCCAGCCTGGTCTATGGAGTGAGTTCCAGGACAGTCAGGGCTACACAGAGAAAACCCTGTCTTGAAAAACAAACAAACAAACAAAAAAAAAGATTTAACCCCCACTGGGCCTTCCTTTAAAGATGGGTGCTCTTGAAACATAAGGTGAACTTATTCTCCCTGCTAGATGACCCAGATCAATAATAAGCCCTTCTAATGTCCCATTCCCTCAAGCATAAAATTGGGTGATGCCTACCATGGTAAGGAGGTTCCTGGGCATTAAATAATTTACCTAAAACTTGAAATTCAGCATTTTGCAGACAAATGGTCAATAAATGCTAGATCCCATCCACTTGCCTCCACACCATCTTCTGCCCACTGAAAGACAGCAAGAGGGAAGAGACTATTGTAAGGCCACCGCTATATCTGTGTGTAGGCATGACCACATGATTCCAGCTAAGGAGTGGACATCAGAGAGTAAAACAGACCTGTCCCTCTGGCTCTTTTTGAATTTCTGATAGATACAAAGCAAGAACCCATAAAAGGGTGGTTTTTATTTTATGTATTGAATTTGCAGTTTGTTTAGAGCAATAGTGGTAGTTCTCTGCTGGTGGGTTAGTACCCTGAGGGCAGGGTTTACATCTGATTCTCTAAAAGTGGGGCAGATAGGAACACAGTCTGAGACCACCAGCTGGGAGTCTCACCTTGGTGGCAGGGCAAGACAGTGCAGAGTCTCTTCCATCTTGAATTCTCGCTGAGGCCATCTTCTCAGGTTGAAGTAGAATTTGATCTCACTGATGGAGAAATCCATGGAAAACTACCCAAGGAAACTGAAGTCAAAATGTCCCAGTGTAAACCCATGCCTTTCCACATGCACCCAAGTATACAAATAACTCCAAGACTGAATTATTATGAATAATTGCCTAGGCCAAAAGCTTTGGCTTATTCCCACTAGCTTATAACACAATTATCTCATTTATTCTATTCTAAGTTCCGCCACATGATTGGTTATCTCTCCTCAGTTTCATGTGACTATCTTCCTCAGATTTTGGGGAGAATCTCAAGCTGTGCCTGATAGTCCCAGAATTCCAATCTCTCTTCTGGATGTACCACCTTTTAATCCTGCCTCAGCTCATTGGCCAATCAACTTTTTATTGACAGATGATGCATCCACACAGTGCATAAGAGATTATTCCTATATCCCAGCTAACTTAGCTTCCGTTAAACTGATTTCTTGCCCAAAACCTCCCCCAGTAGCTACAAAGTGAGATGCCAGAATGTGGATTTTACCTTTAAAAGTCTCTTGCTTTTAATGCTTGGGACTGCACTTGGGTCCAGAATAGCTGAATGTAGTCTCGGCCAGCTGGAATTAAGACCTTCAATTGGTTATGAACTGTGTCTGAGTGGTTATCTCTGGTGGCCTCCCTATAACACTTTCAACACATGATCGTTTGGGGGATAGTTTACATGGAAAACCATAATAGCCAGCGACAGTCAAGGTGCGTTAGAAAGAAAGCAGAATACAATTGCAAAGTAGTGTTTTAGCTGGAGATTATTACTAAAGACAAAGCAAGTGTCATTTTCTTAATGTGAATAAAGACTCTAAGAGGGAATCTTTTAGGCCTAAGAGGAAGAAGTTCATTGTTCACTACAATCACAATCACTATCATATAAGATGATATGTTTCACAGTATTCCCCCTTTCATATCATACTTTATGAAACAACTTTTTTAGGCACCTGACATGCCTTACTGTCTGAGCCCATGACCACCATTAGAGCAGACTGGCAGGCTCTAAAGCACTGTGGAGCTTGCATAGATGCTGTACAAGCCGTACTGTGCACTGAGAGCGATAACCTGGCCACAGAAATGTATTCACAAACTGCGCGAAGTCAGTCACCAACCATCAAGTCCTTCATTGCCCTCTCACAGGATCTCACCTCAAAAGGAGGAACATGTGATTCCTAACAAGCACATTTGGGAGGGCAACGTCCTAATGAATCATGAAAACCTGCAAATCAGCTTCCTCAGAAAGGTCTTCCACTAGTTGACCCGTGGGTAGAGCCAAAGGTGCCATTTATTTGGGATAACTGCTAACATATTTCCTGCTAAATATTTCTGTGGTTCAAAGTAAACAAGTGAACTGTAATTCTGCTTAAGACAAAAGACTTCACCAAGATGCAAAGCCAAGAGTAAGTGCCAAGCCCTGAGCAACTGGTGTTTCAAAAGGAAACAGCAATGTATCTGTGGACAGGCACACAGGAGAATGCAGATGAACTGGAGGAAAGAGGCTTGTGGCTCCTAGGGAGGCTGAGCTAAGGTGGCGAACAGGATGTTTATAAGAAGCAGAGCCTCGCTGAGCCAAAATCATGGCTTTCCAGAGGAGAAAGGGAAAAATCAGAACATCTTTCAATGAGAAACAGAGACACCCGGCAAATGCCAACTCCTAGGCCCTGGGTCACTTAGCACATAGCAGTTCTGAGCCTCAGTTTCCTTCCCCACATAAAAGACTGAAGAGCAGGATGAGGCAGCAAACAAATCAAAGGAAATGTAAAGATCCAACCAGCAGAGAGATCTCGAAGCCCTGGATGAAGGATGCCCACTGGGACTGACAAAAAGGTAGCTGGGGTGGGGGCGGGGGGGGGAGTTAAGGCAAGGCGTCCTTGACATCTACGGAGTACCACCTAGACTGAATGATTCCTGAAGTCTTCACTGAAGGGCCATGTCTTAACACCTCTCCCTCCATGTGTTCCTCAGAACTCTGGTGCTGTGGCAAATATTTGAGATACAGGATTAAAGGAAGAAAGATTGATTTGGGTCATGGCTAAAGAGGTTCATGCTTGCTTGGCCCCTGTTGTTATGGGACTATGGTAAGGCAGAAGTGTCAGGGTAGAGAGGACAGAAAACAACTGAGATGCTATACCTTAGGTCAGTCAAGAGGGAGGGAGGGAGGGAGGGAGGGACAGAGACAGAGAGACAGAGAGACAGAAAGACAGAGAGACAGAGACAGGGACAGAAAGAAAGAGAGAAGGAGAGAGAGAGAAGAGAGTGAGAGGGAGGGAGGGAGAGAGAGAGGGAGAGAGAGAAAGAGAGAGAGAAATAGAGACAGAAGAGAGAGACAGAGAGACAGAGACAGAGACAGAAAGAAAGAGGGAAGGAGAGAGACAGGAGGGAGAGTGAGGAAGGGAAGGAGAGAGGGAGAGAGAAAGAGAGAGAGAGACAGAGAGAGAAAGAAAGAGGGAAGGAGAGAGAAAAGGAGGGAGAGAAAGGAAGAGAGAGGGGGAGAGAGAGAACACAGGAGGGAGGAAAGAAGGAGGAGGAACTAGGGCAAGATAGGCCCTTCAATTAGACAGTCCCAATAATCTGCCTCTAATTAGACAGGCTACGTCATAATGGCTCACTCTGCATGATCTAAGCAGTGGATTAACCCAGGAAGGTAATGTCACACCCTCAACACATAAGCCACTGGGGGGCGGGGGGAATGCCTCACAAAGAAAACCATAATAGCCAGCAAAAAGCCAAGGTGTGTTAAGAGGAAAGTAGAACTCAACTGCAAAGTAATGTGTTAAGTGGAGATTATTTGTAGATAACACTCACTGTAAATTATATTTGTTAGAGTGAAACAATGTAACAGAGTGAACAAAGAATCTTTTGTTCTACAATTACAGTGGTTGTTCTCAACCTGTGAGTCATGACCCCTTCAGCAGGTCAAAGACCCTTTCACCTTTCACAGGGGTTGCCTAAGGCCTTCAGAACAACACAGATGTTTACATTACGATTTGTAACAGTAGCAAAAATTACAGTTATAAAGTAGCTATGAAAATAATTGTATGGTTGGGAGTTCACCACAACTTAAGGAACTGTATTAAAGGGTCGTAGCATAGGGAAGGTTGAGAACCACTGTACTATTAGGAGAAATCACCATATATGTGACCAAAGAAAACAAAAATGATATCCAGAATTAACAGGCTGGAAAATAACTTGAAAATCAAACATCAAACTCTTAGATTTGCAAGGCAGTTGGAGGAAGCCCAAGTCAGGAAGCCATCTTCCTCAGATATCAGCCCCAGAAAGGAGAGCTAGTTGGCAGAGCAGTAGCCATGGTTGCAAGGTGGGAGACTGACTGACGCTGCCCCCACTCCAGGCCCCCAGTCTCCAGGCTGCTCCTCCCACATCCGACTCACTTAGGCTCACTGGTCCAAAGAACATCCCAGAGCACAGCTCTCGGATGTCCATCCGCAGACGGACACTCAGGTCACAAACCATGAAAACACCGTCAAGGAGGGAACGCAAAGTTAATCACACCACATTCTATTCCACAGATGAGAGACTGCTCTACACGTCTCAACTGTATTGATTTTTTTTACATAGATAATACATTTGCATGACCCACGTCCAAATGGAACATACTTAGAAAAGTCTTCTCTTCCTGCCTCCTGCAAATAGTTTCCACCTATATTTCAGTTGTGTCTATTTTTCACCCAGCTTTTCTGAGATATAATTAACAATTAAAAATGCATGCTTTCCAGGTATACAGCAGGGTGACTTGAATCACATATACACTGTGAAGTGACTGCACGGGGAATCAGCTAATAGTAACCAACAGTTACTGTTTGCATAGGGGCAGGTAGTGAGGCCACTTAGATCTACTGTCCCCAAATGCCAAGTGCATGACTCGGGATCATTAGGCAGAGTCCGCCATGCTGTGTTAAGTCTTCAGAATTCAGGGCTCTCTAGAAGGCAGTATATGCTTTAAATCAATGTCCAATATATGATGATATGTTTTCTCCCATAGCCAGGATCCGCAGGTCTAGGAATCAAGGAGTGAAAGAGGAAATAGTTCCACACACTCTCACCCCTAGAAAGCACTAGGAAAATTCTTGCTTCTTGTTCTCGAGACCTTAAGTTCTGCTGCCCTAGAAGTTTTCATTCCAGAGGGGCGAGTGCTCCTGCCAGGAGCCACAACAAACATTCCATTGAAGTAGAAGCTCAGACTTCCCCCTGGCCTCTTTGGGCTTCGGATGCCCTTAAGCCAACAGGCTAAGAAAGCAATAACACTGTTAGAAGGGGTAATTGATCCAGATACCAAAGGAAAATTGACTGCTTCTCCACAATGGAGGTAAGAAGGATTATGCCTGGAGTGCAGGAGCTCCTTTAGGGCATCTCTCAGTGCTACCATGTCCTGTGATTAAAGTCATTGGAAAATCATAGCAGCCTAAGTCAGGCAGGATAACAAAGGGCACTGATACAGCAGGAATGAAGGTATGGGTCACTCCTCCAGGAAAAGAGCTAAGACCTGCTGAGGTGCTTACTGAGGGTGAAGAAATGCAGATGGGTAGTAGAGGGAGGTAGTTATAAATACCAGCTGAAGTCATGTGACCAGATGCACAATCCATTATTATAAGCAGCACGAGTATTTCTGTCAGATTTTGTTGAAAATGTGTGCGTACAGATACTTGTGTTTTCTTCCCTCAATTTCTTTATCTTATAACAGCAATTAAGAGAATATACGTGATTATATTATTTAAGTTTGAGAAACTAAAAGAATGTCCCTCAAGGGACGTTGCCACCTATCCTAAAATGTATAATGTATTTGCAGTTGAATAAGGGATAGTTATATATCATGTTACGCATACTTGTGACCTAGTGATTGTTTTTATTTGGAAATTAAGCATGACATAAGGAGATACGATTGTGTGTCAGCTTGACAAGGGGTGGACTTGTGGTGGCCGCTCTTGGTTGTTAACTTGACTATACCTGGAATTAATTAAAACCCAAGGGTCTGGGTATTCCTGTGAGAGATTATTTTTCTTAATTAAATCATTTGAAGTTGGAAGACCCACTTTTAACCTGGATCATTTGAGACGGGAAGATACACCTTTAATCTGGGCTATACTTAGAGGCAGCCTATGTAAAAGTCATGGAAAAAGGAAGCTTGCTCTCTTTACCTGCTTGCTCTCACTCTCACTAGCAAGTCCATTCCTACACTGTCATTGGAGCCTATGTCTTCAGGATTCCACGGGAGACACTCAGCCTCATGGACAGATTCTTAGGCCTTCCACTTGTAGACAGCCATTGTTGGACAAACTGGTCCATAGCTTGTAAGCCCCCTTTACCATGTATATTATTCTCTCTCTCTCTCTCTCTCTCTCTCTCTCTCTCTCTCTCTCTCTCTCTCTCTCTCTCTCTCTCTCTCTTTCTCTCTCTCTCTCTCTCTCACACACACACACACACACACACACACACACATTATATCCTCTAAGAACCCTGACTAATGCATATAGTAGAAGTTTTACCTCCTTTTTTTTAAGACAGTCTCATGTATCCCAGCTAGCCTCAAACTGCCTTAATTAAATCATTTGAAGTTGGAAGACCTACTTTTAACCTGGATCTTTTGAGATGGGAAGATACGGGAAGACCTGGCACTTTTCATCCTCCTGCCCCCGCTCCAAAGCTCTGTGATGAAAGGCATGTAACACCACACCCAGCCTTGGACGTTACACCTGCTAACCAACAGTGTTTCCTTCTGAAATAGTATAGACGTGTTAGGCATGCATAGTTATGCTTTGTCTGCCTTTGGTGTTTTGTAGGAATATGCAGCGAACATACGATGACTGCTCTTCTTTGCTAGTCTTCTTTACACACTGTAACACATAACACCATGGTCCTGAACCTCTGCTTTTTCTCTGTCCTATATATCTCTCCATATTTATACATAGAATTTTTCTTTACTTTTTTTAATAGCTGCATAGGACTCCATTGTACTATACCAAAGTCTGTCCATTCAATGGATTCCCCAGAGCTAGAGGCCTATTGTCTGCAATCTTTTGGAATTATAGCAGTGCCTCAGCAATACACTCCTAATAGATTTCTTTTCCTGAATGTGGACAGAAAGACTGAAGTGAAATTGTTTTTTGCGCTCTGTTACATGAAGTCAAGTTATCCTTCTCAGCAATTGTGTATGGTCACACGTTCCTCAGTAAGGTAGACTTCTGGTTTCCATTCTGGAAGCTTTGTTCATGGTAATGTGTTCCCTCTGTGTGACTGTTCTCATGACTATTAAAAACACCTCATTTTACCACTTGTGTCAAATTAGTCATACAGAAAGCAAGTGCATACTTTTGAAACAACTATACAATCTTGGGTGATGAAACTGACTTAGAAGATTTTATGAAAGAAATGGGATTTAACCAGGCCCTGGGGGAAAAGCCAAACAACTAGGTAAGCAAGGAAGGCTGCCAGGTTCCCAGGCAGAGATTCAGGCCAAGAAAAATGAGCAAGTTGGAGCAAAATCCTGTGTTAATTCTTGAACACAGAGCTAAAGAAAAAAAGATGCATGTAGCCCAATGGTAGGAAACCTTAAACGCCACAGGACAAAGCCTGGTCTTCTGAACTCAGTTACAAGTGTGCACGTACATGGCTTGCCCAGACAGTCACCGTCTCTTGCTGTCATATTAGCATTTCCTTCAATATCAAGAGAGACAGTACGAACAATCAATTGTATAGCCAGTCATCCTACATAGTAGAGCCGCCATCAATATGTGATGAAGAGAGGGAGAGGGAAATTATAGAAGAGTTGCAAACAAATTTGAGTTCTTAAGTGTACAGAAGAGTTGAGGAGAGAAATCAGGAACCAGGACACCATGAGGCAGATACCAAGAACACAGGGGCTGGAGGGCAAGAATAGTCTCACTCCTCACTCCAGACATGAGACACACCCTTGGAATCAATTAAAGCTGAGGTTAAGGTGTGACAGCACCTCACTGGGTAGCACCAATTACTACCCAGAGGTCATAGCCAACTGCATCACCACACAAAGAGAGAGAGAGAGAGAGAAGCAGGCACCTGGGAGCAGCCAAACTGCTCTGTCCGAGAAATGTCTAGGTCTGTTTTGCTCTGGCTATCGGGAACCTAAATACCAAAGGAAGGGTAAATTGGATTAGATTACATTTGGAAGCAAGTTCCTGTAAGCGGCTTGGTAACTTCTGATTGCATTTAATGGCATTAAACTGAGTCTGTTCCTAGAAAATATCTTTTGCATGAGACAGATTACATTTGAGATTTTGTTCTTACCCAAGGTATACCAGAGCAAAGGGCTAAGAAGAGTACAGGTTGGAAAAAAAAAAGGAAAGAACTAATATCAATAAAGCCAACAAACTCTCCACAGTTGCTTACAGAAGAAGAATGTATGAAAGGCAGGGGTGGGAGAAATCCTGGCTGCCTGGTCTATTGTGTGAAGAGCCTTCTGAACTTGGAAACCCTGAGCTTGAGATCTTAGATGTCTGCACGATCTGCTCCCATTCATCGTTCATTGGTCCTACTGCACTCAGTCTATAAAACACCGACTTAATCTGAAAACAAGGAAAAGGGAAGAGATGAGAAAGGAAAACTGACACCCAAGCTTTTCTTTTTCTGAAGATTACTAGGCCTTTGTCTTGTGTCTGGGAGGTTTGAATAAAGCATCCCTTCCCCTTGTCTCAGGATTATTTCTTCCCACCTCTGAAGCCTTAGGGGGCAACCAGGAGAGACCACATGTAGCACACTTCAATTGCAAATGCCATGCCAGCCCCTCTTCTGAGAACTTTTCTCTCCCAAGATGAAGCTGGACTGAGCTCTAAGGCCCTACCTGAGTCATGCTTCTGTATGAAGCTGAACCCCAACCAAACAAAAGGGGACTGCAGAAGCAGATCGTCCCTTACACCATCTACCTGTGCACAGCTAGGATCACTTCTTTAAGCCTCTTCATTCTCTGTTCCTCGGTCCCTGCCTCATCCACTGTCCACACGTCGGTGTCTTCTCTGAAGGTCCTTGCTATGTTACCCGCTTCCTCCTGTACCTCCTTCCAGTGACTCGCCTCACTGAGATCTCCAAGCTGGCTTTCTGGAATAACTTCACAGAGATGTTCAGAATGGCTTCTGTGCTGGCTACATTCATTGGCTAAGCACTCTCATGATTGTCCTTTAGGCGAATGTATCTGTATTGCGGAAGCTGGAAAGCTAAAACTACATTTCCCAGGCTCCTTTGCACAGATAAGTCTAAAAGCTCTGAAAAAACAGACTTGCTCCTGTGAGCTTTGAAAAGAGGAAACATCAGTTAATGACTTTAGGAGGGGACTGTCTCTTACAGAGATGAAATGTATGATTTGCCTGACACAGCTATGACAGGGGTCCCCATGGTCAGTCCCCAGGAAAACCAATGTGGAACATGAGTGCAGTATCAAGAGAGCTACTGCTGAAGTCCTGAGTCTTCAAGGCTTCTCATGTAAAGCTTTTCTGCTTAAACTTCTACTGCCTGTGATGATCAGTCGTGACTTTTGTCATCCATCCTTTGCCCATCCCCCTGAGTATCTTATAGATGAGAGAAACATTCAGGAATGATCCAGAGTTCAGGAGAGGTAAACCAGATGGCCTGAGGCTTGAAAGGCCAGGATAAAGTGCCTCTGCCTCTGAATTTACATGTGTGTCGGCTGCACACACAAACTCTCACTTGAGAAATGGTGACTCTATTAATTTGAACAGATCTTAGGTTCCCTCAAGCACTATTCTATCTCATGATGTCATTCTCTGAGGTAGGACCTGTCAAGGCCTCTGAGCTGCCAAACAAATATGTCACACACTTCTTGCCCTCATATAACATCCACCAAAGAGAAAACACATAGCTTCATTCATTAAGCTCTGACTTGAGCCAAACACTACTCAGCCCTCTGTCTGGGCTCCGTGTCCATGGACTCGACCAATCACATATCAGGGGGAAAAAAATAATTTCTTGGAAAAACATTTACATTTTTACTAAAGATGTACAGACATTTTGTCCTTGGCATTTTTCCTTAAATCATTTGGTATGACAATTATTTACTTGCCTTAGGTCTTATGAATCATCTGGAGGCAATTTAGAGTACATGGAAGAGTGTGTTGGCTATATGTAAATACTATGCAATTTTATATAAGGGATTTGAGCACCCAGAATTGGGGGAAAGGTGTCTTGAAATAAACTCCTCATGTATGCTGAGAGGTGACTATAGTTAACACCTGAGCTAGTTAATTCAGGTGATTTTCAAAGTAATGGATAATCTCATTCCTATTTTATTGCTAAAGCAACTGAGAGAGAAAGGATGAGTAAACATCTGGAAGGCTTAGAACTGGAATTCAAATCCACATAGCTGGGTCTACAAACCTGCCTCCAATAGAAGCGGTAAATCCCTTGAGGGTAGTGAAGGGGGTCACTAATCCAATTTGCCACCAGTTTGGAAATCTCTTAGTGGAAATGCTTCTAAGTATTTATGCCAGGCTTATGATCTCTTTCTTCAAGTACAGTGTCTATTTTGTTCATAGGACCCCTAAACCCACCTCAAAGCTACATTCCTCAGCCTGGATCACTGGTCCTGTGATCCAGATCTTTCCAGAATCATGGAGTACATGCTGAGGAATTCTGGGAAAGAGTTTGCTTCCTTAGCATTGGCATCAGTGGCATCCCCTGTCTTCTTTTACTGGAAGAACATATGGGGAGGCTAGAGGCAAGTCAGCCACTTCCAGGTAACCAGCACAAAGGTATCAGGTAAGAACAGACGAGCAGGAAGAGAGAAGGATCCTGGTGTTTCTCCTGTACCATACCCTGGAGACACACCTCAGGCAGCTTAGGTGGTAGTCTCTCTAGGAAATCTATTTGATGAGGCCACCATGGGCCAGCTTCGGTTACGTGGCCTGTAATTCAGCTTCCAGTCACTCCCTGCCCTGTGTTATTTCTTCTCCATCACAGGAAAACTGCATCCTTATAAGATGGCATTTCCATGGTTGGATGGCCCTTTAGTACTTACATCAACCATCTCTGTGTGTCTCGAGCAACTTTTACTAGCATGTCTCAGGTAGTCCAGTGCACTCTTTGTGTGGTAGGTTAATCATGTCCACCATAAGGTAAGGAAATGGTGCTTCGGTACATAAAAGTTCATCTCTGACAGGTTGCTGCAATGGTTTTCTGGACTTCTATACCAGCAACCACAAATTGGTGGCCTTAACAGAAGCAAAGTTAATTCTCTTGAAGTTCTGGAACCTACAAGTCCACCATCAAGATGTTCTGTGAGTCGTGTTCCCTCTGAAGCCTCTAGGGAGCCCTTTCATTCTTGTCCCATCTTCTATCATGGTTCCGTGATTCCATTAGTTGCCAACTCTTAGCACCTCAGTCTTGCCTCCATTTTTACAGAGCCTTCTGTCCTGTGTGTGTGTGTCTATGTTTCCTCCTAGAATGGCACTAATCATCCTGGACCTGGGCCCTACCCTAATTCAGCATCATATCATATTGACTAATTACATTTTCTAAGACATTTTTTTTCCCCAACTGAGATCACAATCTGAGGTTCTGGGTGTGCATGAGCCTCCCGGTGCTTCTCTGTTTTCCACTTCAGCACTGGCAAAGCCTTCACCTCAACCTCAGTGTCTCCCTTCACCACCCTTCTGTAACTGCTCAGAGTCTAAGGATGATGTGTCTGATCTGCTTCCATGTTAAAAATAGGCAAGACAAAGATAGACATAAAAAGATAGATACAAATTTAAAAAGCACATTCAAAGACCCATAGCTTTTCATTGTTTGATTAAACGATTCATCCTGGTTTTAATTGTTTGAGTATTTAAAATATGCACCGTGTATCAAGTCTTATACTGTCTTGAGTGGTGTGTAATCAGATTCTGTTTCTATGGTGAATATCTAACTAGTTGTAATTTTGGCTTCACTTTCATCATTGAAAATAAACATTCACAGCTACTGGGAGCCAACACCACCCCACTTCATCTGAATCTTAGAACACGACACTGAGGAGCATGGAACCATTATTATCCAGACACTATCAGTAAGTCTAGTGTCTTAGCTTATTTTCTCTAAAGTTGTGTGCACATGTTCCTCAAAGCGGCTTTCCCCAGAAATACAACTCAGTATTTATTCAGTACTGAGCATACTAGGTGCTACATGTATACAATACCACTCACTACCACCCTAAAAAGTAGTATTATAATAAGAAAGTATTTTATTTTAAATCTCAATGCTTATAAAGCATTTTGCATAGTAAATGCATAACCAATACTTAAGGGTTTTAGTATTTTTTTATTCCATTTTGGCAACTTTCCCCATAGTTCATAAACACAAGAATATAATCTGGAAAGGAGTTCATGGACTCCTGCCTCTGTACATTTCCGAATTGAACTCCCTGGTTGAGACGGCCATGCCTTACACATTGATAAAACCTAAGCAGATTAATCTCTTAACATTTCAGGATTAAAAAGGAATGTTAATTCTCTTACAGACTCACCAAAGAGGAACCTGTGATCGTTTAAGGATTAGGAAGAAAGCAGTTCTTATCCAATAAACCTCCTATTTCATTTTGGTAATGGATATATAATTTCATTTTAGCCATGCAGATAAGAGGGTATTTAAGATGAGAATGGGTCAGCAAAGGTGTTTTAAATGGCTAACTCCTGGTACGGAGCCATCCCTGAGACTGAGCACTAGAGCTGTTGATAGCAGCTTGAGCCAGCTGGACCTCGGGTGCTGAGGAAAACAGCTACAGCGGACAAGCAGATAATAAAAGCCTGACCTTAACTTGAATTGAATGAAGTTCAGTCAGGAAGCCATTGAGACTGCAGATGTATTCACAAGTCATATACTTTCTTCATGGGCAAGACTATAAAGATCATTGTGGTAAATTATTTTATAGCTAAAAATGATGCTTGTTTAACTTTGCATTTCTTATTTTTTTGAAGCTGGAATCTATCCTCTTGTTGAGATGTCATTCTTGGTTTTTTCTTCATAGCTTTAAAACATCACAAAAGCAAAATACATCAGAATACTTTTATTATTGTACTATCTGAAGAATATCATCCACACTGAAGTGGGTGTTAACATCATTGATTTTTCTGGGAGCTTCAGTGTAGAAATGGGTGAGTAGAATGGGCTGTCTACACTCAAGGGACTTACAGGAAGTAGAGGAATGAGAGACAGAGTAGCACCAAGGGACCATGCTATATCCTGGGGGCAGAAGAAGAAATATTTTTTTCAGTACTAGAGATTGAACTTAGGGCATCAGCATGCCAGGCAGGTGCTCTAGCACAGAGCTATACCAACACCCAAGAAAAGACAGTTCATTGTTGGGATCCTACCTTCCCCCAAGGAGGTAACCACACTTGATTTGGACAAAAAAAAAAAAAGAATTAATGAGAGAAGATCTAACAGAACCTAAAATAGCACGGCAAAGGCCCTGGCTTCTGGTCCTGTCTTATATGCTACCATGCTATCATATGAGTGTAAAGCTCAATGTATTCAAGGCCTGGCTCCCAATTTGCTATAGTGCCGCCACCCACAGTGGAACTGAGGGTTGTCTGTTTAACAAGATCCCCAGCATATTCTTCTGAGGGAATCTACTAATTCTATGGAAGTCTACTGATGGAGGGAATCCACAGGAAAGATTCAGAACACAGGAAAGTCTAGGTTGGAGGCCTAAAAGACCAGAGTTAAGAATGTGAGAACCAGGGAAAATCTGTTATAGAGAAACTATCTTTTAGGGAAGGCTATCTGACAGTGGTCCAAAGGCAAGCCTAACGGGAGAGACTCTAGACAGGAAAGTTACCACTTGCCTATGAAGGCAGCCAGCCTATGAGATCCAGGGCCCACGCCAAGGTGCCAGCATCAGGAAAAAATGAAGGCCACTTACACTGGTAGAGACCTGTGAACAGGTGAACACTAGTGAACTGAGGCAGATATGAGGGCTGGATCAGTAGGGAAGCAGGATGAATGCAGGTCTGACTGTGAGGTCCAGAATCCCAGGCAGCAAAATTAGGGCTCAGCTCTATGGTCCAGTAACAAATAATTCCACCCCCACTCCACCCCCGACCCCCCCACTCCCCACTCCCCACCCCCTGACCCCCTATCCCCCTACCTCCCCACCCTCCACCCCCCAACCCCCCACAGTACCTTTAGGGACTGGGACCACTGTCTGTTACTTCCTCTCCAGATTCCCTGATCTTGCCCCTTTACCAGCCTGGACAGACTTCCACCATCACCTCCAATAGAGTCAGATGGAAGACAGCCTTTCACTACTATGGGCAGGCTCTCTCTCTAGCCTGAGGATGCCTGCCCCACCCCCATCCCTGCCACCAATTCTCCTCACCCTTAGCTGCCAGTCTCTGTATCTGCTCGCCAATCTGTAGCTAACCAAGGCAGTGAGCACAGGGCTCCCATATAACAATGCCTTTGCTATGAAAACAAAGTCTTTCCAGAAAACAGAGAACTCTAACCCTTGACCAGCTGAGGCTGAGGAACATAGAGGATGTTTGGCTTGTTTGACTTTTTTGTTTTGCTTTGTTTTTAGTTGGAAAAGCAAAGCCATGGGAGGGAAGGCTGGCCAGGTAACAATAGAAGCATGTTCACGTTCTAGTCCCCATGGCTCAGACTGTGATAATGTGGAGGTCAAAGCCAGAGAAGAGGAAGTCGGGACTTTTGAAGCATCACTGGGCATGCTAAACGTTTTCATCTGTTTTCTCTTCTTTTCCATACCCCAGGGACTGGTAATCTCGTAGGGAGGAAAACCAAACAGACCCCTGGTCTTCTGTGCCCAGGCACAGACCTGGATGATGCTAGGGTGACAGGGTGCTCTCTGCAGCTTTGAGCCACAGCAGTCTTGAATATTTTGGAATCTGACTTAGGTAGAAAACTGGCAAAGCATGTGGTCCCTGATTTAGTGGAATAGGTTGGGAAGCAGGAGGGGGCATCCTCTGCAGTGCACATGGAACTTGCAGAAGAGAGGAAAGTCCTGTTCTGTCTTCTGCTAGCTGTGGTATTGAGTAGTATCAGCATTATTGAAAAGGGAAAGTCTGAAATGTATGGTTCTAGCAGACCCATTCGCCCACATGCCTCGCGCTCTAGTTATACCAATGGTGACATCATTGTCTACTCAGACCTCTGAGCCTACTGATCTCTCCCTGAGAGTGCCCATTTCTCCCTCAGCCGGCCAGAAGACCATTCATCTGTCATGTTCAGCCAGCACATCACCACTTCCAAGGAATGTTCTGGGACACTCCCAACATGCCAGAATTTATCTTCCTCTAGTCTCTAACATGTGACTCATGACTTCTTCATGACCCACACATGGCACATGACACTTTACTGTTGTACACTGAGCACTTGTGTCCCTGCTAAAGTCCTATGTTGCTGCCCACCCCCCAGAGTGATAGTACCAGGAAATGATTAGGTCACAGGGTGGAGCCCTCAAGAATGAAATGAACGCCTCTATTAAAGGACCACAGAGAAATCCTTCATCCCTTTCACCACATGAGGTTAGAGTAAGAAGGCAAGCCATCACCAGACACCAAATCTACCAGGGCCTTGACCTAATGTCTGGTGTTTAGAAGCTGGAATGGGTCATTATGCCCTTCAGTCACTGGGACCACTATTCATTCCCATCTGGGCCTTACTTATCATTGAATCCACAGCAGCTACAAGCAGTTGCCCATGGCCACTGCCACACACCAAAGTCACCAACCTACTAATAAGCACTGAGTCAAAGCTATACCAGTCAGGGCCTGACCCTGACTCTCCACTCTAGAAACATGGAGGCACAAAGTTGCAACACCCCTTGAGAGGCCCCATTTTGGCTCCTCTAGCAAGTAGGCTTCATATAGGATTTGTCCACTCAATGCTATTGCCTGTCCGTCTTCCCCAAAGCTGTGCAAACAAGGACCAGTTACAGGACAAAAAGGAAGAAAACAAAACCCTCTAGGAAACTCTTGCTCTAGACAAGGAGCCATTCTCTACAACATAAGCCCAGACAATGACCTCATCGTGGGCGTCACCACAGCCTCTCCTGTAAAACAGGGAGAAGTTGTCCTTCACTGGACTCACTCTCTCTGTTACCAGGCTCCGGCAGAGCACTCCATGAACACCTGTCGAATGGAACAGAATTCTCTGGTCACTTTTTAATGTGTGTTTTTTACCTCTCCCTAAGAGCACCCCAAAGGAGGAATTGACCTTGCATTAAAATGTTCATGTTGCGCATGTGTACCGGGGCCTGCACTATCCGGTTCCCGGTTGGAAGCAACAACTTTGAACTCTGAAGGAGGCCTTCAGAGAGACACCTTCGTGCTCGAAGCAAAAGAAACATTTTCAGAAGCTGAGAGACAGAGGTAGGGAGAGCGTTTCATGCAGCCTGAAGAGAGCAAATGTGTGGAAAAGAGAAAGCCGAAGGAAGCTCAGTGAGCTGCCCATCCTTCGCTTGTGCTCTACCAGAGAGGAACTGCCGCTCCTAGGTGTCCCTCAGAATCACCACACCGCCTGCGTGGCCAAAGGCAAGTTCCTTAAACCCTCAGTGCTAAGCTTTATCATCAGTAAACAGAGATAACGTCTTGAAGAACTGTTCTAAGAATGAATTGGATATGGAAAAATAGGATAAAGGATATACATAAAATAAAGGCAACTTTTTAGCAATTGTCATTATTACTGACATGCCACAAGCTCCTTGAAGATAGTTTCCCATTTGCTAATCCCCTCTGAGCATCCAATGGTGTATTCTGCCCAAATTCGATGGGTACAAAGTAAGTACTTACCTAAATAAGTCTCAATGCCACTATATTTCTCTCACTGTTCTGGTGTTTTTGTTTTCCCTAAAGAAACTGTTAGTGCCTTTTTGTTATCTTGATTATACACTGAAAAGTAGTACAGTGGGGGCGTGAAACATGGGTCCTACCACCATGAATTTACAAACTAACTTGGGACCATAACCCACGTGGTAAGTCTAAAGCCATAAAGGCCCCATAAAAGGAGTTCTATGGTGCTCTGAATCTAAAAGAATGAAGGTTATTAATAAGCAACAAAAGAGAAGAAGACAGAGGTCATCTCATGCCCAGATTATTTAGCTAATGGTAGAATACTAGGGAGAATGTTCTAGAACCTGTGGGTGACCTGCCCTGGTCAGTGTATAGGAATCTGGCCCGTAGTGTGAACTCAGACTGAGAGAGACTTAAAGGTCCAGACAAAGATTCAGTCCTCATGAACAGTGGGTAGTCACAGGTGGCATAGCTTGAGACCCTGGCCAGCTCAGAGCCAGCCTTAGCAGCCTCAACAGTCCCTGCTAACAGAAGTCTCTGCTCCTGGAGGTCAGACAGGAGTAGCACCTTCACCTTGGAGTCTTCATAGAGAAAAGCTTCTTAGAAATTCTCACAGCAGAGCAAAGGGAGGCCAGGCCACTCCAAGAATGACTTGTTGGAGCATCGCTCCATGGCTCTGTGAGAGACAAGCTGTGTCCTTCATGATGTCCTTCTGGCTTCAGTCCCCAGACAGTAAGGGTGGCTGACCGCAACACCTTGGTTTTCTCTGCCAGCTTCTCTTCCCAGCACTTTCTACTCTGTGTCGAAATTACAAGAGAAAGGAGAAGGGGAAGTCCCACACTGGGAAGTGAGAGTGGGTGGTAGATCATAAATAAGTAAACACATCAGTTATGGAGAAGGCGGGGAAGGGGGACCGTGGGTGTGGGGGAAGAAAATACTGTTGCAGCCAATAGACTTCAAATTAAGCACCACTTAGTGTTTCCTTTTCAGTTTAGAAACCACAAAAAAAAAAAAAAATTTAAGGGAAAAAAAACAACAGGAAGTTCCCTCCTCCATGTTAACAATAGAACAATCTAGGGTAGTGTTTCACAAGGCAATTTCTTTTTAAAAAGAGAGGCACTCAGTGTTCAAATCGGGTGGATCTGACTGGTCCTAGCTTGACTCCTAGTACTTCGGTGGTATATAAATAGCTCTGCAATCACAACGAACTGCAATTAACTTCAGGCTTATTTAAATTATGTAATTTGAGACTGAAAGGATATACTGGCAAGAACATTAGTGCCTAACGTGGGAATTTTGGATTCTGTTTCCTGTATAACCTGGAGGACTGGTTAATCCATCCTATTTTATTTATTTATTTATTTAATTTTATTTTATTTATTTATTTTCTGAGTGAGGATCCAGTGGGTGTCACTCATGTTGTCCTGAAACTTGCCGTGCTGCTCAGAGGCTGGCCTTGAACTCTGGTCCTCCTGTTTGCACCTGATTTCAGGTTACAGATGGGAAGACACTAGGCCTCTTTCTTTTCTCAGGACAAGTTCTGTCAGACAGTCCCCTCCCTGTATGTATCCCTTTCTTCCTAGTTCATGCCTTCCTCACTCTGGAAGTTTCTGAAGGAACTAACTACAGAGGTCCTCAACTCCCCCATGTTCTCAGCACATGTGTCCTCATAGGAAATGTCCCTTCATTTTCAAACCTTGGATCAGCTGTCCCCACTCCAAAAGGCTTGGCTCTTTTTGTTGGCTGGGGATCCATCCAGAGCTTGTGCATCCAAAACGCACTCCCTTACCACTGAGCTAAATTCAGTTCATTAAAAAGCATGTGCTCTTTCCCTCTCCCTCTCTCCCTACCTTACTCCCTCCTTCTCTCTATCTCCCTCTCCCTCCCTCCTTCTCGCTCTCCCTCTCTTTCCCTCCTTTCTTCTCTCTCTCACCACACATACCTTCCCTCTTCTCTTCTCTCTCTCCATCTTTCTCTGCCCTGTCCTCCCCACTTCCCTGAAGTCCTTTCACACTGCTAGAATTTGTTCCTGTCACATCAGTCACCTCTTTAAGGCTGTGACTCTCTGAGGAGCAGACTGCATTTCATCTTTCTCTGTACATACAGCATGTAGTAAAATCAGTGGCACCTAGCAGATGCTCAATACATAATTGGAGGAAAATAAATAAGGAAAATTCTTCAGACCTGCCCTGAGACTTACTTTTATACTCAGATGGTTGCCCAGCGACTATTGTGCAATCTCTCTCACGATCAGGGATTTATGAAAGAGTTGCTGATTCAATTGCCCTACCTGTCTCACCTAACAGATGAGGTCAATACTCATTCTGCCTGTGAAGTGGGATGTGATGGGAAGACGGAGATGAAGAGGCCTAGGAAACCACTCTCCTAGGGGCCTGAGGTAAGTGCCTCATCTTTTCAGAGAAAGGGACTTTGGGAGCCAAGCCCATGGCACAGTTTTCTTCAGGAACCCCTCAACTGGGAAGTTGTTCATGCCCTCAATTCTCACTGGAGTAAACCAAGATGGAAAATCCAAGAGGTGTTGTCCTGGGGCCAAACCTCAAGTGCAACAAGCTTGCCATGCCAACAAGATAATCAGTGGTGGAAGGCCGGCTGCCTGTGGAAGGGATACAGGCCACGGCTGTATTTTGTTTGGCCCATATGATATTTAAAAAAAAATGTTTGGATTAGCTACCAAATGGCTAAAGATGAAGAGATTTGGCACAAAAAAATCTTTCTGGATTAACTTTGAGAAGACTGAGAAGATTAGGGGTGCCCTTTCGGATTAAGGTGCTTGGAGGGAGCAGAATGTGTGTTCTGCTGCCCACTGTGTGCTCCACTTCCCTCAATTACAGAGCCTCCCTGGGACTTTGCTGTTGGGTTGGCAAGCTCCAGTCAAGGACTGGCAAGAGAACTCAAGCTGTGGTCTAAGGAGATGGGAGGAAAGAAGTCCTGGATGAGAGGCCAAAACCAGCCTCAGCCCTTTTGCTGCCCGAGGACTGAACCAGGGGCAACCCACCCATGCTACTCTAAGCTCTACCATTGGACTACACTCGAAGACAAATAATGGACTTTTGTCAGTTCTCTGCTACTAAGACCAAGTTTGTGGTGTGCTACAAAGTGCAGAGCCAAGTGAAGTCTAGAAGTGGTACTTTGAGGAAGCATTACAGTTAAAGATAGCGTTCTTTGGTGTGTGTGTGTGTATGTGTGTGAAATTAGATTCCTAGATGGGTCCTTTCTTCTAACTTCTAGAACCACCATGGATGCAGGATTCTGCTTGCCATGCTTGCTGAGTATGTTAAACTTTATATCTCAATTGAGGTGTCTATGGAGCCCTCCAAATCTGCCCCTCCTGCCCTCATTTCCAACTCAATAGTGCTTCGGATCATTCTCCAGTAACTCTGAAGTCCCCTCAACTCTAAATTGTTTTACTCTCATATCTCATGAATCCAGCTCCAGCTCTGCTTTCAGAAGAGTCTCAGAACCCAACCTCTCTTCAGCAGCCAGGCTGCCATGCCTCTGGTCAGAGCCAATACTTATCTCCTGGGTTGTTGGCACAGCCTCTCAGCAGATGTCCCTAATTCTGCCAGGTCCTCTGTTCTCAATACCCAGCCTAGGATGATTCTGTAAAAATAGGTCATGTCACATCATTAGCTTAGCACATTCTAGTGAGTGCCTTTAATATCTCCCCTAACAAACCCATTGCTGGTACATTTAAGATCTCCTCTAACTTAAGAATAATTCTCTGTTCACGCACTGGCGTCATCTACTGTGGCAGCAACACTCAAGCCACACCAGGCCTCTTCTTTTCCCCAGGTATATACTACTTAGTTCCATTATTCCCTTTAGGCTTTACAAAGAAGTCTCCATTCCAGGAATGTCCTCACCCATCATCCTGAAACACAATGCTTCCTAACATCTTAGGTCCCTGGTTCATAGCCATTACTTCATATGCTGATGTAACAGTGTACACCTGAATGAATGAAAGGTTTATCTTAGCTCACTGGTTCAGAGAAATTTCATTCCATCATGACCAGGGAGACATGGGACCAGATGTTGGCAGCCAGTAGTCTTGGACAGCGCAGATTGAGCCAACAGGAAGGGTAAGACTCTCAAAGACACACTCCCAGTGTCCTATGTCCAACAGGCAGGCTCTACTCTCTAAGGACGGTTCAGCAGCCTTTTAAATTAGTATCATAGCTGAGAAAGCACTCAATGTATAAGCCTGTGAAATACGTTTTACATTCCAACCATAATCTTTATCCTATTGTAAAGATTCTAATTTACTCATTTTATTTCTTGAGATTGATTTATATTTTGTATGTCACTGTTGGCCTGCATATATGTAAGTGAACAAGTATGTGGGGCACCTGTGGCAGTCAAAAGGGGGTCTGGATCCTCTGGATCTGAAATTACCGGTGGTTGTGAGCACCATGTGAGTGCTGAGAACTGAGCCTGGATTCAACGAATGCTAGTGACTGCAGAGCCATCTCTCCAGCCCCTCTTTCCTGTTTTTGTTTCCCTAAATTTTATCGACTTTTATTCACTGTCTGTTGCCAGCGTGTGGGCTTCTCAGATGTTACCTTCTGGGCTTTACTGGCTACCATTTTCTTGGTGCCTGGAAGAACGCTGAGCATATCACTGGTGATTAATAAATATGCGCATGGATGCAATTCTTCTGTATCTCCCACAAGTTAAGATCTCACTTTCCTATGATCATTGCCATGAAAAAGACAATCCAGTATTCTGCCTGAAAATGTGACACCAGAAGATGACAGACATATTGGATTTAAACTTCAACTCTGAAAGGGGGTAGGTCTTCAAGTGTGGCTTAGCACCAGGCAGCCAGGCAATGGAGAGACAGACTCTTCAATGACTATGTAACAAAATGTGTGCAGCAGGAACTATCGGGCTGGCATCTGTTAGATTTTGCCCTGGCCCCTTAGACACATGTACAAAGTACACTGGAGTGTTACTAGAATTTCCCCACTCTGGAACTTGTTTCTGCTAGTTCATCTCCTCTTTGCATTTTTCACCTCTCTGGCTTGAGAAGCTCTGCTTGGCTAGCCCTGGAGGTCTCTGGCTCCATTACTCAACCTCTGGCTCAGAGCATTTTCTCCTGCCTCCGGGCTCACCCTTGTATCATGAGTTCCTCTTGGCATTGGCCTGGGGAGGAGATGTACGATGGGAAGAAGCCCAGGGAAAGTATCTGAGACACTTCCTCCCTAGTTTATCTTTTTAACCAGTCCTTTGAAGCTATCTGAGGAAACAATATGAAACAAGTTTCATGATGGCTCTTAACTATGAAAACAGAAAGCTGAAATGTTCAGAACAGTTTTCGACAGATGCGTGCTAAATAGCATGTCATGTTTGTCTGGAAACTCAATGTGGGGTTCACTTTAAAAGGCAATGAGAGCATGAGTTACTGAAACCATCAGGAATCTGATGAGGAATTCACAGACCTGCAAAGGCAAAGCCCAGAGATGAGAAATCTGTTTCCCCGGCACCCTTCCCCACGGAGCCAAGGGTGAGATAAGGTATTGGAAATTCTATTCACATTGAGCATTTTCAATTATATGCATCATAATAGAAAATGGGCCACCTTGGGTTGATGGAGGCTCATCCACTCCAGAACAAGGTGAGACTGAGGTCTTGGCTTAGGACCTTTGTGAGAGCAGCTACTTGGTGTATGTTGGTGTTGTCATCTTCTAATAATGGCTCCAAGGAAGACCACATCCTAATCTTGGAGTTATTGAATATGTCACCCCAGGTGGCAAAGGGAATATGCAGATGTTGACTAAGGGACTTGAGATGGAATTCTATCCTGAATAGTCTGAACAGACCTAAGGTAATTTCAAGTCCTTATAGCGGTGGTTCCCAACCTGTGGGTCATGACGTCTTTGGCCGTTGAACAACCCATTCACGAGGATCACCTAAGACCACTAGAAAATGATTCATAACAGTAGCAAAATTACATTTATGAAAGAAGCAAAAGGAATAACTTTATGATTGGGGGTCACTATAACATGAGGAACTGTATTAAAAAGTCACAGCATTAGGAAGGTTGAGAAACACTGCCATACAGGCAGAATGCAAGAGAGTCCAAGAGAAGAGATGAGAAAGGGGAAGCATGGCTCATAGTGATACCAAGGAACATGGGAAGATTCTAGCGCCTCCAAAAGGATTGCAGTTCCGATGATCCTCTTTAGAACTCTAACCTTCCAGAACTACAGAACAGTCCATTTGGGACATGTTAAGCCAATACATTTTAATGATTTGTTACCAAGCAAGAACTAAACACATAGCTCTCAGCTCACATTTAAATCCCAGTTCATTAGCCAATTCTATGTAAGGTTGTGCCTGAATTGGAAGCCAGGAAAATTGTGTGAAATCAAAGTTCAAGTAGTGATGGTGAGCAGTGAAGATGTAAACCCACAAACAACTATGGTGAGCTTCATGAAGGGGCCATAAAAAAACTCCAGCACACTCACACCATTGGGATACATATTAAGTTTTAAAAATGGGTTTCTAACCAGGTCCCCTGTATGTCCTTTAGGGGAGTCTGACAGGCAGAGTCTAATTCTAGTGAAAGAGAAGGCCAAGATGACACTCTCAGCATCCTTTCTTATCTTCTCACAGAAATCCTTTCTCCCCTCCCCCCTCAACGCCCTGTGGGCTCTTGTTGAACTTCTGAGCTGTTTTTCTCCTCCAGCAAAAGCTCATCCTTTGGGCAAATTAGATAAACCTGTGCATTAGAAATGTCCAGTGTTAGCAACATCTGTGTCTTGATAAGGCATCTGCTTTTCAACAAAGACCATGGGGAGACTGTGGGCTTCACAAGGCCAGAAGGAATTCAAGGTCTTCGCTGTTAGCACCCCTCATCCCTACTATTCCAGGTCTGGTATTGACCATGGACCAGAACTTATCACACCTCTAAACAACTAACTCACTTCCACCTACATTAGATGTTAGCATTTCCTGTTTTGATGAAGCTCTAGGCACTTTATTGAAAATAAGGTACAATAAGATAACTGTCCCACTAATATCACATTAGCTTTCAAATCAACAACCTTACAAGGAGTCTTCCTCACTCTCCGCAAAATTGACCACATGGGGACAGAAGAGTCACATGACTGGGGATATGGCACCGCCACAGAAGACTAAGTCATAGGAAATAAGGTTTTAGAGTTTCATTTAGACAGATCAGGGTCCAAATCTCTAAATTACCTTATAGCTTTGATCAATATCCACAGAGTCTTTGGCTGCTTAGATTTCAGGGCACCAATTACTCAGACAGCCAAGCTCGCTCCCTACACTCAAGCAGAAAATGTTTCTGAATTTTGACAAGCCCCACTCAAGTCTAAAATTAAAACCTGAGGTCGATAGGGGCTTCAGTGAGGTGTGCGGGCCTCATTAAACATCATGAAAAAAGATTATGATTATGAGGCTGAGCTGTTATAAAGGAGTGAATCTGAAGGAAGACACAGGCCTCACTGCTTTAAGTAGCAGTTCCTCATCAATTGTTAACATAATGAAAGCTATCACTCTACGGTATCACGACCTCAAACAATCAATCTTTTAATTCAGTCTTCTAGTCACTATTAATTTCCTATTGCTGTCCTAACTAATTACCACATGTGTGGTTGTTTTATATAAGTCACATTTATTATCTGGCCATTCTGCAGGGCACATCGTGAAATGGAGTTGCATGGGCTAAGCCCAAGGTTTGGCAGAAATTGTGAGAAAGCAAGCTTTCCTTTCCCTTCCCCTTTCTAGTCTCGGGATGTCAAACTCCTTAAGTAGAGGTTCTGTTTCATGGCCAGCAATGAATGACCCATTTACTTTGAATCGCTCTGACTCAGACTTTTCCATCTTCCTCAACCACAGGTCAAAAACTTTTGTGAAGATCTTGAGTCCACCAGGGAGATGCAGGTCCGTCTCCGCATGTCATAGTCAGCTGACAGCAAGCTCCATTCTGGCTGCCAACTGTTCTCCCCATTACTACTCAGCCATATGTCCAAAGGTTCCAGAGATTACATGCAGGCGCTGGGGGACACTATACTAACAACTGTAAAGATTTAACAAATTCCTTAAGTGCCTACTTCTACTGAGAAATTTTATAGAAATGTTGTTGAAGGTAAGCTGTTTTGACACAATCCTTACTCCCCATAACACGACAATGCAGGCAATGATAACAGCTCTCATTGCTGAACAATTCTATATTCTGAACATATATACTGAACATATATATATATATACTGAACAATTTCTATACTCTGGACTCATGTCAAAGCAAATCCTGTGGTTTAACCCATTTAGCTATACATTCACCTTAGGAATTAGGTAATTTTTATTGGCATTTTGTAGAACAGAAAACAGTACAAAGAGACTAATCCCTGTGTAGGTCATATGACTACTTTGCTGGCAGAAGAAGAGGGTTAAACATGGGAACTCAACCCCTGAAAAACAGCACTGAACCTGTGTTAATGTGTTCTTTAACATAAAGCCCCAGAAATGTAAAAAGAAATTATAAAAATAAGGTATACTTTAAAGCTAAAAGAAAGGCTAAAGAAAATGGAAATTAAGAAACACTGAGAAAACCGGGGCTCCATGATGGACACATGAAAACAATTCAGTGGAAATAATCCATGAAAAGCCACTGTCACCACTGTCACCACTGTCACCACTGTCACCACTGTCACCGCTGTCACCACTGTCACCACTGTCACCGCTGTCACCGCTGTCACCGCTGTCACCGCTGTCACCGCTGTCACCGCTGTCACCACTGTCACCACTGTCACCACTGTCACCACTGTCACCGCTGTCACCACTGTCACCACTGTCACCGCTGTCACCACTGTCACCACTGTCACCACTGTCACCGCTGTCACCGCTGTCACCGCTGTCACCGCTGTCACCGCTGTCACCACTGTCACCACTGTCACCACTGTCACCGCTGTCACCGCTGTCACCGCTGTCACCGCTGTCACCGCTGTCACCGCTGTCACCGCTGTCACCGCTGTCACCGCTGTCACCGCTGTCACCGCTGTCACCGCTGTCACCACTGTCACCACTGTGCCTTTAAAGCAGTGTCCGCCATAGACATGGCCGAAGTTTTCATGGGAAGTATAAATAATAGTGCAGAGAAAGGCCTGCAAAATTTAATGGTATTCCACGAGCACTCAACAGCTCTAAGATATGTGCCTGCACACAGAGGGGACTTGCCATCAGCTCAGATGGGAAGGGTGGCCTCCATGCTCACCCCATCCTCTGAAGCCTGGGATCCTGCTGATTGTGTGAGGAGCAGAAAGTGACCCTGTCACTGCAAAAAGAGATGCCTCTGTCCCGAGGTGGAGATAAACAGCAGCTTCAGTTCCGAAGCTACAAGGATGAAATGAACCTTACAGAAATGTAAGAATGACTGCTTCCTAAACATGGTAATTACATCTGTTAGTAGCTCCATGGGAGAGGGAAGAGAGGGGCTAGAGAGAGGAGGAGGGAGAAAAGGAGAAAGGAGGGAGGGAGAGAATCCTGTTCTTCAAGATAGAAGGCAATCAAGATTCAAGGGGCAAATGGTTCTGGGAGTTGGACTCCTTGCTATTAGGAAGAAAAGGATGAAAAGGATCTGATATCTGACAAGAGTACACACTGGTCACAAAACTAGAGAAAAGGTTAGGGATATAAAAAGGATTTTTGTTTTCCTTCAGTAGAATTGACAGGAAGACTGGTAAGAAATGTGAAATTCCTGTTTTAAAGTCCCTTTTCACTCAAACCCTGGCTATAAAAATGACAGCAAGTTCCTGAACCTATTGTGTCCTAGTGATGTCCTTGCAAAATGTCCCAGGTTTACAGATCAGATGATGAATTTCCTCACTGGCCTCTCTCAACTGCAGCCAGAGGTCTTGTGTCCTCTCTCAACTGCAGCCAGGGGTCTCTTGGCCTCTCTCAAGTGCAGCCAGGGGTCTCAGCGTCCAGATGCCCTTTCTGCTCCTCACACAATCAGCAGGATCCCAGGCTTCAGAGGATGGGGTGAGCATGAGGACAGCAGGTGCTACCGGCCATGCCACATTTCCACTGGTTTAGGTTTCACGTGATTGACGACTTTCCAACACTATTAGTAATAAATATAAAGACTAAAGTGCAGTAACGTGAAGACAGCAAAGGGATGGCCTGTCCATGGAGGACCAGTGATTGTGTCTGATGATGAAGGTGAGCAGACCAGCAAAGCATGTTTTATTTCACTGGAAGGGAGACATTAGGATGCCATCCATACACACGCCAGCCATAAACCAACATGCTAGCAGTGGTATTGGAAGTGTGATTTCATCCCAAAGGAGGCAGCTAAAGGCCAGAAAATGAGAGCATTCACGCCCCCCTCCCAAGATGGATAGTCCCGTGTCTCCTGAGTCTCATGTTGTCTCTGCTGTGCTATCTTTGTTCTCTGCTGAGAATAAAAGTGGTTATTTATATATGTTCCTTTGTTTCTTTTGCTTAATATTTTCATTAGTGGCTTAAAAAAATCACTTTAACAGAAATGATGATGAAAAAGGAGCGAGAAGAGATTAATTTTGAGGTGTAGACTCCAAAATCACAGTGAATTTGAGCCAACTAAAATCCTAAATTCAGGAGCAACCAACAGGACAGCACAGACCAAGGAGATGGGGAAGCTGTACAGAAGACATCCTTGAACACTCGCCCCTCCAGGCCACACACCTTCACTGGTGTTGGGTGTTGTTGATTTAACTGTACTGTCTTTCACTTCCCGTGCTAACCTATAACTTGTCTGTTGTAACTACAGAACCCAGTTCCAAGAATCAAAGCTTCAAAGTCTCTCTGGCTGTGTGTGTGTGTGCATGGTATGTGTGATGTGTGTGTGTGTGTGTGTGTGTATGTGTGATGTGTGGCTGTGGGGTATGTGTGGGGTGTGTGTGTGTGTGTGTGTGTGTGTGTGTGTGTGTGTGTGGTGAGTGAGATGTATGTGAAATGTGGTGGAGGAGTTTTGTGTGGTATCTATGTGGTATGTGTGTGTATGTGAAATGTGTATGATGTGTGATGGAGAGGGTATGAGTGTGCTGTTTGGTGTGTGTGTGTGTGTATGGTCAACTTTGAACTGAAATTAAGCAGCAGATACACAATGAATGGCAGAACATTTTCCCCAGAGAAGCCCAGTAGCAGGCCTGACACATGCAGCAGAGCTTATTTGAGCCTTTACAGCCCTCCTGACAGGCGCGTCACTGTGCACTCCAAAGAGAGCAGTGCTGGTGCTGGACTAAGAGGATTACCTGTTCCTGGTTTCCATCATAAACCAAACATTTTGTCCCCTGTCTGCAAAGCGGGCCCAATGAAAACACTAGCTCTCATCTGCAGAATGAGTAGACTAAAAACATTTCCAGGCCTTGTTGGCTATCCTCCTCCGTTAATGTCACACAGGTCAATATTAGGAACCTACAATATCCAGTGCTGAGAGTGAATAAATAAAGGCCATTATGGGCAATGAAAAAGGGGTTGGAGTTAAATCACATAAAAAAAATATTTCAAGGGGCTGGACGATGGCTTAGTGTTAAGAGCACGCATTGCTCTTGCAGGAGACCCAGCACACAAGTCAGGCATCTCAAAACTGCCTGTAACTCAGCTCCAGGGAGCACACAGCTATCTTAAGGACTCAAGTGCATGTACCACTCCCAGACATATGCACATATATTTTAAATAATAAAAACAAGTCTAAAAATAAAATGTTATATATTTTTTAAATTCAGGATTTAGAGATGTTAAAAAGGATAGATACTTCCTGTGTGGGGGAAAAGGGACACCCATGGGGACTCTTGTTAAGTTCTGAATGTAAGGAGAATTTTCATTGAGCAGCTGTGATAATGAATGAACACATTCACTTTTTAATAAAGTTTAAAGGGAAGAGAGACTGGCTTTATATCCTATTACAAAAATGGGGGTGGGGTGGAGATGATAAAATATCCAATCCTAGAAACATCTTTTAAATAGAGAAAACACTTTTTCTGAGGCAACAGAAATACAAGCATTCGAGAAAACGGACAAACAGTTGGATCCTGCGAACAAAGCGGTAGATGTATTCTGCAGAGGTGGGTACCTGCGTCAGGCTTTAGGGACGTATGTCACCGTTCTTGGGCTCAGCTCTGCTAGTGCTGTTAGAAAGCAGCTATGCTCACATGGGGCCGGGGGGATCTGAGAGCACTGTTTACAGTAGATGGCAGGTTGGGCTTGGCCCATGTGCCAGAGTTTTCCCAATCCTCATCTAAGTTTTCTTCCAGCTCTACAGTCACAATCTATGAAATACAACCGTAGCACCTGCTGACAGTCTAACCACATGAAAAGGACCCTCATACCCTACCGGGCCTGAGTGATATGTCAATGGTTGGGGGGTGCTCTGTCAATCTAGAGTTTGGGAACATAATTAATGATCGTGATAATTCATCTGGATAATACATCAGTGGTATTTTTTTCTTCTTCTTAGCAAAACAGAGAAATGTTTACATATGTTTATGGCTGTAATATCCAGACTTTGTAATTCAAGTGTATAATATTACAATCTGGTGCACTTGGCAGCACAGGCCATATGCTGCACTTTCCCATCTTGCTTGCCAGCAGGAAGTATTTTTAGATAAGGTGAAGTCTTGTGGGGTGATGGTGTCTCTGTCCTTTCTCCAGCCACCATTCTTTTATCCAAACCATCTTCATCTAGCTCCACTCCTGCAAAGAAGACTAAGCCAGCACCTGGGGCCAGGGAGGTAAGGAGTGGACAGCAGATGGTCTCACTGGGTGAGGGGGACAGAGCCAGACAAACCACATCCCAGGGGGTGTGGGGGTTAAAGCCGGAAATTGACTCCATTCTGGAGTTCATGGGCCAAAAGGGGAGTGCAAGCCACTGAGCTGGGGAAGGAGGCCAACCTGGAGAAGAGTGGGGGCAGGAGGAAGAGGTGGGGGAGAAGAGTGAGTCCCGGAAGGAGGTGGTCTGCAGTGCCAGGGCGCATTGTTGGCACCCTGCCCTGGGACTGGTGGGTGGACTGGCCTCCTTGAAACCCGGGTCAGAACAGAAACAACCCCCCTTTATCACTGTGCCTGAAGCCAAATCCTTTTGGACTTTGATCATGTCAGACATTTCCCAGTCAAGAAACAAACAAACAAAAAGGCTGTAGGTTTCTTAATTTCAACATGTAACATACTCACAAATACATGCACTACTTATACACACACAGATAAATATGTATGTGTACATGTGCATATGCGGTCATCCTGCAGAATCCATGAGAGATTTTGTGGATACTGAAGTTTCTGTATGCTCAAGTTCCTTATACAAATGGGCATACTATTTTAATATAATTGTGCATATCTTCTCAGATGCTTTAAATCATCTCATTTCCTTATGATAAATGCAATATAAATGCTATGCAAATAGTTCTTGTGCCGTGTTTCACAGGAAATAAGAATGAGAAAAGGTCTATGCATACATTAAGAGCAGATGCAAATTTTTTAGGAATATTTAAAACTCTACCGTTGGTTGATTCTGCAGGTGCATGAATACAGGGGGTGTATGTGCATGCACCCCTCTGTGTATGTGTGCATGGAGTGTGCGTGTGTGTGTGGTGTGTGTTTTAAGGCACTCTTTCTCTGCATTTGGAACAATAACTTCCAGATATCATACCTTTTAGTAACATAAAGGAGAAGGCTTCTGTCTAACTTGGAATCTTTTGTATAGCAGCATGCCCCGTAGATACTAGTACATGAAAGCTTTGCAACCTGCATTTAGTAATGGAATACCTGGTATTAAATGAGGAAAGAGGAATGGTCTTCATGCCACTTACAGTTATTTCTGGTGCAGGTGACCCTTGTCAGAAGTCCCTATTTTTTTTGTCTTTTTTTTTTTTTTTTGGTTTTTCGAGACAGGGTTTCTCTGTATAGCCCTGACTGTTCTGGGACTCACTCTGTAGACCAGGCTGGCCTCAAACTCAGAAATCCGCCTGCCTCTGCCTCCCAAGTGCTGGGATTAAAGGCATGTGCCACCACTGCCTGGCCCAGTTCTGTTTTTGATGAAAGGGGAGAAAGAAGAGCTGTTGTAGCCAAGTGACTCTGAATAAAACTAAAGTGACTACTGGCTTCAGGATCAGTCAAGAAACAGGACTCAGTCTCCTGCCTGAGCTGTTTCCATGGGGATGCAAGCTGCCTCCTCTGAAGGTCTAGTCCTGCAGCTCCTGCCGCAAGTCACTCTTAGAAGCTGCAAACCCAAGCAGCCTGAGTGAGGGAGAAGCAGGCCCCATAAGTCAAAGAAGGAGAGGCAATGGCGAACAGCAGACCGAGCCATCAGGCGCGCGCGCGCGCGCGCACACACACACACACACACACACACACTCACACACACACACACACACTCACACACCGCTATGGAATGAAGGATAAAAGTGGAATGCATGTGACCCACAGCAGAAAGGAGGTTACTGAGTTAGGAAGGCAATTCCTAGTCAGAAAGATGAAATTGGAAAATGAATAATTTCAATTGGGCTGCATAGTGAACCTGTGCCAAATCTGAGCCACATAGCCTAAAAAATAAAACAAAAAAACAAAAAAAAAAAAACCCAACAACAACAACAACAAAAAACGAAAGAGAGTGAGAGAGAGAGAGAGCAAGGAAAAAGGAAACAAAGGATTTAAAACAAGGTCCTTAACATACTCAGACTTGAGGTCCTACTACACGTTATTGCATACTGTAAGAATGTACTATAAGGATGAAGCTATGTAAGGTTCAAGAGAGAGTCTCAGAAACCTCCTTCTTCCCAGGAAACACTATTTTTAGTTTTAAAATCACGTTCAAGCAGGGCAATGGTGGCACACGCCTTTAATCCCAGCACTTGGGAGGCAGAGGCAGGTGGATCTCTGAGTTCAAGGCCAGCCTGGTCTACAGAGTGAGTTCCAGGGCTACACAGAGAAACCCTGTCTCGAAAAACAAAAAAATAAAAATAAAAATAAAATGAAATCACGCTCAGGTGACTAAAGAAGGGAAGGCTCGTCATCAGCTTCCTAACACTAACCTTGAGGGGCCCATCCCCAGACTCACCCAGCATACTGGCATCTTCGAAGTTTCCAAACCTTCCAAATACTTCAGTTCATTTTTTTCCCCATTTGTAATAGGAGATTTTCGAGAGATACTTGTAAAATGTTAAATTTCCTTTCATTTTCAAAGCTTTGGAATGATACCAGCATTTGATCAAGAAAAGACAGCTCATTGTTCCATGGTGGTGTTTTTTTTTTCCCCCTCACAGAGAATTTATGTCTCAAAAGATTTTTTTTAAAGAAAAATGATTTAATACGGCATCTCTCTAGCCCAGAATACTGCTATAAATTTAAAATTCATCCTCATACAATGTTAATTATAAGATAAGTAATCTGCCGTGTCCATTTAATTCTATCCTATTTATCTTTTCAAGTGGAATGGCACACGGCAAACATCATTTAGGGAATTTTATTAATAAAGACCTTATCCACAGCTTGTCGGATGTGGCCCAGAATAACATTTTAACCACAGGAAAGTTCAGCGAATATGACACCCTATCAATGACCAGAACTGCCCCACCCATTCCTGTGATGCAGTAAGTCACCTTGAGGGGTTGGGGATTAGTGGTAGACCCTGTTACGTAGCTGGGAGAGGTCACAAGAGAGACCAGTGCCTGTCCGCTGTACTCTGGATGTGCAATAGGGTTGAACAGCTTTGCTCTGCGGCAGGACGAGATGTCATACATCATAGAAAACCAGGAGGTTAGGAAATGAAGACGTGCTGTAGAGAGCGCAAGTGCTTTGCCAAGGCAGTCAGGGTACAGGGTTGCTTAAGGTAGCGTATCGAGCTGATCTGGGAACTTTAACCACATAGTATAATTTTGTTTATCTTTGCCTAACCCTCAGGAAGGTATGAGCCCCAAGCAAATTCTTCCCAATAAAGTTTGCCTACTGGACAGCTAGCTTTCTCCCTCTCCCCCACCACCACATCCAGGTTTAGCAACATGTGTTCTGGCTAATATTTCTGCAGCCTCCCCTTATGTATTTATATTTTTTGAGATAAGGTCTTGTCAAGGAGCCCAGGCTGGCCTTCAAATGGAGGGCCTCCAAGCATCAGCCCCTCAGAGCTGGAATATATACTCACAGCACCTGTTGCCCAGGTCATCTTGATTTAGACAAATTTTTGTGACATCTGTGATGGCACTCAGGAAAGAAGTCTGCTGTTAATCTCTAAGGCCTTTGAAAAAAACGACTGAGGTTCCTGGATTTTGCCGTGACTAAAAATGGAGGTATCAACTGGAGTAAGCTACAATGACCAACACAAGGGGATCAGTATCTCACATCATTCCCAAAACCCAAATAGATTTTCCCTGATGGAGACCTGCCCGATCAATCCCTGTTTTGCATCTCCAGGAGGCGATACAAGCTTTGTTCATTATGAATCATTTTCTCCATCCCTTTTACTGAAGCCAAAAGGAGAAGTGTATTTAGAAGCCGCCTCGCTGACTCTGCTCACAGCACAGCAGGTGACCATAAGATCATCCCAGTGCCATCTCTTGTGAGAACATTCGAAGAGCACTATACCACCGCTAAGACCATTCTAAATATCAACCAAAAGCGCTTTATTAACTCTGATTACTACACGAGCTACTTGTCCCGGGGCATTTCAATTGTTCTTTACAATACCATTTTTTTTAACAGCCAGAGGGAATAATTTCCATGTTTTCGCAGATACTGAGACAAAAGCCCATGACGAGAGTCACACAGTTAGCAAGAGAGAAACGACCCCTGAGCCCTTAGATATATTTTGTACTCTATGATTTCTTTTTAAACACTGTAGGGCTTTAGAAATAAACCATTTGTGCATTCAACAAAGTAGGAATTATTTGTAATGTGAAGGTTTTATGTCCGCATGTTTTAGATGCTGGGATGAAACCCAGAGCCTTTCATGTTCTATGCATTTATGCCACTGCTGAGCTCCATTCCTGGTCTCATTTCTTCATATCATAACTTATAGATTCTGTTAAATTTTAGTTGTATCTGACCACAGTTATATTTGCTGTGTTCACTGTAATGTCAATGAATCATAAATTGTTTCATGATTTTTTATAATTGGGAACATTACATTAATGGGCAACAATCTGACCTGTTTCTCTTTGGCAAGTGGCCTTCAGACGGGCTGACCATGAACAGCTCTTCAGTCTGTGTGTCTTGTCCCGTTCTTCTGTTCTTCAGTTTACTCAAATGTAATTGCTTTTCCTTTGATGAAAAACTTCCTCCTGTCTCTCTTCTCTCTCTCTCTTCCTCCCTCTCTCTTCTCCCAATCTTTCCTTCCCTCTTCTTTTCTCTTATGTGTGCATGACTGCATGTGCACATGTGTGTATGTGTGCATGTGTGAGTATGGGTGTGTATATGCGTTTCTGTGTGTCTGTGTGTAGCTGTGTCTGTGTGTGTTACTGGGGACAGAACCCAGAGCCCAGTGCATGAAGCCCATTTACCACTGAGCTATTTATACAACTCACAGGCCTTCCTCCTCCTCCCTCTGTGTCTTGTTATGATCCGTACTTTCCTCGGACATAGTTTTATAAAGTGATGCTTTTAAAGAAATGACCCGCGTTCTCTAAGTTGTCCAGTTTATGGACATGAAACTTTAACAACCTCTTAGCACTGTCTCAGCATCTGTGTTACCTGTAATAGTGACTCTCTGATTTTCCGTGATGTCCCTAACTTGTGTTTTCTCTTGTATGTTCCTTGACTGGAGTACTAAGTCTTCACCAACCATTGTACATTTTCCAGAAGTCATATCAAGTCTGCATATCTTCCCCCCCTTGATTTCTGATGAGAGTCTTGCAACCCCGCTCCCTGATCTGCAGCTGCCTGGTGACCTGGCCTGCACTCCAGCAGCACTAGCCTCAGACTTGGGAGAGTCTAAGATTTGTTAGATCTGGAACCCGGCCATGGCTATTGTGCTTTCACAAGCCAGGATTCAGGATTTAATTTACTGATTATTTTCTGGTTTCCTGAGTTGGAATTCCAATGAAAATTTCAACGTTTTTGCTACTGCATACATTTAAAGTGTGGATTTCCCCTGAAGTGTGGCTCCAGCTCAGAGTTTGCTCATGATGCATCTTCATTAGCTTGACCGCTCATCTCAAAACACTTTTCTGTCGAATGGAAATCGCTCCATTTTTATGCGACATGCTTAATTTTTAAGTATTTGGAAATTTCTTAGTGATCTTTCTACTACTTAACCTTAATTCAGTTTTATGCTGGTCAGAGCATACATAATAATTCCAATCCTTTGATATTTACCCAGGCATACTTTCTGGCCAAAATATATTCAATTTTGTTAAATGTCCCATAAACACTTAAAATGACTCAGACACTTTTAAAAGACTCAGTGGTTGGGTGCATTGCTCTGTATTTCTCAATTAGGTCAGTCAGTTAAGCATATATTTCAATATTTTATTCACACTTTTTTTTGTGAGAGGGGTGTGTGTGTGTGTGTGTGTGTGTGTGTGTGTGTGTGTGTGTGTGTGTTGCATACACGTGCACGTGTGTGTATGTATGCCCATGCAGAGGTCAGAGGACACTGTTTGTCTTCCTCTTGTCATTCTCCACCTTCGTTTCTGAGACAGGGTCTCTCAGAATTTGGATTTGAAGCTCATTGTTTTGGCTTCAGTGTTTTCCGGTCTCCTAATGGTTGGTTATGCCGATGTTACTGAGTAGTCACAGGGTGAGGGCTGGGAATGAGAGGAGGGAATGCCACATATCCTGAATGAAATGATCTCCCAGGGTCCTTCAGAATTTACAATTAATTCCAACTTATTGTTTTCCTTGAGCTGTCTTTTGAATGCAAGATGAAAGAGTTACAGCTAACTCCACTTTTGTTAATATCTGAACTCTATGGAGCAATTCCATCTTTTAAACAAAGTTAACAGCTTCTCATTACACAGCCAACCCAGCAGTATGATAAGCCACTTAGGCTGCCCCAATTAAACTGCTTTCCTGTCTCCAAGAAGAGACTTCCACCTCTGTGCTCAGAGGCCTTCTTCCCCACTCAACTAAATCCAGCCCTCCAGCTTGATGCCCAGGAATGGCACATTATCACACACATATCTTTTATTTAGGTACCCTCTGAAGCAGGCACACATTCAAAAGGAAACTACTTATTTACTCCCAGCAACTAAAGGATGAGCCAGAATTAAAAACAGTAATCCCAAAGGACTTTGGAACCTTAAACACATCCTGTAACCTACCTCCCAACTAAATATTTATACTCAAATAAAAAACATTGTTGGGACCCTTTCATCTGGAAGATCAAGCTTCTACTTCAAATTAAAGATCTGATATATCACAAATTCCAAGGCTGTTTCAGACATCACCGGAGCCAAGGGTGTGTGTGTCCCCTTGGCCTTCCCAGTCTACTGGAATCAAAGAGGGCACTACTTAAGGTTCATTTTCCATGTATATGGAGGACTAATAAAGAGTACATGAGTAGTTTCCAGATAGGCAGGGCTCTCTGGGAAGGAATGCCCTGTGCGCACACTGCTAGTTAAAAATATGCTGAGTCCTCTGCAATTACTATGCTGGGGGAAAGGCCGAGCACTAGGTCAGATAACTACTGTGGTTTGCTCTTTGCAAGGCACAGCCAGAGATGATATAAAAATAATTATACACACAAACCAGATTTTCCAAACTGCTTATTCAGTTTCTAGGTCAGTATAGCTGGACAAATCCTCTGGAAGTTAAGGTTTATAGCTGACCATGAATGGTTTAGTTTGCATGTATTTCTTCTGGGTACTTCTACATCTATTTAAACATGATACTTAGACCTCGTTCTCTGGAGACCTTTCCTCCTAATAAGGACAGTTAAGTTAGAGGACATCAAAGCCGTGCTCCCACAGAATCTGAACACCAGCCTCAATACTATGTAATTAAAACCTCAGGCTTCACACACAACCTGATACCGAATGACTTGGGACTCAGTCTATCACAATACAAGCAGCAGAATGTATTATTTTCATGAGTATAATCAGCTCTACAGAAGACAGTGATTTCCCTGCTCTCCAGTTTAACCAATTCTTGATCATTTGTATTTTTTAAGGGTATTAATTTTCCTTTATAGAAGGAAGCCTGATCCATAGGTCAGTCTTTGGGGGTGCTATCCTATATAAACAGTCTCAGAAATGTGAAGCATCGCCTATCCTAAACCAACACACACTTAATCCTTGCTCACCGAGAAGTTCACTGCTAGGGAAGAGTAGAGCCAGAGCACACTGTAAGCACAGACAGGGATGTGAACAAATTGTTGCCAGAGATAAATGAAGAGATAGCAAACAAACAAACAAACGTGATTTCATAACGGATCTAAAGAATTCCACAATGAGACAAGAGATGGTTTTAGGAGACACGGTCAGTGGATTTAAAACCGGATGCATGTGGGGGAGGGGAGGGGGAGAGGCCCCCTGGCGGGCTTCCAAGCTCATCAATTATCTCACTCCTGGTGGGATTTCCATCCACCCCTGTATACGCCACCAATTTCCCAATCCTAATTGTCTTTTCCTTTCTCTCAGATATACTGCAGAGTCTCTGTGTCTCTGGAAATTAATCACTATTTGAGTGATTAATTGGAATTTTAAGGTTATTAATGGTAATTTCCTCTTCATTTGGCTTTTTTAAAAAAAAAAAAAATTAAAGGGATCTACAAGGACTCCTGTAGCAGCCAAAATGTATATTAGAGTGGAGGAGAAAAATGTTCCACCCCTCTCTGAGTTGTTTGACTGGACCTTGTCAGTTATTACATGTAGAGAATTATTAGACTTAGTTATAACCCTCACCTAAGGATTTAAGAAGAAACGGTTTACACATTAAGATTGTATATGACTATTACCATTTCCACTCTCAACTATCTTGAATTCAAAGTTAATCATTTAAAGAGGAATCAATTATTTAAAAGCTAAAGAAAGATAGTACCTAAAACCTTTCCTATGGACTAGAGTCATTTGAAGTTTTATTTTTCCCTGGAAATGGAATCCTCTGCTGGATGCCACAAAGAAGGATGCATGTACACACAAAACGCGTAGCTTTGCACCCAAGCAAATTACTCTGGAATGACATGGCAACAAGTATTTTTAAAACTTATTTTATTATCCTGTGTGTATGAGTATTTTGCCCACATGTGTGTTTATGTGTGTGTGTGTGTGTGTGTGTGTGTGTGTGTGTGTGTCTGTGTTTCTATCTATATATTGCCCTCCAAGGTTGGAAAAGTGTCAGATTCCCTGGAACTGGAGTTACCAACAGTTACAAGACACCAAGTAGGGTCCTCTCCAAGAGAGCAGCAAGTGTACTTAACCTCTGAGCCAACTCTCAAGCCCAGAAGTAAGTATTTTTAATCATAAGTAAATGTCTCAAGACACAATGTAAACATTGGATTGTAACTTGGAGGAAGGAAAACCCTTGAAAGACAGATTTAGAGGTACATGCTGATTCTAACAAAGCTTTCTTTATGGTAGGGAACTTCAGGCTTGGGTCCAGGCTAAAAGAGATCCTTAATTCAGACATCTAGGATGTGTCTCTGAACTGTGACGTTTACGGAAGCCCAGACAATGAACAAGTGTGAGTATCCTGTCTAACTAGAATAAGTACCTCTGCCAGGGATAGTGGAGGAATCAGTCAGCTTCCCCTTGTAACCTGTGTGTCCTGAAACTAGAAACCACGCCTGTGCACCTTGTGTACGAGTCTCTAGATAAAACGTCTGCTGGTGTCTGTGAGAGGATGTGGAAGTCACAGAAGTCACAGAAACTGGGATAACGACCGTTGGTAATCTCCAAAGTTCTCTGCAGTGTGGTAAAGCCACCATCACTTCCATGCTTTGGGTTGTGAACTTTTTCAGTGAAGTTAATGTCTCCATGCATTCATTCTTTCTCTTACTTAAAAATTTTTTTTGAAGAGTTCATGATATAGTAGTCTTTCTTCTAGTAGTTGTGAACCCAGGGTCCCTTCCTTCCCAGAGAGACAACCAACTGGAAACGCTCTGACTAAGGAGTTACAAGTGAGCTGCTGCAGCTTTCTTCTGTCCCTAGAGTCGAGCAAGGCAGGGCCCAACCGCTTTTTCAATTTATATAAAAGAGAGAAAATGAAAAAGTATAGGAAAGAAAAATTGAGGAGAAAAAGATTCAGCCCTTGCTACCTTCCTGATAATTTTTATAGATGAAATATTTGAAAAATTAAGCTCTCTCTGAAATTTTAACTACTAACTATACACAGGTGTGACCACACTTTTAGCCATGTAACCCCATCAAGTTAGTCTCAGCCCAAGTCTTTGTCTGTGGTGAATGGGACAGATATAAGTACTCCCGCCTGATGGATATAGAAGATCATGGAATAGAAAAGAATTCTGTCAGAGCTGGGATGAGCTTGGAAGCTCCTGTCGTAGGCAATGCCAACTGAGAAAGCCTCCCCATCCTAGGAGAGATGAGGTTTCCTAGAAACGCCAGCTAATGTTGCAGCATCTGGCCAAAGGGAAGTAGTAGGCCAGGAGGTTAAGGGAGAGGTTCCTCCAACGTCCACACAGGACAGGAAGCAAGGCATTAACAAAAATCTGAGGACATCTGGGTACCAGGAAATGTGCTAAGGCACTGGGCACTACAAAGATGAATAAGACCAGTGCTTTCCGATTACTCAAGAGCCGTAGGACAGGAAGCTGTATCTGAGCATGACCGAAAGCACAAACAGGGGCAGGAGTGAGCTGATGTACTTGGGGGTGAGGCGGGAAAGCATGTATCCTTCAAGGAAGCATTGAGAAACATTACCTCCAGAACCAGTGGGAAGAAAACACAACCACAGCTTCCCTCCACCAAAGGTCACCTGGTTCTCACGACAGACAAATGAATGAAGACCTTGCTGGTCAGACTTCTTGTGAGTGTGCACACAGGTTACAATAACAATACTAATCATGCATTCTCCTCTCTCTTCTCCCTCCCTTTCTCCCTCCCACCAACACTAAAGCTAAGGATCTTTATGTTAGAATACGTGTAATGTTATTTATTGTAATGAATTTAATTATAAACAAAAGTGCTTTGAAAACTATGATTATATGATGTTGTGTGTACCACATCCATGCCGTAAGCAAGCAAACTACATGTTGTTGGGGGTTCACAGACAACTTATGGTGTTTCTAAAATGCCAGCCACCACCCTGAAGTGGATTATGACATCAAATTGGGGTCCCTGAACAAACTTTTTTTAGTGCTCTGAGAATGCTGTACGATGAGTTTTTATCATATTCACCATCCCCATTCCAACTCTTCCCAGATCTCCACCCCCCCTTACTTCCATGGGTTTTTGTCTTTTATCCCCCATCAAGGTCAATTTGTGCTGTCCAAATGGTCTTGGATGTGTGGCCTCCCACTGCATGGTGCCTGCCTCATCTCTACACTCTTAGAGAAAACTAACCCTTTCCTAGCAGCTAACTAGTTTTTAAAATAAATGAATACTAATACTAATAGGAAAAGCCATAGCAGAACATTTTGTGCTATAAAAGTATTTTCATGGGTGTGGACACACATGTGTGTACGCACGTGTACATATGTGTGATGTGTTAGGCCATGAAAGCCTAAGGCCACTCACTGCACTCTCCTCTAGAACTGTTGCACTCATCAAAGCAACCAAATTCCTATGAGACACGATGAGACCAGCGACCATTTGTCTCTGTCCTGCTTAGTCCCATTACCCTGCACTGCAGACCACTGGCATGGCTTCTGTTCCTGCAACACTTCAGGTGCACCCTCCCATGAGCACCAGCGCCTGCTGCTGTAAGCCTGGTATAGCTCTTCCTCCACAGTATGCACTATGGTTCCCTCATTTTCAGATGGCACCTCCTCAGAAAAGACTCACCCAACCACATGCTTCAAAATTCAGAGACCCCGCCTCTTGTCTTTCCTTCCCTATTCACCTCTCTGTTTATCCCCCCCATGAATGTTACCACCTTATGTAGTATAATTATATAGAGATGCATATATATATATATATATGCTGTTTCTTCTGTTTACTCTCTGCTTTAAATTTCCAGGAGTTCCAGAACATTTGCTTGATTGATCCACAGTAGTATTATCTCCAACACTTAGAACACACTATGCAATTGTTCCAGTAAATGTGTGCTGGACTGTGGTGTAAAATACATCTGTTGGTATAAGTCACATAGGTTTGTACGACAGTGTCTTGGAGCACACTCGAGGTGGCTCTGAGGTGCTCGACATGGAGGATGAAACGTGCGTGCAGCACACACACCCACGAGCCCCTCTCATCTTGAGAGAGACTGGGTATCCCCAGGGAAACTGCTGTGTGAAGCATGGGGGGTGTCTGGAAGTGGAAACAGTACTGCTCCCTTGAGCAGCCGCCTCAGCATCACAAATTGGCAAAAGGAAATTCGCAGTCAGAAAAATCATAAAAATTTCAAGACCTTCTCAGACGATCTGGCCTGACCTAATCACTTCACCAATGAGCATCCAAGTTACAAAGTGGTACTGTCATTTGCCCCAGGGTACGCAAAAAAGTAAGGGCTGAGCTAAAACTAGTGGAGACTTCAGTCATGTGACTCTCCACCTAGACATGTTCACTCAGCCTGGCCTGCCCTAAAAGTAAGAAACAGGAACAGCTCCCCGCAAGCATTCTGCCTGTCCTCTTTTGCTTTAAAAGTCACCTGAAAGCCTTTGTGTGGTTAGGTGCCAATCACCTCTTCCAGGAGAGGCCCAGCAGTTTTGCAGGAATCTCTATTTTAAAAACAAAGAGCTGCTAATGATCGCCGTTTCTCATAAATGAAAGTCTTTAAAAAAAAAAAACCATAGCAACCGGGAGAAGTTGCCTTATCTACTATTATCCCGTGACGTTCTAATAATACAGCCTCGGTGTATATCAGGCCCGGGGTGCTAGTCTGTCAAGAATCAAAACTTTTAACCCTCACAGTCCCATTTTTCATTAGAAGTAAAGTGTCTGACCACGCTCCCCATCCATGGATCTATGCTTTCCAGAGCCATGGGCTAAGAGATGTACCACAAAACATTAACAAGAAAAAGTAGTTCAGTGGAAGGTATAGATCTGTACAGAACAATCAGGCAGTAACATTAACGCCGAGTGCATGACTGGAACTGCTTGGTCCTTAGCTAAACGATGACAAGCTCTCTCTCCTCTGATCCCAAGAGGCCATTAGAACCCTGTCTCTGAGATGTCTGTCAAAGACTTCTTGGTCCCCACTTCCTTAACAGAACCCTCTTCTGCCTTGCCCTGCAGAAGATGCTGGCCCATTCTTATCCCAGAAAGAGGTTTTGACTGGACGGAGAGCATCCTGGAAATCCTGCTTCCTTGTCTAGGATGGGTTTACAGCCAAGCATGTGACAACACTGTAGCCAATGAGGAAAGGGAACATCTGTTGTAGGTACCAATTCTTGTGGAGAAGGTTTTCTTATTTCCCACAGAGCCGGGTTGAGGGGAGTCTAGATATGATTCCAAGACTGTCATTATCTTGACGCTAGAGTGAGGCTAAAGATAAAGCTCACCCACGAGAAAGAGATGAATTAGACAGAAGCTGATACAATGGAGGGCCACAGTGCACAGAACCCTGGTCAGGAGGAAGGGCAGTGAATGTTTTGCACATGCTGTTGTTTTCCTGAGGTGAGCTTGGGCCACGAGTGAGCAGCAGGTCCCGGGTGTGGCTCAGGGAGGCGGGAGACCTAGAGGGTGAGGTGTCAGGGCAGCTGCACTTTGTCACATGGATGCTGTTGTCCTAGGAGATTCCGAGATGGCAGCCAGATTCCACCCTGAGGAGAAGAACACAGAACCGCTCCATCTATCCTGTTCTCACTTCCGTTTCTGGATGCCAGGAACACACTCCCGTAAGACCTTAAGAGAAGAACCCACAAAGATGTTCAAGTCCAGCCCCAGACACTGTCGTTGACATCCGAGTCCTCACCTCCATCAACTCCAGGTCACCATCACTGCTCTGACCAACTAACAAAGTCCACAGCAAAGGCGGGAGGAGCTCTTCTCCGTGAGCCGCTGCTGGAAAGCAGCGGGTGTCTGAAAGATGCTCATTAACTGGAGCCAGTGGTATAAACTGTGTGACTCTAGAAGGGCTCCTGTTTGTGCTGATTCATATTTTAGATGTGACTGGATCAAACACAGTTCTCTTGGCTTGTTCAGGATAAAAGCCAACACTCTCAGAACATCCAAGAAAGCTATTCCTCTGCAACATTTTACTCTTTCTAAGAAACTATTTATGGTGTGATACTGTGATCTTACTCGATCAAAGGGTGCCAGCCCTTTGATGAGAAATAACAGAAGAGGCAGCTGAAGGTATCCTTAGGAACATCTGCACAGGCAAGAAGATATGCTATCCAGACAGCCTTCTTGAGAGAGCAGATGCAGTGGGCACACAGCTGTATTAGTAACCAGGCTATCAAAGGCACAGGGGGACACACAGCTCTGGTGACTCGGGTTTCGAAAGCTGGGAAAATCTAACTAACTAGACATGAAAACACATGTTAATTGTGTGTCCAACAGTGGGGAGAGACCTGCTTGTTCTCCTCATTCTTCAGTGGGAGGGAGAACATCCTTGTCATTAGGGGACACCAGAAAAGTAGGGGGGCATTTGTCCAGTGGAAGTTGAGTGACCAGGCTCCATAGCCTAGTCTCAGGAGATGAGCAACTGCCTAGAGAATAAAGATGAGTGTGGAAATAAATGGGATCTAAAGCCTCAGATTGGCCTGTAATTTGAAATTCCAGCTACTCGGGAGAGTGAGACAGGATTTCAAGCTCATGGTCAGTCTGGACAATTTGGTGAGACATAATCTCAAAAGTTAAAAAGTAACAGCTGAGTGGTAGAGTAAATGCCTAGGATGCAGGGGGACCCAAGCTGCATCCCAGTACCTCAAGGAAGAGAGGGAGGAGAGAAGGAGGGAGGGAGGGAACAAGGGAGGGGGGGAAAGGGGAGCAGGAAAGAAAGGAAGGGAGGGAGGGAGGGAGGGAGGGAGGGAGAGAGGGAGAGAGGGACAGAGGGAGGGACGGAGGGAGGGAGGGAGGGAGAGAGGGAGGGAGGGAGGGAGGGAGAGAGAGAGGGAGGGAGGGAGGGAGAGAGGGAGGGACGGAGGGAGGGAGGGAGGGAGGGAGGGAGGGAGGGAGAGAGGGAGGGAGGGAGGGAGGGAGAGAGGGAGGGAGGGAGAAAGGAAGGAAGGAAGGAAGGAAGGAAGGAAGGAGGGAGCACCATTGTGAGACATGTAAATAATCAATGGTGTAGGATTAAATGTCTCCTATGTGGTTACTAGCATCTTGTCCAGAATAGATCTGTTCTGTGGATATTTTTAAATATGGGCTTACCTTGTGAAAATTTTCCCTTCTTGTTTTGTTGTTGTTTTGGTTTGGGTTTGTTATTGTTTTGATTGTTTTTGTTTTTTGGTTTTTTGAGACTGGATCTCCTTTGTAGGCCAGGCTGATTTTGAACTCCCAAAGATGCACCAGGCTGTGCCTCCCAAGAGCTGGGATTAAAAGAATATATCACCACAGCTGGCCCTCATTCTTATTACCCTAATTTTTGGCATTTAAAAAGTGATAGCGGGGCTGGAGAGTTTGGCTCAGCGGTTAAAAGCACTGGCTGCTCTTCCAGAGGTTCTGAGTTCAATTCCCAGCAACCACATGGTGGCTCACAACCATCTGTAATGGGATCTGATGCTCTCCTCTGGTGTGTGTGTCTGAAGACAGCTACAGTGTACTCGTATAAATAAAAATAGATATTAAAAAACAAAAACAAAAAATATAAAGTGATAGCTTTAATGGGATACAATTAACAGATACTATACAATTCATCTGCTAAAAAATGCAAAATTTAATGACTTTCCCGGTATTCACAGACATCTGCAACTATCACCATAGTCAAATTTAAATACTTAAAGTCCCAAAGGCAACTCCTATCTGTTAGCAGGAGCTCAATTTCCTCCCCAATGTTCAGTAGCAAGGAGTCTACTCCCGAGTCTATGATTTTTCTCTCCTTACTGTCTTATATCAGTGACATCAAACAGCGTGCAGTCTTCTGTGAATGGCTTCGTTCGCTTACCACGTTTCTCAGACTCATCTTGCAGCATGTAAATTACATTTTCCTGTATTTACATTTCCTGTATTTACATTTTCCTGAACTCTGTATTTACATTTCCTACCTGTCCACTATTCACTGCTACATGGGCTTGTGAACTGCAAATCAAGGTATGAAGTCCTGGTTCAGAAAAGATGGTTTGATTTTGTCAAGAGTCTATCAATACAAAGTACGTTACTAGTTACATTTGTATTTTATGAAGTTAAAGAAAACTAATTTTCTGAAAACCACTGAAGCATGAGCCAATGAGAAAGCATATCTAGTCCCTTATACAACGTGGCCACCCACCCCACGACAGGCTGCCTGACATGTAAATATCCATGCTCCTCACATCTAGTTACTGAGTTCCGACGACCATAAGGCAGTCACTACTCAAAACTTCAGCTCTAGCACTCAAAAAACAAACATAAAAAATTCAGAGTTGTGAACTTTATCAGGAGGGACTGGAAGAAGACAGAGAAAGGAGGGAGAATCCTGGGAAGACTGAGGAGAGATAGTGCTCTTAAGTTGTGTGGTGACTTCCTGGCCATTGTATGTAGGATATACTTCACAACATGCAGGTCTACTGGAAAAATTCTTTTGCCTGTAGACAGTTCTCTAGGGACAACTGTTTGACTTTATAAGGCTATGAAAGTGATGCATATTCAGTAGAATATATTTCAAACTTTGATATTTTTCCTGTGAGGAAGATAGTCTCCATCAATGTTGGGCACCAAGCCACAGTCCCTCGTCAGCCATGGAGGCAGCGGCATCTCAGCCATGTGATCACAGGATGGAGACAGGCAGCATCTCAGCCATATGATCACGAGATAGAGGCAGAGCACTATCTCAGCCATGTGATCACAGGATGGAGTCCTGCAGAAACCAGAACTACAGTACGCTATGTTGCTAAGCTCTGATGCTCAGGTAGGTTAGATGTATCCGATGTGTGGCAATGACAATGGCCCTTGTAGGCTCTTAGGGTTGGCACTATTAGGAGGTGTGGCCTTGCTGGAGGAAGCGTGTCACTGGGGATGGGCTTTGAGGTTTCAGATGCTCAAACAGGGCCTGGTGTCATTCTCTCTTCCTGCTGCCTGCTGATCCAGATGTAGAACTCTGGGCTCCTGGGCCCCTTCTCCAGCACCATGTCTGCCTGCATGTTGTCATGCTTCCTGCCATGACGACAATGAACTGAAGCTCTGAACTGTAAGTCAGTCCCAATTAAAATGTTTTCCTTTATAAGAGTTGCCTTGGTCGTGGTATCTCTTTGAAGCAATAGAAATCCTAAAACTTTCATGCTTTCACAATTTACAGTATTTTACATTTGCAATGTGCTTATTTGGATGCAACTCATCTTAAATTGAGGAGAATCTGCACTGTACATTATATAGAAGTTAATTAAAAAAAAAAAAAGACTGGGGAGCCAGTCTTCTGGATAGGAAAGGATAAACAGAGGCAACCCTTAGAACTCCCTTAAAACTATCTAAGCTCATTTAAAATGGCATTGGCAATGCTGGGTGCACACTGGCTGACTTAGTTCTGTTACATGCCAAAAATCTGAAAGCCAGTTGAAGAAGAGCTGGTCCCTGCATTTAGAAAAGGTGTGCACAGACAGCAAGCAGGCCCTGAGTGACCCTCCTCCTACGAGGACCTACATAGCCTCTCTCTAGCACGAGAATATCTTGAGAGCAAGGATTTGAATTTTTTTTTCCCCATGAATTTTCAAGTCTCTTTCAGAGACACAGATTCGGTTCTCCCAGTCTTAGCAGCCCATTTTACAGACATGACACTAGAAACCGGGTTAACAGAGCACACCGCTACCAATAAAACCTTATCAACAGTATGAGGTTCAAACGCACCGCCTTTGTTTACAAACCCCAAGAAGTTGACATTAGGAACAAGGTTCAGAGAGTTCACTGTAAAGCCTAGGAAAGAAGAGCTGTCTGCTGCATGGCTAACAAATGGATGGGACTCATTACTATGAAGAAACGTAGCTTAAACTCCAGATGGAGTCAGACACATCTCCAGGAGCCTCTGAGTGACAGATTTACACTCAGCTATTCATGAAAGGGAGATGCTGCAGGGCATGTCCTCCCAGAAAGGCTGCTGTGTGCATTTTTACAAAACACTCTCTGCTAGTACAGTGTAATGCAAAGCTAAATACAGACTCGGCATCAGCAGGCTTCTTAAGGAAAGTGGCATTCAAACCTCATCGAGCCCTACATGGGCGATTGTCTCACTAGTGCTTGCTATGGTTGGTCCCAGTCATAATCTGATATTAATTATCTCAGCAGACTTTACAAAGTCCCTGTCTGTTGATTTTCCCCTCTCAGAGGAAGAATTTACATGTGAGGGGAAACAAGGCATGTAGCTTAGTTGGGCTGTGGAAACCAGCATAGGGCAGCAGAGTTTAGCCCTAGGGCATAGTAATGTCATTCCTAGGAAATGAACTTCCTTGGTTGCTGAGTAGCTTCATCTCTGGACATTGATCACAGGGAGGAGGCGAAAGGGTAATGGATATAAACCAAGGAGGGCCCCAAGCAGAAGCTCACAAGTCAAAGGGCACATGCTTGTGGGAGCCACTACACTGCCCTCTGCATATGCAATCCAGCAAATAAGAAACACGCTTTAATGTTTCCAACGCTCTCTGTGGGGGCAAGCACTGTAAAGCAAAATGGCTAATTTTTCTATAATAAAGTGAATTTGAATGAGCAACTTAAATCAATATTAGGCAGTGGTATTATGTGTATTAATATCTACATATCATTAGCATAATCCCAAGTGAATTTTTTCATTACTAAAAGTAATGCCAGGCTTGACTTTTCATTTCCTTTGGTATTAACTTATAGGCAATATAAATTTGGTTAGAAATAACTTCTGTTTGAAAGCTGATCTACTTCCACTCTCTGTGTAGACATAGACAGACACACAGATATGTGTGTGTGTGTGTGTGTGTTGTTTGTGTGCGCACGTGCACATATATAGATTGACAGCAGGATGCCTCAGTCCAGAGAATATCAGATTGAGTGTTTTGCGCACAGGCAGAGAGAGATGACTCTTCAACCTCTCCTACAACTTCAGTACACTGCAGACTTTCTTTGAAAAGGTTACCCAAAATTAACACATTGATATGTAAAATCTGGAACTCAGGGACTCTAAAACAATAGAAAGAGCAAAACCCTTCTCTACAGGACTCTAATGAGCGCCCCAACCTTCTCTCAGTATGGCGCTTCCATTCAAAACCTAGGTACAGACTCAAGAATAATTAGTGACGTCTTCAAGTCTGGGGCTAAAATCAGGACCTCAGGATATGGGCTCAGTTGTCTTAACAGACAGACGGACACCTCTGGAAAGCACGCAGTGGAGACATTGGGTGTGCATCAGCAGGTTGTGCTTGGCAGTCTCTGTGACAAAGGCTAGAGCAGGCTTGCTTCCGGGAGCCACCCAGACCAGTTCTGTCTGCTGCAGAGATATTGCAAGCCACGTATGCGATATTAAATGCCCTAGGAGTCATACTAACAGTTCAAAGTCAAGTGAATTTAATTTTAAAGTACATTTTATTATCTATTATAATTTCAACATGCATTTAGTAATTTTTAAAGGTTGATAAGCTAATTTTCATTTGTTTCTGTTCTACTGTCTTTAAACATGTGTTGGTCAGTTTTATGGTAACTTGACCCAAGCTAGAGTCATTTGGGAAGAGGAATTCTCAGTTGAGAAAATGCCTCTATAAGATTGGCCTATAGAAGTCTTCAAGACACAACAGGACCAACAAACATATGAGCTCACAGAGACTGTGGTAGCACGCACAGGGCCTGCACAGGTTCAAGCCCAGCATTGACCGTAGGAAGTGGACATGGGATCCCGCTCTCAACCATCTGACACTTACTGGCAAAGGGAAAGCCATTCTTCTCCAATGGAGTGTCACTGGGAGTATCAACCACACCGCAGGGCAGGCCCAATGCTTGTAGTAGTTAGCCAACACAAAATGAACTCAATGGTTTTGGGAACTCTTGTTTCATTTTGCTTAGTTTTGGCACATTTCAACTTAATTGGCCTTATGTTTGCTTGTTTTGGTTTTCCATTTTGTGAGTTTGTTTGGTTGTTTCTGTTCCTTGGGTTTTTGTGGGAACATAAAGTTGAGTGGGTAGGGTGGCTGGGAGGAGCTGGGACAGGGAGGGGAAACGATCTAAATATATTGTATGAAAGAGGCTGTTTTAAATTAAATAATTAAAAGATTGGCCTATAAAGCAAGCTTGTGAGGGATTTTCTTGATTAGGGATGGACGTGAGAGGACCCAGCTCACTGGAAGTGGTACCAAGCCTGAGCGGGTGATCCCGGCTGTATAAGAAAGCAGGCTGAGCAAACTGTAAGGAACAAGCCAGTAAGTAAGCAGCATTCTGCCAGGGCTTCTGCATCAGTTCCTGCCCCCAGGTTTCCACCTTACAGTCCCTACCCCAACTCCTTCACTCATTGTGACCTGAAAGTTGTAAAATGAAATAAACCTTTTACCCCCCAGGATGCTTTTAGTCATCAATAATTCAGAGACTGGCCATAATGAGCCCCGAGCAACATGAGGTTTCCAAACTGATCAGGGCAGATTTAGGTCTGAGAAGGAGACTCCTCAGGGTAAACCTGCAACTCCTGCAACAAGAGATTGACTCCTGAAGTCTGTCCTTCCTTCCTATTTCCTAGCCTAACATGATCGCTTGGGTTTCTTCTTCAGAAATAAAACCATTTCAAGGAAAAGCACTTTACATTGCTAGCATGGCACCATCTGAAACAATAAGGAAGCTCTGGGTTTCATTTCCTTGAAACAGTGAAACTATAAAGGTCAATTATGGGCACCACGGAACCAAAGAACTGGGCCTCCAACAAGAAAAGAATTGCGTAAAGTCACCTCCCCAGTGAGTGTGTGAATCACAGAGTCTATAGCCAGGGTCTGAACTCATGCCGGTAAAGAACAGGCTATGAACATCACAGTCTTCAGGTTATTGGTTTCGGAATCCAGTGGTCTTTCTGACAGTTATGGATGCTTTAAAGACAACGTTCACCACTTCTGTTTTAACTGAAGGTGGTAACAGCTGTTCAAGGAGAAAACCTTCCTTTTCTGAGGAACTCACATGTTCCTGTTTATTATCTGTAGGAATTTCTTCCAAAGTATGTGAACTTAAAATTCCAAAAGCTAAACAGTTTTTTTTTAACATACCCAGTTCATTTGCATTGCTGTGCTAGTGGGCCTGATGCAGAAGGAGAAAGGCTCTGAGTGCAAGTGGGCCTGATGCAGAAAGAGAAAGGTTCTGAGTGCAAGTGGGCCTGATGCAGAAAGAGAAAGGTTTTGAGTGCAAGTGGGCCTGATGCAGAAGGAGAAAGGTTCTGAGTGCAAGTGGGCCTGATGCAGAAGGAGAAAGGTTCTGAGTGCAAGTGGGCCTGATGCAGAAGGAGAAAGGTTCTGAGTGCAAGTGGGCCTGATGCAGAAGGAGAAAGGTTCTGAGTGCAAGTGGGCCTGATGCAGAAGGAGAAAGGTTCTGAGTGCAAGTGGGCCTGATGCAGAAGGAGAAAGGTTCTGAGTGCAAGTGGGCCTGATGCAGAAAGAGAAAGGTTCTGAGTGCAAGTGGGCCTGATGCAGAAGGAGAAAGGTTCTGAGTGCAAGTGGGCCTGATGCAGAAGGAGAAAGGTTCTGAGTGCAAGTGGGCCTGATGCAGAAAGAGAAAGGTTCTGAGTGCAAGTGGGCCTGATGCAGAAGGAGAAAGGTTCTGAGTGCAAGTGGGCCTGATGCAGAAGGAGAAAGGCTCTGAGTGCAAGTGGGCCTGATGCAGAAGGAGAAAGGCTCTGAGTGCAAGTGGGCCTGATGCAGAAGGAGAAAGGTTCTGAGTGCAAGTGGGCCTGATGCAGAAGGAGAAAGGTTCTGAGTGCAAGTGGGCCTGATGCAGAAGGAGAAAGGTTCTGAGTGCAAGTGGGCCTGATGCAGAAGGAGAAAGGTTCTGAGTGTAAGTGGGCCTGATGCAGAAGGAGAAAGGTTCTGAGTGCAAGTGGGCCTGATGCAGAAGGAGAAAGGTTCTGAGTGTAAGTGGGCCTGATGCAGAAGGAGAAAGGTTCTGAGTGCAAGTGGGCCTGATGCAGAAGGAGAAAGGTTCTGAGTGCAAGTGGGCCTGATGCAGAAAGAGAAAGGTTCTGAGTGCAAGTGGGCCTGATGCAGAAGGAGAAAGGTTCTGAGTGCAAGTGGGCCTGATGCAGAAGGAGAAAGGTTCTGAGTGCAAGTGGGCCTGATGCAGAAGGAGAAAGGCTCTGAGTGCAAGTGGGCCTGATGCAGAAGGAGAAAAGTTCTGAGTGCAAGTGGGCATGATGAAGAAGGAGAAAGGTTCTGAGCAACCATTTGCTGGTGGGCAGGCAGCTCAAAAGGCTTTCTGAGAACATGGCTGGGATGTGCAGTTCATAACCTCAGTCCACATAGTCACAGTTTTCCTATTTTCTTGATGATGCTTTAGAAACGATACAACCGAGAGACCCAGACGTTTCTAGACACAGGCATTTTTTTTCCCTTGGAGGCTGAAATTAATGCTCACTGTGGAATTTTTTTTTTTTTTCAAAAAAAAAAACCAAGTTACCAGTAAGGAAACAACAGACTCTTTTTGGTAAGAAATTTGAATCAAACTTCAGGATTAAAAGGAGATGAGATCACAGACATTTTAATTATTCTCTCCGTCATCATCTCTTAGCCATCGCCCCACAGGTCCCCTCAAAGTTATGAAGAAACTGCTCTTTTTAAAAGTCAGTTTGCAAAATTAACTAGAAAAGCTAAACCATAATGGGATTGGCATATGACAGAATTCTCTGTCCTCAGCTGATTCCTCTTTCTTCCTTGGTCCTCTGTCTTAGAACTATGTACAACCGTGTCATCCAAAAGGATTTCTCCCCACAATGTGTGGTCCAACTTAGTGGCCACTGAAGGAATGTGCTCATGAGCATTCAGATGTACTATAGATGAGGAACCGAATTCTTTCAAATGTAAATAGAAGTAGCGGCCTGTAGCTAATGGCCACTCTAGTTAAAGCAGCTCTGTATAGAGCCATAGGACGTTGGGACTCACTCAAGTCTTGATATCTCCAGGACATGCAAATCCCACTGGAAACACAAAGGACTGTATGTCTTCCTTTTTGAAGTACTACATAATTTAGCAGAATATCATCCATGAAGCCAGACAGAATAAAAAAGTCTTCAATAAATTCTCATGTTGGATACTACACTTTGGCTTGAGCCAAGAAGAATAATAGAGAGTTGGTGTGTAGAAATTAGGACTGTGGAGAACAGTCAGCCCCACTGTGACCTCACCGAGTCTCACTGGACAAATAGACCTGAGTTCTCTAGACCTTGATCTTCACAGGCACCAAAGGTCAGGATCTGCTAAACAAACCCCTAGCTCTGCTGTACTCCAAACCTGCTCAGCCTAGCTCATATTTATTAGTGGACAAAGGAGATTTAGACATTGGTTGTTTTAAATTAATAATTTATGTCGCTGATACCGTATTGCAAAAGGGGTGAGGCTGGGTGACTGAGAGGCCTACCTGTTGAAACAAGGCAATGTTGCAACTAAATCATATACCATGTGACTAAATTCATAGAACAGCACCCATTATGCAGTGTGACTACGTGTGAGGAAGAAAGCTGGTTATTTGTATAACTAGCTGCTGGTGGCAGCTCTCACTGTGTACCTAGCAAGAAGTACTCTGATACGTCAATGGTCACATCCTAGGCCATCAAACTCAGACCCTACACCACCATCCTCTTCCCAAACCTCCCATCTATTGGGGACAGTAACAGAAGTCTCCAGCATTGCTGACTGCCAGTGAGGCTAGTCCAGTCCTAACAGAGGCTGACTCCCTCTTGCCACAGCCAAGATGACGAAACTCCTGCTTGTCACTTGAAGGCACACAATTGTGTTCTGTTCCACCCACCAACATGCACTGAGGCATAAGTGTCCACACTGATGCAAATCCATGTGAAAGATAGAAAGACAGTTTCTTCCACGTGGTCCATGGAAGATGCCAGGGAATTTAGATAATGTTGAAGGCAAGGTAAACCAAATGTGGGATTTGTGAAAATATTTCCCAACAAAAATGACAAACATGGAAAAAGAAAAGGAAGGAAGGAAGATAGGCAGGCAGGCAGGCAGGCAGAGAAGGAAGGGAAGAAGCAGAATGTGTATAGGAAGCCATATTAGAAGCTAGGAAACACAAACGTACTCCTCAAAGTGATGGGTAAATGCTATCAATCATTTGCCAATCTGATGCTAGAACTGCTCTTTCTTTCTTTGTACATATCTTGGCAGGAATACTGAATTTTTGGCAGGAAATTCTTTCCCCAAACATGCCAGTACAACACTGTACATCTTTTCCAACTAAATGTCCGGTTGTTGTTACCACTGTGTAGGAACAACAGAAGCCCCTGCTGAGGAGCAGATGGTCCTTAATAGAGGCTAACACTGAGGCCAGGCCCCAGGCAGCAGTTAAGAGTACACATTGTCCAGTTAGACCATACGAAGGCTGGCCTTGGAAAATACTTGATATTTCTATCCCTCAAAAGTCAAACGAAGGGCAGAGTCATCTAGACAATTCAGGGGGCTAGGTGGGGGAAGGGCTACCTGGGCAAAACACACAAGCCAGTGAGGCCCCTGTAAAATACTAGAAAGCTGCGTCCTCATGGCTGTCTTCTGCTGCCAGGACAAAATACTCTTGAGATCCTTAAGAGTGGCAAGATTTATTTTGGCTCATGGTCTCGGAGACTTCAACCCGTGGTCAGGTTTTGGGTCTGCTTTGGAGCAGAACCTCATGGCAGGGAATAGGTGGCTGAAGAGAACTAACTGTTCAGGTCCTAGTGGGCAGAGGGGAAAGAGATAGCCCACAACTCAGTAGGCCCTGTCTTCCAAAAAGTCCCACTGTCTCCTAGCATCGTCACGGCTGGTGACCAGTCCATCAACCTGTGCCTTTTGGTCTTAAGATTAAATCCACAGCAAGTATATTTGTTTAAGAAGGCTGTTCTATTGGGCTCATCTGAGTCACTACAAGTGGGCAATGGTGGTATTTAAGTTCGTTCAGATGTGACGAGTCCAAGGCCTCTGGGAAAGCAGTCAGACTTCATGGGAGAGAGTGCTTTCTCCCTCAGTACTAATCTTAGTTTTGCAATTTAACAGTGATTTTTAACTCCAATTTTTTTTTGTGCATGGGATTTAAAATAAAACAGATAATCAACCCTTCCTGCTAGCATTGAAGATTGTGATGTTTACTTTCCAACTGTAGATGTTAAATCTGGTTCTCCCAGCTCCATGCTCCTAGAAATAAAACTCAGTCTCAAAAATACATTTACAAATACCTTGGCCATATAGCTAGGCTTTTTTTCTGACTAGATCATAACTTAAAATAACCCATTTATTTAATCTACATTCTACCACGTGGCTCAGGCACCTGTGCTCAGGTACCTTGCATCCATCCCGTCACATCTTCCTGGGCGAATCTCCCATGCCTCGCTCTATCTCAGAATTCTTTCTGCCTCCTTGATGTCCCGCCTTTTATTTTACCCTTTCCTATAGGCTGTAAGGTTTTTAATTGATAGGTGATGCATCCATACAATACACAAGATATTCTTTCTACAACCAGCAGCTATCATTCAAAAGCAAAGCAATGTCTTCTCCATGTAACTGAATATTACAAAAGAAAAGGTTGGGTCCAAAGACCCAAAAGGTTTCTCAATGTGCAGGTTTGCCCCTGTCATGGTTCCCTGGTAGAATCTAGACCCATGCAGCTCCTAACTACACACTTGTTAGTGGTTCCCAGAATTTCCAAAGTCCAGGTGTTCCCTCAGCATCTAGGAATGTGAGGCTTTCTGTGTGTGTCACTGGGCAAGCCCTCCCAATGACAAGTGAGAAACATTCCTGCTTCTCGGGTCAACAGCAGTGTGAGAGTAGAGCACAGTTTGCCCCCCTGCCTTCAACATGGCTCTACAGAATCCACAACAATAAATGTCTCAATTCATTCAAGAATAGTATTTCAATTAAGGTTAAGATACTGAACACCAGGCTGATTTTTACTTTTTTCCTGTTGAAAAATGGCCAACTTTGTTTTAATAATCCCATATGCTTATGTTTTCAAAATGTTAAATACTTATACAGGGGTCTCATTAATATTTAATATTCTAACTTATTCAGTTACTAGAAAATATCTCATTTGTTTACTACATCGTACGGGCTGTGTTTTTTTTTCTTGATTGTGAAATTATCCATTTGGTAATCACATTACTAATATGCAAAAAATTCTTATTTTAATTATACAAGCAAGTATGACCCATGATTATTAAGAAAACTTTTCAAAATCAGCCAGTTTATTTCTGGATATAATCAAGTACACCTGGCTATATTAAAATCTTAAAGATACTGATTTCTGTGTGTTGGTGGGTGATTTAAAATAATAAAAGGAATCAAACCTTCTTGTCAACCTAGATGGCTGTGAAATTTAATTATCTGTGGCCATCATTAAAACAGAGGCATGCCCATCCATTTTACGCAGAGTTGAATTCTCCATGAGACAATTCTGAAGAGTTCTCAGCAAATGTATCTTTAAGTTAATGTTGACCTGATGACTTTGTTATGTGACAGTTGGTAACAGGCACAAGGACACACTTGGATGATGTGGTTAGACAATAGCAGGGAAAATTATTCAAGCCAGAGAACCTTGAGCTTATGTTGAGTGAATTACCAGTTTCCCTCCAGGCAAACACCAGCAAACTTCATTCTCTCAGCTGTTCCTCAGAGACACGGTTAGAGCATAGTGGGATCCTGTAGAAGCCAGCTGCTCCCTTCCTAGTGCCCCAATGACCAAGTTCATCCTTGACTCCTGGATCATTTCATCAAAGCCCTCCAGCAAGTGTTTCACCCACCAGGAGAAAGGATCAATGCCCCAAGAAAGCAAGAGAAAGTTACAGACTTATCCATCTCGAGGCCCAAGTCTCAGTTCTCAGTCATCCTGAAATGCCTTTCTCTGCCTGCATTCTAGAAAGCTTCTAACTATCTATCAATGTCCAACACTTGTGTCAACCCCACAGGCCACTCCAGACTGAAGCAATCACTTCCTTGCCCGGCACACCCCTCTACAGAGTGTGCTATATCACCGTAGGACACGGGCTATGAGATGCTGCCTAACTCTCCTGCTGTTTCTCAGGGAGACTCTTGAGTTATCTTTTCAATGCAAGCACTGAGAGCTATGTCTGAAACCCAGAATGTGCTCAATAAATGTTTCTTTAATGGGGCTCAAACTCAAGATTACATTCAGCATATGTACTGGCTGGTATTGCGTCAACTTGACACAAGTTAGAGTCATCAGAGAAGAAGGAGCCTCGGTTGAGGAAATGCCTCCGTGAGATCCAGCTATAAAGCATTTTCTCAATTAGTGATCAGTGGAGGAAGGCCTGACCTATTGTGGGTGGTGCCATCTCTGGGCTGGCAGTTCTGGGTTCTATAATAAAGCAAGCTGAGCCAGCCATAGGGGACTAGGCAGCAAGTGGCACCCCTCTGAGGTCTTTGCATCACATCTGCTCCTGCCTCCAGGTTCCTGCCCTGTTTAAGTTTCTGTTCTGACTCCTTTGGTGATGGACAGCAATCTGTAAGTGTAAGCTAAATAATTTCTTCCTCTCCAACTTGCTTTTTGGTCATAGCAATTCATTGCAGCAATAGAAACTCTAAGATACCATATAAGGGAAGAAACAGATTTTATGTGCACTGGACGCTGAGTTTATTTCAGCACCTAAGGTTGAAGCCACTGAGAACCTTCATTTCATTCCTCAAAGAAGACTATCTGTTTGCAACAAACATTTTTTAAATAGTTATTTGTGTGTGTGTGGGGGGGGGGGGTTGGGGGTGAGTGGGTGTGCCTATTGAGACCAGAAGAGGGCATACATCCCCTGAAGCTGTAGTTACAGGTTGCTGTGAACCTTAATTCAGGTCCTCTAGGAAGAACAGCAATCTCCCTTAACCACTAAGCCATCTCTCTTCTACATCAAGCATTCTTATGCATTAGACCTTGTACCCAAACTCAGCATACTGATTTAATGGGGAAATTGAAGCCAGGAAAAATTTAAGTAACCCACCTCAAGATGCCTCACTGGTCAGCAGTGGAGCCAGAATCCAAATACAATGATCTCAGAAGGTTGAAGCTACAAAGAAAGCTAGAATTATCTCCCTTGCTAAGCCCTGAAGCCCAATCCTGGCCCACAGCTGGCCCTTCCACATGGTGACTAATGGGTTCACAGAGTGCCCTACTTTCCCAGACTATGGCCTTTGCCTGAGAGAACCCAGCTGCTCTGAGAAACAGACTCTATTCTTTGCTGCTCAACACCTCTCACAGGTGTGAATTGCTTGTGTCCTCTGAATTATTCATTACCCACACAATGGTAAGTGTGCTTTTTTTTTAAAAAGAACTATGATTCCATATTTTGCAAGACAAAGTGTCTGATGAATTGGTGAACTAAACCATAGAAGCCCACAGGTCAGGTTGATTTACATGAAATAGTAAATAGATTCATGTCCACTCTTTTGCATTTCAGATTTCATGCAATTTCCCACAGTTTCCAACAGGATTAAGAACGGATTCTCTCCATAAAACAGGAGAGAAAGCCATTGTAAGCATGCCTCCCCTATCTGCAAAACAATTACCACCCTCTAAAGGTTATCCTGGCTTCTTTGAGCAACAGAGTCTTCCCAGGGCTGAGTTAGGATTTTACATCAGGCTTCTTAAACTGCATAGATCCAGAATGTCAGATGCCACAGCATCTTTACTCCACGCCTCCAGTGAATCCTATGAGGATGCTGTCTCCTCATCCTTCCTCAGTCTGCCCTGTGGCTATCTTCACCCCCTCAGTTCATCAAATGGGAAAGCTTTGGAGAGGGAGAAACATGTGCTAATAGGAAGCTAACATCTCTGCATTTTAAATTCAATGTTAGTCAACCAAAATGAATTGAAACGCAGCAGCAGTGGTTTGAGGGTACTAAAAATAAGCCTTAGCATTTGCTGAGTTCTCAGAATTACAACCACAGGCGGTCAACTTGTTGCTGTTCTTAATAAGAGCTGACTGCTCTGCCCACCAGTCCCTACTGCCAGCAGCTCAAACTACCGGACACCTAACAATGCTGTTTTTATTAGTTGGCAGCAGTCATTAAAGGAAGTGTCATTTCCCTGGGACTAAACCTGACCAAAAAAAAAAAAAAAAGATAGCATGTAGCTTTCAAGAGAATACCTACACTCTGGTCACAGTCACCTTGTATCTATGATTTGATTAGTTACACATCCATAGCTCTGGTTCCTTTTATGCCTGCCTTCCTGTCCAGTGCTGCGTCTCTTCTCCACTCAGAATTTAATTTTTGGAGAATAAATAAAAAGAACCTAACAGGACAGCGTACAATAGTAATACACTGCACATTCCCATTAGGACTTTAAGACTGTTGTCTTTGACCCTTGAGTTCTGGATACCATACCAAATGTCTTACCAGCCATCCCTTCAGGGTTTCTTATTAAAGTTTTCAGTGACCAAAGGGGTAGTGGAACTGTGCCTAATGCATCATTCTGATTAGAAACCTGTCATATTCAGAAACCAGAGGGGCTGCCTCCATTGATTCCTATGTGTTCACATTCATTATCATTTTTTTTCTGTTCAATTAGACCTGCTGATCAACCATAGAAAAGCTGAAAGCCCTTCTTTCACCCAGCCACGTTTAACACAGAAAAGAAATTGGAAGCCTTGAAAGTAAAATTACAGCGTAGAATAAGAACGCGTCTAAAGCCCCCACCGCCCCCTTCCCGAGCGCGCCCGCGCGCGCGCGCGCACACACACACACACACACACACACACACACACACGCCCTCTGAGTCTGCCTCACAGTCCCTCTGTCTCTGTCTCTCTCTGTCTACACACACACACACACACACACACACACACACACACACACACACACACACAAACACACACACACACACTGTAAACATGCCACGAGTCAGAGGCTGGGCTCGACCTCCATTCCACTATCCCACTTCAGTCAGATGAGCAAGGCACATATTCCTCCTGACTGCTCTCTCAAACCCATATCCCAAGCGAGTGTCTCCAAGGAGCTAATTTCTGAAACAAACAAAGAAATCCGAGTCTGCAAGGAGCTAGGGTTTGCACCCTTCTTTGGCTCTGGGTATCCAGGGTAGCAGGCGCCAAGGCAGACAGGTTCGGAGCCCAGCTGTGCCCTCACCTTCCCCGCGCCTTCTGCCCCTGTTCCAGCTGTGCAGAAAGTGCAAGGCTGCTGGCAGCTACTGCTCGCCAGGAGCCCCAGACTCCTGGTCCGTAAGCCTAGGACACCACCGAGTCCCACCTCTATGCTGTCACGGCTCAGACACGGAGGTGCTGACCACCTTAACAAGTGTCCCAGGGACGCTCATGTCCCGCGCCACTCTCCCCAGAGCGGGCGGGAGGGCCACAGGTAGACTCTCCATCCCAGCACGGGCGCCCGCGCGCTGAAACTCACCAGAGGACACAGAAGAGCCCGACAGACTTGAGTTGCTGGATGCTGCCATCTCGGCGCTACGCGTCACCACTCGCTCAGTCCCGGTGCGGGCGGCGTCGCCGCTGCCCTCGGCCGGCTGCTCGCAGCCCGCGCGGCCCCCAGCCCATGGCAAAGTCCTGGGGACGCGCGGGAAGCACCGGCCTCCGGACTCTGCCTGCACTTCCTGCTCCGCCAGATGACGCGCTGCCGCCGCCGCTATTTATTCGTGCTTGCCGTCCCTCTCGGCGCCTGGGCGCACTCCGCTGCGGGCGTCGGGGTGGCAGGGGCGCAGCGAGGCCGAGGCGGTCGGCCAGGAGGATGGGACCACCGCTCTCGGCGTCCCCGCTGTCCCCGCCGCGGGCCCGCTCCCTGCGCGCGACTGGAACCTAGGCGCCCCTCGGTTCCCGGCACCGACTCTAGGGATCCCGCCTCGCCGCCGCACTTCGAGCGGCCCGGGCAAAGGCGGGGGAGACGGATAGACAGCGACCTCCCCCTTCTCCCTCCTCCCCAACTCGACTCGCGCGCGTACACAAAGGAAAGAGAGGAACGCTGGCGCTCCGGGCTGAATCCGCTCCGCGGGCTTGACAGCTCCTGCAACCCTGGCTGCAGGGGGAGGCTGCGGACCAAGGGGTGGGGACCATCAGGACTCGGAGCCTGCCCCGAGGTGTTGGGCACGCCGCCAGAGATTCGAGGCGGGCCGGGCAGCAGTGTACAGTGCTGCTTCCCGAGTTAGAAGGGGATTGAGGGGTCGTAGGAGGAAGGTGGTGGGACTGGCAGCAAGCTCTTGGTTCGGGAGCAGCCACACAGCGCAGGGAGGGGTTCGCGGGTTGGGGCGCGGGGAGGGGTGCTTCCAGAAGGCGAAGGTGAGGTCTCTGAGGATTAGGTGCGGGACAGGAGCAGGCCAGGATGCCACTGAGGCTGGGAAGCGCCCTTTCCACCACCCTCCAATTTGTCCTTTGTTGGTCAGGAACCGAAGGTCCCTGCCCTACCAAAAGAAGCGTCTCCTAAAGCACTCAGGTTGCCGATCTGGCTACTCTTAAGAACCCTAATCACTGGCAGGGACCGTGCTCCAAAAGTCCACTACGCTTCTGAGACTGGTGTTAAAAGCAATAGAGACATCCCAAAGGTGGCATCCGTTTTACACAAAGAAAGTGGTCCTCTGCCCCTTAGTGGGATCCTCACAAAAGACTAAGACGCTGCAGCAGGTGCAACCGAATCCTTTAAGGATAAGGAATTGCCTAGGTGTCTGAGAGAAAGGGACTGGAGCCGGTGTGTGCCATCCTCCTGTATTTAAGCCTAAATTAATTTTACTGGAAGGAAATGTCATGCAGATATATATTTTTTAAAAATCCGTTTCACGCTCCCAGCAGGGTAATCGGTTCTTTCATTCCTAAAGCTACAGAAAACTGTGAAATTTGATCAGAAATTGTTAGATCAAAGGCAAAAAGCAAACATTAAAGGAACGAAAGTACTCTCATTACAGAGCAAAACGGAAAGTGTTCACATTGGGAGCAGCACAGTTTTGAAAAACATAGCTAAGAAGGACATAGTCCATTTGAAAATTATCAGAAGTGACTCGGGAACAGCAGCCAGGTCCTGGGGGGCCTCTACATCCGCAGAGGACCTCATGAACAGTGAATAATAAATGCTAAATGATCATGATATGCACTCGTGTCACATTTTCTACTTGATTTAAAGTATATTTTAAATGTTCCCCCAGGATGCCATCCCAGTGTGACCGCCCAACAAGTGTCCCCACCCACTTTTGTTAGTTTAACGGGGGGGGGGGGAGAGGGGGGGGAAGAGAGGACTTCTTGCTGAAAGCCTGTGGGTTGTTTCAGCTACACTGAGCATTATCTTCCTGGACTCCATTTACAGGGCTCTTAAGACAGATGTGCCTGGGTCAGCTAGACTCCAGTACTGCCAAGTCTTCCCATCCCGCCAACTTTTGGAGGGCAGTGCAACCTTGAGGTGACCTCATCTGGAGCCCTATGGGGACATATACTTACCCAGTATGCACTTGACTACTCTATGAGAGTGGGACTTCTTGGACACCCAGAGTTCAAGACATGACATGACAATTAATTGTCTGACTAGTAATTTGCAAAGCCCTCTGGAGCTTTAGACAGTGGGCATGGCTATGCCACTGGGCAGGATCATTACTACCTGGGCACTGAAGAGAACCAGCATCTCGCTTAAACTAGGATGTCAGGAAATACCTTATAGTTCTGTTTCTCCACTTCTGCTACTGATAATATGGAATCTTGTTAAGCACGAGAAAGATACTAGTTGTGAAGCCATATAGTGCCATTCCTAAGACTGTATTCCAGAAGAGGTTGTGAATTGTTTAACTGGAAAATGGAACCAGTTGTTTGAAAAATATTTCCTTTCTCTCCTAAAGATAACAAATCAGTTGTAACTTATTTGCTGGGGAAATGTCTTATCTGTAGCCCAAACCTTCTATCTTTTTTTTTTTATTCCTCAAATTGAGCAGTAAGTGATGGTCTTCATTCTTTATCATAACTCTCACAGAATGTCTGATTCTATTTGTGCAGATTATAATCTTTGCCTTTACAGATCTTTAGTAACAAAAGCAAAAGTGTGTGGGCTGGCAAGGTGGCTCAGCATTAAGAACACCTGTTGTTCTTGAAGAGAACCAGGGTTGAGGTCCCAGCATCCACATGGTGGCTCACAACCATCATTAACTCCAGTTCCAGGTGATCCAACACCCTCTTCTGAATTCTGTGGGTACCAGGGACCCAAGCAGCATGCATATATGGTGGTTTGAATAGGAATGACCCATAAAGACTCATGTGTCTGAATGTTTGGCCATAAGGAGTAGCACTATTAGGAAGTGTGGTCTTATTGGAGGAGATGTGGCCTCCTTAAAGGAAGTGTGTCAATGTGGAGGTGGGCTTTAAGGTGTCCTATGCTCAAACTCCATCGAGTGTGGGATCCAGTCCCCTCCTCGCTGCCTGCAGATCAAGATGTAGAACTCTCAGCTCCTCCCAGCACTTTGTCTGCCTTCGTGCCACTATGTTCCCTGCCATGACAATAATGGATTAAACCTCTGAAACTGTAAGCCATCCACAATTAAATGTTTTCTTTTACAAGAGTTGCCTTGGTCATGATGTCTTTTCATAGCAATGAAACCCAAACTAAGACAACATGCAAACATGCAGGCAAAACATATCAGTAAAATAATATTTTTAAAAGCAAAGTATGGCCCAATGACTGTCTTCATTACTCCAAATAGACGAAGGGATGAACAGGTTCTCACTGTGAAGGCATCACCACCAGGTGAAGCCAGTGCAATACAAAAGTAGAAGAGAGAGCTTCCGTGAGGTGCAGCTTGTGATAGGAGGTAGATGGTAAGCTGTTTGGAAGAACAAACATAAAGTACCAGTTTCTGGACTGACATCTGAAAGTTGATGGCTCACGGGGACTGCTGAAAGTTAGTCAGTAAGAAAAACAGCTGCTCGTGGTCAAGAAACACACTCTCCAGTTCAAAGGCTAGGGGGCTTGAGTCTACCAGATGTTTCAAGCCTAAATTAACAAGCAGGACCTGACACAATGTGCTAAGTCTCTTTGTCAGGAAGTCCAGGAACCACTGGTAGTGGGTCTTCTGACACGCTTCCCCAAGTGAAGCGATAAAACCTTCATGTGCATTTAATTCACTCTGAATGGCATTGCAGAATTCTGTACCATTGCTATAGAGATCTGAGGTTTGTTAAAATCTAATGTAATCTGGTACAATTTTCTTAAATATTGCATCCATCTTCCTCCAAGTGATCTTTTTGTATTTTTTTAAATGATTTATTTATTTATTTTATGTACTACCTTGTAGTTGTCTTCAGACACAACAGAAGAAGGCATCAGAACTCATTACAGATGGTTGTGACCCACCATGTGGTTGCTGGGATTTGAACTCAGGACCTCTGAGCTTCATTGTATCTCTACAGCTTCATTGTATTTGTATATTTATTTGATGTGTATTCATGCATGTATTTGTATGTGCACATGTATGTTTACACATGTTTATATGTGTGTGTGTATCCACATACATGCCTGCACATGAGGACAACTTATAGGAGTCAGGTTTCCTCCTTCTGCTATGTGGATCCAGGAATTGAACTTAGACCCAAGTCCTCAGGCTTGAGGACAAATGTCCTTACTCACTGACTCATCTTGCCAGCCCCTTGCTATAATTTTAGTATTGGTTTCATCACCAAATCAGAAATTCATGAAGCAAGATGCCCTGTAGTCTAGATCACTGGGGATGTCAAATCTGGGCAGCTGAACAGGACCCCTTCAAAAACCCTTCCTTTCTGCTTCCCTTTTCTAACTGCACTTCCTGTTGTCTCCTTCTCAGCTGTGACCTTTTCTCTTTGTGCCCTGTGTACCTAGGAGCTGTCAACACTAGTCTCTATCCAGGTCCTTCCTGTTGACCAGTGGAGCTGTGGTCAAAGTTCACCAGAAGGCACTTTGCCCAGAGAACCTTCTCATTTCCCAGCTAGCTCTTCCATGGTCCCACTCCCTACCAGCAGATCCCACTTCTGTCATGCCTTAATGGTATTGCTGGGTGTGGTGACAGTTTTCTCGCCCTCATCATTAAAAGTTTCTTGGAGAGGGTGGGAAATGGGTTGAGAATGGGCTAGGAATGAGCCAGTGTTACTTGTCAAGCCTTTGTGTAATTTACCGTGCCATAACACACAATAGGTCATCAAGAGATATCTTCTGAATACGTGAGCAAAGAATTGAATGGCTTTTCTCCTATGGGGGCTGTGATCACTGAAGGATGAACAGCACCTCTGGGTCACAAAGGGCAGTGGACAGGTATGTGAGAACACTCTAGTTTTGTGAAGATCAACTGAAATGACAAAAGCAAACAAGCAACGTGCTTACAGCCTGTGCCCTGTCTCTCCATCAACTGGGACCGTTTTAACTCCTGTTATGTATTGCTTTCAGGGTATTCTTACATTACTATAATCTGTTATTTTATTTTAGCGTTCCTTTGAAGCTTGAAAGCCAGCAGAACACACCACAGAGTGGATGTGCTGGGTGTGCAGGGCTGCCCCCAGCACTCCTTTGGGGTGTTTCTTCTAGAAGGTCATTTCCTTTCCTTGTGCTAAACACAGAATGAAATATTCCTTACTTGCAAGATTAATCCAGTGGTCTGTGTTCACAGGAGAATTGTGGGGCTGTTTGTCAAGGAGCTTTAAATATTTTATGGCAAATTACTCTGGCCTGAAAAGTGGCCCCTTTGCTGTCAATTCCTCATCATCACTATCATTGCGGGGAGAACCTTTGTAGTTCAGGCCCTGTTTCCTATACAAGATGCCTAACCCTGCTAGAAAGCACTGGCTTTTCTCCGAGAGCATGAGGTAAACTAGAGGCAGATGCTGATAGCCTGCGGTGGCCTTAGAAGGCGCAGTGAGCACCCAGCTGGCTTCCAGGCCAGGTAGCTGCCCAACCAGGAAACAAAGGGGAGTCCACACCTGGGGTGCAGACAAAGAGAGGCCGCCTGCAAACCCGACTGCCACTGAAAATCGCCAGCTGCTGGAGACCCCTAGTGGAGAGATCTGCACGCTGCAGGCACAGATGTTTCTGGAACTTGGTGTTGAGCTGTAGAGGCAATGCCTCTGGCATTCAGTATGACTACTTTGCAGGCCAGAGAGCAGAGCAGCACACACACACACGCACACACGTTTGAACATGAGGACACACATGTATTCATCAGCTACACTCTAACGAGGGACAGGCTTCAACAACACACGGTACATTGCAGCTTTGCTTCCTTGCATTAAAGATTATAAAACTCCTTCTGCCCTCATTGTCCTCAGAGAAATCTAAGGTAAAGGCAAATAAAGAAAGCTCCAAGCCTGCCAAGTGCAGACTGAGTTTGGCTTTTGTGTCTTAGGATGGCATCTCCTCTCTGCTAACTGCTAATCTATTCATGCATTATGTAATCCATTCAGAAAGCTTATCAGGCACTTACTGTGTGCAGCAGTGTGTACCAGACCCATGGAATAAAGATATGAGGGAAACCATATCCTTGCCTTGGGACTCCACAGTACAAGGCCAGCCACTACTCTCTGGAACCCTCATCCATCAACTGGGACCTGTTTAAACTACAGAGTGAACTCCTCTGTTAGAAATCACAGGTGTTATCCATGTCAGTGACAAATGCCTTTTCAGCTGGAAAGTTGGCTTTTTTATTGTTTGACGAAAATCTCTAAAATCAAGTGTCAAAAGCTATTTTCTAGGTAATGGACACTTTCTCAGCCACAGTTAGGGAATATCAGCCAAGGGAATCAAGTAAATAAATAGTATGCCGACAAAGACATGTGTCCCATATTTCTATTGGTTACAGGCTACATACATGTAGACATCTCATTGGGACTATAATGGGACCAAGCCACATACTATCATGGTAGCCACAGTCATGAGAAAGCGACAAAACCAACTGCCTTTCAAAGCAATGTTCCTGGGAAAAGCCCACCAGTGAGGCAGAAATACAGTACATGCAATTATGTCCGGTACTCCCGATATTGACCAGAGTTACTGCTCTGTATATTTGCTGTATTATAAATCTTAACATGATTTCAGGGAGTCTTCTTCCCTTGGAACCCAAGGCTTACTGTTAAATGGTGTGCTCTGTTATTGAGCCAGCAGCCTTGGGATCCTTGGGTCTCTTGATGCAATGAAGAGACACTGGTAGGGGACTGACCTCCCCCCCTGGATCAAGCAAGCACAAGAGCACAAGGCGAGACGTTCCCTCAGCAACAGCGGCACAGTTCTCAGAACACATCTCATCAATAAGTGATGACTGTCCTACGAGCGTTCTTGGCCCTCACCCACAGAAAATCAGAATCAATATTTTCATTTCTTTTTCCCATGATAGCAATAGATTCAACAGAGGAACGATCATTTTCTAAGGAAGTGAATACACACTGGAGGAGAGCCAGCAGCCAGGACCCGAGCTCATCTACTGATGCCAAGGACGCATCGCAGCACCGCAGACCATTTGAAAACAACGCATGAGCAAGTGATTCTAGAGAGGCTGAATGTGTATCCTGGGAGTCCGACAGACCTGTGTTAGTTTGTCATTTGAGCACCTTCCTTAGGCTCAGTTCCTTGATCTTTAAAATGGGTTTGGCTCTGAATCCTAGTTTACAGAGTATGTGATGACTGAATGAAATAACAGCTCTCTTTGATGCACAGAAGCCTGCTGGGGAGTTCTGGTCTTGTTAGTGTCTTAAGGCAAGTGTGCTGGACCTTCACTTGGTTTCTCAGAAGAGTGTGGAAGGATTGTGGTTCGTGGCAAAAGTAATTTTCATCCACTTCAACTATGCCAACCCATGTAGGTGGGTAGTAAAAAACTATAATCCAGGCCTGGGATTTGGAGATAAATCTGAGTTCAGATCCTAATTGAGCTATATCTTATCTGATAACCTTGGACAGGGACTTAACCTTTCCAATTCACAGTCTCCTTCTTGTCCCTCATCTTTATGTAAATGCGTCTGTGACTGACAAGCATCTCAGCACTCAATGGCCTTGGTGCAGCAGGTGCTTCTTGGCTGTGGCTCCTGGGCAGACAACAGGAACCGTCGGGGAAGGCAGTGAGTAGGACTCTCTAAGAGTGATGAGAAGAATCTTGAAGTTCTCTCTCCAGACTCCCCAGCACCCCACTAAATGACTGGGGTGCTTTCCCATCCTTCCTCCACTAGGAAGAACTTAGCTCCTAGCCACTGATAATGCAAAACCACACTCGGTGCTCACTGTACACCAGGGGCCTGCTCAGAACGTCAGCACATTGTCACACACTTGTGACAATCCTAAATTAAGACTTACTGTCTACATTTTCCAACAGGAAAACTAAGGCCAGAATGCTCAAAATGTCTTAATCAAAATGCACGGACACTCCAACCACAGGAGTATAACAGCTTCCCTTTTTTTTCTTGGTCAAAACATTGAAAAGGGAGACAATATAAATAATTCCTCAAGGTCACATTTATCCAATTTAAGCTTTAGCTGCCTCTGCAGAACACACAGAGGAAACTTACCTTCCAGTTTGTTTGAAGTTTCTGCTCTTGAGTAAATATTTTTCCTGTTTGAGCCTTCACCGAGGTGAGACACGAAGGCTTTAAAAGATGATTTATGTACTTTAACTATTTATTTCTTTTTTTATCTGAACCTAGGACAGTACTGCCATTTTGTGTTGTTTAAAAGGTTAGCCTTAGGGGCAGACAAGGCTCCCTGAGAGCTAAAGATGTATGCTCTACACCACATGTCTATCTTTGCCTGAGTACAGAAATGAAGATGTTAGTTACAAAAATGAAGGCATTTCAAAGATCCCAGGGGAACCCCCTAGTGGGGAACCCTGCCCCCCACCTTGTGGGCACCCAATCCCCATTATTGGAGCTTTCCTTCCTCGTCTGCAAAGCACTATCAGATGGCATGAGTGGGACTCAGGCATTGAATAAATGAGATATTTCTACTCAAACTTCCCTATTTTGCACCCACACAGCTAAATTTAATTCTAGGAAGAGGGTCAACGCATAGGAGAGGGTCATGTAAGCTTTTGCACTCCTGAAGAGTTAAGGGTTTTGAACAGACTTGCATCCAGCAAGTCTGGGCAGGCTCCACCCTGCCTTTCTAAGAAGATCCAAAGTTATCAAGCGATTGTCATCTTGTTAGGGTCTTTGACTGATGGTTTGCAACTCTGAGGATTTATCAGAATCATTCAATGCTAAGACCATACCTTGGAATAATCAAAGCAGGATCTACAGGAGAACTACACAGATTAGTATTAAAAAGCTAAGCAAAAGCTCTGAGCTCACTGCTATTGCTGTAAGGACTGCTGGTAGGACTGGAGGACTTAGCCAGCAAATTATATTTGGAAAGAAACTGGCTGCAAATGGTGATTTGGCCACATCTGTCTAACTCTGTCTGAAAGAAAAGGCAGGGTGTCACATTCACCCACAGACATCAAGTAGAAAAATAGAATGCAATATTAGAACACAAATTTTCCAATCAACAGAGTGGCAACTCTTCCCCAGGTTTTAGTCGATGCTGTGATTTTTGAAATGTATGCCTGGGTGAATAAGCATAAACAATATGCACTTACTTTAGGACCACTCCCTCAGGGCAGGCAGCTGCCATCCAGGCAGATGTTTCCCACAAATCCACTCTATCATTTCTCAATCAGAAAAGAAGATTAGAAATGGGATTTTCAACTCAGATGGGGTTGAAGGGTAATGTTTATTCCAGAGGAATACTTCACACCACAGCTAGAAAAATTGCTTTGGGGAAAAACACCTTCAACTCCTGATGTGTTCTGAATATATGAAAATGAAAACTTTGAATGGAAAGAGATGGTATCACAGCTGAGCCGGCCCACCACAGACATCCAGTTGTGTGGGGGAAGCTTTGATGAAAAGTAGGTTTGCTGACTTTTAAGACCCAAAGATTCTAGCCTCCTCCGTGTGAACTGCTATTCCCTGGAATAAAATGGAGAGGGTGCAAGTTAGGTAAAGCAGAATGTTTATAATAGGTAACTTGTTGTTGTATAACAGCTTCCTCCAAGACTGAAATATTCTACCCTGCCAGGAAGCTGTTCAAGCACAAAAATAAACAACTCAAAATAGTTCCAGGAAGTTCCTGAAATTGACTAGATCCACTGCGCCCCTCGCTTCCAGAGTAAGCAATACAAGCTGAGAGTCCCTCTTAGTTAACTCAGCTAAGATGCAGAGAAGACTCTCTCAGCAAAGTCAAGCTACAAAGAAGACTCCACTAATCCAAAGAGCAATCAGAAGCAGTCAAAGGCCTAGCTGCCTGGAAGTTTTGGACCGGAGTCACTTGGGAAGGACACTCTCCAACTGAGCTGCCTGTGGGCTGAGTAGTGTACTCCAGGCTTCCCAGCTTGTGTGAGCTCTGACACGCGCTGGAGCAGACCCTGGTAACGCAGATAATTTTTTTTTTCCCAGTCATTTCTGTACCTGTAAGTAACCTCTTACCCATAGTCCTGTAAGTAACACCAATAAATTCATTGGTTCACCAAGTTGGAATTTGTTGGTCTCCTCTTACGTATCTGGGGTAAGTAGATGTGTGTGTGTGTGTGTTCCCAGGAAGCGTTTTATCACACAACACTCACATCTTATAGGTTATTTATGTCAACTTGACAGGGCAGGAACAGCCTTGAACAAGTATAATTCTTTGCATTTCACTGGGGGTGTTTCCAGATAAGACTAACATTTAAGTCAGCAGACTGGGTAAAGCACGTTCCCCTCTCTAATGTGGTGAGTCCCTTATAGTCAGACTGAACAGAACAAAAATGCTGTCCTCCCTTCAGGAATGGGAGAAAATTCTTCCTCGAACTTTCAGACTGGTTGTCATTAAGTTCTCTTCTGCCTACAGATTTGGACAGAAAGACTTAATGCTTCTGGGGGCTGGAGTCTACTGGCCTTCAGATGGGAGTCAGACATTCATCTCACCTGGATCTCCAGCAGAAGGACTTTCTCATCCCATAATCTTCAATTACTTAGAATAAATCTCTCCTTTCACACTGTATACACACTAATATCATGAATATATATATATATACATACATATATATACATACATATGTATATATACATGCATGCATACATACATACATATTCCTATCTATATGCATGCCCCTGTTTGGTTTCTGTTGCTGTGACAAAACAGCATGACCAAATCCAATTTGTGGAGGAAAAGCTTACACCTCTCCATCATAGTCTATCACTAAGGCAAGTCAAGGAGTCCGGACGTAAAGCAGAGAAGACAGAGGCAACTGCTCACTTGCTCACCCAGCCTGCTTTCTTATACACCCAGGAGCACCTGCCCAGGGGTGGCACTGGCCCATGGAACTGGACTAGGTAATCTCTCATCCATCATTAAAAAAAAAAAAAAAACCCCACAGACTTGTCTACACATAGGAGGCATTTTACCAATTAAGGATTCCTTTCCCCAGTTGACCATAAATTGTGTCAAGCTGATAAAAAAAAAAAAAAAAACTAACCAACACAATTAACCTCGTGTCATCTTGGCACACAAAACTATGATCTTTTCTTTTCCTTTGTCCCCAAGAGATCATGTTAATAGCAATATCACAATCTAAGACATACTATGTGGTCCTCCCTTCTCCCCAGGGGCTGTTAGCCACCAGCCCATGAAGACAAAAAGGAGCAGCATCAAAGCACGGGGTTTGGTGGACCTGTAAGTACAGTGGGATCAGCTTCAGAGAGCAGCTCAACTTTAATTAGGGTGATCAAGGGCTGTATAGTTTTTTGGGAGAAATGGATAGGGATTTCTAGTGTGGGTAACATACGTTTGGCTACAGCTGAGGGTACCTCATTTGCATGGAGAAGCATTCCAGAAATTCCAGGTGCTTGCTGGAGAGGTTCTTATCAGGAGAAAGGAAGCTGAACCTGCAATCTCACCCAGGCTACATGATGTTCCGTGGGTTGGGGTTGCAGGCTCCCCAAACAAGGTCAGAGAAGGAGAAGCCCTGCTGGTAAAGGGAGTTCCCCATTTTTCCCCACCAACCCCCTCCCCAACCCCACCCAGCCAAGCTCATTGGTTGGGACAATGGTAGACTGCAACCTTAAATAGCAGGGCCTGACGATACTAATAACTTTGAAGTCCCATAGTATTTAAATATTCCAACACTTTAAAAATTCAGTCTTTTAACTGTGGGTACTTGTAAAATGAAAACATAACAAACAAAACCTAGGTGGAATATTTTCTTGCTCCAAGAGAAAAGAACCGGTGCATTAGAAACAATCGGAGCAGAGTGTGGTGATTAGGATTTGTTTAGCACCCATAGATTCATGTGTTTGAATTCTTGGCCCATAGAGAGTGGTGGTGTTAGGAGTTGTGGGCTTGTTGGAGTTGGTGCGGCCTTATTAGAGGAAGAGTGTCATTGAGGAGGTGGGTTTTCAGGTCTCTGATGCTCACGCTGCATCCAGTGTGGAATCCAGTCTCCTCCTTGCTGCCTTTAGATCAAGATATAGAAATTTCAGCTCCTGCAGCACCATGTCTACTTGGATCCTGCCATGCTTCCCGTGATGATGATGGACTAAGCCTCTGAAGCTAAGCCAGCCCCTAGATCACGATGTCTTTCGTCCTAGTTTGGTTTCTGTTGCTATGGTAAAACACCATGACCAAAAGCAATTTCAGGGGGTAGTATTTGGCTATTTGGTTTACACTTCAACTTCACTGAGGGATGGAACTCAAGCAGGCACCTAGAGGCGGGCACCTAGAGGCGGGCACCTAGAGGCGCGAACCTAGAGGCGGGCACCTAGAGGCGGGCACCTAGAGGCGGGCACCTAGAGGCGGGCACCTAGAGGCGGGATCCTAGAGGCGGGCACCTAGAGGCGGGCACCTAGAGGCGGGAACCTAGAGGCGGGCACCTAGAGGCGGGCACCTAGAGGCGCGAACCTAGAGGCGCGAACCTAGAGGCGGGCACCTAGAGGCGGAACCGGCTCGGTTGTTTGTTTGTTTGTTTCTCTGTTGTTTGTTTTTATCATGGCTCACTCTGCTTTGTTGTTGTTGTTGTTTTTACAAAACTCAGGGCCACCTGCTTGGCTCTCCCAGCAGGCTGGGCCCTTCTGCATCTACTGTTAATTAACGCAACGCCCCTACAGGTTTGCCTATAGGCCAATCTGATGGAGTCCTTCCCTCAGTTGAGTTTCCCTCTCCCCAGGTAACTCCAGCTTATGACAAGTTGTCAAAAACCTATCACACACACACACACACACACACACACACAATTATATTAGTTTCTTCTTCCATCCTTGTTACCAAATATCGGACCACAATAATGTAGGGAGTAGGAGTGTATGTTGGCTCCTGGTTTTAAGGAGGACAAACTGTCAGTTCTGGGAGGCATGCTGGAATTTATGATGGCAGGGGCACCAGCCAGGGCTCCTCTCAGCTTAGTGAGTGAATCAGTAAGCAGAAAGCATGGGGCCAGAACCAGAATGAGTGTGAAGTTCGAAAGCCAACCCCTAGCCGCTTACATCCTCTCGCTAATCCCCAGATTCTCAAGGCTCAATCACCTCCCCAAACAGTCTCACCAGCTAGATACCAAGTGTTCAGACACATGACCTTGGGGGAGTATAGGCATATTTCACATTCAGACCTTGACACACACACACACACACACACACACACACACACACATATATATATATATATACCCTTCAGATGTATTTTATCATCATTTGCACCCTATTCTGCCTCTCTCAGATCTCTAACTGGCATATTGATACATTAAGAATTCTCCTCTTCCTCCTCCTCTTCTTCCTCTTTCTCTTCCTCCTTCTCCTCCTCCAATTTTCCTTTTTTTCTTCTGTTGTATTCTTCCACATTTCTAATTTTTCAATAATGAACATGTATAATTATTGATTTTTTAAAAAATGTGTTATTAAAGGTTTATCAGGATCAACAGAATGACTTACGTTCTTACATCACGGTGCCTGTGCTTCAGAACAATGCTTCTTCTCTATATACAAAGACCTGAGGAGCTCTTACTAGTGATTCCTGGGCTGCCCCCCACCCCCACCCCGCAGCTGCTGAATCAGGGGTTGATAGTGTAGGCGAGGGCCTACATTCTTCATAATCTGGTGGGTGAGGCTCTGGTTGCAAGTCCCCAAGCATTACTGTGAGCAACAACACCTAGGATGGCTAGAATAGTGACTGAAGCCCCTTGCTAGGGAGCTGCCCCTTAACCTCTCTGCACATTCACCATCAGTTTTTAATAAACCATCAGCGTTTTTAATAAACCCTGCGATGCTTTGAGGCTGTCTTCCTACCTGGCTCTCTCAGTCAACTGAGAGACCCTGCAGGGCAGTGATGGCATGTAGCGACGTCAGTATCTCTCTCCGTTATTCCAGGGACCTTTCCTATAATAGAATTTCAGTAATGTTTATAGAATGCAACTGTTTATCTTTGTTCTGGTTTTCCAAGCCATTTAAAGGCAGCAGGCTGCCCTGATTTTCCACACGGCAGGGCAGAAGCAGGATTAACACAATGGGATGCTGTCTGATAGTCTCTTCTGCCCTGCCCAGTGAATTTAATTTTCTATAAGCCTAAATGTAATTCTCCTTGGGAGTTAGACAAGAACCTGAATGCTCCAGATCCTCTTGCGACATTAAAGCTTTGTCTACCGAATGTTATCAATCTCGAGGGATACAGAGTTTACTCAATTTGTGTTTCTAGACATGTGAATATATGCAATTGTGTAGACCAAATGTCTGAATGCTAAACTCATCTTTTTCAGTTTTGATCCTGATTGTGATATTGGACAAAAATACCCTAGGGTTAGAAATAGGTAATATTGACTATATTTGTCAACTATTTGAACTTGATGATGTGGCAAGATTTATGAAAAAGAATGAAGAATGTTACAACTTTATACAATTTTGTTTTCAACTCTGGCTCTATATTCCCCTTCCACTACATCCTTTAAGTCACTGTGGCCTCTCTTCGTTTCTTCATGTTCTTCCTGATCTTATTTTATTATTGACTGACAGTATCCCACCATGTCAGCCTTCCTCTTCCCTCCCATTTTTCAAGCTTTGCCGCTACCTTCTCTATGATGGAGCACCTTGTCACCGTCCCATAATAGAAACTCAGTTCATTTGCATATGTATTTACATGTTTTCATTAATAGGGACAAGACCAAGTGATTGATGAATGCTGTTCATTTTGCAAAAGGAGTATTGGCATTTTCTAATATTTCATACTCAAAGCATTGAAATAAATATGATTGTCTTTATATTATTCTTTTCATATACTAATTAAAGTTTCCCATGTGCATTTTAGAGTTTAGATATTGATATCTTTTTTAAAAATCAGCCATCTTTTCATCACCATTGGTCAGTGACGTCATCTCCCCCACTGTGGGGATCTGTGTCTCAGCACTGGAGCTTCTGAAGTTTGCATTTTGTTGGAACGTTCGTGGGGATAAAACTGTGTTGGGATCTCATCACAGTGTCTTCATCAAGATTAATAATTATCAGTATCTGATTATTTATTTAATATTTCCAAATTGTGTAATTTTCTAATGAGTAAATCTTACTCTTTTAAGTTGGAGGTAATAATGAAGCCACTTTTGCTTCAGAGTAGACTTGTGTTATTCATCTCTGAATATGGTTTTTAGTGGGTTATAACTATATTGTATGGACCTATCATTTATTACTCCACTGGTGAATGAAATATACAATGTTAACAATTTTTGCTCTTCTGAAATATGCTGTGATAAAAATTCTCACACAGATATCTATTAAATCTGCGTGAGGCTCAGACTTGTGGACTTGATTGCTGTGAACTGAACAAGTCAATGTCAGGTCCCAGCCGCACAAGTCTACAGGGTCCCAAGTGCAGTGTAATCTTCACTTGATGTTCCCAGGAGGCCACACCCAAACTGCTGCCCTGGGGACAGCAGGGACTGCCCAGGACAGAGGCTACAAAGATGTCTACTGCCCCTGATAAAATGTCTAAATTGCCTTCTGGAAAAAAAATGTCTCCAATCACATTCAGTCTGAAACTTACTATATATGTATCAAAACTAAAAGATATATCTTTAAATTCAGATTTACTAGGCATGGTATCTAACTGGTGGATTAATTTGAATGCTTGATTACTCATGACACAAAATTTGTTTCAATTACTTATTTATATTTTTGGTCAAAATAATTGGAGTCAGCATAACTACAGCAGGGACTGTTCATGTGGGACCTTATTCTTTCTAGGGATACTGTTATTATATTTTACTTTATTTTGAGGCAGTGTCTCATATACACTGTCTAACTTGGAACTTGCCATTTAGATCAAGCTGGTCTCAAACTCACAGCAATCCTCTTGCCTCCTGAGTGCTGGATTCAAGGTGTTCCCCGTCACGCTTGGTCTGATCTGTCATTTTAAATATTAGTCTAAGAAGTATGTGGAAGTTATAGATCATGCCTTGTAATGACACCAAATATTAGGACCTAGATTTGAACCCAGAACTATATCTAGAGTCTGAGCTCCTAATCACTCACAACCTGGCCCCATAGTTGGTGTGTCAATGTTCTTATTGGTTTACAACAACTCTTTATATACTGGCAACTATAGCAATCTCTGATAGGTCAATGTTTTAGCAATATATCCTTTTTTTGACTCATTATTTGCTTTAGAAATGTAAGTCTTTCTTCTATCAGTTTACTTGAATTCCTTTTATGGTCGTGCAGTTAGCTCCTTTAAAAGATTTCAAAACCATTCATGATGTTTTTAGAAGTTTGCCATGAAATATTTTATCTTCGGATGAAAAGATAACTTTGGGAAGCAGACTACCTTGAGAATAGTATGAATGGAAGCACATAGAAGAGCCTGTGTAGCTCTGTGAAGGCAAATTACATCATGGGGCTTCGGCTGTGAGAAAATAAATTGAGAAAGTAATATAAATAATGGCAGACCCATTGCATGATTAACATTGTGAATTATTTTAATGCTTTCAACATAAGAGAGGTATTAGATCAATTTTGTACCTAAGTTAATTTCCCACCTGGTGGAAGAGTCAAAAGAAATCTCTCAGGGGTTCCTTCTCTCCGATCTCCTACTTCTGTGAGACCCCCTACTTCTCTCAGATCTCCTACTTCTGTTAGGTCCCCTACTTCTCTCCAATTACCTTGGGGGATCTAGGCACTAGATGCAAGTCTTCAGACCAGCAAGTGCCTCCACCCACTGAGCCGACTTACCAGCACCAAAACTAGTTCCTAACAGTGCTCTGTGTTTGCAGGTACACAGAGTAGCCACCAAGGATTTCAGAACTGGAGAAATAAATCCATGGTTGTTGTCGACAGGTCCCGACCTAAGAGAGTACTTCTTTAATTCACCAGAAAACTTAACATTTCATAACAAATACCTTCTGAGAAGGCAGGATAAGCTCCAGTGTCTGCCCTGTTGCTGTTGCTAAACAGAAACTACCGCCATCACCAGAATGAAAGACTTAGAGGAAGTTTACCAGATTTTGCTTTCACTCTGTGAAGATTCTGAGATGAGGCTAGTTCATTAGTTCTTCAGCATGCAAGGGATGGTAAACTGCTCTTATTCCCTAAAGCCCAGAGTTTCTGCTGTGCTTCCTGGAAATCCCTCTTGACTTCGTTGTGAGGAAGGGGTGGGGCTGGCACTGCGTAAGAAGGAAAACAGCAAAGAGAACACACTTCCTTAAGAACTGTGGGGCCTGGGGAGGTTGGTTGTTCGGGATGGTAATTATGGAATTCTCTGAAGGCCTAGGAACTTCTGAGGAGTCCTCTCAGAGAGGAGTCCTCTCTTAATGCCACCTAAGACAGCTGAGCCTCCTACACACATCTGTCAAAAGGAAAACAAGTTCTGCTGTCCAAGGAGTACTCCAAGTACACAGCAACAATTCAAAGATCCTCTCTTATTTTAACACTGTAGAAAACTGGGTCCTCAGGAGATCACTAAGTAATAACTGGGGGTGTGAAGGTTCCTGCCCACTGCTATGGACACTTCATTCTTTACCACAGTCAGTTTTCCTGATGGCTCTCCACCAATATAATCTGCATATGAGCTGAATAAAATATACTATATTTCCACCTCCAGCATTTTATACGGTTATTTGAAAGCCTGAAAGTATGAATTACGGCATGACATCACGGTGGCTGCCATGTTATCAGCTCACAGGAACTGTTCCGTTTCATGATGATCCGTGAGAACGTTGCTGTATGCAGCCCATCGTTTATCAGAAAGTTCTGATTGAGCTGCCACTGTAGCTGTGGATTGAGCTACCACCCTTTGCTTCAGAAGCAGCGTCTCTGGAGATGAATGATACATCTACTGCACTGGTTGGCTGTTCTGTCACTTGTGACAACCAGTGTCATCTGGGAGGGGACCCTCAGTGGAGGACTTGCCTCATCAGATTGGCCTGTAAGCAGGGCTATGGAGGCACTTCCTTAGTTAATGACTGATGTGGGAGGGCCCAGCCCCTTTTGGGCAAGGCCACCCCTGGACTGATAGTCCTGAGTTAAAAACTAAATTAGGTGGAGTAAGTCACGGGAAGCAAGGCAGTGAGTAATTCTCCCATTGTCTCGGCTTTGGTTCCTGCCCTGGCTTCCCTCAATGATGGACTTTAATCTGTAAGCCAAACAAACCCTTTCCTCCTCCTGGTCTGGCTGTGGCTTGTGGGGAGCAAGACCAGGGCAGCTTCTGAGGATGAGCCTGAGCTCAAGGATTATCTCCAGGTTGCAGCCTCCATTCGGGCTTTTGCTCTGGGCAGTTTTCTGTCTTAGAGCCACCTTTACTTTCAACTAAGTTCAGACATGCACTTAGCAGGAAGTGCTTTAAATACTGCCACAGTCAGCAGCAGGTCTAGGTGATCTGTGGGATGGGGAAAAGGCTCTGCTAGCCAGGGAGCTAGTTAAATGGCCAGAAATAGAAAAATTGGCAGTGTTTTGTAATGTTGAAATTGTGATGTTTTACTTCTTTCCTTATTAATGATTCTTGAAATTCTTGATGAGATAGTTCTGTAAGTCAAAATCAATGGTTAATATGAAATTAACAGTTTAAAAATGGCTTCCGTTAATGTGAAAGATTGATTTTTTTTTTAAACTAAGCTTTACTTAAACACTCTTGAACAGAGTCTAGAAGTTCAATTTATCTGAAGGGTGTTAATATGAATAATTTAAAACTCATTTTCCAACTGCAAGGGAAAAGAAACTGATTCTAGTGATTTTCTGAATTTGATAGCTTGGAGGTAGGGTTTAGCAAAAAACGAAAACAAAAACAAAAACAAACAAATGCCCAGTGATAACTGGATGGCTGCATAGTCATTGTGAGAGCATACTAAGGCAAACTTCAGACACTGACACTACAATGATTAGTCCCAGTGGTCAATTTGACTATATCTGGAATGAAGTATAATCCAGAAATGGAGGGCACACCTGTGATCCAGATCTTGAGACTGGAAGACACAGGCTTCTGACCCAGATCATGAGGCATAATGGCCATGAAAAGCTTAGGCCCAGACAAGGTGGTGCACACCTGTAATCCCAGGAGACAGAGACTAGCAGATCTCTGAGTTCATGGCCAGCCTGGCACAGAACAAAGTTCAAGAATAGCCGAGGTCCAGGTGTGGTGGTATATTTAATCTGGACCTTACCTTCTCTTACATGCGGACAGTAGAGGAAGGAAGGCTCCCTCTTCTCTGCCTGCTTGCTCGTACTTGCCAGCAAATCCGTTGGAACCTATTTCTTCAGGATTCCAGCCTATACAGAAGACCAGCTGAAACACCTAGCTTCTTGGGACTGAGCAACTGCTAGATTCTTGGACTTCCTATTCGCAGCTGCCCATTGTTGGGTTAGTTAGACAGCAGACTGCAAGTCATTCCAATAATTTCCCTTAATATATAGAGACATTCCATAGGTTCTGTGACCCTAGAGAACCCTGACTAATACAAACTCTATACAACCAAGAGTCAGCCTAGGATTACCAACCTGGGGATTCATAGTCTTTTAGTTAGGTGAAACCAATACAGGTTTGCCAGGATCCCTGCAAGCATGATACTGTTTTGATCTTGGTGGGTTGGGGCCTGGAGTGGGGGGGACATTGAGTGTAGATGGACCACAGTAAGAAGTCCTATAGAAGGAGAATAACAAGCTTCCCAGATAAAATCCAAGCAATTCCTGGTTCGTTTAGATAGCCAAGCCATTCAGGCGTATAATATGGTTCAGCTGCCTCCTTCCTCCTCTGTATCTCATGAGTTCCCTGCCTCATTTACGATACCCATGGGGAACACTCCATTGAAGGGCTAATCTTTCTAACCACAGCTACATTGCCCTTTGCAATCATAGATCTAAGAATTGGAAGCTACTCCTCAAGGCAGGTTTTAAGTTCCCTTTGTAGGGACTATGTGTGAAGGTATGTTGGAAGGCTTCTGTTTCAACCCTCCATATCTTTGAAAGTGATAAGATTGGATAAAGTCACATAGATTGGATAGATAAGCAGTTAGTATTGACAAAATGAAATTGCATTATTTAGATGCACACTGGTAGTTCCTCAATTATGTCACAAATCTGGGTTAAGCCTGAAATAAATGTCAGGCTAATGTATCTTCTGGCAGATATTTAGTATATGGGGTTGGATTACATAGTGCCCCATAAGGCTTTAGAGATCATCTTCTTGGTTCAGCTATATAAGAAATGTCTGGCACTCACTTTTGTACACAGAAGATCCTTGGTGGATTGGGTTTTTTTGTTTGTTTGTTTTGGTGTTATTACTTTTGTTTGTTTTGGTTTTGTAGATTAGGGTTGGATTGAGGAAGATTCTGGATAGGACAGTTCCCTTCTGGGATTGCTACTACCTTAGTTTATTTGGAGAGTGTTGCCTTTCCTCTGATGAGCTCACTGTGATGGTGGCTGTCATGCATAGCACATCCATGATGTTCACTGCCTTACAGGGCCACACCCCGTTAGCTGTGTTTCTCTGCAGTCCTGTAAACTGCTCTGGCCAGCCGGAGGGCTTTGGGGTTTTGGAGAGTACACTGGAAAGCAAGTCTTAGGAAAACAACTGGTGCTAGAGCCCAGAGGAAGCGAGACATCTGGAAGCAGTGGTGGGGACCATGCATCTCAGAGTCTGGACTGGGTGTGGGTGCAAGACCAGCTGTTTCCCACTACAGCACTTTTCATCTTTTGACACATCTCATGAACAGTAAGAGAAAGCCTGCTTGTATCTGTCAGCGAATTGGATCTGTGGAGTCATAGACCAGCCCAGTCCCCTTCACTGAGATTAGATATCCCAGAAAGTCACTCAGAATTATTCCACAGAGTTGAGAAATCAAATTACTAGAAGATATGCATCTGCCACACAAAGGTTGGCTTTCCTTCAAAACACTCAGTCAGTGTACAATCATAATGCTTTTCTTCAAATATGCATTCAGTGAACAAAATCTTATTAATGTGAGGACAGGTACACTTCATTCCCCCAGTGAGCAACTGAGAAAATATGGAAGATACTGAGATAAACCAACAGGTACAGCAACCAGAGTTAATAAAGGAAGATCTTCAATATCAAGTAGAGCAATTTTTATCCGTGGTAATTATAAAAGAAATGATAAGGGAACATCCCTACTTATCACTAGGGTTGTTCTGGTCATGAAGGCTGGGGAGAAACATGCCAGATAGAAGACAAGGAAGAGTGAGGCGAGTGTCACCAACCTATTGTTGAGCGTAAAGTGGACAGGAAACTCACTGGAAGCAGGGTCAGGAATTCAGAGAAGCCCTCCCCACCCCTCGGGATTCCTTGAATTCCACACTAGAAAATGGGCTTCTGTGGATTTTTTTAAGGTCAGACATAAAGACTAAAAGACTCACAACTCTTGGTCCCTCCTGACAGCCCCAGCATGGGGGCAGGAAGAGTTTCAGACAGCAAAGGAGCAAGTGTGGTCAGAAGGAAGGGAGGAACTTTCCTGGGTCAAATGTGTCAAATAAACCTCAAGGATAAAGCCAGCTGCACAAAGTGATAGGACACAGAGAGCCAGAACCAGCCCAAGGTCCTGTGTCCCCTCTTTAATCTTCTATTCTGTTATAGATGAAAGATAACAGAGCAATAAGATAGTTGCACTTATTTAATTAACAGAACATTGTATATGTATACACACACATATACACACACATATATTCTTTGCTTTATAAAAGAGGACATAAATCATCATATAACATGAGTTGTTTAAGATAACAATAAAAACATCTTGTTAGAGAGATGGAAATGCCATGGCTACATTCTGGAAGACAAAATATTTTATATATGAAGAAGTGACTCAATGGGGTGATCCATTCAAGAACTCAAAGGTAGAGTGCACACTCTCAGTCCTTTTACAATGCTGATGGCTTGGTAGTGCATTCATCCACAGGACACTCTGAGCTGTCACAAAGGACAGCGCTGAATCCATAATACATAGACTCAACTAAAGAGGCTAGAAAGGAAGACAGCTGAAATTTGTCAAACAGCATAAACATCCCAAATTTTATTCTGTATGAGACAAGTTTGTTCTGACAACCATCAGAGTGTCTGATAAAAATCAAGCCATGAGCTCCTTCCCTCACACTATCCTGACAATCACTAGGGCTGCCCTGACTTCAGACAAGGAACAGGGAAAAAAGTTCAAACCCTTTAGAAGCTTAAAGCTCACATTGGACATGGGTGAACACATGTAAACACACACACAGACACACACACACAAGTATAGAACATATAAAATAGTAAATATATTAGAAGCATGAGTAGTTGTTAAACTAAGTTATTACCATGTTTTTTTAACATAAAAGAGAGAAGGTAAATTGTCTTTAAGTGTCATCTGTCACCAACTTAGCAGAGACACAGGCTCTCCCTGGAGTCCAGAGCAGAGAGAAAAAGAAACCAACTGGACATAGGTAGGCCTGTCTGTGAAAGAAGTGACCGAGCAAAGGTGGGGTAGGGTGGAAAATCATTAAAAATCAGGAGTAGGCTCTGGGGGAGGAGAACCTGTGACCTGGAGAGGTCTGGGAGTTTAGGGGAGGAGAGAAGGGCCAGGATGTTAGTCTGGGAGCTTTGAAATAAGGACAGGTACTTCTAAATAGGGACTGTGGGAGCCTGGGTGCTGGCACAGGCTTTGCATGCTGATAGGTGCCACATTTACATGTGCTAGAGGGTCCCACGTTCCTTTTTCCAGAGGCAAGAAAATTGACTCCTTTGGTGAACAGAAAGTCCAATTCACAAGTTCCTAAAGAATACTGGTCCTTATCTGACTGCCAGAAATCTTTCTATAGTTCAGCTTGAGCTCATGTCTGTATATATGGACTACCTGAGACCTAACATTCTGTATTGGCTAGGAAATGGACAGATACTTGTACATAAAGATTGTCTGCACATGGTAGAAAGTCCTTATGCTTTGAAATACAGAGATGAAGCTGCATGCCTGGCTCATATAGCTTCAAAATGCCCCAGGGATTGGAGGGGTAGACAGGATTACAGACGAATCAAGGTCCATCATGAGTTAAAGGTTATTTAGGTTGGTATGTTACACTATTGCATTAGCTACTTTTCTCACTGCTGCTGACTAAAGACAAAAAGAAACTTAAGGGGCAGGGGGGAGGTTTATTTTGGCTCTTGGTCTAAGAGGGCCGCAGTCTAAGGTGGGAAGGCATGGCAGCAGGAGATGAGGTAGTTGATCACACAGTATCTTCAGGAAGGATTCCTAGGCTTTTTCCTTTTTCAGCTTAATTCAGTCCAGGACCACAACCAATAAGATGGTGCCACCCATGTACAGAATGGTTCTTCTCTCCTTGGTTAACCCCCTGGGAGCACCCTAAGATACATCCAGCAGTGTATCTCCCAGGTGATCAGAGCTCCTTGTCTACTTTTGCATGTTATGGTGGTTTGAATGAGAATGGCTCCTGTAAGCTCATAGATTTGAATGCTTGGTTACCAGGGAGTGGCACTATTTGAAAGGATTAGGAGATACACTGTATTAGAGGGAGGGTGTCATTAGAGGTAGGCTTTGAGGTTTTAAAAAGCGTATTCCAACCCCAATGTCTCTCCTTTCTGCTGCCTATGAATCTGGATATAGAACTCTCAGCTATTCTAAAGCTCCATGCATGTCAGTCTGTGTACCACCATGCTTCTGGCCATGATGAGAATGGACTAGACCTATAAGCCAGCCCCAATTAAATGCTTTCTTTTATAAGAGCTGCTATGGTAATAGTGTTTCTTCACTGCAATAGAATACTAACTAAAACACATGTTTAAAATGTTCTTTTTAAAATTGTTTTTTATTTATTTTTATTCTTTGACAGTTTCGTGCATTCCTATAATGAATTCTTTTTTTTTTTTTTTTTTGGTTTTTCGAGACAGGGTTTCTCTGTGTAGCCTTGGCTGTCCTGGAACTCACTTTGTAGACCAGGTTGGCCTCGAACTCAGAAATCCTCCTGCCTCTGCCTCCCAAGTGCTGGGATTAAAGGCGTGCGCCACCACCGCCCGGCTCCTATAATGAATTCTAATACTTTTCACCTCTCTTACCCTCTTTCTCTTTTCCCTCTGGAACCCCCTTTTTCTAACAAGCCTTCCTTTTAGTTTTGTGGCTGTGACCTGCCGTGTATGTGACTTTAGCTACGCTGCTTGCATGAGCATAGGCAGGAGGCCATTTACTGGAGAACTGACAGGACAACTTTTCAGTGGCCACACCACTGAAGAAAAAAGCACCGCCTTCTCCAGCGACAGTTACCTTCCAATATCTCTTTGGGAAAAGGGGGGGGCGGGGCTTATGAACCACTCCTCTACCCATTATGAAATGCTGTTGGGTCCAAGCTCGTGCAGGTTCTGTGGAGATAAACACAACCTCAGTGAGTCCAAATGTATTGACAGTGTCTTTGTGTGGCATACATCTCTGTTTTCCTAGCCCCTCTTCAGTGATGTCTCCTGAGTGGATGATACAGATGTCTCATTTAGCCCCAAGCTCTCCACCTGTTCTCTGCACTTTAACCAGTTGTGAGTCTCTGCATTAGCCCATGCCCACAACAACAGGAAGCTTCTTTGACAAAGGCTGAGAGCAGCACTAACCCTTGGATCTAAGTATGGATATTTAGAAGGCATGTTTGACAGTATCTCCATTTAACAAAACAAACCCACTGCCACGGCCATAGCCTCTCATGTATGCAAATTTCTAAGAAAGTATAGTCTATGATCCAGAAGTCTAAGGAAAACCATACATTGTATAAGGAAATTTGAAACAAAGTAATCAACAAAATGAGAATCTAATATGTCTCTTTCTTTAGAGAAAGCCAAAGGAGTTATTTTTCAGTTTAAAAACAGGCTAAGTAACAAAGATAAAACAAAAGTCATGGAAATATCAAAACATGCTAATTAAGATACAGAAATGAGGTTCCAATACCTCATTTCTGTATCATATGGTGATACACTATTTTATACCAATACCAACAAAATCTTACGTCCCACCAACACCCACTCTAGATCGTCTATAAGGTTCTGATCACTAAGCTTTTCATATTCTCAGGTTATTCAGCAGAATGTAGAAGGCCTCCTTGTCAGAGGAAAAAAGCCATGGGCATATTCACATTATTAAGCAATTGCTTTAATTTGGTGGTGGTCACACTCATTGGCCAATACAAATCACATAAACCCACGATGGACCAAAAAACGCAATTTCTTCTTTCCATATGTGATTGGTGGAGGGTGTGGGAGCAAGTGGACATGTTTAAGAAAAACTAACAGTTTCCACAGATGGTAAAATTTCCACCAAATTGGCAGAATGCTATAGTCTGAAAGCCATTATCAGTACAGAAGTAGAAACAAAAACACTTGTACCCTACTGGCTGGAGAGGAAATCTGCACATTGTTTTAGAAAACAAGCTAACATGATGTAGTAAAGGTTCCTAAAGTCTTCAAGACAAGAGACTTATATACAGATGTACCAAGAGACCACCAAGGAAGAGAAAACAAAGATTGTACGAGCTAGAGGTTTGGGGGAACCAGAGTGAAGCTTCTGATGCAACAGAGCTACTGCACTTCACTCACAGCAGCTGTGGCCATCCACACAAAAGTTGCACAAGATCGAGCCAGTCGGTGGAGTGGGGAGGAGCCCTTGAGTCCCACCTCTAAAAGAGGAGCGAGCCATAGATAGCTCACGGAGAGGGACAGTCAGTTTTCTTTAAGGTATGATCCTGTGAATGCCCAGACACTAAGGAATATATGGGCAGCACAAATCACACCCAACTGGTTGTCTAAAAAAAAATAAATAAATAAAACCAAAACAAAAACAAAAAAACAGGTAGGTCTCTCTTCTCATCAAAGGTGCTTCTTTGTACAACATATAGAAGCAATGATAGAGGTCTACAACTGGTCAAGGTACAGAGATTAAAGAACCACAAGGTGCCCAACCTCAATAGCTACATCTACACTATGGCCCCTAGAAAGACTCAGGGAACATTGCAACAGAGTGCTTGGAAAGGTTGTAAATTTAGAGGACCAGGGTACCTGCTACAAAATAGTGTACCTGGCACTATTTTGGACCTGGCAAGAAAGCTGTACTTATGACATCTCAACAATATGATTGCCTAAACAAGATCTGTATAATGACAACATCAGTCAACACACCAATGTGAACAGGGGAAATTTCACAAGACCCTACCCCTAGATGAACAGCTACAGGCAATGAATGGCTACTGAGAGAGGGGGAATCAGTCTTTATCAGGGAGGAGCTTCCTGCTAGGTTGTCTAATCCCAACGGATCAGCCATAAACATGAGTACATAAATAACGTTAAACTGAATCAATAGATGGTGCAGAAGTGTGTGTGTGTGTGTGAGAGAGAGAGAGAGAGAGAGAGAGAGAGAGAGAGAGAGAGAGAGAGAGAGAATTTACACATACAAAATGGAAGAGATGGGAGAACAATACTCATATTCTAATAAAAAACAATCCAAAGAAACAGAACAAAACATGACACAGACCACAGAATCAGCTGTTAAGAGCATTATAAAAACTATTATAAATATACTCCATACGTTCAATAAAGTAGAGGAAACAGAAGACCAAAACCAAACAATGTCATTGAGATAATCATCTTGTTAGTAGAGATCAAGAAGAGCAAAAGACCTTAAAATGGAGACAGTGCAGACATAACGGGCCAGTCACAGAACTGCTGTGGGATTCATGCGTGGACGTTTCAAAGTGCAAAAAAGTATAAACAACTTTTGTCAATACAATGGCAAGTTAGATCAAACGAACAAAAGTGTCTAACAAACCTGTCTTTATGTACTTTTAATCTGGTCTATATCTGTATCACTGAGGGGGAGGAAAAGCCCGTCACTGAGGTTGAAAACATTTCAGTTTTTTTCTCCTATCTGCAAACAGCTTCTTCTATCTTATTAATCATAGGTAGAAAGATAGTTAGGCAGGAAACAGGAGATAAGGCCAAAGGGAGCTTAAGATAACATCTCACAAGACAGGCAGCCAAAGCATTTCTATAGAAAATAAGTTCACAGTGTTAGAAGGAGGATGATAGAATTTTAAAAAGGAGGAAAACCTCAAGGACAGAGGAAAGCTTAAGGAAATGAAACCTTTCCTAGTGTTATCTCAAGATTGACATATTTATACACACAATTTCAGTTCTTCAGTAAAGGCTACTGATCTGCTGTCAACCGACTAAGCGACACCATCATTTGAATGTGATGAAGAAGTCAGACGGCAGAATGGCTTCAGAGTGGATTTGATGGCTTTAAAAATTCTCTTTAAGAACTCTAGTTCCATCTCTGTTATCTTCCAATCTATGAGCTGTTCCTCCTTGTGGCCACCAGATGGCTACTACAACAGCAGGCCTCCCATAATACCTTCAAGTTAGGAATTCGGTGTGAGAGGATGCAGGATTGTTCTATCTCCGTACCTTTTCAGAATGAACATATCTTTCCCAAGTTCCCCATTCGGATCCTCATTGTATCTGACTCTCTTCTAGATTGTTCTCTTCTACAACAATCATAGCCAAAGGGGAAAGAGGCTGTTCTTCACTAACTAGGTATAGACATGGATCAACTCCTGGGCTTGCTTGTTGCTCAAACTAGCCCATGATAGAAATAATAATAAGGGGCTGGAGAGATGGCTCAGCAGGTAAGAGCACCGACTGCTCTTCCAAACGTCATGAGTTCAAATCCCAGCACCCACATGGTGGCTCACAACCATCCCTAAAGAGATCTGACACCCTCTTCTGGTATCTGAAAACAGTTACATTGTACTTACACATAATAAATAAATAAATCTTTAAAAAAAAAAAAAAAAAAAAAAAAAAGAAATAATAATAAATAGAAATAATAAATATTAAATAATAAATAACAACAATAATAATAATATAAATAATAATAACTAATAAATAGAAAGAATAAGGATGAGGAATACGATAGTGACCTTGTTTGTCATTCAGCAGAGTCAAAGACTCCACAGAAAGATTATGGGGCAAGTAAAATAACTTTATAGTCTCACATATTTTCAAAATACACAGCCCAGGTTTGACTGTCACCACTGAATGTATGATACTTCACACACTGCTGGTTCTCAAGAGAGATTTTTAGACAACAAATGATAGATGGTAGCCAACTGAGTAATATTTGAACACTCAGTACCATGCAGATGGGCTGCAGATTTGGTTTAGTCAATAGGGAGCCTGTGGCACGTTGGGTTCCTAACAAGGCCCTGGGTTCAATCTCCACCACAGAACAAACAGGACATAGTGGTGCCTGTAGGCTATTCCAGCACTTGAAAGGTGGAAGCAGGGCGATCAGAAGTTCAAGATCATCTTTAGCTACATAGCAAGTTCAAGGCCAGTCCAGGATACTTGAACCCTGTGTAAAACAAAACGTGTTGAATTAAATGACTGGCCTCATCAGACCAATTATAGCAGTGGTTCTCCCTTTAATACACTTTCTCATGTTGTGGGGACCCCAAACCATAAAATTATTTTTGTTGCTGCTTTATAACCGTACTTTTGTTATTGTTATGAATCATAACATAAGTGGTTTTGGAAACAGAGGTTTGCCAATGGGTCTGAGACCCACAGGTTGGGAACTGCTGATCTACAGGCACAGGCTTCTCCTTCTGCGAGGTGACATAATAAGGAAGCTGGCTGAGCATCACCAGCTGACGGCGGCTGAGGTAGCCACACACGTGAATGTAACCTAGCAGGAGCAAAGCTACTGTAAAGAGAGATACCTGTGTTCAGTCCGCTGGGATCAGACTACGGACACAGTGATCCCACAGGAACTGGAATTTCCTCCGGAGTCTCGGGCAGCCATAGGAAGAACTTGTCTCCCAAGAAGAACGGCCACACACAGTTCTGACATCTTGTGGGACCATCTTGCAGAGAGACTGGAGCCCCAACCAGGATGGATGGGATGAGACCTTAACCAGAATTGCTTCGTAATACATACCTCATGCCCTGCATTTCAAATTAAACCTCAGATGATCACTCTTTTTTTTTTTATATTTTTTTATTTACATTCCAAATGATTTCCCCTTTCCTGTTTCCTCCCTCCCCGAAAGTCCCATAAGCCCTCTTTCCTCCCCCTGTTCCCCATTCAACCCCCTCTTGCTTCTCTGTCCTGGCATTCCCCTATATCCAGTCTTTCCAGGACCAGGGGTCTCTCCTTCCATCTTCTTGGAAATCTATTGATATGTGAATTGTGTCTTGGGTATTCCAAGATTCTGGGTTAATATCCCCTTATCAGTGACTGCATACCATGTGTCAGATGAGCATTCTTAAGATAGATTCAGGGAAGTCACTAGAACTCTTTGCTCTTCTCAGTGTGGCCACACAGACTTAATCTCCTTTCTCTGCTTTTCACTATTTCTTCTCTCTACTGAGGACACAGTGCTCAAGCCCAGCTTGTAAGGGTCACCAGGGCCTGCACTCTCACCTGAACAACTCCAATCCCAGGAAGAGTGTGCCTAGATGACTCATTGTGTTCTACTTCTCCACACAGCTACCAACCCAGACAGTTTCCTAGTGCCACCATCCTAAACACACCATGGGAAGCATGAGCAGCCACCATCAGGACCATGTTCAGTATACGGCCCTGATGGGCCTGCAACCTGCACTCCACTTCTAACCAGCTGTGGGTCTTGCAAACACTATCAGATATTTTCTATACTCATTTCTCTTAAATGGAAGGAACTGGGTGATGCCCAGAGTCAGTCTTGGGTCTAAACTTCCAGGATTAACACGAAGACTTTCCGTGCAGGAGTCTGCAATCCTTTTCCTCCGGGCTGGACGGGAAAGCCCTGCTCTGTTGCCCACCAGGAAAACGAGGCTAGGGATTCTGAAGAGCTACATAATGACTTAATGGGCTTTAAAACGGGCAGCTGGGTTTTAATTTTCTCTTACAGCAGATTCCCTGGGGTGAAGTGTACTTTACAGGGGATAATAAGCACACAGGATATTTCAATTGCCGCAGGATATCTTATTTGGGAATCAGGTTTAATTCGCATTCCCCTACTAGGTTTTACTATCAGAATAAAAGAAAAAGCCCCCAAAGGAATGTTTATAGAGAGCTTAAATCTGTTGGAATGCCAAAAGTATCTAAGAGTTAAGCATCTGTAAATATTTAAAAGGGGTGAAATCAAATCCTACTAAACGGCAACACTTTTATATTAAACTGTTAAGAATGTGATCAAGTCTACTGGCCCAAACTTTAAAGAAAGTTGAGGTAAAGACGAGGGGATGCCGCTGAGCGGTGGAACACTTACCTAGCATGCACAAGGTTCAACAGGCAGGGTACAGATTTCCCACTGAAGCGCACAATTAATATCATCGATGTGGTGGCATTGGCTTGTAATCCTGGCACTCTGGAAGCAGGGGTAGAAAGGATAGGGAATTCAAGGCCACTTTCAGTTACCTAGCAAGTTCAAAGCCATCTCTCTCACCAACTTCTTGTCTCCAAAAAAAAAAAAAAAAAAAAGCTATGTACTACTCATGTGAAATAGATCATGTGGACCATGCTAAAGAGGCCCTGGTAAACTTTAGTACGAACCAAGCCACACAAATTAAATGTTCTTACCTGAATTCTGAGCATCCGGCTCCCTGCACTCCAGTACGGGCATCAAAGCTCTTGCCCACTGTAGCTGTTTTTATATGTACCGCAGATGTTTGGCTCACAGTGTCTTAGTTAATCTTCTCAGTAGCTCTGAAACATAGGGATCGTTTCCTCTGAGATGCAGCAATGGGAACAGGAATTAAGAATTCCCAAGAATTAAGTGTGTGCTGCAAAGCTATGTTTTCCTCCAAATGCCAGAGAAGAAAGCCAGGTATGGAATACAACCCACCCCCCGCCCCCCCCCCCCACACCACCACCACTCAGGCACTCATTCTGCTTTAGGGTTCTCAGCTGTAAGGAGCTTCCTGCTTGCCCCCCACCCTTCTCACAGCAGTGTCTGGTGCAGATGGGAATGGAAAATCATGAGCTCAGGGTGTCCTGGTCTCATCTCCTTGACCCTAGGCTGCCTTCATCTCTAGGCTAAATTATAAAATCTCCATTTCTGGCTCTTTTTTGAAACCATTTTTCAAAAGACATCTCTTTAGGACTGGAATTGCAAATGAAAACATGATTTTAGTAAGAAACAGGAAAGCAGAAAAGATTGCTCTTGCATTAGCACACACCATTTCTAATCATCTATGTAGAAGGATCTTTTTAACACCTCCTAAGTGCCTCTTCAAGACCTCAGTGACATGAGATAGCTACTGACTAATTTGTTCTGGCAGAAAAATGAACTCACTGTTACTGAAAATATGTTTTCTCTCACCAGGTCCTATTCAGGTCACTGAGTGGCTTTTCACTGGTAGAGGAAGTGGATATTTACCGACAATGAAACATTATGGGGAGGAGGGGAAAATCATCTTGCTGTCAGTGGCATTTGCAAAATGCAAATCCCAGTCAATTTCTAGAAGAGGCCATCGCAACACTTCACATTTCCGAAGTTGCACATCCATATATTTTTTTTTTTAAAGCAAAATAAATGAAGAGCCCGTGAAACAGACGGAGCAAACAACCGTGAAAAGCCAACTGGAAGCCGCTTCGGCTTAGTGACTGAGAGAACGCCATCTTTCTCCAGAGATGCTCTGAATACAGAGAAACAGCGGGTTTCCGTTAGCACACGTGTGCTCCCTAATACAGCGGGGGATGGGGGGGTCAGGGCAAGGACAATTGGAATGCTGACTAAGGACACAGCACCCACAGAGGTCTGTGGGTGTGGCAGGGTTACACGTATCATGTTTATTCCCTTTCCTTCTCGCACAGAGATGTGCAGACCTGTCATGTAAGCTAAGTGTGTGCTCAGGATATGGTGTGGGAGAAAAGAAAGCTCTTCATTATTCTTTTGGAAATAAAGAAGGATAACGTTCAGTAGCTGGAGAACCTTTCACTCCTTACAATTTGGCAGCCCAGCCGGGATGCTGGCTTTTCTTTCTACATTCTTTTTACATCCTATTGGCTTCACAAAAAGGGTTACTTGAGTTCTGGTGTTTGTTAGACATCCCCCACCCCCCCTTTTTTTTTTAAGCTAAAATGAGACATTTTGGTTAGCCTGGCCAGAAGCCATAAGACTTACAAGTTGATCATTCCCTGGACAGATTTCCAGGCTGGAACTATGGACAGTTTTAATAAAGAATTCTGACCTCTTGTGTGTTGTCCTTGTCTATGCAGAGTAGGAATATCTGGTTATTTGCCAGGAATGCTTGCATGTATGATGGGAAACGGCAGTAGTCACTCTCACACTAATGGTCAAAACTGCTACATAAGAACGTAGCTCGGTTGGTAGAGTTCTCGGTGTGGATGCATGAAGAACTGAGGGAGTGCTCGCAGATCGAAGCTGTCAGCTGGCTATGGAGGCACGCATTTCTAATTTCAGACCTGAGGAGATGGACGTATCTCTGAGGCTAATTGGTAGTCTGACTAGCACACTTGGCAAGTTTCTAGCCAGTGAGGGAACCTATCTCAGAAAACTAAGGTAGATAGCTCCTGAGAAATGGAAGAAGGGTAGAGGAGTCTGTCTTCTAGCCTCCACATAGGAATGAGTACATACATACATACAATACACACAAAGTAATAAAATAAATGTATATTTAGTTTATAGATGGTTGTGAGCCACCACGTGGTTGCTGGGATTTGAACTCAGGACCTTCAGAAGAACAGTCAGTGCTCTTAACTGCTGAGCCATCTCTCCAGCTAAAATAAACTTCTGAACAGGAAAAAAAAAATTTCAGAGTCGCCCCCATTGATGACCTTGATTATAGGTGACTATATTAAAGCATCTTCAGACACTGCAGGGAAAACTTCAACCCAAATGAGGTGTGTTCAGTTTCTTAGCAAGCTCTCCGTCTTTAGATCAATTTTAGCCTTCCCTTTTCTTTCCTCCCAAAGTTGGATTTCATGGAGACTCATGGAGATGGCTGGGCGGTACAGTGTCTCAGATTTACGATTTGTAATTAGACTGTGGCCTTCACGTCGGTCCCGGAACTGCAAGCAGCAAGCTCATGCCACAACACTTCATCATGAGGATGTGTTTTGACAGTTTTAGAACATGGAGCACGGTGCTGAGATATGATTGCTCTGTGAGAAATTTGCAAGGAAGGCCACATGCCACAGGAGGACTTTTAAATGAGTTGAAGGGCGAGGCTGCTTGGGATGGGAGGAGAGAGCTTGATGTCAGAAGAGCAGGTGTGTTGTGGCCTCTCTGGGCTCTGCCTTGCACACAGTAGCCATTCCTCTCTGTCCCATCATGCTTTGTTGTTCTAGTCATTGGCTTCCCTAGAGTATAGGTGTGTGAGGGCATAAAGGTTGATTGCAAATGTGAGGTTTTTTTTTTTAAACTAACTCAAGGGTGTGGTGAGCTTCATAGGAACACCTTGCCTAGCCTACTATTGGACTATGCCATCTGATTTTTTTCTTTTTCTTTTTCTTTTTTCTTTTCCCTTTTCTTTTCTTTCGAAGCAGGAACAATTGAGCACCCACTCACCTTATAAAAAGACATCAATGGCAGAAACAAAGAGTAGAGCCCATGTAAACTTAGCTTAGTGGCCCAGTAAGTTTGCCTGAGGTTACTTACAGGAGCATGGGTGGCTGACCCACTGAAGAAAATGCTTCCCTTTCCCAAGCAACCATTAACTGTCTCTATATCCTTAGGAAGGGTTGGGACCTTGTGAGTGACTCCCACTCCCTTAGCAACAGTTCACTGTCTATAAAGCCTTGGGAGGAGGAAAATGGCCTTGTTAGTCTGGTAACGAGGCCTGAAATCCATTAAGTTTAGGAGAGAGTGAACGGATGGGAAGCCCTTCTTCTGTTTGTATCAAACACACAAACAGAGAAGGCTTGTTCTTCAGCATTCACGACCCTCGGTGCTCCTCATCTTCCCATTGAGATCCTCCTTCAGGAAGAATATAGAAATCGCCCGTGTAGTCCTTGATATACACTGAATGGGCATCCTTACCACCCATAGAATGAGCATTCTCAGAGGCTGCTGGACTCCCTGATGGGCTCAGCCTTTCTTGATACCTGTGTTGTCACTGTAATGTCCAGTACTATGTGTTCAGAAAAGCCCTCCACACTCCTCCCCAAGTGTAATAGCCAGAATAGCCTAGGTTATTACACAGTGACAAACAGGACATAGACATTGTTAGTAGCACACATTGGGAAAAAGATTATTTTTCTTTCTTGAGTCTTGGAACAAGAATACAAAAGGAAGCCTGACATACAAGAGAAGACTAAAGCTTAGAGACGTGAGTTAACATAGCCGAGGGCATGTGGCAGCCAAGTGGCTTCAATGGGATTCAAATCCCTGTTAGCCTACTCCTAAGACCGTGTCCTTAATCAGACACTGACCCGTGCATCTGAGCAGGTTCACAATCATTCGGTGTGTACCTTGCAGAGGTGATATCATCTATGAGGATGTTGCAGGCGCGGTAAGCCCACCTGAACACGATTGCTGTGGCTTTTTTTCTTGGTTTTACCTAGGGCTAGCTCTATTCTCCTTAGTGGCCAGTTCTATATTAATCCTATAATTCATCCTTAAACCTCCAACATCTTGTTTCCCAGCTTTCCCCATAGCCAGAGGGAAGCTGCAAATACGCCTTTTGTGAAAAAGCAGTAACATCTGCTGCCAAGGGCATTAAACTATCTGGATCATCGGTGAAGTCTAGACTCACTTCTAAAAGACAGAGATTGATTTGGACATCGTTTTCCTACATAAACCAGGCATAAGGAGGCAAGCAACCCAGAGAAAAGATAATCATGCTGTAAAAGCACTTACTACAAATTATTACCATGTAATTATCCACAACTTCCTTGGAGTGTGCAGCCTGAGGCTAGTCCTAGAAAGTACCCCCTCCTTAGAAAGTATTAGGAGACTGAAGCAGCACATCAGTAAGTTATCAGGCATCTGCCAGTGTCTCATGGCAAGGTTACTGCTGCCTGTGCCTGTCTCTCATGTAACAAAGTCTTCAGTGGTTATAGTTAAGGTGCAGAATAGCTGGGCCAGGGGATATCGACTGGATCTCCCCACCTACCTCCTTTTAAAAATAGCACACTTAAAAAAATTAAATTTCATCTTTGCAAGTGGAAGTTTTGATGTACCTAAGTAGATTTTTTTTTCTTTGTTTGGGGTTCATGGATTTCTCCCACATGGTCTTCCTATGTTTCAGACTGGCCTTGAAGCTGTGAACCTCTTGCCTTTCATCCCAAGTTCTGGGATCACAGGTGTGTACCACCCCATCCGGCTTCTGATTTAAGCAAACCAAGGTCTATGTGGTGTGTGCAGGATGCAACATTTCTACTCTGTGCACCTCTAGACTGTTTTTCAAGCTGTGAGATGGCCCATCAAAGATTGGTAATAATACTGAAAGGAGCAAAGTGAGCAGTCTTGACAAGTCTGAGGAGAGGCCCAGACAGGCCCAGAGGGGTGTGATTGTCTACAAGGTTAATCAGCTTGTGTTGCTAGCTCCACATTTATCTCAGTGGCAGTGGTTCTTGTGCACGCTGAAGATATTTATCTAGGTGGCAGTGCCTCTTGTGAACACTGAAGATGTTGTGCAGCATAAGCCTTGCTGCAAAGGAGGTCCTCTTGTACCCATTCTACATTAACATTTATCTTGCTGGTGGCAGCTAATGCTAGCATGAAAGCCAGTCTGGAAGCCTGGAAGTTGGGATTGTGTTTGCCTGCTCCATATGAGTGTAAACAAGCTACTCAATACAGCTCCTTGGCTGGAGTATATGGGACACTGCAGAGTACCAGCTCAAGGGCAGTGAGGGCCAAGCCTTCTAGGGGAGTCCAGACACCATTACGATGTATGGAGAGAGCAGTAAGACCCGCAACCATACAACCAGCATCTTACAGACTTCCCAACCCTCAGTCTTGTATAACTACTGCTTATATGATCATATATGATGATCATCTCATTCTCTTTAAACCCAGGCGAGGTAGTATCTATGGATGAGAAAGCTAAGATTAAGTTGTTAGACTGAGTCACCAAATAGCAGGTTTTAGATCTGAACCCTTACCTGATCCATGCTCTGATATGCCAAGGAAAACTTGGGTTCAGAGACCACAAGAGACCAGGAAACTTATGATCAACTGGTCACCCTAAATGCTTTCATCTTTGTCCTCAGAAATTCCAGTCAGAGATGAATAGGATACCCTGCTAGCCAGTACTTCTGTCTTCTTTTGAGTACATGCACCAAAGGACCAGCTAAAGGCATTACATGCATCAGTGGCTTCTTCCCCCTTAAGTCACATATTTGATTCTTTAGCTACTAAGTTCGTTGTTGTTATGGACACTTGGGGACAAATGTTTTGGAACTATTACTATGGAAGGCTTTAGAAAGATTTTTCCAGCGATACAAGAAAATGCTACTGATTAGTGTGGAGGAGGAATCTGTCTCTATGGAAAAGTCAACATTAAAATCTTCCCTCTCCACATTTTTGCCAACTGTACTTACAGCTGGCTGGAGGCCCACCCAAAGGCAACCTTCTCCATAGCAGTCTGTTTTCCAGACAGAGTTACTCAGGAGATCCAGCAGATGTGTCTCTCCAGAAACAACAGTCCATCAGAGAATGAATGCTGAGAGACTGGGCATTATCAATAGGAACATAGACTCAGTTCTTTTTGTCTGTGTCACAGGTATCCCTCCCCAGATCTCTTCAGGGCATCTAAATCTATAAGCTTTATTTTCTTTCCCAAAGTGTCTTTGGTAAGATAAAGAGAGTCTCCAAAATTCATCTATCCAGAACCCCCAAATGGGACCTAATATGCAAATAAGGTATTTGTAGCCAAAATGGGTAAAGATGAAGTTGCACTGGAATGTGAAGACTTGGATGCAATGGCCAGTGTCCTAATACAAACAGGAGAGGTGTGCAGAGACATGCAAAGAGAGGCAACTACAGAAACAGATTCCTGCCCAGGAGAGAGGCCAGGCAAAGAGTGTCCAGGCTTTGTAAGGGCAGTGGAGAGGCAGAAGTCTTCTCCTTCAGACACTCTCCCTCAGGGAACTGGGTGCTTTATCACTGTTTCTGGCTGCTGGCCTGTGGCGTTTCCTATGGTATTTGCAGAGCATCGATGCCCACACTTATTTTTATTGCAGTTTCCCAACCCAGCTCTCCCACAGACACCTCCTGGACCCATCTCTGTCAACAGAGTGTCCTCTCCAAGCATGGACAAACCTCTCACCACTCTGTCTGGGAAGTTCTGCTTTCCAGGTTTTTATATGAGAACATTTCTTGATGACTGAACCACCTGGAAACATCACAATGACCAAGTGCTGGAAAACAGCTGAATATATCATCATGCATCCACACAGCTGAACATCATGCAGCTGTTAAAATTATGGTTTTGAACTAGCAACTTGGTGGAGAGACTTAGTGTACAATAAGACAGAACAAGCAACTCCGTGTAATATGATTCATACATATATGGACAAAATTTCATAATTCAGGCTATCTCTGAGAAGTTATAATGTGAATGTTTATCTAACATTTTTGTATATGTCCACATCTCTATAATTACATTGTGTTCACAACAAGCAAAAATAGTTATCTTATCCAGATATCCAGGAGTCCTTCAATACTGCAGCTTCCAGGGTACCTTGCACTGTGACTCAATTATCCTCTGGAATTGTCCAAATCCAGAGCCCTGGAATCTATAAATGCTCTGCTTTTCCTGCCAAATTTGAAGATGAGATTAAATTAAAGAGATGGCACAGTTATGTTAGAGCACGCATGAGGGCCTTGTGAAGAACCAGATAGCCTAAGCAGCTTCTAGAAGACTGAAGAGGCGGAGGAAGATTCTTCCTGGAGCCTCTAGAAGAAACACAGCTATTCTAACAACCAAGTCATTCTGACTTCTGGCCTCAGGATTATAAAAGAATATATCTGTGTCATTTCGAGACACTAATTTACAATCATTTGTAGCAGCTGCCCAAAATCAGTAAAAAGACCAACACTTGCACACAAAGTCCTTAAAATGTGATTTACTCTAGTGTTTCTTTTCTATCATTTTGAGCTGAGTTGTGTCCCATGAGAAGTGTGTGCTGAAGTCTAGTCGCTAGGACCTCAAGAAGAGCCATTCAACAGTAGAGGTTTTGCAGAAGCAAACAATTAAAATGGACTCATTTTATAGCTAGAGTCTTTCTAAGAAGGGAAGACCAAGATGCAGAGACAGATACACATAGAGAGAGGATGCTGTGAAGAGACAGGCAGAAGTATCTGCAAAGATAAGAGAGATCTGAATGAGGTCACCACAAGCTGGGGCCACCAGCAACTGGAAACAGCAAGGGAGGTCCTTTCCCTATTGGTATCAAAGAGAACAGGACTTTGCTGATCTTTTAATAGAGAAATGCGGAGACAAAAATGGAGCAGAGACTGAAGGGAAGACCATCCAGCGACTGACCCAACTTGGCATCCATCCCATGGGCAGGTACCAAACCTGACACTATTACTGATGCCGAGCCACTTCTTAGCTGCCATCTCCTCCTCCCAATGCTCTTCATGACCCACTGCCCAGCTTCACGTCAGTGCTGATGACATTCATTTTCTTCAGAAAGGCCCTTGTTCTCTGCATTCTGATAACAGCATACTCTTCATTAGCCCTAATTAGAGAACAAATCATATGGCGTCGTATCGAATGAGCAATTTTTGTGTTTCCTTCACCTTTGCCCTTAACTGAATTGCAAAGTCCTTAGAGACTATTAGGGAAAATAATTTCTTTCCTCGCTTTTAAAGTGTTTAGCATAGAACCTGACATACAACAAACTAAAATATAGTCAAACATAGCATGCCTCACACATAGTTTTAAGTAGAGTTTTTAGCATTAAATTCAGAAGTCTGAACCCTACAAACTGACAAAACTGTCTGGAGACTTATATTTCTTTTTAAAAACTCACTTTAATTAGGGTTCTTTAATCATTATTAAACCTTCCTTCTAGCCCCACCACCCACCAGAGGTAGTGTGAAAAGAAAGGTTTGTAGGGCAAAGGGCAATGTGGACCTGTTTAAAAATAGTTCTTTGGGGGCAACTCTGATCTTTGTTGTCAGGATATCAGCAGTTCAGTCCACTGGCAAGTCACCAAACATGAATCAGCAGCAGCAGCAGTCCTGTCTATGAGACAAACACCACACTTGAATCAACAGAGGCAGCTGATCTGCATAAGACCATGGAATCGACAAGAAGCCACAGGTACGAAGTCATGACAAACAAAATTGGCACCTTAGTACAAGGCTAACCAATGCCAGAGCCTCGTCGGCAAAGACTAGTGAAGCAGGGTAAGGCACACCAATGCTTCTTCACACTGTCTGTAGGGTTATATTTATTCTCTCTAAAATCACATGTCCCTCACGTGTCTGTTTCAGCAAAACATCCTCTCACCTGTGTCTATCTCAGTAAGACATCCTTTCTCCTGTCTGCCCCAGGAAAACATTGTATAATCTGAGTCTCCACTTCAACTATCATTGGAAATTTTCTTTCTTTTTGTCACTTTACATTTCTTTTTTTGGTAATGGTTTGAATTGAAATGGCCCCCATAGGCTATAAGGAGTGGCGTTATTAGGAGGTGTGGCCTCAGAGTAGGCATGTTCCTGTTAGAGGAAATATGTCACTGGAGGTGGGCTTTGGGGTTTCCGAAGCTCTGCCAGGCCCAGTGTAACTTTCTCTTCCTGCTGCTTATAGATGAGGATGTTGAACTCTCAGCTACATCTCCAGCACTATGCCTGCTTCCACAGCACCTTGCTTCCTGCCATGATGACAAAGAAGTAAATCTCTGAACTGCAAGCTAACCTCAATGAAATGTTTTCCTATATAAGAGTTGCATGGTCATGGTGTATCTTCACAGCAATAGAAACCCTAACTCAGACAGTCACTGAGTTTTAATTACAGTGATTCATCACTTAATCTTGGCAGTACATTCTGAGAACTGTCATCAAGCTATTTTGCCACTGTGCAAATGCCACAGAATATGCTTGCAAAAAGTTAGGTGGTCCAGCCTACTGCATATTCAGGCTCATGATATAACCTAGGCTATAATTTGTGGTTCCTAAGCTAAAAACTATATAGAATATTATTATATGGAATATTGTGGACAATTCTACTATGCTAAACATATGAGACATTAAATGCATCCATACTGAAAATATACAGTAAACATACCATATAAAAAAAAGATGCTGTGTCTATGCAAGCATTTACCCTGAACAGTCCATGAGTTGGGAGTAGGGTGCAGAGGAAGACCTGGGCCATTTCTGCACACAGCACCACTTTATAATTATGATCTAATTATACTTTATTACATTATAGTGTTAATTGAATCAACTATTTATAATTTTTAAACTTGTAAAACCTATTTTTTTTGTAAAAGCATTGTATAAAATGAAAATTTGCAGCTATGAAAAATATTTCCCTGGGCACCATTATTTTATAAGCTTTTCTTTGTGTTTATAATTTTTTCTTTTCAAGTTCCTTATGATAATAACCAAGACATATGGGCTAGGGGTATAGCTCAGCTAAGTGGTAGAATATTTGTCTGCAGGGCACAAAGCCTGAGTCTGATTCCCAGCACCATATAAAACTGGGCATGTTGCTATACTACCCCAATGATCTTAGTGCTCAGCAGAGGAATGCAACAGCATCAGAAGTTCAAGGCTGTCCTCAGATGTACAGCAAGTTCAAGGCCAACCTGGGATATGAGAGATTATCAGAGAGAGAGAGAGAGAGAGAGAGAGAGAGAGAGAGAGAGAGAGAGAGAGAGAGAGGTTCTTAAGTTCTTAGTCCCACCTGGCCACCTTGCACGCTAGAGAGGCAGTGATCACGACAGTTACCCAGTAAGAGAATCTAGACACTCCACCCAGAGTTATAGACCTAGAATCTTCCTAAAGAGTCATCACTATGGCAACAGTCACATACACACTCATTCAGGAAGAGGAGTAGTCACACAGCATGCTGCCTTCTTCTGCTTCTATGGCTCTCAACCCCCTGAAAGGCGCTGCCCACATTCAGAGAAATTCTTTCTCCTCCCCTTCGTCGCTATTCTGTGTGTCAGCACTCCCTGGACATGTGCTCACAGACCCTCATAGGTGTGGTTCATTACTCTTAGACTTTCAATCAAGACCAACGACTATAGCTTGGTATGAAGGATGCTATTTGGAGGGTGAAGTACCGCTTTGATACTGGCATGCAAACCACTGAGAGGATGATGTGAAACTCTAGTATTAACTGTACATATCTGGAAAAAGTAGTCTATTTTCCAAACAGTGTCACTCTGCTCTCTTAGCAGCAGGACAGTTAAGAAGGATGTCCGGTATTAGGAGCTATGTCCTCCATGCCTTCTCTTCCTCTTGTGTTCCACAGGCCATGTCATCACAATTGTCTTTGTCACCTTCTGCTGCTTCTGTTTCTTCTGCTGTTTCTCTTCCCCCCAACTTCTTCCTTCCTCTTTGAGAAAGAGTCTCACTATGTATCCATGCCTGGTCTGAAACTTGATATATATAAACCAGGATGGCCTTGAACTCACAGAGGTGAATCTGCTTCTGGTTCCAGAGAACTAGACTTAAAGATAAATGCTACCATGCTTTGTTCACACATATTTCTCAAGGACTCAAAGGCTCAGGAATCCTTACTATACACAAAGGTCTTCAATCGATAGCCTTATTCCTGGCCCAAATTAGATAGTTTTCCTGTCTATGAGAGTCTTGGACTCGCATTGAGTTATCCATTTTATGAATGAAAAGTTCTTTCAGACATATATTTCCAGGTTAGAGAATTTTTATTCTATGGAAGACCTGCTCTGGAAATTGATTTCTTCTATAAACAAGACTGCCCTCAAATTCTCAAAAGATTCACCACTCATTTTCACATGATGAAATGAAAAATGTCTTGAATTATTTAAACCACCTAGATATCAACATCACTGTTGGATCCACCATTCTTTCCATTTTGCAAATGATTTTTTTTTTTGCTTTGGCCAAAATTCTTGGTGTTTAGAGGGATACTATCCTGCACCAGATCTCCAACCCATGCCATTATACCTCCTATGAGCATATGTCAGTGTGTGCTCCTGTGACTGTGTGTGTGTGTGTGTCTGTGTGTGTGTCTGTGTGTGTGTCTGTGTGTGTGTGTGTGTGTGCATGTGTGTGCTTGTACTTGCATGTGTACCAGCATGCGTACATAAGTTTGTACAGGTTCTCATTGAACAACACCAGCACTGTGATTACAGTCGCATGCTGAGGACAGAACTCAGGCCCTTGTGCTTGCTCAGCACTGTGTGTGTGTGTGTCTGTGTGTGTGTGTGTCTGTGTGTGTGTGTGTCTGTGTGTGTGTGTGTTGTATGTGTGTGTCTGTGCGTCTGTGTGTGTGTGTGTGTGTCTGTGTGTGTGTTGTGTGTGTGTGTCTGTGTGTGTGCGTCTGTGTGTGTGTGTCTGTGTGTGTGTGTGTCTGTGTGTGTGTGTCTGTGTGTGTGCGTCTGTGTGTGTGTGTCTGTGTGTGTGTGTCTGTGTGTGTCTGTGTGTGTGTGTGTCTGTGTGTGTGTGTGTGCGTGTGTGTGTGTGCTTGTACTTGTAAGTGTACCAGCATGTGTACATAAGTTTGTACAGGTTCTCATTCAGCACCAGCACTGATTACAGTCGCATGCTGAGGACAGAACTCAAGCCCTTGTGCTTGCTCAGCACTGTGTGTGTGTGTGTGTGTGTGTCTGTATGTGTGCGTGTGCGTGTGCGTGTGTGTGTGTGCTTGTACTTGCATGTGTACCAGCATGCGTACATAAGTTTGTACAGGTTCTCATTCAGCACCAGCACTGTGATTACAGTCGCATGCTGAGGACAGAACTCAGGCCCTTGTGCTTGCTCAGCACTGACCCCTTACCTCCAACCCCCTTTTCCAGTCTTTTTACCCCCAACAACACGGATCCTTTAACAATGTCTGTTACTTTATCCTTTGGGAGTGCAGTGGTGGAAGGGTAGAACATAGCCAACAGCAACACATGACCAGCTCTGTTATCTCAGCTTTGTAGTTCTTGATTACTTTTCATTTATTTTTAGGCTAAATGAGCCTCCTTCTGGCAACATTATCAGGGAAGCTACGGTGAGTGAAACATACAATAAAATCAGATTGGAGAGAAGATGACGCAATCAAGGGTTGCAGGGAGCCCTGCCTGTGTAAGGTCACCACCAGAAAAGCATACCATACTATTCCAGAATCAAAATTTTCTCTAGCAGAATCTGTACACTCTGAAATAATTACATTGTGTGATATATTTAAACCATAAGCCAAGGCCATAAAGTAGTAACATCAGTATTAGGTACTGTGAATTGCACATAATTATAGGCACTGTCCTTCTTACTGGCAGTGCAATAGGATTGTTTGCCCCAAATTATCACCCTTATAATGTGCTTTTCTGTGACTTTATGATGTCACTAGAGGATGTGCATTTTTCGGCTACATTATGATTTTATGAGACTGTTGGATGAAATACTAGTATACTACATGACCATATCTTAATAAATATTATTGTCATTTTGTTTTCTTTTAGCAAATGTATGCTAACACAGAGGAACATGTAGAGGAATTTTAATCCAACAACATGACTACTCTGGCTGTAATACAGACATACCTTAATCCCAGGAGACAGAGACAAGCAGATCTCTGAGTTCAAGGTCAGCCTGGTATAGAACAAATTTCAGGTAAAGAAAAGTTTAGGTCCAGGCGAGGTGGTATACATCTTTAACCCCAGCACTCAGGAGCAGTTGATACAGATTTCTATGTTCCAATCAGTCAGATTGGTTGTGTCAGAGGCACTGCAGTGGACTGAAGTTTGTGGCAGTTCAGTTCATGGAGTTCAGAAGCAGTTTTTACAGGGACAGTTTTACAGAGACAGGTTGCAGAAAGAACAAGCTAGGCACAGATGAAGACAGAACAAGCCAGAGAATGAGAAGGAGCCAGAAGATTAGAACAGATTGTCAGAGTTAGTTTGAGGCCAAGCAGAGCAATTCAGTGGGAAGCTGAGAAAAGTCAGATTCAATCAGTCAGCTTGGAGAGGAGTTTGTGCCAGAACAGCTGGGTTGAACAAGCCAGACAGAGTTCAGAAGAAATATGAAAGGGTGAACTTATTCAGCAGTAAGCCCCCTAGACTAGAATTACATTAAGTGAATAAAAGCTTCTTTTTGGGAACAGAAAATTTTCAGTAGAAGCTTCAGTAGAATTTTCAGTAGAATGTTTCCCTCAACATTGACAAAACTAAATGATGTTGAAACTTTTAAACTTTCAAATGTTGCAATACTTATCTCTCTGAACACAAACTATAGTAGGGTTTTTGGTGCAACGTGCTTGTAAATATGAATACTTATGTGTGGTTCAGTCTGTGTTAACTACAAAATTCAGTTTGGCTTTCATTTGATTGGCTTCATTTTGGTCAAAGGCATATCGTGGCTAGCAGCTTTCTTTTCGTTTAAATCCAAGAGGCCCTTGGCCCTTGACTGTGGTACGCTCTCCAATACAGGTAGGAGTCCATAGGAATGCACCATTGAACACCATGCCCTTGAGCCCACTGTTCTTCAATCCAGGATTGTAAATTCCTTCTTCAAAAGCCAACTGTTTTTAGGGTTCACATGCAAGCTGACAAACTGTATCTCAGCGAGTAACCCCCCCCCAGGGGAAGACAATGTTTCTCCTTGCCATTATGTTACTAAACCCAAGAGGGGCTATTGGCAGCTGCTTAGGTGTTGCTGGTCTGAGCGTCAACCCATGGTCTAGAGATCTTCCTGAGCGGTAACTGCGGACAGGAAAGCGCCTTCCCAGCTTGCCACATTGAAATGCAGAACCTGGATTTCAAACCTGGCCTTTTGTACAATGATACATCCTAATGAGGATGTCCAGGTAGGAAGGCAGAATCCACAGCATCCAATGGCTTCTTAACTTGGCAATGTCTATGCATCTGGGCATCTAATTATGGACTTGCATTTTTAGGCTCACCATGAGCACTATAAACATTCAAGGCACTGAATATGGTTTTAAGGAATCACCTTTTTTTTCCTTCACTAACAAATTTTTGTCTGTGAAGAGTTAAGTGGATAGGAAATACCTTCATGCATAATGTATGACAGGAAAGGAGGTCTGCAGTCTGGAGACTCCACAATCTGCACCAGGCTTTTCTTCTAGTCCCCACAATGACACAACAGGGAGGTACTCTGGAAAAACTAAGATTCAGTGACATTAAGCAATTTGTTCCAGGCCACAAAAATGAGAGCTGCAGTTAGCTTTAGTTACACAATAAACTGCCTTAAATTGAAAGCGACTTAAAATAGCAATGATTGATTTTTTTCCTTGTCTGGAGGGTTGGGCTGGGCGGAATGCTGCCAGTCCTCTGGCTGGGTGGGCAGCAGAGGTCAGCTGGAGACAGGGCTGGGAGGTTAAGCTTCCCAGCGCTTCTCACTGGTGTCTGGTTTTGGTGCTGCTAGGGCTGAGAATGAAGATCTCCTTCAATACTGTCTTTGCTGCCCACCACTGTACATCCTTGCCATTTTAAATCTAGCCTCTTCCTCTTCCTCCGGCTCTTTGGCTCACTGCCCACCACCTGATGCCTTTTAATTCTATACACTCGGCTCACTTACGTGCCATGTAATCTTGAATGGTTGCTTAACCTAAGTCTCAGTTCCCCATTTCCAGAAGGAGGATACCGCACAGATTGTATCAGGGTGCCTGTAGCGTTTCCAGCAGCAATGCAAGAGTGTCTGACTCTAGGTTGGCACTTGATTAGTATTAAAATGATTACCTAATCCATAATTCATATGGTGTTACCTGTACGCATATGATCTCAGGACTGACAACTTGTTATTGCGTAACATATTGTATTTATATATATAGGAATATATAAATACATATATATCCTATCACATCTATCTATCTATCTATCTATCTATCTATCTATAGACAGAACATGTATATAAATGGAACAACAATTAAAAAATAAATAAATGCCATGCATTTGAGTGGGGAGACAGAGGGGAGGGATCAAAGAGAGAAAAGGGAAAATTATATGATTAAATTTTATAATTTAAAAAGCAGTCATAAAAACGATTGCACTGTAGGATCAAGGAATGTATGTTGATCGTCAGGCAGAGGGAGTGAACCACTGTTGGTTATTTCAGGCGAGACCCCTGAGCTTCCAAGTATTAGTAGTTTCAAAATCCGGGGTTGGAATTCTAAGACAGCAACTCTGGGAAAGTGGAAGAGAAAACAAAACGAACAAGGAGTGCACTCTACCATGACACCACAGGAGTCCCCTCTCTCTTATGGAACCCTCAGGAAGTTGCATGTCATCCTTGGGCAGGGGCTAGGCCACTCTCTGTTCCAGTTTCTGCCCCAAAGTTTCTCTATTAGTTTTTAAGATTCCATCTTGGGGCTCTTTGGTCCGTGTTTCTCCCCACATGGAAAGTGTTCCAGTGCTCCACCAGGTTTCAGGACCTAGGTGGGGACGTATCCTTGTCTCATAGGTCTGGGACAGACAAATCTGAGGAGCACTTAAGAGGTGGCTTTTGAGGATGCACTCTGGACTGGCAGTTTTACTCCCGCCAGACTTGTGACCCCCACTAGGTCAGGCCAGCATGGGTCTGTGCACAATGAGCAGGGAGTGCTGTGTGGCTGCATCTTTCCTGCTGGCGTGTCAGTGCTGGGATCCCTCGGGAGAGAAAACCCTAGGGATTCAGGTAGGGAGGCCCAGGTTTTCAGCTGGAATGGGGTTGTTCTGGGCCCCTGACACAGCTGGAACACAGTCTTCCAGACTAGGAGGCACTTGAGTCTAGGCCGGGAGCCCGGGAGTCCGTGGTCCTCTCTGAGCTAAGGGAATCAAGCAGTGTTCTCCCTTCTCCACCCGGGTCTCTGAAGGACTGTTTTGGTTTTGTGGGTACTGGAGAGCAAGGAAGACAAAAGGTGCCTTGGACACTTTCCTTAGGGCAGGGAAAGCAAACCCACCTGGGCGGCTGTTAATGTTTGTGAAATGGGGGTCAGGAGGGAACCAGGACAGGTGGCCACTGCTGCCTGACAAAGGATTTCTTTTTGGTCCCTTGGTGTCACTGAGCTCTGAGGAGGCTATGTGGGGGTGGCGTGGGGGAGTCACAAATGTGGATTTCAATCCCAGGCCTGGCTTCTGCTCTTAGCCTGTGACTTTGGATAAATTGTTGAAGTTCTCCAAGCCTTTCTCCCATCTGAACGGTGGTGGTAATGGGCATGCTTTCTTTTAAATACAGAAATGGAAATAACTCTAGGCCATCCTGACCCAGTCCAGAGTGTAGCTTTCAGTGAGAGGTAATTTTCCTTATGACTTATGATAGATGTTGAACTGAGTGGTGGGACAGAGTCAATAATGCTTCCAACTCTGTCACTGTTGATTGTGGTCCCCTGTGTGCATGCTGCTTCTGTCCTTCTACTCCCCCCAAAGCTACCAAGGCATCTGGGGAAAGTCCCTGAACCCTACTGCTTCCAGAATCCACCACTGGTGACATTTAGAAAGGATACTGTTCTTCAAAAGCAGTTAGGCTTTCTTCCTCTTCTGTGTACATATGTAGCTTCCTTTGTTTGTTCTGGTGTGAGATAAATAAGAACAGAGGTGTGTTGTGTGTAACTTTAAAAACACACTTTCTCCTTTGCTGGGGACTGAGGCCCGTGCTCCCAGCTTAGCACAGGATCAAGAGCAAACAACCCCCAGCCTGGGAAAGCTGGCTCCGAACTCCACTAGCCTCTTCTCGGCTTCTCTTTTGTTCCTCCCAACTTAGCTTGGCCAAGCCACCATCACCGACTTGGCTTCTATCTCTACCCATCTTTGTTCTGCGGAATAAAAAACACTAGGCAGCTTATTATTTTAGGATTTGCCTGCTAGCACAATTGCTGGGCACAGAATCTCCTGCCCTAATCTTCTCAGCTATCCGCTAGCTCCTACCAACCTCCTCGGCCCTGCCCTAATCTTCTCAGCTATCCGCTAGCTCCTACCAACCTCCTCGGCCCTGCCCTAATCTTCTCAGCTATCGCTAGCTCCTACCAACCTCCTCGGCCCTGCCCTAATCTTCTCAGCTATCGCTAGCTCCTACCAACCTCCTCGGCCCTGCCCTAATCTTCTCAGCTATCCGCTAGCTCCTACCAACCTCCTCGGCCCTGCCCTAATCTTCTCAGCTATCCGCTAGCTCCTACCAACCTCCTCGGCCCTGCCCTAATCTTCTCAGCTATCCGCTAGCTCCTACCAACCTCCTCGGGCCCTGCCCTAATCTTCTCAGCTATCCGCTAGCTCCTACCAACCTCCTCGGCCCCTGCCCTAATCTTCTCAGCTATCCGCTAGCTCCTACCAACCTCCTCGGCCCTGCCCTAATCTTCTCAGCTATCCGCTAGCTCCTACCAACCTCCTCGGCCCTGCCCTAATCTTCTCAGCTATCCGCTAGCTCCTACCAACCTCCTCGGCCCTGCCCTAATCTTCTCAGCTATCCGCTAGCTCCTACCAACCTCCTCGGCCCTGCCCTAATCTTCTCAGCTATCCGCTAGCTCCTACCAACCTCCTCGGCCCTGCCCTAATCTTCTCAGCTATCCGCTAGCTCCTACCAACCTCCTCGGCCCTGCCCTAATCTTCTCAGCTATCCGCTAGCTCCTACCAACCTCCTCGGCCCTGCCCTAATCTTCTCAGCTATCCGCTAGCTCCTACCAACCTCCTCGGCCCTGCCCTAATCTTCTCAGCTATCCGCTAGCTCCTACCAACCTCCTCGGCCCTGCCCTAATCTTCTCAGCTATCCGCTAGCTCCTACCAACCTCCTCGGCCCTGCCCTAATCTTCTCAGCTATCCGCTAGCTCCTACCAACCTCCTCGGCCCTGCCCTAATCTTCTCAGCTATCCGCTAGCTCCTACCAACCTCCTCGGCCCTGCCCTAATCTTCTCAGCTATCCGCTAGCTCCTACCAACCTCCTCGGCCCTGCCCTAATCTTCTCAGCTATCCGCTAGCTCCTACCAACCTCCTCGGCCCTGCCCTAATCTTCTCAGCTATCCGCTAGCTCCTACCAACCTCCTCGGCCCTGCCCTAATCTTCTCAGCTATCCGCTAGCTCCTACCAACCTCCTCGGCCCTGCCCTAATCTTCTCAGCTATCCGCTAGCTCCTACCAACCTCCTCGGCCCTGCCCTAATCTTCTCAGCTATCCGCTAGCTCCTACCAACCTCCTCGGCCCTGCCCTAATCTTCTCAGCTATCCGCTAGCTCCTACCAACCTCCTCGGCCCTGCCCTAATCTTCTCAGCTATCCGCTAGCTCCTACCAACCTCCTCGGCCCTGCCCTAATCTTCTCAGCTATCCGCTAGCTCCTACCAACCTCCTCGGCCCTGCCCTAATCTTCTCAGCTATCCGCTAGCTCCTACCAACCTCCTCGGCCCCTGCCCTAATCTTCTCAGCTATCCGCTAGCTCCTACCAACCTCCTCGGCCCTGCCCTAATCTTCTCAGCTATCCGCTAGCTCCTACCAACCTCCTCGGCCCTGCCCTAATCTTCTCAGCTATCCGCTAGCTCCTACCAACCTCCTCGGCCCTGCCCTAATCTTCTCAGCTATCCGCTAGCTCCTACCAACCTCCTCGGCCCTGCCCTAATCTTCTCAGCTATCCGCTAGCTCCTACCAACCTCCTCGGCCCTGCCCTAATCTTCTCAGCTATCCGCTAGCTCCTACCAACCTCCTCGGCCCTGCCCTAATCTTCTCAGCTATCCGCTAGCTCCTACCAACCTCCTCGGCCCTGCCCTAATCTTCTCAGCTATCCGCTAGCTCCTACCAACCTCCTCGGCCCTGCCCTAATCTTCTCAGCTATCCGCTAGCTCCTACCAACCTCCTCGGCCCTGCCCTAATCTTCTCAGCTATCCGCTAGCTCCTACCAACCTCCTCGGCCCTGCCCTAATCTTCTCAGCTATCCGCTAGCTCCTACCAACCTCCTCGGCCCTGCCCTAATCTTCTCAGCTATCGCTAGCTCCTACCAACCTCCTCGGCCCTGCCCTAATCTTCTCAGCTATCCGCTAGCTCCTACCAACCTCCTCGGCCCTGCCCTAATCTTCTCAGCTATCCGCTAGCTCCTACCAACCTCCTCGGCCCTGCCCTAATCTTCTCAGCTATCCGCTAGCTCCTACCAACCTCCTCGGCCCTGCCCTAATCTTCTCAGCTATCGCTAGCTCCTACCAACCTCCTCGGCCCTGCCCTAATCTTCTCAGCTATCCGCTAGCTCCTACCAACCTCCTCGGCCCTGCCCTAATCTTCTCAGCTATCCGCTAGCTCCTACCAACCTCCTCGGCCCTGCCCTAATCTTCTCAGCTATCCGCTAGCTCCTACCAACCTCCTCGGCCCTGCCCTAATCTTCTCAGCTATCCGCTAGCTCCTACCAACCTCCTCGGCCCTGCCCTAATCTTCTCAGCTATCCGCTAGCTCCTACCAACCTCCTCGGCCCTGCCCTAATCTTCTCAGCTATCCGCTAGCTCCTACCAACCTCCTCGGCCCTGCCCTAATCTTCTCAGCTATCCGCTAGCTCCTACCAACCTCCTCGGCCCTGCCCTAATCTTCTCAGCTATCCGCTAGCTCCTACCAACCTCCTCGGCCCTGCCCTAATCTTCTCAGCTATCCGCTAGCTCCTACCAACCTCCTCGGCCCTGCCCTAATCTTCTCAGCTATCCGCTAGCTCCTACCAACCTCCTCGGCCCTGCCCTAATCTTCTCAGCTATCCGCTAGCTCCTACCAACCTCCTCGGCCCTGCCCTAATCTTCTCAGCTATCCGCTAGCTCCTACCAACCTCCTCGGCCCTGCCCTAATCTTCTCAGCTATCCGCTAGCTCCTACCAACCTCCTCGGCCCTGCCCTAATCTTCTCAGCTATCCGCTAGCTCCTACCAACCTCCTCGGCCCTGCCCTAATCTTCTCAGCTATCCGCTAGCTCCTACCAACCTCCTCGGCCCTGCCCTAATCTTCTCAGCTATCCGCTAGCTCCTACCAACCTCCTCGGCCCTGCCCTAATCTTCTCAGCTATCCGCTAGCTCCTACCAACCTCCTCGGCCCTGCCCTAATCTTCTCAGCTATCCGCTAGCTCCTACCAACCTCCTCGGCCCTGCCCTAATCTTCTCAGCTATCCGCTAGCTCCTACCAACCTCCTCGGCCCTGCCCTAATCTTCTCAGCTATCCGCTAGCTCCTACCAACCTCCTCGGCCCTGCCCTAATCTTCTCAGCTATCCGCTAGCTCCTACCAACCTCCTCGGCCCTGCCCTAATCTTCTCAGCTATCCGCTAGCTCCTACCAACCTCCTCGGCCCTGCCCTAATCTTCTCAGCTATCCGCTAGCTCCTACCAACCTCCTCGGCCCTGCCCTAATCTTCTCAGCTATCCGCTAGCTCCTACCAACCTCCTCGGCCCTGCCCTAATCTTCTCAGCTATCCGCTAGCTCCTACCAACCTCCTCGGCCCTGCCCTAATCTTCTCAGCTATCCGCTAGCTCCTACCAACCTCCTCGGCCCTGCCCTAATCTTCTCAGCTATCCGCTAGCTCCTACCAACCTCCTCGGCCCTGCCCTAATCTTCTCAGCTATCCGCTAGCTCCTACCAACCTCCTCGGCCCTGCCCTAATCTTCTCAGCTATCCGCTAGCTCCTACCAACCTCCTCGGCCCTGCCCTAATCTTCTCAGCTATCCGCTAGCTCCTACCAACCTCCTCGGCCCTGCCCTAATCTTCTCAGCTATCCGCTAGCTCCTACCAACCTCCTCGGCCCTGCCCTAATCTTCTCAGCTATCCGCTAGCTCCTACCAACCTCCTCGGCCCTGCCCTAATCTTCTCAGCTATCCGCTAGCTCCTACCAACCTCCTCGGCCCTGCCCTAATCTTCTCAGCTATCCGCTAGCTCCTACCAACCTCCTCGGCCCTGCCCTAATCTTCTCAGCTATCCGCTAGCTCCTACCAACCTCCTCGGCCCTGCCCTAATCTTCTCAGCTATCCGCTAGCTCCTACCAACCTCCTCGGCCCTGCCCTAATCTTCTCAGCTATCCGCTAGCTCCTACCAACCTCCTCGGCCCTGCCCTAATCTTCTCAGCTATCCGCTAGCTCCTACCAACCTCCTCGGCCCTGCCCTAATCTTCTCAGCTATCGCTAGCTCCTACCAACCTCCTCGGCCCTGCCCTAATCTTCTCAGCTATCCGCTAGCTCCTACCAACCTCCTCGGCCCTGCCCTAATCTTCTCAGCTATCCGCTAGCTCCTACCAACCTCCTCGGCCCTGCCCTAATCTTCTCAGCTATCCGCTAGCTCCTACCAACCTCCTCGGCCCTGCCCTAATCTTCTCAGCTATCGCTAGCTCCTACCAACCTCCTCGGCCCTGCCCTAATCTTCTCAGCTATCCGCTAGCTCCTACCAACCTCCTCGGCCCTGCCCTAATCTTCTCAGCTATCCGCTAGCTCCTACCAACCTCCTCGGCCCTGCCCTAATCTTCTCAGCTATCCGCTAGCTCCTACCAACCTCCTCGGCCCTGCCCTAATCTTCTCAGCTATCCGCTAGCTCCTACCAACCTCCTCGGCCCTGCCCTAATCTTCTCAGCTATCCGCTAGCTCCTACCAACCTCCTCGGCCCTGCCCTAATCTTCTCAGCTATCCGCTAGCTCCTACCAACCTCCTCGGCCCTGTCCTAGGTGGTGGCTGCAGGCCCTAGGTGTTCTGAGGCCTCACATGACTGCTGCTTTCTTCTCGTTCCAGTGCATGGCTGTAAAAGCCTCTGCTCTCCCCTGCATCTCTCTTTCCCTCTCCTGGGACCCAGAAGTTCCACCTGTCCCTTCCATCTAGCAATTGGCTCCAGGCCTTCTTTATTGACACAATCAAGAACCAATTAGTGAATCAGCACCTTCCCCTACATAGGTGTAAGAAAAAAAATTAAATTCCAACAAGGACAAATTTTATTAATTAAAAAAAAATACCCTTTAAGAGAATTGCTCAAAATGCAAATTGAAACACTTTTGGAAAAAAAATGCAATATGCTGACTTCCGTTGACATATGAAGTCTGTACAGTTGCAAAGACATTTTAGTGGATTGGATCAAGTCAGTGTGTACTCCAGGCCAGCACAGGCACAGTGGGACCCTCCCTAGTTCCTTTCTTAGCAGGAAACTTATCCATTCATTTCTTTTTATATGTGGGGCATAATAAAATAAATCCATTTATAAACTAATGCATAGAAGGATTCTAGCAGTCTCATTTCACACCCTAAGAAATAAATGAGATTTGAATGACTCAAGAGAGTGCAAGAAGGTTCACTCTCCAGCCCAAAAAAAAAAAAAAAAAAAAATCCAAACAAGCAGCAAATAGCATAACCAGATATTTTTAAACAAATTTGTCTTTGGGGTAGCATAAGCACTTTAGAGGAAAAGCCACCCTGAAATTCACAGAGCAGGACAGTGAGAAAAGCTGTTACTATTGCCTAGCAGCATAAGATTACCACCTCTTATTGGCGTCAACTATTCAGGGTAAGCAGAAGTAGCTAATAATTCTTCAAAGAAAGCATGGCTCATTTAAAGGAGGTGTACCAGTTAGCTGGCAATGTTGTTACAACAGTGAATCTGGCCTCTCTTACATTGTTACCATTTTGGCTCACAGTTTCAGTGACTTGAGTCCACAGGAGGCTGACAATATTGTTTTGGACCCGAGGCAAGATAGGATTTCATTCACGGTGGTGGTGACAACTTAATGGAACAGGACTGCTTATCTGCAGGAAGGAGAGAGGAAGTAGACAGGAGAAAAGAGAGGAAGGGGTTAGGGAAGGAAGAGAAAGGACAGAGGAGAGAGGACAGAAAGAGATTGGGACATATGACAAGAAATGTCTCCTAATGGTACACTTTTTCTTCAACTAGACATTACTTGTAAAAGGTTTGTTAACTCCAAACAATGTCATCATATTAAGAATCCATCAATGAGACAGGACCTCCAGCAGAGAGATGAAGACACCAACCCACCCACACAACTTTTGACCCAAAATTGGTCCTGTCTAAAAGGAATGCCAGGACAAAGATGGAACAGAGACTGAAGGAATGATCAACTAGTGACCAGCCCTTTTTGAGGCCCATCCCATGAGCAGGCACCAATCCCTCACACTATTAATGATGCTATGTTGTGTTTGCAGACAGGAGCTCAGCACAGCAGCCCTCTGAGAGGCTCTACCCAGCAGCTGACTGAAACAGATGCTGATACCCACAAACAAATATTGGATGGAGGTCAGGGACCCCATGGGAAGAGTTAGGGGACGGATTGAAGGCCCCCAAGGGGATGGCAACCCCACAGGAAGACCAACAGTGTCAACTAACCTTGACCCCTGGGAGTTCCCAGAGACTAAGCCACCAACCAAAGAGCATACATGGTCTAGCCCAAGGCTTCCAGGCACAGATGTAGCAGAGGGTTGCCTCATCTGGCCTCAGTGGGAGAGGATCCACCTAATCCTGCAGAGACTTGATGCACCAGGGTAAGGGGGTACCAGGGATGGGAGACTGCCCTCTAATAGGTGAAGGGGAGAGGAATGGGGGAAGAACTCTAAGAAGGGAGACCAGGAGGAGGGCAGCATTTGGGATGTAAACAAACAAACAAACAAATAAATCCATCAATGAATTTACCCACTGATTAAGAGAACTCCCATGATCCACTCACCTCTTCCTGATTGGATCCAGCAGCTCAGGACCAAACCTTTAACATAGGAGCCTTTTTGTGATAGTCCATCTCTAAAGCCTAACAGAGTAAACATGACTACTGAGGTCAACATTCCTAACAGCTTTATTATGTGGTGTTTCATGCAGTGAATTAAGAACGTTTGAAAGAAGTTCCAAAGGAACGTTTTTCATATATAGAAAGGTGCTTCTAGTACAACAACTCATTAGTATTCACACTAAAAGTAGGGGCTTGGGATGTTAGTTGTAAAACACTTGCACTGCATGCCCCAGACAGTGGCTATGACCCCAGCACTGGCCCCTCAAATCTATGTTGATTTGGGTGAAAGCTTAAATTGGTCAGGAAGCTAAGAACTATATTTTTGATGTTAAAACTAGGAACAGAGTTTAACCCTTTATGCTCTGTTCTCAAGTTCAAAGATTTAGGTAGCAATGACTCAGATTCAAAGGACCATCCATGATCAGAGACAGTTTGGATGAAATCGGGACTCCTAACCATGGCTGGAGAAAAACAGGCTCTGATATTGCCCTCCCCAGGAGACACTGCAGTACACCTTAAACAGAAAAACACATTTGTCTTTTATTGCACTGACTCAGAACAAGATGAGTTGTTAGCAATGGGAGAGAAACAACTATGTCCTCAGATATGTTAGTTCCAAAACCCTTAGCAATTTGTCTTTTGAATACAGTTGGGGCTTTCCCCTCAACCAGTGGTCTGATTTTGGATACAAGTCATCTTTACGTGGCACAGGCTTTGTTGCTGCCCCGGATATTGGATTAGAGCTTTTGGGGCCACATCCTTCTTTATTGAAGCTTCACATTCAATCATTCATCCATCTTTGAAAAAGCTCTCTTGTCCTATCCTGAATGGTTCTTTATGAAGGTTACCCAGATCCCCCAGGATTAATTCTCTCATTTATCCATTAAATCAAGTAATATTTAATATTTAATTTTCTAATGTCTGAGTATAAAAATGTTGAAATATTGATTAAAACGTTTAAGTGCGAAAGCTCCCACTCTGCTGGCCCTCAGCCTGCTCTGGGGATTCCCCCCCCCCACTAGTTGCTTCAAGCTGTGCTTTCCAAAGATGTAGAAACCTAAACGAAATGAAACAAAATAACAAGACACAGGGTAAAGTCGGGGAAGGGGGAAAGCTTTTGATTTAGCCTGGAGCAAAAAGTTTGTGAAGGGGTCAGAGTCACATTTGAAGGACACTGAATTTCAAGCCTGAAGAAGTGTTTGTGTCCTGCAGCCGCTTACAGTCATGAGTCCTTGAAGGAGTTTTTGGAAAGAAAGTGCCTTGTTTTTGGTAGTTCCTTCTGGCATCGGCATCGGCATCGGCATCGGCATCGGCATCAAGGTGTGCTGCATTGTGGTGGAGAGGAACTAAAGCCAGAGAGATGGGGTCAGAGGCTTTGCAAATGTCCTGGGCAAGTAAGTGCTGTACTGTACTGCCGATAGTCTGGATTACGCAGAGGAAGAAGGGAGGGTAGGATTTGGTGACTGATTTACCATGAAGAGTTTTGGCATTAGAGCCAAGGATCTGCAGTCATAGCACAGTGTCACTGAGACCTAGGGTCTGTGGTTGTCAGGAACTGTTTGGTGAGCAATGGTTGGGAATAGGGATAGTATCCTGAAATTACCATGGTGGCAAGACTACACAAATGTAAACTGGCAGCCAGCACACGCAAGGCGTGCTTGAGAATGAGTGCACAGAGGGAGAGAAGGAAGGGCAAGGCCTTGGGGGAAATGCACCCACTTCTTAGATCAAAGCACAGAGTTCATTACGGCTGACCCAGAGACTGTTCAGTCAGAGTTACAGCACAATTCCTTCAAGAGCTTACAGCGGATGCTTTCTAGACACCCTATGCTAGGGCAGTGGGTGAGCTCAGGAGCCCTGCTACTCCCAAAGCTATACCTGCTCTCTCTGGAACCGTGGCAGCCTAAAGATGGTGAGTTTTCCAAACTCAAACTGTGGTGTGACACTCAATCAGATGTATGGACAGCAACTCAACTCTGTTAGCATTCTGTCTAAGCTCCACCCCACAGTTACCTGGCAACAGCCAGGTAGGCCTGGCCCATTATAAAAGGGGCTGCTTGCCCCCTCCTCTCTCTCTTGCCTCTCTTACTCCTGTTTCCTGTTTGCTTCTCTCTTGGGCTCTTCTCTCTCCCTTCTCTTCCCCCCTCTCTCCACGTGCTCATGGCCGGCCTCTACTTCTCTACTTTCTCCCTCTCTCTCCCTTTCTCTGCCTTTACTACCCTCTTAGCTCCCCTCCCCATGCCCTAAATAAACTACATTCTATACTATACTGTCATGTGACTGGTCCTTCAGGGGGGAAGGGATGCCTTGGCATGGACCTGCTGAGGCATCCTCTTCCCCCACACCTCACCACACCTCCCATAGAACATATCTTAATTCCCTTTAACTTTTTATAATCACAACAAACTCTTTATCTACATAGTTGGCAGCCAAAGCCCCCTCCTCTGCCCCGCTTTAATACATGACTACATTCCCTATAGGTTGAGCAACTAGTCAGCTCCCTGAACCTGCTTTTTGCTAGAGCACAATTTTTTTGTTTGTTTCCGTTTTGTTTGATTGCTTTTGCCAAGGGCTCGTTGTTCCAAATTCTCAAGTAGAAGAGTAGGACAGGCACTGTTTGGTTACTCTCTTTAGTACTTTGCAGGCTTCTATATGTAGAGATGTGCACACCACCCTTACTGCAATGAGAGGCAGAGTGAGTCTCCACAGGATGTGAGCACGTTGTCTGAAAGAACATGGCTTTTAAATGACAAAAGTCATATTTGGAGTGATGTATACATGCCCATTACCCAGGACAGCGAGGCACGGGGCTCACATCCACTGAGGCTGAGGAGTTATACAGTTCTTACTCCTGGGTAGGTGCCTCTCCTTTTATGTGCTCTTGTTCTACTCATCGTCCTGAACCCTGGGCAGAGGCCAATCCTTCTTCTAAACACCAGTCTCTGGAAGTGGTGTGGTCTCGAAGCTTCCAACTTCCTTTGGCTTAGCAATTGCTTCCTTAGTTCTTCTTAGGGTCTACTGTGAAGTCTGCTGGTTTCTCTTAAGCATGAAATCCGGGGCAACTTTTCCGCTGTTTCCATTGCTAAGGTTTGGCCTTTCCCTACCCTCTCCGGTGTATCCAAGGCCAGTGTTTACATTGTATCTGTCCTTTTTTCCCCTGTTGTAAGTGGGGGGGGGGCATATGTACCTATAACAAGATCACTGCTAGTCGTTTGGTAGCCAGATAGCCACACCCCTACCTTTGCTGAAGTTGCAGGTAGCTTCTTGTACAGTGAGCAGGAAGATTTACATTGTAAATGGGTTATGGTCCATTGAGAACTTATTTCTTTTCATGGTCACAGAGCCCAGCCCTTGAACCTCATTATAGTGCTCACTTGCAGATCGTCTGGAGTCACTGGCTCCCTGAACATCGTCCCCTTTCTAGAATGTGTGCTCTTTGAGGACAGGTGCTGTGTCTTTGTCATATTTCTCTTAAGCTTTGACAGTGTCTGACTCCATAGTCTAAGGCCATAGAAAGCATCACTAAAGAACTGAATGCTGTTCTAAGGTATTTGCATGCAAAAGTGTGGTGGGCTTGAAGGGACAGAGAAAGGTGACTGCTTTGTGCGGAGGGGGAGTAGAAATGTTGCAGCAACAGACAGTCGACAGTTGACTAGGAGAACGTCCCCCAAGCCTCGGAGGTAAGCGGCAGGAAGGGTAGGAGTTAATGAAGACGAAACTGCCTTAGAAGCATCCTGGACCCTGTGATACGGGTTCCTCCCAGCAAGGGCAGGTGGCAGCTCTAGCTAATCCTAAAAATGAGAAACATCCCTGCCTGGGATTCTTGACAAATAATATTATCATCAGGCAGCAGATACCACTGAAAAATCACTTGCTTTGTTTTCTCTCCCTTTCTGCGTATTGAGGAGTTTACAGAATTAACTTGCCTTGGTGGGGAGTGGCCCTCTGTGCAGCCACATCTAAACTCATCTGAACCAACAATTAGCTGGAAGGCACTTACTGGGAATGTGTAGATTGGGTTTTTTTGTTATGTTAATCCACTCAAAAATCATATTACAAAATAGTGTTTCCTGGGTAACCAGTCTCTCACTGATACACAGGGTAGAATAGTGATTCGAGTTTTCCTCTTATCAGTGTGAAACTCAGAACCTGCGGTTTTAGCCTCGTGTGTGGCTAGAACCCTGGAATTCCGAGCTGGGATGCTGGGACCAATACAGTTCATCTAACCATTGAAATTTACCAACAGAGGAGCCAAAGTCCAGAGAGAAATGAGTGTTCAGTGATCACCCCAATCCCTCGTCCCCTGGTAAGTCAGAGAATAGGAGTCTCCTCAGGGGCCCCTCCCCTTCCGTGACTGAACTGTCCATCACTGGGAAGGTTCTACCAGCTTTACCTTCCCAGGGTTTCTGGTTGCCCTGTCACCGCCCATGACTGCTTCCCTGCCCTGGCCAAAGTTCCCATCATCCTCATTGGTGAAAGCTGTTAACTTCAAGCCCACCCTGTCACCATCACATGGTCTGCCTAAATCTTCAAAGCACCAAGCCCCACAGCACTTCCTAATTGTTAGAGGCAAAGACTGAGTCCTTAGGAAGCCTTTTGGGATCCCACCCAAGACTTCCACTTCCGTGCGTTCCGCCTTGCCCTTTCCCCACTCTCTTGTCTCTGCACGGTCTCTTGCTACATGGCACATAGTAAAGTGGAATGGGAACCATGGAACCCCACATAGGAGGAGCAGGAGGCAGCCGGCAGACGCGGGAACGAACGCGGAGTTTCTAGTATCGGAGCTTGGCAGACAGCACAGTGCGTTTCTAACCATGCCAGAAAATAAAGGAAGAAGTATAGGGACAAGGATGATTCAGTAAATAGGAATAGTAATTCCTAATTACTACTGACATTTGTCACCATCATATTCCTATGTGTGAGTGAAAGTCCCCAATATTCTCTGAAAAAATCTTAGCCGTCTTCTCAGGCTCCCCATCTTTCCCCTAACTCAGAAGCATCCTCTTCGCGCTTTCTCCTGCTGTCTCTCTTTGCATCTCTTTGTTGCCTAAAGGACCTCTTGCTTCTTTTAAAGTTGTGATTTTTACGATTTTTTTTAGCTAACTTACAAATAATGGGTTGCATCTGATGCTTTCATGCATGTATATGGTTGTGCTGTGCTCCTGTTCACCCTCCCAGCACCCTCTCTGGTCTCCAGCCGCTGCGCCAACAGCCTCTTTCTTCCCCAGATTAACTGTTTTCTGCTTTCCTGCTTATAGTCTCAGTCCACAAAGCGAGCAGTTACCCTGTTGCACACTGTATCTCCTGGGTGCCTTATTCGGAGACCCAGGGACATGGTTACTAATTTCTTTTTCCTAAGTCAATATCTGACGTTTACTCTACTGCATGAATGTGGCTCGTGGCCAACCGTATGGCTTACTACAATTACAATCCCTGTCTTGCAAGTTTCATATAATTTGCTGAGTTAAAAATGGCCTGTTTCAATTGTTCCAAACCTAGTTTAGCATTCTGTTGTTTCCTGAATGCAGTCTTATCTCTCTAAGGATATGGATATATTATAATACATATATAATAAACATTATATATTTATATAGAAATACTCCACTCCATGAATTGTTGTTTCTTTTTTTTTTTTTTACACCAAGGAAAACTTTTTATTAAAGCATCAATTACCAGTTATTTAAAGCTACGCAAGAAAAGACAAACATACAAAGGCAGTATCAAACAACTGATTTCTAAATTCAGTACTTTTGAGATATGAAACAATGATCTTAAGTCTGTTTATTGCCACAATTGATTTATAAGTTGATCTACAACTGTCTTCAATCTTATGTTACTGAGTTTTTCAGCTTTATATCATTTTAGAAAGGTATTTACTTCTCTTTATACAATTAATGCTAGCAAGTATAGGAAGCTTCCCCAAATCACAAGAATTCAATATAGTTGTTGCTGTGAATATAGGTACCATTTTGGGTTGTCTACATTAAGACTCACACATTTAAAGGAAATATTAATGGGCAAACCAAACTGTGGGGATGGAGAGCAAGAGACTAAGAGCAGACAATGTTATCTGTTACTTCCGCTTTGCTGACAAAGAATTCATGACTTAGGTCTGCCCACATCAGCTGGCCCCATCTCGCATTTCCTTTTCTAAAGAATGATAGACTCAACCAATTTGCACAACCAACTAAACAATACTTTTCAGCTACTCAAGACTTGAAGTACTTGAAATAAGTTAATCTCTTAATTGGTTTAGCAGCTTTGCTTCTGAAGAAGCAGTAGAACCTACTTTGTTCCAAAATGAGCACTGCTGACTCAGAGTCTTGACTGTTAGGATGCCTGTCTATCTTCTTCTCTAAGAGTAAGAAATGAAGACAAACCCTCACAAACCCTGTAATGTAATAAACGCAAACATTACCTCACTTATCAATACACAATACTAAGCCAGAAACCTTGTACAAAACGAGAGGGTGTATGTCATATAAAGTAGACTGTATAAAGTAATAAAGACATGTATTCTGGTGATTCTGCTTTCTATAAGTCTGCTTAAACTGACTATGAACGGATGATTGGAATGTTCTTTCCCTAACATAATGCCCGCTTTCTATAAGCTGGACCTAGTTTCTTACAAATCCCACATTTTCTTGGATTTAGTTACTGTACCCTTATAATACTACCATCAACTTATAAGCTGGGCCTGCCCAGCCTGCCTGCAAAGCCTCTCTCAGAAATATACCAAGTACATTAGACAGAGGCATCCTTAAGTAGAGCACTTCAAGACAGCTTATGAAGGAGCAGTACTTGGCCCTCTGATGTAAATACCTCTTATTTCACATTATCAGAGAAACACTGCAGTTCATTAACTACTCTTTCGTTACAGTAAACCCAGTAGCTCTTAACATTTCTCTTCAGTTGCAGAAACATTTCAATACTTATTTATTCCAAAGATCTGAACACCATGCAGCTGTGGCATTTTGGGAATAAGTACACTCAGGAGAGAAGCTGTGTTTAGGATGAAGTGAGTTGGATCATACTTTGTATAGAAACTTGCAAGAAAGTATAGAATTATTGGAGAAATTGTGAAAAACTTCCGAGAAGATGTAAACTGTACTCCGTAGTCAAGCTGTTCCCAGTAAGTTAGGAGCCTTGCTCTGCCCTGATCAGGAGTCTCAAAGGGTGTTCCTTTTACTGCATGCAAAAACACATACATCCCCAGATTATGTATTATGTTTGTTAAGGTCCAGGCAACAGGAACACTGCAGAAGGGGATGCTGAGTAATACAATATGCAGCAGGCCGACTCCCAGAGCATAAGTCAGCCACATACCCCGGCTACTCATTACTCGAGTATTGGGGTTTACCTCACTGTGGGCAACTCCAACATTCATGTTTGCTCGGCCGCCAGATCCTTGCAGGTCACAGGACAAGTCCCGCGGCGGCCACAGTAGGTCCTCACATTAGAGCGCTACTGGTGCGCCTGAATTGTTGTTTCTTATGAAGGTTTAGTTAGATAATTTGTTTCATATAGCGCCTTTTGGATTTTCTTCCAAGTTGATACTTCCCAGTGGTTCCTTGCAGTCTCTGAGTGTAAGAAACTACATTATTACTTAGAAGCTCTGAGTACTGGGAGATCTGCATTTACTATGTTGACAGGAAGGGTCCTAGACATGTGACTGGTGTCCCCCTCGTGACTGCACATGAGTTCTTTCTCTACAAAGACCTTGTCACTGTGGAAAGGAATCCTTCAGCCTCTCATGTAGGGAGAAGGTGGATGTGACCTAGACGTCAACCAGTCCCCACAATACTGAGTGCCTCAGGGCTGTGGGGAATATGGGTGTGCAGTTGCTCTTGGCTCTAGGCAGCTGTCTCTTCCACACTGCATAGTGTCTAGTATGTCAGTTAAATGTTCTCAAGAGGAACTTTCGGACACACTCCCCTGCTTTTGTTGGCACCTACATCTGCTTCAGTGCCTAAGCTCTGGAGTACTTTGAGCCTTTGTGTAGTTCTGTAGTCTGAGGTAGCGTGTTTCTCATTGAGACCATGCTCTCTTCCTTGGCAAACTGTTATTCCCCATCCCAGGTGTTTGAGCTACCTCGTGTCCTGCCATCTCTCTGTTTTCTAGTGCCAGAGTATTGGTGCCTTTAGAAAGAAGTCTTTACTCTCACTCCAGGGACGTTCCTGTGGGAACACAAACAGATGGACGCCAATCACTAAGGTTTAGCAGGCCTGGCTTCCATTTGGACCCGTGGAGATTTAAACACTGAGGGCACTTCAGATGAGAAATTCAGCAGGCAGCTGGAGAAGGAAGCCAGAGGCGTCCGAGAAGTACAGCAGCAGAAAGTGCTTATTGAATGATGACTACCTGGGGGAGGGTGTGTGGGGTGAGACAATCCTTTGAGCAAGGGTGGGCTCCTGGGAACCCCAGGGGTGGAGGAAACTGGGATGGAGGGAGTCATAAAAGCTCAGACTCAATGAGGCAAAGCTATAGATGAGGCATTGTGAACACCATCAAAGTCGGTTGTGAAGACTGGTTTTTTTTTTTTAATTTGGAAATGAGTTCATTGGTGATTTTTAGCAAGATAGTGTGGACAGAAGTCAGATCCCAGTGAGTAAGAGTGAAAACAGTGTTTTCACTCATTCAGAAACTGCTGACAGGTCAATACTGAGTGTGATTCAAAGGCTTGAGAACCAGACAAGCCAGTCTGTAAGCTTTCTCCTTGTCTTCATCTTGAATACCACCCAGACTCTTTGGCCTTAAAGCTCTCAGTGAGGTCAACTTTGTGAAGGACTTTTTTTTTTTGGCTTGAACTTAGCTATTGCTTCCCATGTTCCCATGCTCATCAGACCTTACTTAAGAAATTAATCTCTTATAAATTAATCTCTTATTTCTTGCTGACCATTTAGAGTTTTACTGCATATGCCTAAAGACAACTTAGAATTTGCAGGGGGGATTGATTGTACTTTCTTACTTCTTTCTCTTGCCATGACTCCAACAGGGTTTCCACTGCCTGTGCACTAACTTCCTAGGGCTGGGGTAGGATCTCTCTCTCTGTCTGTATATGTGTCTGTGTGTGTGTGTGTGTGTGTGTGTGTGTGTGTGTGTGTGTGTCTGTCTGTCTCTCTCTCTCTCTGTCTCTCTCTCTCTCTCACACACACACACACACACACACTGGAGACAACAGGGACTTGCTACCAACACCTTGCTATGAGCATCTGGTGGGTCTACTTACTGAGCTGCAGTACAGAGGCAGCTTTGGGGTTCTATCTGAAATCTCTAGGGAAGAGGCCCTACTTGCCTATTCCAGCACTGGCTGCTTTACATGACCAGATGATCCTTGGACTTCTAGCTGCATTGCTCTGGTCTTCACTTCTTATGTGGTTGTATTCTGTGTCTCTCTTTCCCTGCAGGTCACTCTCTTTCCTGTATTTCCTCTTCTTCCTTCTAAAAATACCAATTCTGTGTTACAAATTCTGCCCCCACATCCTATCATGACCAATTATATCTCCGAAGCCACTCCCCCCCACCCCCCAAATAAGGTCCTGTGTCAAGGTTGTGGGAGTGAGGGCTTCAACCTGTGTGATCGTGCATAAGAAACAACTTTAAACTTTAAAACAACTTTAAACTTTAAGTCTTTAAAACTTAAAGCAGTCACTCTCAATGAGAGTCCTGATTGAGTGTGTCTTTCAGAAATTCATGTATTAGAAACAGAGTCCTGAACTTCGTGTGAATGGTTTTTGAAAGCGTGACCTCTGGGAGGAAATGGGCATTGACTGGGGTCGTGGCAGTCGTGGTCCCTTTTCAAGAAGAGAGACCCCTGCTGGTCTGCTTGTTCTGTCTCTCAGTGATGGCTTCTACCGTGTGATGGTGCAGCAGGCCCTCCAGATGTTGAGCAGATGTTGCCGCCCTGCTCTTGGACTCTCTTGAGCAGAGCCATCAAGTCAATTTCTATTCTTTGCATGTTCCTCAGCCCTGGGTGTTTTGCTGTAGTAACTGAAATGGACTAAAGCAGCTGTCCTCCATGTTTTTCTTTCCTGAAGTTACCATACCCTATTAACAGACACAGGTAGATGTGCCTTCAAACACAGCTGGCCGTTCCTTAATGGCTCTGCTGTAACTCCCTGGCGCAACCTCTTCCATCACTACTGAGCCACTATTGTCTCTTCTAATTAGAATACTGATGCTGTTCCTATTATGCTATAGTCAAACCACTAGAGAACAGCCAGAGTGATCATTTTACACCGCTTCACTTTATTGCTCTCTGGCTTAAAGCCCCATGGCAGTTTCTCACTGTTAACCCACGGGCCTCCAAGAGGCCCCACCCCTCTCTCCCATTCTTTCTGTGCTACCAAGTTTGTTCCTTCTATTCTCACCAATAGCCAAGCTTGTTTGTACCTCAGGGCCTTTGCACTTTCCTCAGGGCTGGTAACTTCTCATTGCTTGGTCATTTCCATAGAAATTTCCTCCCTGGTTGCAATGAGCCAAATGCTTTCCTTCCTCAGGGTTCAGAGGCCAAGGCCCAGGGAGGACACAGATGTTCCTCAGAAAGGGTTGTTGACGAAATAAAATCATAAAGTATGCTCCATAGGGTGATTCATGCCAAGAGTACTAACTTGTTAAATTCTGTATTTAAGCAGAATTTCTTAGACACATAGTCGTTTGATTCTAGGGGATGGATCATGTGGTATTTTTGGACTTACCTGAACAAGAAATAGACATGATGGGAAGGGCTGGTACAGGGGTCATGGGGTGGACTTTGTAAACTAATTAGGACTAGCCTTTGAGGGGAAGAGAAGTATTCTCTCCCCCGTTGCCAGAGTCACAGCTTAAAGCAAAGGGAGAACCTTCAGAAAGCAAAGGCCCAGGGGAAACTGCAATTTTGGACAGACAGACAGACAGGAGGAATGGAGTACTAGTCTGCTGCAGCTGATGGTTCAGCAAGACCACTTGGGTTCCTCACTAGTCCCCTTGGTCCTGGGAAAGGTCAGGACCCCCTGGAAAGCAGGCCTTACAACCCGCCTTCAGAGAAGGAAAGACGAGCTCTGCTTTCATGGCTGGGTCTTTAGAGCGGATGGTGGAAGGGTCAGCTTGCTCCGTATGCATAAGCGTCATACTTGGGAGTGCCATGTTCCTTTGGATTCTTTGCTCAGTCATGTATGATTTGTGAGATCTCCAAGAATCCGTTGCTCTGCTACAAAATAGGAGGATCAATTATATTACCCACCTGACACGGGTTAGAAACAGAACCGATAAAACACTTAGTGCAGTTTGTACAGGAGGAGTGTTTATCGGTTGGCTGCCGTCACTGCTATCAGGGCGTGATGGCTCCTTTGATCATGAACAATATCTATTTCAAAGCACTTATAAACACGGCAGTCATGCCGACTTCATTTCCCATTCTGCCCTGGCCTCCCACATTTCCCCAAGTGGAGTAAGAGTCCAAAGTGAAGCTCTACGGTTCAGCCTGTGATTGTACTATTTTCTCCTTTTCCTGACCCTGCTCATTCTTTACCTGACACCAAATTCTAGTCTGTGTCCCAGTCTTGCAAGTACAAGGATATGGTGGCAGAGATAGTGACAGCTAAATTCATCAGAGAGATCAGTTTGCAGGGTCTTGTGCCAGAACTGAAGCCTGTGAACTCGAGATAGGCACGCCAGGCCGCTTCAGCCAAAGCCCTTCCTTCACCTGAGGGGAGTGTCCTGCTTTCAATGTCAATTTTAAAAATTGAAATGATGACTTAAGGAAATGAATAATGGAGATCTGGAAGTAATTTTTGCTCTATTCATTTGCTTACACGGAAATCTTTCATCAAAATGGCTACATTTAGAATTTCGGTTGCTATTGAATTCAAGGTTATACAATAGCCTTTATTATCAAATTCTCACGTTTCATTTATGTTCACGGAACTCCACAAGGTGCCAAGGTGTTTTCTAAGCAGCAAAACCACTTACTTGTACTCTAATAATTACAGATTTCATGGAAGTGCGGTTACTGACTTGTTTAATTTTTATTTTTCAAAATATTATTTAGCACTTTGGGGATCTAAAAAGCAGTGAAAATTGGAATGGTGTCCAAATGCCTATTTTAATCATGGCAATAACAGTTATCACGTGAAACAGTATTCCTTTTGCTGATGTAGTCATATCGTACAGTGGAGTACTAAGGAATAAAGAGGAGACAGAGGATAGCTTGAATGGAGTGTGTGTGTGCCTGTGTGTATGGTATGTGCCTGTGTGCCTATGTGTGTGTCCCTCTGTGTGTGTGTATGTGTGTGTGTGTCCCTCTGTGTATGTCCCCCTATGTGTGTGTGTCCCTCTGTGTGTGTCCCTCTGTGTGTGTGTCCCTCTGTGTGTGTCCCTCTGTGTGTGTGTGTGTGTCCCTCTGTGTGTATGTGTGTTCTCATTCTAGATTTTTGTACCTTTAACTCACTAGTAAACACTTCCAAGTGGCCCCTTTGGGTTTCTTCTCTCCAGGCTTCTGGACTGAGCACACCACTCTTACTCCATCGTACAGAGGGCCGCTGAGCCCTCTTTCCTCTCCTGTCTCTTCTGCTGGCCACTTGGGCAGGGACTGGAGGGGGAGACGATGGGGAGTAGTGTCCAGTTCACTTTATAGATAAAGAGCTGCAGAGAACTCTACAGCAATGGACTCTGGGGGAGAGACTTGGCTTGTGACATTGCCAATTTCTATGGTGTAATACTGCCCACATAGCTGATGTCAAGCTCTCAAATGGAACATAGTTGGCAAATAATGCACGGAAGGAAGCCCTCACACAGACTGCCAACTGTTAAGTCTCAAACCCTGGGACAAATGGTTGAGGTGTCTATTTATCATATCAAACTGGACCTGGTCACCAGGTTCTCTCAGCATCCCTCAGTCCCTGTTTCCTAGAGGGAATGGCTAGTATAACCCATCTCCTACCCTAAACCTCCAGTCCAGGGGCTAGGCTGCCCTTTCTCCAGCTGCCAATCATTTTAACTACCTGCCCCCTCCTTTTGTTTTTATCTACTCTTATGGGTCTCGTGGCTGCTGCACCTGGGCTCCCTTCCCCCTCCTCTCTTCCCCTCCTCCTCTCCTTATGTGGCCCAGCTCAGTCTGGTCATGTCCACTCTAGACCCTCCCAGATTTCCCTGCCTCTGGCTATGCTCTTTCTTTTATCTTCAATAGACTCTCTCCTTCAGCATACCCGGGGCCTGTCATGTTTCTTTCTTTCTTTTTCTTTTTTTTTTCTTTTTTCATTCACCTAACAAACACATAAAAATGTAGCACAGAAGTCAGTATTAAAATAATCAGGAACTGATAACTTTAGGGTTATTTTTTAAACTTTAAGATATAATTCATTCCAGGGTAAGTTCTCGGAGATTGGGTTTTAAAAACAGTACCTGTGTTAAAGAACTGTCTTCCAGGATTCCCACAGATGTAACTGGCAACTGTCCTGATCATGGTGTGTCACACCGAGTGAGACACAAAGACACTGCTCTCTAAGTAAGGTGCACTGGTGGGTTATGGTAGCAGACTTTCCCCAGAAAGACCAACTTCTCCAGATTCTGTCTATTTGTGTATTATTCAACAATCGATCACTGGGACAGGCTAAAGACTGTAGTCTGTTGAGACCAGAGTCAGACTAATATCTGAAGAATATCCGAATGATCCAAGATGGGGGCAGTGGGAATCAGATGAGAATAGAAACCATAAATAAATCCTAGCTTTGAGTCTTGGCCCCAATATTCCATGATGGAATCCTTCTGATCAAGTCGGTTCTTTGTCAGGCGTGTTTTTGGTTTTTTGTTTGTTCGTTTTGTTTTTAACCCTGTCAGACACCTAAATCAGATCCTATGAACATTTAATGTCTTCTGTAGATCTACAATACCTTGGCTCCTCCTCATTTATATCCACCCATGTCACACACGTTTGCTCAGTAATGCTTACGTGCGTATTTGTTATAGATGCTGATCAGAATCAGGTACAAACACCATAAGGATGACTGACAGTAGCATCTCACTTCTAAACAGAGCCTTCTAAGTTACCAAGGAAAACCCCACGTTGAGCCTCTGAAGTTCTGTGGCTTTAGGTCAGGATACATCTGAATAGAATGTTGGAGAAAAAAGAACAAACAGAACCTTATTCCTAGGAAACGCCAGAGGTCATAACCAGGTAGTAATGAGGAATAAGGAACAAGCCCCCTGCTTTTTGCCATGGCTATCAGTTGCTTTGTTTTGTTTGAAGGAAAATCAAAATATCAGAAAAAAACTACTCTTTTGAATTTATAAGATTAAATATTGTCGAAAACTTAGAATTTTATATGAAGTATAGAGCAGGGAGGAAATACTATAACTACTCCAGTGGTCTCCTCTTGTTTACCCAAAGCGTTGTCACCTTTTCCAAGTGCTCTCCTCAGTCACTTCAGCTGTTGTCTGTAACAACTTTATTGAGTGGTAACTTACTAATCTGGTGTGTCGCTGTAAGATGGGGTGTGTTGTGTTCTTAACCTAAAGATAAAGAGCATTGAGTTAAATAGCTTTAATATAATGTATGACATATGGGTTCAAATGGTAACTTGGTGGTTTTGATCAGACACATACTGTTGAACTGCCTTGATGATTTACTAAATATGGCTGGAGTCCACCTAGCATTTGTGTTCCTAAACTCCAAGAGGACTATCTCCCCTGAACCTGTCACCATGGTGGTTTAGACTGGAGCTTTCTATGTGCCCTTCATATTCAAGTAGGAATGCATGGTCGGTAGTTTTGTTTCTCCCCCACCCCTCCCCCACCTCTCTCCTTACATTCTGTGAGTCCCGGCTTCTGTGTAGCATAGATTATTCATTCAGAGAGAACTCAATGTTTAATAAATGAGAAATTTAGTCCAACTTAGGATCAGCAAAAGCAATGGAGAAGGTCTTTTTTTTTTTCCTTTTTTTAAGCCACACTCCTCCATTCATGCTAATGGTTTTCATTTCCCTTAGGAGAGATGACAGCTGAGCAGTTGTGGAATTCTGTTAAATGAGAACTGTGAAATGAAGTATGTTGTTGCCTTAATTCACTGACGTGGAACACCATGACTTTAGTAGTTACTTGATTAAATGTTAATGAGCTCTGCTAAATTGACCTAATTCTTACTTTTGTGTACTAAATTTATGTCAATTAAAACAAGCCTGCTTCCGCCATTTTTTTTAAAACATCCTTGAGTGAAGCTCTGCTCTCTGAGGTTGTGACTATAGTGGTTGCTTAAATATTAATAGTGCCATTAAGGGGGCTGGAGGCATGCCGCTGGAAGACAGGGAAACTAGACAGCAGGGTGGTTTCTTGTGTCTGCCCAGGGGACCCTCTTCCTGGAAGAGCCTCTTCTGTTATCATTTTTTTTTTAACACTATGCCTTTCTTTTCTGAATCAGTAGAATTGTTGATTTCAGCCATTCTTTGAAAGTAGCTATGCTATTAAAGCCTTGGTGTAACAAATTCACATAATTAAAAACCATATCTTAACAGCGCCACAGTGGCCATCACCCTTGGGCCTTTGAGAACTTAATTTCAATTTCTAAAATCATTTGCTTCTTTATTATAGTCAACAACAGGCACAATCATTTTTAGCTATATACTATATTTGAATGGGTTTATTTACATTAAGCATGAGAATTCTATTAAGTTAACCCTGAGAGAGATGACGAGGGTCATATATTCAATCAAATTATGATTATAAACCCTTACCTCATTGGGAAAATGTTGCCACAACCAGTATTTTGAATTATGCTAAATTGGGTTGTGTTAAACATGGGGTAAATAGATTTGTACACATTTTGCATTTTTAAAACGTTCTAATGGTTTGACATTTTGAAGCACGAAAAATCAAAAGCAGGCATTGTGTTTGCATAATTGTATATTTCCCTTTATAATCAGAAACCTGAGTGAATGGGGTACTTATTCATCGAACAATATTTTGTTTAGAATTTAGCTGCCGGGGTTGTAATTCAATGGCAGTGTACTTGTATAGAATCTGCAAGGGCTCTGGGTTCCATTCCCAGCTCTAAAATAAAACCACCCCAACCAAAATTTAGAGCTAAGGCTACCCATCATGCTTAAGTAGCAATGGTGTGGAGCCAGGGACTGACAGGTACAACTGCTGTAATATCCTAGGCAGGGCTGGGATTAAGGTGTGGCAAGACAGGCATCTGCTTCTGGTGAAAGATCTAAGGATGGTTGCAAAAGCTCAGTAATCAAGAGGAACGGTGTTTAATGTAGTGTGCGAAAACTCCATGTAATGAAAAAAAACCTATCATGGAAATATATCAAGATTTTAAGTGAGAACAGCCTCTGACCATCCTTCACAGAAGCTTTATGTACCCCCATATACCCTGCACCCCTGAAGTCGTGATTCATGTACCTCAACATGAGGGAGCAGGGAGAAATCAGGCCCTGGTTTCTCTACCTTCATATCCTTGCATGAGACAACATCTTGAGTCTAGTTTTGTCATCTAACATTGAAATCAGTTATTGTTGCCTTTCTGGTGGCGTTACTCAGGGATTCAAATCGGATAAAATATACATTGAAAATACATGGAAAGGCCCACTGCAAACAGGACTAGGTGTCTGTGTAGTCTGGGTGGCAGACTACATGATTTCAAGACATCCTGATGACTTGCCAGGCGAGTATTCTCAGCAAACAATACATTTATAGGCTGTTGCTAATTTTCTCCTTTTTCTTCTCTTATCTAAAAAATGATTTACTTTTATTTTTAACTCTCTCTCTGTGTGTGTGTGTGTGTGTTTGTGTGCATTTGTCTGTGTGAGGTTGTGTACACCCATGTGTACTATTGTCAACAGAAGCCAGAAGAGGGGAAGAGGGGATCTGGACTTACAGGAGGTTGTGAGTCCACAACACAGATACAGGGATGAAATCTCTGGTCCTCTAAAAACATATCAGGACCCCTTGATGGCTAAACCACCTATCTCTCTACCCTCTTCCACACATGCTTTTGTATGTTTGTTGTGTGAGACAGTAGTCCAGGATAGCTGATGATTTACTATGTGGCCAGAGATGACCTTGAACGACTGATCTTTTTGACCCCAGCTTGAAAGCACTAAGATTACACATGCGCCCTGTGGGGCCTGATTTCTTCATTTGCCTGCCAGATGACAGTGAACCGAGGGACTTGGAAATAGAAGATCCTCCATCTCTTCTTTCTGTTTTGTTGTTGGATATAAGACTTGTGATTTGTAAGAGACAAAGTGATGTTAAATAAAACAAAACAAACCCAGCCAACCAACCAACCCAGTAGCTTATTTGAAATCCCCTGCAAAGTGCACTGTATGTCCACAGTCTTCCCTTTGCTTAAGTCATTTCTTGTATGTTTGGTGCTGGGGAATGGGGATGGGTGTTGGGTGTGTGGGATGGGATGGGGCTGTGCTTTTTCTGTTGCGCCCGTATGCCTGAGTCCCACCTCTTTTCATTCCCACCCACCTTGTATCCTAGGTCATCTCCCCCTAAAATGCCCCTCAGATCCTCCGCCAATCTGCTGTGATGGAATGGTCCTTCCCACTCACACACTCAGTGACCATTTTTAGAGCCCTGGTTGCTTCCAGGCTTTTCCTAATTTTCTGCTGGTTTTACTTTTCAGGCCATAATTTTACATATAATAGTTGCTTTCTCAGTACATTGTGAATCCCTTGCAAAACCTTCCTCTAGGTGGCTGAGATCAGGATCAACAGGGGTTGGGTTGCCCTTACTTATCTCCTGGTGACATCCATGGTGTTCAACAAACTGCCTTTATACACGATAGGGACATTTTTTTTTGATTTCTTTTTGTAAGCCAACAAATGGATTTGGTGCATGTAAAGGGGACAGGCAAAGACGGACTCCCCGCTCATGTGTGGACTGTTACTGCTCTCACCCTAGGCCAACAAGAAATGGTTCGTGCCGAGTGGAAGGTGATTGTTTCATTGATCCTGTTGATGGTCAGCCCTGGTGATGGACTGTTTCATTCCGTATACCGAAATATCCTTCTTTCCCAGTCCTTCAAGGGGAATACAGGACAGCCTCTATTTCTTAGCCCGTACGTCAAAACTGGGAAGATCAGGGAGGGTAAGTGTTGGTCAGGAAACTGCTGCTTCTTTTTAAATTTTATTTTATTTCATTTTACAGCCTCTTATTCAATGGTGTTTTAAAAGCTATTCTCTATCCCCCAAGATGGAAAATACATGCCAGTATTTTATTCAGTTGTTTTATTTCAAATACTGATAATATATCACTCAATGCCATATATTATCTGAGTTTGAAACTAAAATGAGGTAGTTGGGGAAGGAATATTTATGTGCTTAAGCATTTCTCTCCATAAAACCAGTGAGTGTCTCAGTGGGACAGGATTGACAAAGCCACTACAAACCTTGGACCTTTCACCTGTCATGAACTCATTCACACTTGTCAACCAAGTAAGGTATGCTCAAGTGTGGAGGCCGAAGTAGGCAGTCCAAGGACCTGCCAGAATTCACAGGGATGCCAGCTGATGGATGTGGGCTCCAATACCACAGGATTCCCTCCACCCACTCTGCTGTGCCTCTCACCTGGCATGTCACCACACCTGCACCTCAGTTTCCTTGTTAGTAAGGTGGAGGTTTAACAGCTTGCACAACTCTCAAGAATGTCAGGGAAATCTAGTGAGAAAGAAACTGAGAAAACTCCTGTATTTGTAAATTTATTCCAAAATTTTAGTGTTTGCATAGGCTTCCTTAAGAGACCATCAGGGGATTAATACCTGTCAGTTAACAGAAAGAAGTCGCTTTTAGTCTTATAAGACTAACATGTATGGTCGAATCTGTTCTTACTGCATCTTGGTCCTTGGGTAAGTCACTGTGGTCACAAAGAACCTCATCTGTGGGAACTCAGTTGACCCCTGAGCTACAAATAGTACACAGACTCTGGTGTTGAGGAATTGTTTGTACAATGAAGCAGAAGACTGGGCTGGTGGCCAGAAAGAGTCGAGGAAGGGTCTCAAAGAGGAGACAGTGTTTGTTGAAGGAAGGGGTGGGTGAAGTGGGCTCTGAGGAGCTGCTGGCAGGGACCGAGTGGGAGGGATGCAGAGGAGGGACTTGCCCAGGACCTGAAGCTGTGCCTAGTGCAGCTGGAGGGTTAGATGGGGGTGGAGGATGGCTGAGACCAAAAGTTCCAGGAAACTGATGGGTTCAAGGATCAAAAGTAAGTCTAAATACTCTACAAGGAAGCTTAAAATAAAGCATAGTTTGCTCCTTGGAAGTGTCCTCACAATCAAAAGGCCGTCACCTTTTCTGTTTTCTTGAAAATCAAGGGGTTTGAATCCTGCCTTCATGGCTTCTCAGTGAAATTTGTATAAGCGCTGAGATTTTACCAACTCTTTGCTGCAAGAAGGTGAAAAAGCCTTCATTGTGTAATCCGAATACTTAAAAAAAAAAAAGATTCACTTTCACTTTCTGCACAAAATTCACAGAAAGATGGCTGCCTGGTCACATATAAAGATGTATTTGAGTCAGAAATACATCATCAACCTGATTCCGAAGTATCAATTTACACTTGGTTCAGTTTCCTTAATAACCTGAGACTAATGCTCAGATTCATCTCATTAATAAGAAGTAAGAGAAAGCCATTTAATGTAGTTAAATAGAAAAGGTCACAATAACCAAGTCTTACCCAGCTTCCTGCCAAGAAGTGGAGACTCAGGCATCTTACAGGATTTACCCAAAGGGGAAGCAGGTCTCAGAGCAACCCTAAGAACGAACATATATGTACTGTTCCCATTTCCAAGGCTCTAGGAAAATAAATACCTTGCCCAGAGCTATAAAAACCAGGAAGTGGCAGATCTGGGATCAGAAACTCTTGATTTCCAACTGCACCACAAACCGCTGTGCCACATGACCATCTCCTGATTCAAAGCTGTGGGTAAGAAACCATTGCCCCAAGAAGGGTCTTTGTGCACATTGGTTAAGGGAGGCAGCTAAGCAAATGCATTTAGTCAGAGAAGCCATGACATGCCTGTGCCCTGAGTGTGGCAGAAACGAGTGGGAAACACTGCAGAATTCCCATGAGCGATGAGTTACCCCATCCCTTGCTGCTTGTCCAGCCTAGGAGCATTCCACCATCATCATGGGCACACACAAGAAGTGAGGAAGTCCGATCTTCTGTGCTTTGGTAGCAAGCCCAGCAGATCTACATCCTATTAGTGACAGCATTGGTGACACTGACTGATACGTAACTTCTATTGCTAACATGGTTGTTTCACACTCAGAATCTCTGAATGGGATTTGAGCGGCAGATCCAAAAACTGGCACATCTGGGGACTCAGATGCTGCCCGACAACATAATTAAGGATAATTTTATTCATCCGCTTTACTGAAAGTTCGGGGAGCTATGGACAGATGGTCAGCTCCCTCTTTAAATCCCTGCTGTTAATGGGATCTGTCAAAGCTGCAGGAATGGGAGCCTTAACATCGCAACAGAACATTGTCGAGATAAACAGTAGTTCAAAGAAAGACAAGGGGAATTTTTAATTTTTTAATACCCAATTAGCTAGCTTAATTTTATATAATTGTAATTGCATGTTTGCTTTCTCTGAGGCTAAAATAAATCCTTACGTTCCGGAATAAAATGAATGCAGAAGGCAATCTTTAGCATCTTTATAAACATCATGTTTTTACCAATTCTAAAGATTAGTTTGGTATTGAGTTCTAATTTGTTGCTTGTGGAATGAAAATGTGTTGTCTACACTGGGGGTGACTGGGGTGTGGATCTAATGTATGTCACAGTTGGCTGGTTGACTCCTTCTCTGGCCACCCTCCAATTGTTCTCAGAGTGTTAGTGTCTCAAACCCTGGCAACAGCAGTAAACAGAGGAGGAAGTGAGATGATTTCAAAGAAACCTTTTTCCTTTCCTTTCTTCACTGTTTTAAACATTTAACATTTATATTGTTTGTCACAGTGACAGAAAAATTAAAAACTGCATGTGGGAGCCTGTTTTTCAGACTCCATTTACAGATGAGTCTGTGCTAAGGGTGAAAGGCACATCCAAACATATTTAAAATTCATGTTACTTGAGGGAACTCTTGGTTATCTTATTGTGATTTGATGGGTGGGAGTTTAATATGAAATGGGCTAGAATCACTCTTCCATTAAATAGAAAAGGGGTCTCAAGATTTGTAAAGACAGTGACAAGGTCTGTCTTCCAGAGAGGTTTGTAGAAACACACTAATCCTGGTGCGGTGTCAGTGGCTGCCTATACATTCATTCATTCATTCATCTGCTCATTCATTATTATTCATTCATTAGAGAGCATTTGTGGAGTGTCTTAAGTGTGTGAACCATCACACTATGTCCCAAGGGTTCAGAGATTAAGACAGATTCCTTGCTTTCCCACAGCTCCAGCTGAAGGAGAAAAGGGACAGGACATGTCTAAGTACAAGTTAGTAGAGATGCAACCTAGGCATTCCCAGGAGGGAGGGACAAGTGAGCAGTCAAATCAATCTAGAGCTAGCCTGGGAGCCAGTATTGTGCTGGTCTCAGAGACAGATTGATCCAATTGTCTCTTGCCCATAGTCCATCCCCTACAGCTCCTGTCTATCGTCCACTTTCTCTTTTTCTTGTTGTACCTTGGTCTCTCTCATTCTTCTCTGTCTTCTTTCCTGAATCCCATGCGTGCTGCCCATGACCTCAGTCATTCCAGCCTCAGTGTTAATTCTTGCTCATTCTTTTTGGGGAATGGATGTTTGTCTGTTTGATGTTGAAATGATAATTAGTAGATTTGCTTAAGGTATCTATCTCTTCAGCATTTTAATGACTTTCCAACCTTGGAGTGTGATCTTTCTTTGGTGTGAGAGTAGAAGAAGGAAAAATGACAGCTGGAGGTAAGAGTTAGAGCTGAGGCAAGGCCAGAGTCTTAGGCAATGTTGTACTGCTGTGAGGAGACACCATGACCATGGAAACTCTTGTACAAGCAAGCATTTAAATGGGGCCTGCTTTTAGTTTCAAAGGTTCTTAGATCATTGTTATAATGAGTGGAGCATAATAGCATGTGGGTCAGGCAGGCATGGTGCTGGAGAAGTACTTGAGAGTTATAGCCTGATGGGGGTGGGGGAGTAAACTAAAACCTCAAAGCTCACCCCAGTGACATACTTCCTCCAACAAGGCCACACCTCCCAATCCTTCTCAAACAGTGCCTGGAGCCTAAGCATTCAAATTCATGAGCCTATGGGGCCATTCTTACTCAAACCACTGTTGTCAGAAAACATTGTATTTCTTTTTCTTTTCTTTTACAGCCCTTTCCCTTTTCTCCTTTGTTACTTCTGTTTCTGTAACTGATTCACCATAGACCAAGCAGTTTATAAACAATGAAGTTTTATTTAGCTTGAAGTTCTGAAGGCTGAAGAGTCCAAGATCAGAAGTTGGATCTGGTGAGGTCATCCTGGGTATGGTCACTTCATAGAGCCCTGAACCAGCCCAGACCATCAAGTGAGACAGAAGGTCCTAACTTGTGGTTCTTCTCTCCTGATACAGCAACAACCCTATTGGATTAGGGCTCATCCTGATGGTTGCATTAACATTCATCACCCACCAAAGGCTGGCTCTCAAATACTAAATTTTTGATACCTCAAAATGAGGACTCAATTCCCAGCATGAGTTTTGGTGGGGACATTCAGACAGAAGACAAGTGCCCTTGGTGAGAGAGTGGGCAGAACTGTGGGACTCTGGTTAAACAATTCCGCCTGGGACAAGTTGGGAGAGTACAAACTGGGCAAAGCTTCCAGACATCTTTGCTTCCTTCAGGGATAACAACTTCCCACAGGCTAACGAGACGCACCTCCTGTAGGTTTACATCTTGTTTTATGTTAGGCTCCCTTCCGGGCACATGAGCATTGTTGTTCTTCACAGAAAGCATAGTAGGGTAACCAGTGTCTGCATTTTGTACAGGAAGAAAGACAGCTTGGAGATGAAGTGACTTCATCAGGGATCATAAACCAGGTCTGTCTGGCCAGAAATCCCACTTTGTAGCAGGCTAGGCCAGCTGGACCCTCAGACCGCTTCCCATTGAGACCTGTGTTTTGTGCCACCACTGTCTCCTCCCCCGTCTGCTGCCTCATCTCAATCACCACAGGAAATTTACAGACAACAGTAGCTATGCTCTGGGCAAGCCAACTCCTTTTTCTTTTCTTTTCCCCCTGTGTGTATGTATCATGTGTTTGGATGTGCCTTAGTGTGAAGGCCAGAGGACAATGTTGGGTGTCATTCTCAGTGATTAGCCATTTCCGTTGCAACAGGGTCTCTCACCAGCCTGAAACACACTGATTTGACTAGACTGGCAGGCCAGGAAGTCCCCAGGATCCTCCTATCCCTGCTTCCTCCACACTGGGATTGTAAGTACCCATCACATAAACCCAGCCTTTATGTGGGTCCTGGGGACCCAAGCCAGGTCCTCATGCTGGCCAGGCAGACACTTAACTGATCGAGCCATCTCCTGAGCCCCTAAGCTTCTCTGGACAGGCTTGTCCATGATGACTCCATGTTCCCGCAGATCCATAAGGGATGTGCCTGTCTTAGTTGAGAAACCATAGCCCAGGGGAGGTGGGCCGCTGCCTCTGAGGGTCTCAAAGCTGGTTAGGCAGTTGTGCTGGGAGATACAAAAGAAGAGGTCAGAAGTGCACCTTCTTGGAAAGGTATGCATGTTTCTAAAACGGAACTTATGGCCTCAAAGCTGTGGTATGTGGGAGAAAGGCCCTGGATTTCACATTACTTCCTGTGGGTTTGACTCCTCTTACCATGGCAGATTTCTTTTCTTCTGTCAGTGATGTGGCTGGCTGCCAGGCAGGGCAGAGATGCCCGCCGCAGTGAGTATCATTATTTGATGGCATGTTGACCTCTCAAACAGTCTCCAACTTAATGTGTCTCAGACTGATATTCCATTCTGGAGTGATTCTTTACTCAAGAACACTTCTCTTCCTCCCAGATCTCCCCTCTGCTCCCTCTCTCATGCTCTAGTGCCCACTATCACTTCCCTCTCTGCCCTGTTCCTTGTTGCCTCTTCTCTTTCACTTCTTGTCCCCTATGCCCAGGACTCAGTGGATCTCCAACAGCAGGCAGGCAGGAACAGCCTTGCAGCCTGGCTGTGACTACTGGGGCTGGGGGTGCCTCAGTTCCTCTTCAATGCTGGGAACCTTGGGCAAATTACCTAACCTTTCTTTGCTTTTCTGGTGTCACGGCCTTGCAAATCTTAGCTCCCATCAGTATCAGCCCATCTAAGGCCTTCGCTGGTGGCTGAGCATGCCTTCTGTCTCATTCTCTGTCCCTCTTTGCCGGGATAAGTAATCCAGGGCCTCTGCCTTCCACAATGTCCCTGTTCTGCTTGGCACCCTGAATAACCATGAGGTCACTCAGGCTTGATGTCTGCCTCTAGCCACTTGGAACCCCTCAGGCCTGATCCTTAGTAGACCAATAGATTTTGTGTCCCTAATAAAAAGGTGGGGCCCATAGGTTGCCCTGTGATTCCCAGCTGCTCAGTCTGTTTCCCTGTACCTTGTGGGAGCATCTGCCATTCAGTGGGCGAAGTGGAAACACCCGAGGTACTAATGTGACATCAATGACAAAACTATAGGGACTTGGATCCTGACCTCTTTCACCTTCCCTTGACCTTGGCCTCACTGGGAATGGGGAGTCTAGAAGCAGCTGGCAGGGGCTGGAACCTGTGTTCTGAGTACTCATGCCAGCCCCTCTTAGCTTGTCCTTTTAGCTGGTGGTTGGCAAAGGTCTCCCCCAGCCTGGGCAGGCTCATAGAACATGTTCTCTAATCCTTCCCTATGTTTTCTTTCTCCTCACCAGGGCAAAGGAAGAGCCTGGTCAGTCCTTTGCCTGGAATGTATGACAAGAGTTATGCCGGCTACATCACGGTGAACAAGACTTACAACAGCAACCTCTTTTTCTGGTTCTTTCCGGCTCGGGTAGGTGTCCAAGGCCTGCAGTGGAGAGCTGGGGTGGGGTGGGGGGGGGGACAGGTCACTCCAGATGGTGTGGAAATACTAAACTGAAGACTCATGGTGTCTTAGGGTTTCTATTCCTGCACAAAACATCATAACCAAGAAGCAAGTTGGGGAGGAAGGGGTTTATTCAGCTTATACTTCCACACTGCTGTTCATTACTAAAGGAAGTCAGGACTGGAACTCAAGCAGGTCAGGAAGCAGGAGCTGATGCAGAGGTCATGGAGGGATGTTCCTTACTGGCTTGCTTCCTCGGGCTTACTCAGCCTGCTCTCTTATAGAACCCAAGACTACCAGCCCAGGGATGGCACCACCCATAAGGGGCCCTCCCCCTTGATCACTAATTGAGAAAATGCCCCACAGCTGGATCTCATGGAAGCACTTCCCCAACTGAAGCTCCTTTCTCTGCGGCAACTCCAGCTTGTGTTAAGTTGATACACAAAACCAGCCAATACACATGGGTTTTGCTCTTAATTGTTTTCTGGTGTGTTCCTGTGCATGCACGCGTGTGTGTGTGTGTGTGTGTGTGTGTGTGTGTGTGTGTGTGTGTGCGCGCGCACACACACGCCTTTCACTCTATGAGACAGGGTCTCTCACTGAATCCACTAAACAGGCTGGGCACTAGCCCCTGGGATCTGTTTGCCTCCCTCTTTGAAATGCTGGGGTTACAAATCCATCTTTTTTATGTGGGTCCCGAGGATCCAAATGCAGATCTTCACAACCTCATGACAAGCACATTCCTCACTGATTCATATCCCCAGTCCTGTTAGCTTTCCTTTTTTAAAATTAACTAACATACAGGTTAAACAATAGGCTAAAATTGATATAGTAACAGATTTCAATATGGAATTTCTAATACACAATTTGTTTTTGCTGATTCTCCTCCATTTCACCCTCCCCTCTAACCTCTATCATGTACCCCTCTGCCCCTAGTAGTCCTTTTAGGCCATACGATCTATTACTCTCCATCACTCTCCTTAAGAATCCTTGAAGAAAACTTTAATAATTTTTAAAAAATAAGTATTTGTGGAGAATCCAACTCAGCCCCACCCCCTCCTTATAGCAACACCTGACACCTCCCCTTATAGTAACACAGCAACCTTCTTTTTGTTACAGTCTTCCTTTTATCTTTTAATTGTTATCTTATTTAAATAATACCTGGGGCAGGGCAGGCATTGGGGAGAGTCCAGGGAAGGTAAAGAACTGCCGTCACTAATAGGTCACAGTTTAGTCTGTAGGCTCACTTGGGGCCTTTCAGGGGCTTCTCAATTTCCACCTGGGAGACAGAGGATAGAATTTTTTTCAAACTCACCAGTGAGATTTAGCTCATTCCCAGGTCACACAGTTCTTTGTGAATAAGACACATTAAGGTTGAAGGTACCTTTGGGGGGTCTGGAGGCAGATGCTGAGGTACAGAAACACATTAAAGCCCACCACAGAGCTGCTTTCGATTTTCATCTACCAAATTGGATTTGCTTTAGAAGCTAGAGAAAGCAAAGCAAGGCCTATCTCTGTGGAGATTGGTATTCATATTTGCATATGATTTGCATACAACTGTGTTACATATTTAATAACCTGGTAAATTGCTTTCAGCCAGTGTCTCTGTGAACTTGAATAGCTTTTTACTGGTCCTGTCCTGCTGTGTTCTCTTGACTTACTTCTCTCTCCTAACCGCATGACTTCTGATGTAGTTCACCACCTCATAGTAGTCTGTCTTTTGGAGAGTGGAGGTGGGCAGTGTTTATGGTTGGGTCTTTGGACCCTCACTGTCTCTGGTAGGCTTTCCTGGACTCTGGAGGGGTTCTCATTTCTTTCTTCGTGTGACCGTTAGGTAAGTGAGGTACCCAGAGTTTAGGGAGAGGCTTGTGTGGAGGACGAGGGGACAGATGGGGAGAAGTGGCTATGTCCAAGGTCAGCACTTGGGGATGAGTACAGCCTGCCATTGATAGAATCCAGCTGGCAGGGAGACTGAGGTGTGCTCCCCTGAGCCTCCCAGTGGAGCCCAGCAGGATGAAAGATGCTAATGGGTCCTCAGCAGCAAACAGCCCAGATGTCTCAAGGCCACTTGACCTACATGAGACCTAAAACCATGACGTCATTTCACTACACAGAGGCTGTTTCTGTACTATATTTGTTTGAGAGCTCAGCTTTATACCTACACTCTTATCAGATCTAAAGACCTCCGTGGGTTCCTAGCAGGACTCTGTCTTGCTTCTTGCTGTCTCCATCCTGTGTGTTTCTCCTTTTGATACCTTGTCCTCTTGTTTCTTTGTTTGCTCCTCAAATCCCAAGTTTCTCTAAGGTTTTCATACTTGACTTAGGATGCACCAACATATTGAAGTTTTGTTTTGTTTTGAGATGGGGTCTTGCTATGTAGTCTAGGCTACCTGTGAATTAGTGGTGATTTTCCAGCCACAACCTCCACAGTGTACCACTATACCTGGCTATTTAACAAATTTTAATCCACACACACAGCTTTATTGGCTACCATGTGATGCTTTGATACATCTATACACTATGTGATGCTCAAATGTAGGTGTGGGTATTTATCTCTTACAAGAATTTAGTTTTTTGCAGTGAAAATGTTCAAAACATTTTCTTCTATCTTTTTTGATCTGTACAGTGAATTATAGTTATCTCCAGGCATGATACTGTGCAGACACCTGGAACTTCTTCCCTATTGTACTATATCGCACCCATGGAGCTAAATTTGGGGACTAAACCTTGTTCCAGTCTTCCCTCCCCCTTCCTTTGTTCAGGACAGTGCTGTGTCTCACATTGGCCCCATCTTCATTAGAAAGAAGTGTTTGTAGTAGAACAGCCCAGGTGGGAGACATATGCAGGGTGTGGGCGAACATGGGGTCAGCTTTCCAAAGCCTGCTTGGCATTTCATGAAGGTCTCTGGGAACACAGCCTTCCCCTCGCCCTCCCTTTCTCCATGACCCCCACCTCCATCCCAGCTGCTGATGAAGCTTCACTCTCTCCTGTCTCTTCTACTTAGTCTAACCTGGCTTTGTACGAGAAGTTCTTCATCGACGTCTGAATGTTGCAGCTTTAGTGAGTATTTAGATTTAGGAGAACAACAATTAGTAATGAGAAAAGATTAGAACCAAACAATAGTTAAGAGGTTTTCTTTTCTTCTATTTCTATCTGGCAGGCCTGGTCTAGCTTGCCTTTGTCTGCTGGACTGCAAAAGGCAGTGCCATTTCCTTAGCTCCATGGGTTTGAGGTTAGTGTTAGTCCCCCCTCCCATCATTAATCAACTGAGAACATAGCTGATCACCCACTGACTGAGTGATGGTCCTTCTGATTAAGTTCTATAGCCATAAATACATCCAAAGATGGTTCTGAAAGTCCTGCCCACGTGCTGTCTTGTGCGTAGGGTTCTGCAGGAAGTGCGTGTAAGCTGAGAAGGCAGAGTTTATGAAAAGACCCACACAGAGTTTATGAAAAGGTGTGGGCAGGTGTATCAGGGAAAGATTGGGCAACAACTCACTGGGATGCTCACAGGCACAACCAGGTGTCTGAGGCTAAGGCTTCCAGATAGGAAATAAAAACCCAAACAAACCGTGGTGGAGCAGATGCAGCACCCGAGGAGAAGCAGCTGTCAACCATGAGGGATGTCCCTTTCATTTGGTAGAAATATGAGTTCCTTGCCAGTCCCAGGGAAGCAGCTGACATTGTCATCAGGGGGAAAATGACTCCCTTTTAAAGATGAGGGTAGCGAAAATAGCGATCCAGGAAGGATGCCGCACTCAGCATCCTCTGAGTCATTTTCTGGATGCTGGTTCTCAAATTAGTTTCGTTTTCCTGTTATTTCTGCGAGATTCCCCTGTTATTGTCTACAAATCAGTGCATAATGAATTCCAGAAGTCAAAAATCAGTGTGCAGTGGGAATACTGTAAGGGAAACAGCATGCTTTCTGCCTGGGCTGGGGGCTGGGCAGCGCACTATACCCGATAGAAGGGCACCTCCGGTGGCTGCTTGTAGGGGAACATGAGCCTCGTGCCGAAGCCCCTTCCTTGCTCCTTTGTCTGAACCAGAATTTAAGGCTCAGTTTTTGACCTGGACATCTCTGCTTTTGACCACTGTGTATCACATCCCTAGAAAAGTAAGCTCAGAAGGTCCTGGAGTACAGAGGTTGGAAGTAGGGCCTTTTGAATTAGTCGAGCTTGTGTGCACATGGTGGGCCCAGCTAGCACTTACCCACATTTCCTAACAGCATCAAACATCTGCTGTCTCAGTTCACAGTGAAACTCAGGACACTGCCTGGCCTGGGTCTCAAGACAAAAGAGGTTATGGAGCCAGCTGATTAGAAGAATCCTGATTCACAATAAACACCGCCTTCATTGTTATGTCCCTGTGACTATTATTGCCATTATCTCTTTGGTGACACCAATTGCCACCAACACTGACCCAAATGTGTAGGCTTTAAAGAAAATAGAGGGAAATTGCAAATCAGAAAACCCCAGTCACCAAGCAAGAATGTGGATTAATTGCTACTGGATAAGGAAATTACTAAGTGAAATTGGGATTGGCCGCACTTCAGAAGATAGAGCGGCTTCTGAAGCTGTCTTCATTGGAAAGAGCCGGATTTTGACCTTATCCTGTAGGAACACCAGTAATTTGAAATGTTTAAAGTTAGCCCAGCCCCTTTCCTGAAGTCCACCCCTTGCTCTTCTGGGAGAGACGAGGCATGATTCCTGGTGTGTGTGTGTGTGTGTGTGTGTGTGTGTGTGTGTGTGTGTGTGTGTATTTGCTGGAGATGGTGGAGGGGTCTTATAAAGGAACTTGGAGACTGTGCCGTCTGTGAGGGCAGCCTCAGGGTGGCCTATGAAGAGATGCTCACACAGGAACCTGCAGGTTGGACCCTCCAAAGCCAGATAGCAGGAAAAGTAAGGAGACAGGATTATGCTGTCAAGAACTCTGTGCTCATCCCTCAGAGAATGGCAAAGGGCTGCTCTGATACTCTTGGTCAGACAGCTGTTTTCTGTTAGTGGAGGCAGATGTTCTAAACTGTCCCGAGAACCCACTGGACAGCTTGTCTTGAGCGTGAAGGTGGAACCAGGGGCCCTGATCTGTCATCTGTAGCCAGGTATACTCCCTCCTCAGGGTGCCGGAACTTCCTCAGTAGCAGAGTATGTGTGGGGGAGAAGAGAGGATCCAGACTCTGTTGCTCCTTAGAGCCAGCTGGGAGCTTCAGAAGAACGACGGATGCTCGATTCCAGGTCCCTACTCGTCCGGGTTCCGAAGGGTCAAAGCAGCATTTCTAATGTGAAGCTTGTCAGTGGTCTTGAACTTAGGGGGAAAAGCCTGGAGGTCAGGCTACAGAGACTCTGTTCCAGCTCTGCAATTCCTAGTTGTTTAACTTGGAATAGGGCATTTATTCTCCCTGGGGTTTGGGCGTCATTAAAGTAGGGGCTGTCAACCTAGTTGATGTCTAGGGTTGTATCTTAGTTATACAAGAGACCCTCAGCCAGAGCTACCCTGCCAGACATCACCCCATCTCTGACCCATGGACAGCGTAAAGGATGCTATGTCATCTTAAAAACTATTATGGTTTGGGTGGCTAAGGTCTTGTTCCTTTGGGGTGAGCTATGGTATTTTGCGACAGTTGGCATCTACCTACTAAACCATGGGATGGAAATGTAGGCAGTGGCGATTGCTGCATAGGTTCAGCACAAGTGTGTATCCTCGCTCGCTTTGCATCTCTGGTCTAATATACCATGACCTAACAATAACAGCTTCGAACATCTTTGCTATTGGGTGATTATGTCAGTAGAGGGCGCTGGAGGGACATCACGACACAAAGCTGCCTTTTCTGTTCCCTGTTCTGTGTCTTGCTGCTCAGTTCAGAGACACTCTGTCTTACTGGTTTACTCAGACCACCAAGACCTTCTGTCTAGATAACAATCCAGCTGCAGTCAGCTTATGGCAAGGAAACCTAGGGAACTTAGTCACCAAAGGGTTGCAAGGAGGTCTGGAGCACAGCCTTAGGGGGCTCATACTCCTCCCTATGGGACTGATTCTCAAAATAGGCACTCTGCCCTCAATACAGGACACTCTAGGCCAGTGTCCTCTATACACACCTATGGAGAAATCCCCATTGCGTCTGTACTTTTTTATATTGTCTTCCCTGTTCCCTGGAAGACACAGGAAGCTTACAGGCCTGCTGATCTTGGGTCAGCTCTCTAGCCTTCTGTCCAGTTCTCCTCGATACTGCCTGTGTCCCCTGTGGCTACAGCAGACATACAGCTTGGATCAGGATTTCAGACCAGTGTTTCTGGCTAAACAAAGTAGCTGGGCACTCACACAGGAAAATGACTATGTAGTTCCTGTCTTACAATTGAGCCCTGAGTGATATCACCACTCATTCTTTCTCTCAGAAACAGTCTGCCTCAAGGAACCGAGAGTGTTCTGGAAAGACCTCAGGAGCTGGAGCATATCAGTGTGCTTTCCTTCTTCGGGCACTTGGCCAACTTGGCCAAACCATAGTTTCCAGGCTTCCTTGGCCTTAGTTATGGAACCAACAGGGATTCACCAGTGTGTGCTTAAAGGTATAGTGTGACTGGCCAAGTTCCTATAAGGTGATCTTCCTTGATCCAATCAGTCAAGGATCATATGATATAAACATGGCCAATGGGCCTTTTCTATGATGAATGTAGGGACCGATTCTGTGAAAGACGTGTAGGTCAACAGGTTTCTCAACTATATTTTCTGCCAGTGGCTTCAGAGCTACCTGCAATACCAAGGCATTGGAGGTCATGGGTCAGTGTCTTCATTTCCTTCTTGATTCTCTTGAGGCACCAAGGATTTGAAATAACAAAGTCATACGAAGCAAACCAAAGTGGCCACAAATTGTAAGTTATAGACCACTCTATTAATTATTATATTAGGACTCTGCAGAAAACTTTTTGTACCCAATTGTCCATTGGGGAAATTAAAAATCTGCACAAAGGCGGAAGTTATTAACTTTTCCAGTCATCTTTCATCTTAGCTAGACTCAGAAGTGAGACCAGACTCCCTCATTTATACCACCTCTCGTTCCTTCTAAGCTATAGCTTTCTTGCCTGGGGCAATAAGAAGCCTTTGCCAGCTCCTGGGATGTTTAGGGAAGAGCCGGGTGAGGAGTCTATGGGCTTGGGGCTGCTTCTTGATGAGGAGAGAAGTCAGAGCTTGCTAAGAACTCAGAGGAGGTTGGGGATGATCTAAGAAGACAGGGGGAAGAAACTTAAAAAGTTAATTTTCCCTATGAGCGATCACAGGAAAGGACGGTTTAGTGGCGTCAACAGGAAGCAAGACGAGCAACCTTCCCTGAGAACACACGGCCGTCTTAAGCAAGCTGTTCACACGTGTTGGGACTATGTGTGTAGAATCAAAATGGTTCTGCAAAGCTATTTAATGATTCTGGTTTCAAAACTAATTGCTTTAAATAAAAATCTTTTTCCTTGATTAACATAGTGTGGCAGCCGAAGCGTCGTAGGCGCAGAGATCTGTGCGGCAGAGTGGGAGTCCATTCGAATATACTTGGGGGAATTTAAAGACTTTACTTTGGGTACTAATGACTTCGATTAAGAGAGAACATGTTTCTTAGAGCAAGCGGGCCTCCAGTCTTTGCATTTAGAAGTATAGAGAAGGTCCCATTGATTTACCACAGCACACTTCCTATTTCCAGCCTGGCTTGAAGTCCGCAGCCTCTTATCTAGAGTGGTGTTTCTTAGTGGAATGGAAGAAAGGGTTGGCTAGAAAAATGTATGCAGATTGGGTTCTGGCCAAAATACTGCCCCCCACATGGTAAGCTGTTTAATTCCCTAGAGCCACCTCAACAGAATTTCCCATGTAAATTCCAACTATTAGTTAGATTGTTTTGTCTTGTTTTACTGTATTCTTTTTTCTTTCATTCATTTACTTATTCACTTTATGTCACTGACCTTCCTCCTGGTCCCCCCATATAGTCCCTCCCCTCCCCTTCTCCTCTGAGAGAGTAGAGGCCCCTCCTCCTTGGATATCCCCCCCCCCATCCTGGCACATCAAGTCTCTACAGGGCGAATCCTCTCCCACTAAAGCCAGACAAGGTAGCCTAGCTAGAAGAACATTTCCCACACACAGACAACAGCTTTAGGAATTGTCCCTGCTCCAGTTGTTGAGGACCCACATGAAGTCTGACCTGCACATCTGCTACATATATGCAAGGGGCCTAGGTCCAGCCCATGTATGTTCTTTGGTTGATGGTTCGGTCTCTGAGAGCCCCCAAGGGTTAGTTGACTCTGTTGGTCTTCCTGTGGAGTTCCTATCCCCTTCAGGATCCTTAATCACTGGTTAGACTTTTGTTGGCTTGACACAAACGAATCACCTGGGAAGAGGGACTGTCAGTTGGAGAGTTACATCTATCAGGTTGGACTGTGAGGTGTTTTCTTGGTTAGTGATTTATGTGGGCAGGTGCCACCCCTAGGCAGGTGATCTTTGGAAGTACAAAGGAAGCTGACTGAGCAAGCCAATAAACAACATTTCTCTGTGGTCATGGATTTAGTTCCTTCTTTGAGTTTTTGCCCTGATTTCCTTTAATGATGGATTATAACATGTAAGATGAAATAAGAGCTTTCTCACCCCAGTTGCTTTTGGTTATGGTGTTTATAACAGCAATAAAAAACAAACTAGAACAACCATGTTGATCGAAAGAACTGAAATCATTGTCTTTAGTCCCTGCTCCCAACATACTGACTCTCCATTTCAGCAACGTGTTAATGTGCAAATAGAAATGATGTCTACTGTGTCTTGTTATCTGTCTCTGGCTGTATAACTGGGGTCTGATCTGGCTGAATCTACGGTTTAAAAGTCTAGGGGCATAGCTGATGCGTGGAAGGTGATGGGCCACACCAGGACCTGTTTAGGTTTCAGGAATTTTGATTCCCTGAAGTGACAATCCAGGAAGGCATACGATCATTTTCTTTGTCCATCATCAACAGTAAGTAGTGGAATGTGATAGTGTAGACAGTCTAACGGACAGAAGAGAAGTGCCTCCTTAGGGCTGCCTGCTCATCACCCAAGAAACAGTGAGGAAAAGAGTAGCCAAGTTTGTGACTGGCCACCAGGGGTCGCTAGAGGAATTGAGAGGCAGTGGATAAATTGGGCTTAGTTCTTTCCCTTTCCCCTTTCTTTCCCTCCCTCACGTCCTCGCGCGCCCCTCCCTCCCCTCTCCCTTCTTTCTGGAGTCTTGATCGGGTCTCTTTGTGTAGCCCAGGTTGACACACTTCTGTCTTCACTTCCCTAGCGGTGGGGATTGCAGGCGGTTCTTTTTTTTTTTTTTTTTTATCTTCTCCTTTTTAATTTCATTTTTCTATAATTTTCTTTTTTTTTTCACCTTTATAAACATTTATTTTGATCATACTCTTTCATCTCCAACTCTTTTTTTTTTTTTTTTGTAATTTAAGGTCCATTTATTTTTTTTTTTTTAATTTACATTCCAAATCACTTCCCCTTTCCCGTTTCCTCCCTCCCCGAAAGTCCCATAAGCCCCCTTCCCTCCCTCTTTTCTCCGTTCAACCCCCTCTCATTACTCTGTCCTGGCGTTCCCCTACATCCAGTCTTTCCAGGACCAGGGGTCTCTCCTTCCATCTTTTTAGAAATCTATTGATATGCTGATTGTGTCTAGGGTATTCTGAGATTCTGGGTCAATATCCCCTTATCAGTGACTTCATACCATGTGTGATCTTTTGTGATTGGGTTACCTCACTAAGGATGATATTTTCAAGTTCTGACCATTTGCCTAGGAATTTCGTGAATTCATTGTTTTTAATTGCAGAGTAGTATTCCATTGTGTAAATATACCACATCTTCTGAATCCATTCCTCCGTTGAGGGACATACACCCGGGTCCTCTGGAAGAGCAGCCAATACTCTTAACTGCTAAGCAAACTCTCAAAACAAAATCTTTTCTAAGACAAGATTTGGAAGCCAGATGTGGTGGCACATGCCTTTCATGCAGGCGGTTCTTAACACCCGCCACCATCGTTGTCTGTGCCCCAGTACAGGGCTCAGCCCTGGGCTCCACCCACGCTTAAGCCATCTGCTGCTGCTCTCCGCGTATCTCACAAGTCCAGGATTCCTCTGAGGACTCCTTCCCATTTCATCGCTTCTGCCTTCTTTCAGTAGCTCTCGAAATGGTTATACTCAGGCCCCTGACTCATTCATAAACGGTTTCTTTTCTTCATCATCAAACAGGAAACTCTTTACCAGGATGATGATAACCCGTGTAAGCCGTCCATCCCAAGCGTTTGAATGACCACCTCAAAAGCCCTGCCTTTGAGTCCTCAATCACGTGTTCCTCTGCCCATCTCTCCATATATGTAGCCACACTTAGCTGTCTTCCCACTCATCCAAAAACCCAACCAGAACTGACACTTTAAAAAGGTAACACCAGACTCTGCCAGCATGAAGGGTTATGACTGTACCTGCTGTTCATATGTATAACAACCTGTGTTTCCAGGCAGAGGAATTAAGGCATGGACTCAAGGACATGCAGATATAAAATAGCTAGTTGGAACTCCAATCCTGGCAGTGTGGCTCTCATATCCACACTCTTTACAGAGTGCTTTTTTTTTTTTTTCCTGGCTGTGAGTAGCAGCTAACCCACGGCTTGAGAGAGCAGACAGTGTGTGCTATTAGATGACTTTACACACTGTGCTGGAAGCATGCAGCCTGATGGTGATGTGACTCACTGCTGTGGAGAGACATTCACAGCCTGAGGCCTGATGTCCACAGAAACAACTAGGCCTTATCACTGAACTGTGTCTACAGCCTACGTAATATCTGTAAGTTGAGCATGCACATTGCATGTACATAGACAAGAGTCCTCAGACATCTCCCATGATCAAGTTTAAGAAGTTAGACGTGGGGTGGCAGGGGGATGTTTTGAAAATGATCTTTAAGAATCCTTAATTCAGAATATATACTTTAGAGCTGAGAGACGGTGGGTCTGGCTGTACCCACTATCAAACCTGAGGACCTGATGGCCCCCTGAGTTACATGGCACGAGAGAACCAGCTCCCAGAACTTGTTTATTGATGTTCATAGATGTGCGTGTGGTGCTAATAAATAAACAAATAAGCAAAAAAAAAAGTAGATTTCAAAAGAAGTACTCTGAAATATAAAAAATGTATTGAGCAAAATTAAAGCTCTGAGATGGGAGAACTACATGTCTTGAATTGTAGCCATAGTAAGATTAACATTTTCCAAGGTCTGAATTCCATCCTACCTACAATTAGCAGAAGTTCCTTATTTCAGTGACCCTCAAGCTTGCAGTGAGGTTTTGTTCAGCAGGCTCTCGGGATTTCTCCTTTTTCCTTGGAGAAGGGCCTCACCTCACAAGTGAGATCTGGCTATGTCATGGAGGGTTATCTGTATGAACGTTATGCCATTTGCGTGGGCCATGGCGAGCATTGTCATGGTTATGTGTCGTGATTCATCACGCAAGCATGACGCGCTATGGCTGACTCTTGGGTACAGAACATTAAATTCCTAGCCCAGCACCTGATTTAAGCATGTCATCAGCGCAGAGGCTGCTCGGCTCACTGAAGTAGAAAGACACACGGTAGGGCTTTCTTTCAAAACAGGTGCTTCACGGTCTGCTGAGCACCGAGGAGGCAGGTCAGCTGAGGTTGGAAGGCTGCTAGCGCTTAGTATTCCAGCATTCCAAGAATGCAGGGTGCCCCGCTTCACAGCCTCATGAGAACCCTGTTTGGCACATTGCTGTTTGACTTGTCCTGTAGTACGGCCTCTCAGGACCAGGCTATTTTCCTGAGTGTCTAGAGATAACCTTAACCCTGCCAGGTCACAGGAAGGTGGGGGAGAAGAGAGGAGTGGAAATTAGTTGCCTAGGAGACTGTAAAAGCAGGCTGCCTATCATCTAGCAGGTCTCCAGCCGTTTTTTTGCATGTAAGAAACTTCTGGGAAAAGCTGAGAGTGCCACCTGACTCCACAGGGAAGTGGAGGGGTGGAACTGGGGATTATAATTCCTGTGGCCAAGGCAAAGTCATCTGAAAAGAGATTTCCACATTATTTTAATCTACGACCAAGCTTGAGGGTTACTGCTATAGATGGACCTAGGGAGACTGAGGGTTGAGCATCCTGAAGTCAGTACCCTAACACCCGATACTTCCAAGAGGCTGGGAAGAATGGGGGTGACTTCCTTCCTGTTCTCCTGGTTTTCCTACCCCTTGTTGCATGGAGTCCACATTGCTTTGGCGTCTTACCCAGAATCACCCAGTTGGGGACGAACAAAGCCTGGGCTTGAGTCTGGAAAGTGTGGTGCAGGTGTTCGTCACTCACCCGTGAAACTTGAGCTGACGACTGAGTGGCTACAGGCCCGTGGACCGAAAGCCCAGCCTCACTGTGGGCTTTAGCGCCTTCTACCCGCCCCCTTGGTTATTATAGCCAATTGTGATTATTGTATCTGATTGTTCCAGGGCCTGGAACAATGTCATTTAATGCCTTGACATTTGGGAGTGGGTCTGGAGCTAGCCCCTCATGGCAAAGCTATTCTACAGACCACAACTGTTCCCAAGAGCACTTTCAGAAAAGGTACAAAATGTGAGGGAACCTATGCCAGACCGTAGATGACAGGAAAGCCATGTCCCTATGAACCTTCCTCCAGATTCTTGCCTGCAGCTCCCAGTGATGGTCTCACAAGTTAGTCCAGCCTCCCAGTACAGCTTCCTCACAGTGCCCTGACAGGAGGAGTCCAGCTAACCTGGACTTTGGCGAAGCTTGCAATGTGTGTGAGGCACTGGGCCAACTAGGAAACAGCAGGAATTATGGTCCTTGGAGGATAGACCGTGCAGATGGCAAGATTCTGTCAAGCTCACAAAAAGACACCAGCATTTGGGGTACATGTCAATGCCAAATAGTAAAAGGTGACCTACCTTTATTTATAGTAGAGTGGAGTCCTGGGGGCCAGAAACATTCTAGAATGTTGCCTAGGATCTGGAAGACAGAGGCTTCGTGCATCTGGGCGTACTCTGCAACCTTGGAGCAATTTTGCTCACTGGCTTCTCTGTTCCCTCCAGATACAGCCTGCGGATGCCCCAGTAGTCCTTTGGCTTCAGGGTGGCCCTGGAGGTTCATCCATGTTTGGACTCTTTGTAGAACACGGGCCTTATATTGTCACAAGTAACATGACTGGTAAGCAATGGTTTGACTTGCTTCTCTCAGGAGGTCTCCTTCCAGCCAGTATCTACTCTAAAACTAACTTAGAATAAACATAAGAACCACTAGGAGTAGCAGAATGGTTCCAGATTACAGAAACCCAACTTTGTCTGTCCAGAAGGAGGAGCCCCAAGATGAGTGTCCTGCCTGATCCTGGCTTACTCTCTCCTGAGAATATGGGTGAAAGAGTCTAAGCTGTTTTCTGCAAGGCAGCTGCTGACTCAAGCATTCTTGGCTTACAAAAACAGTTGGTATTTATTACTATTTGGGTGAGCCTTCTCACACGGGCCTAATGATGGAATTATATCCCTCATTATCCACGGGAATAGAATGCCTTATGAGCCTGTCACTTCAATGAGCTGATGCCTTGAGAGCAAGACGCAGTGGTGAGGCTGAGGTGGAGGAAGGGCTGGAGAAAGAGCCTCTGGCTGTGTCTCGGGGAGGACTCTATTCCTGTCTCATTGGGGAGGAGATAGTTTGCTTTCCCTGGGTCAGCATTTAGAGTGTGAACGAGTTTGTGACTCAATGTAAAAGCTTTTGTGCCAGCTTTGGTAGGATTGTTCTCTTCAGCGTTCGGGAAGAGGAAGAGAGTCCAAGAGGCTGGGTGCCCTGTACCCAGGGGTGTAGGATGTCTTGTACCCAAGGTTGTAGGGTGCCCTGCACCTAGGGGGTGTAGAGTGCCTTGGACCTAGGGGCATAGGACAATGGACGTTTTCATCTCAGTTCTTCATGAGCTTTTGTTGTCAGGCTTCAGTCTTGGCTATAGTATCGCTGTGTTGGGCAAAAGTCCAGAAGAGAATAGGTGCTGGTCATCCAGAAAGATGGTGCTACAGTGGCAGGGGTGGGGCAGTGACCCTGAGAGCTCAGCAGGGTGTGCTGGAGTCCAGAGCAAGGGCTGCCTTGCCTGGCCTATTTTGTTAGAAACTCGGCCTCTTCTTCTGTTTTGACAGTTCTTGCCAGAGACTTCCCTTGGACCTTTACCCTGTCTATGCTTTACATTGATAATCCGGTAAGTACCACAGGATCCCACAGAACATCAGTGCTGGTCTCATGGATGTTTCTATTTACTACATACAGCCGTGGCTGCGTGATGATTGGTCAACAGCAGACTGCATACTATCAGGGAACTGAGCCGGTTCCGTTAGCTCCTCTAGGCTTCAATCATCATACATGCACAAACAATCTCATCACCACACATGGTTAGATTCACAAATACTGCCATCAGACTGGAGTTTCTTGTTGTACTCAGTAGAATAACCTGTTATTGTACACATGCCTCCAGTGTGTGGTGGACTATGCCTTATAGGTTTGCGTAAGTCCTTACTGTCCTCACTATGAGGGAATTTAACAGCAACAAATGCCTAAGTTGTCTTCACTATTAAGCAATATATTACCATATATTTCCTAAACTATAAAGTTTTTACTTTCTAGATTAGAATTTAATTTATAAAGCAACCAGCCAGGCATGGTGGAGCATACCTATAATCCCATTTGGAGGTTGGGGTTGTAGAATAGTGAGTTCAAGGACAGCCTGAGCTACATCTTGAGCTCTAGGCTAATCTAGGCTACGTTGTGGGGTCCCTCCCATTGAATGTCACCCCTGGGATAAGGGGCAGATGGCTTTTTACCAGTGGTGTGGGTTCCCTGTCTCATGGGTTGTTGCTTAATAGTGGACTCCTCATCTCTCATGTAGACCTATAGAACCAAGGAGCCCACACTGGTGTGCTTTCCCTTGGAGAGGGAAGCGGGATGCCTCAGTGACAGGTGGAGCGATGGCAGAGATCTGAAGCCAGAGGTGTGGGGTTTGGAATCTGTAAGGCCGCCTCCCAATGTGGGGGCGAGCTGAACGTTCTCAAGAAACTGGAGTCTTCATGCTTATCTCCATCTATTTCTCCTAAGGTGGGCACAGGCTTCAGCTTCACTGATCATTTCCAGGGATACGCCAACAATGAGGACGATGTAGCCCAAGACTTGTACAGGTACGTCACGTTAAATGTGGCAATAGGAAAAGTCTCCCTGTGGTGCAGTCACTGTGGATGGGTCCTTATTGTTCAACTTCTAAAACTCTGTAGAAAATTTCTGTGTGCATGCATGTGTGTGTGTGTGTGTGTGTGCATGTGTATGTGCGTGTGTATGTGTGTTTGCATGTGTGTGTGTGTGAGCATTTGTGTATGTGTTTGTATGTGTGCATGTGTGTGCATGTGTGCGTGTGTGAGCATTTGTGTATGTGTTTGTGTGTGTGCATGTGTGCGTGTGTGCCCATGTGTGCAAGTGTATGTGTGTGTGTGTGTGTGTGTGCATGTGTATGTGTGTTTGCATGTGTGCGTGTGTGAGCATTTGTGTATGTGTTTGTGTGTGTGCATGTGTGCGTGTGTGCCCATGTGTGCAAGTGTATGTGTGCATGTGTGTGCATGTGTGCATGTGTGCCCATGTGTGCAAGTGTGTGTGTGTGTGTGTGTGTGTGTGTGTGTGTGCATGTGTATGTGTGTTTGCATGTGTGCGTGTGTGAGCATTTGTGTATGTGTTTGTGTGTGTGCATGTGTGTGCATGTGTGCGTGTGTGCCCATGTGTGCAAGTGTATGTGTGTGTGTGTGTGTGTGTGTGTGTTTATGTGTGCTCATGCGTGTGCTCTTCTGCTCTTCCTTACCTTGTTATTGATTATTGTTTATGACAGTAAACAAAGTAAACAGGACTAAAATCATGAATGTAACCAATTATAGTTTTCCAACAGTTTCCTATGAGACAGTAGAGACACAGCACACATTCTCAATGAAAGATTCTTTCTCAAGCCATCCACCCAGATGTCTTAGAAGTTTCTGGTTGTTTCTAAAATTCTATTTAACTTCGTTCTTGCCAGGAGATAACGTCTTTTCCAGGTGTTTGTCTTCTTTCTATAACTGTTTCTTTTGTGGCTTTAGATGTGTATTTTACCCTGTAGCTTCATCATGACTTTTCCAGGCTAAAAACAGTCTTTCTCCTTCATCTTACAAAGTTTGTCTTTCACTTAAAAAAAAAAGGGGGGGTGTGTATGTGTGTGTGTGTGTGTGTGTGTGTGTGTGTGTGTGTGTGTTTTGGGGGTGTAAAGTTGTGAGCTTGGTTAAAGTATATACACATAAATTTTCCTTTCATTTTCTTGCATTCTTAACATCTATTTTTAGTACGTTTTTAAAAACTTAGCTGACCTTTCTTATTTGGTCAAATTTTTCCAAGCTATAAATTGCGAGCTAAGAACAAGTCTGAATTCTTTCAGAGCTCCTGAGTGCTCTCGGATGCATTCTGAGAATCTCCTAGAATCTCCTAATGCCGAGTCTCATCTACCCACACTGCTGATTACCTACCCAGTGAGCAAACCTGGCATCCAGCAGGACTCCAAAGGGAAAGGGTATCTGATCAGGAACAAAGGCTTCCCAGTTACTTTTCTTTCGCCCAGGCTGATCAGACAGAGAACTGGGGACAGGGCTTTTGGTGGCTTCCTGGTCTTTATTTCCTGCCGAGGACATCTCTTTCTTTCCCTCTGCTGACCCAGAAAGGAATATGGCTGTTCTCTAATTTCCCACATCTCAAGATTTCAACACTTGTGTTCTGTTTCCGTCAGGGTTACCTACGTTCTTACACCACTACACCCAGGTACAGTGTTTCCTTGGGACATAATAGCTGATTCTCCCAGAGGGACCTCCTTTGGCCTCTCACTTCCAGTGTCTTTCTTCCTGCATAGGCAGGACCATGAGGTGCCTGTCCTCAGAAGCCTACTCAAGCACTGACCGACCACCACTAATGACACTGTGAGTTCTCCTGGCTGAACATCTACCTTCACCCCTCACTATGACCATCTTTTGGCTTCGTTGTGTAACTAGCAAACACTAAAGACCCTTTGCAAGTCAGAGTTTTGTAAAACACCACCTCCTCCCCCCCAACCCCAACCCCCAAGCTGGAAGCAAGGATGTTTCCAGCCAGCAGTTGACCCTGTGTGTGGATGTCACTGCTGACATGTGGTCTGTCTCCTCTTGCATGACATGGAAAGAGGACCGGTTTCAAAGCAGCCGTTGTTTATAGCTGTTTCGGTTTCCTTTGCTTCAGGCTCTTAGAACTGGAAAATAGCTAATCAAGAGTAGTGCAGAAAACTGATTTCAGCTGTTTCTTTTACAGTTTACACTATTCGTTTCCCTTTGTGACCGCATTCTTCTCCCCAGCTTGCCAGATGGGTGTTTGCAATAAGAAGGTTGCTTTGGAACTAGTAAATGGGCTACTGGGGGTTTAAAGAGCAGGTCTTTCTTCTCTCTTTGAAAGCTCCCTTCCCCCATCAGTTCCCCCCTGAAGATGAAATTCTATTTTTCTGTGAAAACAGAGCCTGGTTGGGAAGGAAGAGCCTCCTACAGAGCCATTTTGCATTCATGTGTCTAGTGGCTTTCATTGTGTTCAGATACTTTGTCCCTCACGTTCAGACACACACTATAGAGGATGCCTCTGAGTCATGGCGGCGGCTCTTGGTTTAGAAAAATGTGAATGAGATGTAGTCAGTTTGCTCTCTTTGATGTGGATTTCTCTCCTAGTGCTGCTGTCCTCCTGTCTCCCTTGATCACTGGATGTAGTCCTGGAGCTGGTGACATAGAAGCAGGCAGCACACAGCCCCTGTCCTCCCAGAGCTCATGGCCTGGTAGAGCTCCTGAGGTTACCTTCTAGGAGATGAATGGAGGCGGCACAAAGCTGCTCTCACCTCCCGAGAGCTGGGTGTCAAGGATGTCAGGAGCAAGGAAGAGGAAGAGGCCAAGGCAAATTGTCCTTTCAAAGAGACTTGTTGGTGATATTCTTCCAATGAGGTCCCACCTCCTGAAGTTTCCATCTCTCAATAACCCATCAAGCTGTAAATCCACATGCGGATTAACCCATTCCTAAAGCCAGAGCCCTTGGGAGCCAGGCGCCCCCCCCTACTGCCCGACCTCTGAGGCCCAGGGCTGAGCTTTCAACACTGGAGCTCTGGCAAACCTGTCAGATCCAAACCCTTGTGCTGTGGACCTTCTGCTGAATCCTGAGCCCCTGAATGTCTCTGGAGCTCACGCTGCTTCCACTCTACCATAACTGACCAGATTCCTTTGCAGCTCTGGTGTCCGTAATCATTTCTTCACTGTCTTTGCCCTACATCCACTAAAGGACCTTTCCCAAAAGTCACCTGAGGAGTAGAGTTCTCCCAGCCGCTCCTTCTTCAATGGCAGATTATTCTTCAACCAAATAGCCTTTCACTAAAATTCCATTATGGGGAAGTCCTTGGCATAGTTCAAGCAGGGATTTATAATAGAGTCACTTGATATAGGATTTCTGTGCCAGGTAATGTTCATACCTGAATAAATCACATGCATATTTGTGTATTACATACACTAACATTGTGCTAAGCTTTGAAATGCAAGCAGACATGAATCCTGATTTTATTTTAAGCAGAGCCTCACCATGTCATTGGAACAGTGCTTGACCTAAGTACAGTTAGATGAGCGAGGTGCATGTGTGGCTCCGGCTACTAAATTTATCATTTTCACAATTTGCTGCTGTGTAAGAACCATTTACCAAAGACTCTGAGGAAACAGTCCATGGAAAGACTAACTGTGAGATTAAAACAGTAATAGCTCCTTTGTGTGAACTCTTGCTTCAGAAACCTCAGCTATTCAGGCACTTTCCAGGCAGATGTGATGAGAGATTATCTTGTTCAAATTAGGTTGCCAGATACAGCACAAAATGCCCAGTTTATTTGAAAGTCAGATAAACAATGACTATTTCTTTATATATAAGAATCTTTAAAAGGTGGAAAGTGTTAAAACAGACAGCCAACACAGACCTCTGGCTTCACACACACACACACACACACACACACCTACTCATACACATACATACACATACACACACATACATACCCAGTATGTTCTATACAATACTTGGACATACTTATAAAGGATTATTTATTATTTATCTGAACTTCAATTTTAATAGGACACCTTGAATTTTCATTTGCTAAACCTGTCAAGCCTAAGGACTCCCCATCGAATACCAAGGAAGTAAGCTATAAGCTAAAGCAAGAGACTTGAAATTCGCTGCACTAAATGAGCTGGTGCTGTTCCAACAAGCAGGAAGAGGGCAAGGGAAGTGTTTTTAGCCTGAAGGTCGCTGAGGGGAGGGTGGAGACCGAACTCCTATTTTTACCCTTGTTCTAAAGCCAGCTCACTACCAGCCCTAACGTGGAAACTATCAACATGCAGCAAATTTAGTTCCCTAAAGCCCCTATAAATAACAGAGAGTGCACTGAAGCCCAAAGCAGTGTTTCACAGGCAGGGTTTATGGAACCTTTGAAAATGAAGTCTAGCGGGGATCGTGCTGGTTGTAATGACTGAGTTTTCTTCTCTGTAACCCTTGAACTCTCTCCCACTCCTGGCTTTTCAGAACCTCCTTGTTTTTCATCTTCCTTGGAAGGTTCAGGGCTTTTAGTCCCTCAGCAGGAAGCTGGGACCAGAGCTCTGCCTGGCTTTCTCAGGCCTTGCAGGGCAGGTCAAGACATTCCTAGAGTGCCTGAGTTTTATGAGGTTTTTTTTTTTTCCGTCCTTTTTGGAATGACTTTGGTAAAGACATTTAAAAAATAGCTGGTCTTTTCTTAATGTTGTGAATGCCCTGCTGGCCTATTTCAATCGGTTTCATCCTAGAACATATTACTAAACACTTACAGTAGGAACACTTATTGGAGTGATATGGGATTCTGGCTGTTTTCTTTTCCTCCCGCTCTCCTTCCTCCCTCCTCCTCCTCCTCCTCCCCCTCCTCCTTTTCCCCTTCATCTTTTACAGCTTTGGTACTCTTATTTAAGCCCTGGCATTCTGGGAGCTCCTTTAGCAATAGTTCCATGGCACACAGTGGGTGTGTTGATAGGCTATTGAACTTCCTATTTCCTCCCACAAAGCTGGCCTAATGGTGTCGTCATAAGGTTTGCATGAAAATTACTAAACAGTATGTGGAAGCTGGCACACGGACACAAAGACGCCTCAGCAGCTAGATGACCCTAAGTGGGAGTTGCAATTTACAAATTGTCAGTGTTGGTGTCCAGTGTCCATACTTCTTAGTATGGTAGTATCAGCCTACCTATTTGCTTTGCTTAGTTGTCCCTGTGGAATGTAGTATTATTAGCCACTCGGGACTGAAAACCAGAGGAATGCACAGCACAGTGCTATCTCCTTTCCATCAGCGTGCACGCCCCCAGCTGGTGAGGTGTGGTAACCAGCCACTCTGACTCCTCTAATCAATCTCTCTGCTCTCTCTTCTGCAGTGCCCTGATTCAGTTCTTCAAGTTGTTTCCTGAGTATGCAAAGAATGACTTTTACATCACTGGTGAGGTGAGTTGAGGTCTCATTTTCTAGTGCCTCAAATAGCAAGAGGACTGAACTGTATGATGACAGTTGCAGCAGTCATGTGCAGAGTTGTGTGTGCATTAGTGTGGATCCAGTCCACTTCCATAATTTCCCAATAATCCCCCAAATGACCTCTGCAACAATGGTGTCGGTCTGGGATCAGTGAAGGTTCATATACTGGGATGTGTGCAATGGGTTTATAAGGTCTAGGATTCCTCCCTTTTGCTATCAATGACTTTAAGTGGGGACCAGGTGTCTGTAGTAATACGTTCCACATTCCAAACTCGTCTTCTTCTCTCCTCAGAGATCAGATTCAGTGAGGATCCTGCTTGGATAACACAGCACACTTTCCAGGTGTCCCACCGTGTGCTATAGCATGGCCCCTGGCCTCTAGGGTGATAGCAAACTTGATCACTGGATTAAGATGGCATTGGCTAGACATCTGCTTCTGTTTATATTTCATACATAATCCATATCCACATACATGACTCTTTCCCCAATCTGTCTCACAACAGTTTTAGATTAATTGATGAGACATGTCTACTCTGACTAAAATGGGGGTTATAAAATGGCAATTTCCTTATCTGCGTCTGTATGTATAGCATCCCACACTCTCCTACAGAGCAGATCCCGTCTGTCTCCTCTCTGTGTTCATGTATATCCCGATGGACCCAAGCATTGGTATTTCTACAGGATCTATCAAAATTGATTACTTTTCTTTGGCTGTTTCTTCTTACTCTGTCCTGTGAAAGGCCCTTCAAGCTGACTCTTGTGCCTTTGGACAGGTTTGATAATTTTCGAGCATTTCCCCTTTATCACAAATATTGGACTCAGAAGCACCCCATACATCCCTTGCCCTCCTGAGATCAGTCATTTTTTTTTTCCTAGGGACTCTGGCTCATTCCAGTAGAGAGTGGCATTGGAAAGCCAGGGCTGGAACACTAAGTGTGCTCATTGCTGCTAGGGTGATGATAGCTCTTACGGACCTTGTGACTCTGGCTAGTCCTGCGACTGTGATTCCCGACACAGGCTTCTCCCGTTCTCTCCTCCGCTGATGGCTGAGCGTGCCTTCTCCTACACCAAGGAGCAAGATTCCCAGCGGCATAGCTTTTGTCCTGTGCACCTGTCCACACTCCCACCTTACACTCTGACTTTAGAGTGACTCCATCATCACCATACCCAACAAAGAACCTCTCATGTTCCCTTCACCAGGACATAGCCTCTTGCTCTCTGTTGTTCTGTCCCTGAATCTTGCCTCAGTTCATCTCCAGGCAAATGTTTTTCATATTAAACAGCCCCTGCATTCCACATGTCTAACTCACCAACAAGTCTCTCCAGGTTCCTGAAACTCTGAGGGTTTCTTTAGGTCCCATCCTATTTGGGAACCAATAACTTGGGCTAGAGGGTTAGAATAAAGATCAGTGTCTAAGATCTACCCCTGGTGCTCTCGGAGGCAGGATCCCGCTGGGCCAGTCATCCTCGGAGCCATAAGGCTTTACTTTGGAATGACTGATCTTCACAGGAAGGTCCAAGTGATGGTGCCAGAGGAAGGGCTGGAAGGATGCCGGGCAAGTGGTCCACAGATGTGCACATTAAGGAACTGAAAGAGAAAAAACAGGCTAAGTTCCTAGTGAATGGCAAGTTCATGGAACAGGAATTTCTTGAGCCTGTCTTCTCTTTCTAAGCTGTCAGAGCAGATGGTTTAGCATACTTTTTTTTAAATACTCAGTTTCTCAGTATCAAGTCACGCTTAGTCCCTCTGTCAGTAACACTTCCTGCTGTCCTTTGCCTTTTGAGCATTTTCAGAGGCGAGTTGGAAGAGGGGCAGGAAGTGACACCCTTGTCATTTCATAAGAACCCTGGAAATCACGCATTTCCCCATCGAGTCGAAGACTGGTCTGCTCAGTGTGTAATTCCTTGTCTAACAAATAATGTGGCGATGTCGTTAACCATGCTGCTCGGCAAAGCTGCCAAATCCTGGAGGAAATTGTTGACTTGTCTGTGTTATTTGTGCCTTGTGGTTTTCGGCATGTCATTTCCAAATGTGTGTGGGAAAAGAAAGGTTTTCTTTTTGTGTGCATTGCTGCCAGGATGCTTAAAGAAGCCTGTGCCATACGTGAGATAAAGGAAGATAAATGGGAGGAAAGAAAGGGAGGCAGAGAGGCAGTAACCACGGGACCTCAGGTTCAGAAGAGCATGGCGGATCTGTCCATGCATATTCAACCTTTTATCACTGGGACACCACGTCAACCCCAAAGCTCACAGTTGAGAACTGTGGTACAACTGGCTTATAGAAACAAGCCAACAAAACAAAAGCAAAACAACAAAAGCAAATGTGAAATCTCATGTGTTAAATATGTTTATGATTCTGCATTTGGCCACATGTAGTCCTTAGGCTACAAGATGGAGATGCCTGCTCTAGAAGTCACATACCTTTTTGGAAAGAAAAAATGCTAAGTAGCAATGCCCTACTTCCCTAGTCTCACAATTCTGTTTTGCTTGTCTTTTCATGGAGGTTGTGGGGGAGGAGAGTAGAGTTCTGGCCTGATAATTGGAGACCTGGAACGGAGTAGAGGAATCCTGTGTTGATAATTGGAGAGCTGGGTCTCACTGGGTGGTTCCAGGCCAGTCTTTAAGCACAGCTGAGTCTTTGTATTTTATCTTGCAACCGCAGTGGTTAGTTTTGAAATCGACCCTACGGCTGTTTTGCTTTATTTATTAAATGGTCAGAGGCAGTCACCCAGGTTCACTCTTACGGCATCCCCGTGTCCCTGAAGTTTGAAAATACCAACTCCTCCTGCCTCTCTCCAACCCTCCCCCAAACAGTTCATTGAAAGGCATCCCTTTTTCTGAACGTTCATTTATTTTCCTTCTTAGGGAGTCACAAGGAACACCACCGAATTTGTAGATTCAGCCTTGAAAAATAATGAATAAACACAAGAAATGTTTAGTACACTTTACATTTGTGTGCTAGGAGTGAAGGCAGCCTGCACGAGGGTCTTTGGCAACCATTCAGAGTCCTGGCATTGGTCTAAGAGAGTCTGGGAATGATAATAGTAATGACTACACAGGACGTTTGAGTGTTTAATTAGATAATCCTCCTTAGAGATTTCAAATAGTGACTGACTGTAGAGAGCATCCAGCACTTGATGCCTCTATTAGGGCTCAAAGCCTATGGCTCTTGGCGTACAGACTGGGATGGAAGTGTTCATAGAAGCTCGGCCTGCTCACTGTTGGTCTATAGTTCTGCCTGTTCTGTTGAGTTATTTTGGCTGTGTGTGTGTCCGTCTAGGGAACTAACTCAGGGCTTTGAGCATAATAAGCCAATCCTCTACCACTACAAATGCATTTTTAAAAGCATTTGTTTTGCCTAAAAGATGAAGGAGCCTTGATGATGGTGCTAGAAGTTTGGTTGATTTGTTTTCTACGTATCAGAATGTGTGAGGACCCACCTACACCCAACTGGCAAGGCATACCAGGGAGAGCAGCCTAGGTCCACTGTGGGTGTGAAGGACAAGGGAGAAGCCTCTTCTTTTCATTCCTTTCTGTTTTTCGTCTCTGCCCAGAATACCAACTGGAATTAATTTTCTCTAAAGAGAGACAAATGTGTCTGTAAATCACCCTCCCTGAGGCAGGAAAAAAATACTTCAAAAAGAAACAAGCTGTGTTTAATTCCTGTGATTAACTTTCTTTCTAAGCATTATCCTCCCAAGTCTGTAACTATTCATGAGACAGTTCTTGTTCTTGGGGCATCATCACAGTGTAGAACCCTCTCCAGCATCCACAGGCTGGGTTAGAAGTTAAAGGAAGACAGTCCTCGTTGAAACAGAGGCAGGTGGCAGGATGAAGGGGGACTGCCTATTGTTCTTTGAGCATAGGCTATATGTACCAGTCCAGGCAAAGACTCAATGGTTTTCGAAATGAGAATGCTTCCAAAATGGTGGGGCATATGCTTCCCCATAGCATAAAAGGGTGGAATCTCTTTACAAGTAGGTTTGTAGCCATAGGTAAATTGAGGACCAAATACAGGCAGAACCTTTAAGTTACTTATGCATTAGTAAATTAGTACCAATTTAGTAAGTTGAATGGGAGTACTTTATCTTTGTCTGCCTGGGAAAATCCTATTGAGCGCATGGTGTTGGATGACATCATTGAAGATAACTGATGGGCCGAAGGGGCAGCTCAGTACATGAAAGTCTTTTATTTAGTGTTAAGCACATGCTAAATGGATGTTATAGAATGACTTCATGAAAGACTGTTATTAGATACAATAAATCTATCAGCGGTATTTCTCCTCAGCTGCTTTCCATCTCCCTGTCATTGTCCCTATCTCCTGTCCAAGTCTCTGGAGACTCCCCTGTCTACCATCCTTGGACAGTCTCCTACTCTTCTTCTGTCTTCTTCTCACCATGGTAACCTCATTCTCATGTTAATTTCTCCACACACCTTCCCTCTCTGTCAGGATTTCCACTGTTCCTTGGAGAAGATCAGCTAGATCCTACCCAGTGTGCTTTTCTCTTTACATATTTATGTTTAAATTAAGCGCTGACCCACTTTTTATAAGAGGTGACTCATAAGCACTGATGTGTGAGTGACAGGGTGACCCGTGAGGTGGAGTGGGAGGAACATGCTAGCGATAGGCTAAGAGTTATTCTGCATCGGCCTCCATCAGCCTCGGCATTCTTGGGTTTGCTGAATTGGGGGCCTAGAAGGTAGCTTTTATCATAAGTAGTGTTTTATCCTAAGAACGCTTGCTCAGATCGGGACGCACAGCAGCCGTGAGCCCTCGCTTGTTGAGTACTGTTTAATGCATTGCTTCCTTTAATCCCAACGGCTTTCTTATAATTATCCCAGTCTTAAGGATGAAGTGACCGAGACTTAGGCTAGGTTTACCCAGCCAAAAAGCTGGAAAGCCGAAACTAGGACCTACTGATGAGACTCCAGGGCAAACGACTGGAATGCTGACATTGACTGTGGGTTCTACAGCCGTGCGTGGGGAGGTGCTTTCTGGAAACCAAATCATCTCCAGGAACTCTCTCCTCCCTCAGAGCTGACCCTCTTCTGGAACGTAGTCTGACACCCCCGTTTCTATTTCCTGCAGCTCTCTAGGGTCACAACTCTATACAAATGAGAAGAGGCTCCCTAGCTCTTCGGATGTCTGTCTTTCTGGCCAAGACCTAGTTTTAATCACAAAGACTTAGCTTTGATCATAAAGTTTTATAGAGCAAATGGAAGTTTCAAGTGATATAAGGACTGGAGGTCCCTGGAATGCAATTATTTCTTGGCCATGGAACTTGCTGACTTTTATTAGATAGTGTTCAAGCTGGTGTAACTCTTCAGCCCATGACAAACGTCTATTTTCAATTACATCCATCTGCCCTTGCCAATATTTTCTTTTAGAATTGAAAACGGATCTGTGACTGCTTAATGAGTTTAATATTATAAAAAATAAAGGTTTAAGCTGCAACCCAAAGAGCTGAACAAGGGCATATGGAAATGTTTACAAGTTGGGCCTCTGGCTTTCAAAGAATATGTCCAAATCAAATCAGTACATATTTACTGATTCTCAAGTTGCATGGAAAAGAATGTGAGTGCGCAGACAGAAGTCATGAGCTTTGTCTAAAGTGAACTGTCCCGCTGGATCGGATAGTACCGTCTAGACACAACACTGGGACCCCGTTAGAGATGTCTAGGGCGGGGGCAGCAATTGGAAGGTAAATCACTCATGCAGCCTCAACCTTCTAAATTCTATCCACAGAGCTCAAAGGCCTCAGCTTGTGTCTGTGGTCTCATTTGCTCGTCCTCACTATTTACAAGTCAAATTAACTGGAGTCTCCATTTCAAACAAAGGAGTTCATTCATCTGCTTGGGTCACCTGGCAGCAAGCTGGGCTTTCCCAGTTTAGCTCTGAGGTCAGAATAAGATGGGAATGGGATGCATCTTGTGTCCCTGTACCTGTCGGTGGTGGGTGATACTTTTTAAAGACACACCCTCGGTATGAAAAGTGAATCACCTATTGCTTAGAAGGCAGCACGTACCTTTGCATGGCTTGGTGCGACTAAAAGTTGGCTGTAGTTCAAAATGTTCTTGCTCCATGTCCATGCCTGTAGATTGCTCTGCTTTCTGTTTTAAGCTCATAGTCAAGAGAAATAGATGGCTGATAATATCATACTCTTGTTAAAAAGCTTCCCTTTTAATTGCTTCAGTGCAGTCTCAGTGAGATGACGCACGGTCTGGAAATGTCTAGGAAGTTGTGGAGATTACCACAGCATTGAGGTGCTGGCGTTGCTTGCTCAGTTCCGACCGTCTGCTCAGTTCCGACCGTCTGCTCAGTTCCGACCGTCTGCTCAGTTCCGACCGTCTGCTCAGTTCCGACCGTCTGCTCAGTTCCGACCGTCTGCTCAGTTCCGACCGTCTGCTCAGTTCCGACCGTCTGAAGTCACACCTCTCTCTGCAGAGAAAACAATGGTGCAGCGCTGAAGTGAGATCCTCTCTACCCCAAGGCTAGAGGGAGTGAGGATTGCATTGGCCTCCTCCGGACTGGGCTCTTCCATTAGAGTTAGATGTTTGGGTTTTTTTTTGGCACTTTTGTGAATCCCTTTGTGTTTTCAGTGTGTATCCAGAACTCTGTCCACAGCATTGATGCTTCCCTGCTCCTTCCGGTCTATTCCGGTCTATTCCCATAGGTGAGTGTGGCTGCTCCGAAGAACATGCGCACAACTCTTTCTAGGTAGCCAACTTTGCTCCCTTCTGGAGACAGAGCTCCCTCAGTCAGCCATGAATTCTTCAAAGAGGCATCTTGCCAGATGAGTGACTCAGATGCCCTGAGCAGGGTAGGGTGCTCAGCATGACCTTTAGGGAGCTCAACATACTACCACTGAGGTTGCAAATCCCCTGGCCTTTTCTGCCAGGCAGAGCTGAGGACTGTGCCCAGCTATGAGTGAAGAAACTATGTCCAGGGCAGCTGTCTCTCTCTGAAAAGCCATTGTTATCATCATTGATAAAGCTATGGAAAGTTTTACCACAAAATTTATATCTAGAAGCAAGGCCAACTAGTGAATATAACTGCATTTTAAAAAAAGCTATACTTAAGAAATATAGGTATGACTTGAACACTATAAACTGTGGGTACACATACATTTATGTAGAGGCACTGTTTTCCAGCATAATGTTATTATCTGCCTCACCCCCCACTTTGAAGGAGCTGAATGAAGCTTGGATTTAGGCCCAAAACCTTCCCCCCCCCTCCCAGTACCTGAGAAACAGGAGCAAAGTAAATCATCGGTGAATGCTGTTGAAACACGTAAGAAAGGAGAGATTGAGATGAATACATAATTACTTGAGTCTCATTGTACATTTGCACACATGGATAATTAGGTGAGTACTATATCCTCTGCAGACTGTTTCCACAAGTACTGCAGCTCTTCACATGATTCCCATGAAACTGTTCCCAGGACCGTGTAAGTACTCACAGGGACTGTCGACCACGAATCAAAACTGCACGTGGCCATGATGTTAAGACCCTTCTCTCATGGGCAAAATAAAAGAACGAGAGCTGAACTTTGCCATGCTTCTGATAAAGAACAGGAATTAGAGCTTTATTGCTTCTTTGAGCCCCAGCAAATAAAGCAAATACAAACACACACTGCCCGACGTCCCTGGTCTGTCTTGCTGGAGGTGATGAGATTACAGTTACCATGGGGAAGGTGTCCTAAGCACAAACAGTGCGGGCGTTGGCAGCCTGCAGCTCCTTTAAATCTCTTCGAGGACTTCCAAGGCAAGACTGGGATCCAGATGTGTTGATTACTAACTTTGCTTGAGTTGTGGCGTGAGACATATATGCTTATCTGGCTGAGTTCCTTGTTCGAAGGTCACTGCCAAACGCTAACATAACATGTCTGTTCCCAGCAGCTCCTTTCCTTTTCCCCTTCGGAATGGCTTTGATGTTGCTCTGAGCTTTTATTATTGGATCTGGGACTGGAAGACTTCACGGGCTTTGTTGGTCCACTGCTTCCCACACTGGGCAGCGTCACTGGGAGGTCAGAGAAGGCTGGAGTTCTAATCGTGGTCCCCACTGTCCCCATTAAGAACATAAGTCAGGACCAAAGGAGTGAGTGCTCTTACGTTCAGGTACAAGGGAATAACACAAGCTACCATAGGCCGTTTCTAACCTGAAGGCAGACACTCTCCACCCCTCACATATGAGGTTTTGCTCTATTTAAAATATATACAGAAGTCAGAGGAGGTGAAATAAAATACATTTGATTTGTCAACCTGTTGTCTGCTCAAGTGTTTGTCACAGGCAGTGAATTGAGTGATTCCAGGATGAGAAGTCCGCTTTTGCAGACACAAAGAAATACATCCCGACAAGGAATGTAAAAATAATAGGAATCTCGCTATAATGTGTTGATTCCCCATAAAATAATCCTGTAATTGTCTACTGTGTGACAGCCTGAATCACTCAGCCAATGGAATGATTAATGAACAAGACAATGAAGGATTTGTCACACTGACACAAAACAAGGAAGTGTGTGATAGTCATTAGGAACAAAGGACGAGATAAACACCCTCAGCACTAGGAAGGCAGATGTGGGAGGAATTTTGGAGAACACGGTGGCTTTAGAAGCATTTATAGGATTATCCATCTGGTTGTCCTGTTTGTCCTCAGTGGTCTGCCTAGCAAGTATGGGACAGATAAGAACAGATCCCAGCATGGGACCTGAGAGTCACAGGCCTTTCTGTGGCCATTGATTGAATTGTGATTTGCTGGGAGAAACAAGAGCTATGGAAGCAGCCAAGCCTGGGGAACTCCAGCTAGGTATGCCATTAACACTCAGACCTCATCGCCTTGTAGCTGCAAAATAGAGGAAAATGAGGTTTGTTGTAAACGGACTCATGTTTAGGGTACGGGTTTCTTTTGGTTCATGGATGAAGCACAAAAATCTTGACTAGGTTTTGAAAATATACTCTCCTTTTCCTTTTGTTTTTGTTTTTGGTTTTTTGAGATAAGGTTTCTCTGTGTAGCCCTGGCTGTCCTGGAACTCACTTTGTAGACCAGGCTGGCCTCGAACTCAGAAATCCTCCTGCCTCTGCCTCCCAAGTGCTGGGATTAAAGGTGTGAACCACCACCGCCCGGCCCTTTTCCATTTCTTACCTAATTATATCCCATGTGCAATGACTCTCAGGAAGGCTCCATACACTGGATATCTTAGGTTAAATTTACCACCACTGACTACATTACTATGTAAAAGACATGGCCTTCCATCTCAGAAAGAGTAAATTTTATTTGCCAAATGTAACAAGAATACAACCCAAGAGATACTATTGCTAAGAGTATACATTTTTAGCATTTGTATCAATTTCTGTAAAGGAAAATAATTAGAGGTAACTTGAGATCAGTTTTCACGGATTGCCTGTGCCTGTGCGGACATGCTTAGCACTGGCCATTGTGCGCACCATGGAAGTGGAATTCATAAATTGAATATTTGCTCTGGTGCATTGGATACACAGTTTCTATAATCTGTCTTTAGAAGTAACTGTAAGGGACATTTTTGTGTTTTATTCATTATTGTGTCTCCCTAAGTATCTAGCATGATGATCTTGGCAGATGGTGTCTCAGAAGCCCTGGCTGATGGAAGGCTGGGTGACATATTTATCAGTTAAGTGATTACTCAGGAAAATGTATTATCCTACAGAAATGGATCTAATAAATCTTCACTGTTTCCACCAATAAGACCACATTGCACAGTTATGCACCAAACCAAACTTCAGACATATAAACCCATCTGCATATAAACATAAAGAAACTAAACCAGGTTCATGAGTATAACTGCTGAAAGTATTTCATTATATACATATATATATATATATATATATATATATATATATTTTATTTTCTTTACTTACATTTCAAATGTTATCCCCTTACCCGGTTTCCACCCCCTCCTGGTAACCTCCATCCCATCTCCCCTCCCCCTGCTGCTGAGAGCGTTCCTCCACTCCCACTCCCCCCCCCCTTGATTCCCCTACACTGGGGCATCTACTGAGCCTTTATAGGACCAAGGACCTCTCCTCTCATTGATGCCTGACAAGGCCATCCTCTGCTACATATGCAGCTGGAGCCATGTGTACTCCTTGGTTGGTGGCTTTAGTCCCTGGGAGATATGGGGTGTGTGGTTGGTTGATATTGTTGTTCTTCCTATGGGGTTGTAAACCCCTTCAGCTCCTTCATTCCTTTCTCTAACTCCTCCATTGGGGACCCTGTGCTCAGTCCAATGGTTGGCTGTGAGCATCCACCTTTGTACTTGTAAACTTCTGGCAGGGCCTCTCAGGAGTCAGCTATATCGGGCTCTGCTGAAAGTGTTTTGATTCACTGCTTTACCCAAGTAACTGCTGTTGCACAAGAGGGCTGTGCAAACATGAGTTCAAATAAGTTATGTGAATTACCTGCTTTTATCAGCTTGAAAGGACTTTAGATTTTTGGAGTAGGTCAGACCATGTGGGATTCTGACTCTTGGTACTTAACCTCTCCAAGTCCTGTGTCCGAGCTTGAAGTCAGAGCAGTGGTATCTCCAACCTGTGAGGGTGACTATGGTATAGATCAATTTACAGCAGGTAGATGCTCCAAGTCTATTAAGAGCCTTGGGAATGTCGTGGGACTGGGCTCACGGATACCAGTATAAAGCTTCTAGTCTATCGTGAATGCCTACGCACTGCCCTTTACCAAATGCACATGGGCCAGTTCATTTCTCAGCTACATATTAAACGCCAACAGCATCAGGCACAATGAACAGAAATAAGCGAAGTAGAAGCTTACACCTGTGTTCAGGCATCTTCTAGCATGGGAGTAAGCATGATGACGTAAAATAATGAGAGGGTAAGAGGTTTTGAGGAGGATTAAGGATTAAGAGGGAAATTAAAGGCTATAAAAGAAGAAAATAGGAACATTAAGCATTTTTGGTAAGTGGCTAGGAAAGACACTGCTCAGGGAGCCTCGCTTAAGGACTGGAGGCAAGGCTTGGGAGAAAGCATTCCAGGAGGAAAGAGAAATGGGCACTAAAGCCCTGGTGCATGCAGGGAACATTCTGGTACCCAGTGGAGCCTGGGAGGAATGAGGAAGAAGGTAGAAGGGCTTGAGGCTGATGAAAGGAATGGGTCGCATTAGCCTTTTGGTCTCAGATAAAGCCTCTGCTTTCATCCAGTGCAGAGTCACAGAAAGATTTAAGCAGAGGGTGGCATGGTCTGACCTGGGTTTTAGCTGTACCACTGTCTAAAACAATAGCGTGGCCAAGGTTTAAAGAAGACCAGTGTGGAAGTCGCTACAGTGATCCAGGCTGGAGCCAGGCAAGGAAGCAGATATGGACGAAGACACTGTACCCCGGATGATAGAAGAAATAGGGCTGAGCTTCCAGGACAAACTTTAAGGGGCAAAAGAGAAAGAAAGACAAAGAACGAACCAAGATTTCTGACCTGAGCATCCAGATCAGGGTTGCCATGAGTTGCAAGGGAGGCCATGGAAAACATTGGGACCAAGAACTTCATTGTGAACACATGGAGTTTACAGTGAGATAAAACTGGACAAGCCAAGAAGGAAGCTTTTGGTATGAGTAGTAAAACTGTGCTTTCAAATATTACTGAGCAGGCCAGAGAAAGGCTCAGCAGGAGAAAATGTTTCAACTAAGCCCAAAGTTTCACCTCCAAGACCCGTGTGGTAGAAGGAGCGACTTGACTCTTAAAAATAGTCCTACATAATAAGAACAAATTATTCTGTATAATTGAGTCAATAAGAGTGCTTTCTAATATCGTTGGAAAGTGGAATACTATGTTTGCTAGAGGAAAATTGGTCCACACAATCTTTGGGAAAAGATCCCATGCTAGAAAAGGCTGGAAAACACAGATAAGTTCAATGAAAATTTGTGACCAATAAATATTATATTGTTCCAACCTTCTTCTATTCCTTTAGTATATGCTGATTTCAAATTTTGCATCATTATTCAGATTTTTAAGTCTTAGGTTTAGATTTGAGATTTTTTTCCTTTCCTTTATTAGAACTTTGTGGGTTCCCAAGCCAGATAAGGGTATGTTGCCCATACCCTGGACATCTCTCAGAGAGCATGGCAGGAATGGGGCTGCTTCCTACCCAAATCATGCTAAGGTCCACTCAACTCTGTCTACAAAGGCTATGTCATGATAAAGCCAGTTAGGCTTCTGGGGAATCCTGTGCCTGGCAGTCTGCTAATCTAGCTGCTGCCTCGGAAGGCTTCTCCCAGCTGCAGCACTTCGCACCTTGTCCTTTTTCCTCCCCTCCCCACTAACTTGAGCTATAGGATCTAAGCCCCGCTATTTCAATAAAGGAGCTGGAGCTGTCCTCCGAAACCAAACCGACTCCCAGGTGGTTCATACCTGCCCTACTCATTGCCACCTGAGACCCTGCTTCCCAGCTCCTCTACATCCTGATACCACCAGTGTGTGATGGCCAATGGGGGAGGGACCCACAGAGCTTGGAATAGAAGTTCCTGGGAAGAGACACCTGGCCAGTGTGTTTCAGGTCATTTTGGTTTGGAAGGACATGAGAATGTTCACATATAACATGGTATTTGTGTGTTTTCCACATCACCTGGACCATATGGTGTGAGAACAGAGTTCTGGAGAGTTTTTTGTTACTGTAGGACCGACCTTCAAGGTGAGATGAGGAAGTGGGGGGTACTTGTTAATTAGATTCAGCCCGAACAGTTGTGCATGGATTGATTTGGGACTGCCATCTCAATGTCTGTCCTTCTCAGTCTTATGCAGGGAAATACGTTCCGGCCATAGCATACTATATCCACTCCCTCAACCCTGTGCAGAAGTTCAAGATCCGCCTGAAAGGAATTGCCCTTGGAGATGCATACACTGATCCTGAATCGGTTGGTGTCCTGCTTTTTCTCTCTCAATCTGTCCCTTACAGATATCAATTCCTCTGAACTGAATGAAGACCCCCTCTTACCCCAGGAGCCTAATTTGTTAAAAAGTAAGGTTGACTTCACTCAAATTGAATTCTTAGCTAAACCTTTCAGTGTGTCAACTTAACTGTCTCAGACTATGTGGTTGCCAACATCAGATTGTGTGTGATGTGTGATTTTTCTGTTGTATATGTCTGCGTGTGTAATTGCCGGGATTGACTAAGCCCAGCAAAAACTCATAGGTCAAATGTTTCTTCGTGAAGCAAAGGGCGCCCAACCTTCTCTCTGTGCTGCTCATGTGTATCACTTCTGTCACCAGATCATAGGAGGGTATGCGGCCTTCCTGTATGAAATTGGCTTGTTGGATGAACAGCAGCGAAAGCGCTTCCAGAAGCAGTGTAGCAAGTGCCTTAAATACATCAAAGAGCAGGAGTGGACGAAGGCCTTTGAAGTGAGTGCTGGGCCCCAGGATGCCCTTGAGCAATCCAAACCATCTGAGGAGGAGAGGGGTCAGGAGCCACACCATGGCGCTCCAGCTTTTGGGATGGTATCTGTCCTCTCCTCTGTCTATGATCAGGAGGTGAAATGAGTGAACATGCAGAAAAACACCACCTGCATGTCTTCGAGTTCACTTTGGCTGTATTTTTAACCGGAGATCATCATTCTGGCATGATTTCTAACTGTGGCTCTCATTAGACGTTCTGATTTCATTAAAGGCTGTGTGGGGCCTGAAGCATTCTGTAGCATATGGAAATTAGAAGCAAGGTAACCTGGGAAGTGGGTGCCTGAGCTTCAACAGATGCTTGGACACATTTAGAAGGGTTATGTCCACAAGCAGTACTTCAGCCGTAGAGGTGACCTGGTGTGTAATGAAAGTCATGTGCCTCTGAGTGTCAGGATCAAAGTCTACAAAATGTAGTGTACTGAGAGACATCTTCTAAGAGACACAATGTGCATGAATATTATTACACAGTTAACCTAACACTTCATGAGAGTGATGATATGATTTGGGTCTTTACCTACTTGTTTTCCATTGGACTTTGGTTATTTATGGTATAACATTACACTAAATACTGGGATACAGGAATTTGTATGTTTTAGCCAATGAAAAGGCAAAGCAAAGAATCATCCTTCAGTACTTTTGCTATGCATCTGTAGAACCATTTTTTCTGACACACAGGTAAATGAAGCGAGAGATGAACTCTGAAGACCTCGATCTGCTTGCTCTCTCATGGGCTTTATATACCTAAAGCCATTGTGACTGTTCGGACCAAGGCCTGATGTTAATAGTCTTTCAGAAGCATCAGATATGCCAATTATGATCAAAACAAGAGACATATAGACTTGGGAGAAAATAAGCAACTTGGGAGAAAAGAAGTAAAGCTCATTTTATAAGCAGGGTTCCAGGACACTACTGAGATTCCTTGTGGAGGTGACATGGTTTGTTTTGAAGTCTGATAGCAGCAAGCTGTGTAGATGGGTTGAGAAAGGGAAGTCCCAGCCCTAGACAAATGCACAGACTCTCCTTTCTGGGTCTGGGTCAGCCAGATGTGGCTGAAAAATGTGGAGCCAGGATGCCTTGCGTAGCTGTAAACACGAAGGAAGCAGGATTGTCTTGGGAGCATGTAAGATCAAGCTTTTCCTGACAAGAAGGCTATCTTCTAGATAGGTTTTAGGCTTTAGGCTACCTGCTGTGGTAGAGATGGGGGAAAGAGAAACTCTTGGGAATTAAGAAATTTTATGTGGTATGAGACTAATTTGCAAGAGAGGAACATTCACTATGGTTTTGAAGAAGCACACAGAGATTGTTAAGCAGCGTTGGAAGCTAGACCAGCAGAAAGGCCTGAAGAAGGAAGGAAGAAATGATGTCCTCAGCACACGAGAGAGACAGCACTCACAGGTTGGGAGAACTGTTGAAAAGTAGGAATATTTTGTATGGTTAGAGACAGTGAGACTATGGCCCAGGAGTCTCTCCCAAACCAAATTCAGTAGAAAATTAAAATTAAAACACCTCCCTTACCAGTCCTTAAAGGTATGGGATGTCTCTCCAATAATTGGTCCAAGATCTTGAGTAATGGATTAAAAAAAACCTCTGAGTTTTCAAAGGAAATTGACAAAACAGTGCTTAGTAGGTTAACTAAAAATGCTAAGACATCCTGAAATTCAAGAGGACACGGATGTCAAAATCTCAAGTCCAACAGACTCAGCCTGTTTGATGTTCTCACTCTTTTATTTAAAAACTTTGCTTTATCTTATGTGTATGAACGTCTGCCTGCATGTATATATATGCACCACATGCATTCCTAGTGCCCCTAGAGGCCAGAACAAGTCATCAGATTTCCAGGAACTGCATTTACACTTGGTTGTTAACTATCATATATGGGCTAACAACTGAACCTGGGTCCTCTGCAAAAACAGCAAGTGATCTTAACAGCTGAGCAGATCCCTGGGACCCAGTGTTCTGATTTTTAAAGATGAGTCAGTTAGTAAAAGAGTGGTAACATCTGTTGGGAACACTGGAAACAGGCAAAGCCATCCATATGCATGCACTGATGGGGATGCTGGGCCCAGAGGAGAGTCATGAGCCCTAGAAGATCACATGGAGATTGTGGGAGGTCTAGGGATGGATTGGGTCTGCCTGACTACATGCCTAGTGCTTCTCCCTCATGCAATAGTTTGGGGTATTTTATAACAATCTGGGGGCTCCCACAGTTCTCCAGGAGTAAATTGGCTGATCTCTTGTCCCTTCTATTTTCTTCCTAACAATGCTCTAAATCACAGAACATTCTCTGTGAAACAAGTTTTGATTACAAAGTAGATTTCAAAAGACTGGACTAATCTAGCCACATTATTTGTTAGAAAGTGTTTTGTTTCTTGGTGAAAGCAATCTATTTTTTTTATTAAAAATTAGTGTGTGTGTGTGTGTGTGTGTGTGTGTGTGTGTGTGTGTGTGTATGAGGTCTGTGCACACATATGCTTGTGCACACACACTATCACAGATGTGTGTTTAAGTATGTTTATGTGGAGGCCAGAGGTTGATGTCAGGCCTCCTCACAGATGTTCCCACCATTTCCCTTTGTGAGGCAGGGTCTCTCACTTGCCTGGGACTCTCCTAGAGAAACACTACAGAAGCTAATCAAGAAACCCAGCTATCTACCTATTCCCATCTCCAAAGCTCTGAGATTACTTGTGAGCAGCACAACCCCAGGGGTTTGACACAGGTACTGAAGACTGAATGTGGGGCCTCATGCTTGTGTGGCAAGAACCTTACCAACTGACCTACCACCCTAGATCCACCAAACTGACTCTGCCAGTGATGTGTGCATTCAGTACAACCTCTAGAGTAGAGTGGAGAAATTAAAGAAAGACACCTGCTCAGGGTAATGAGCCTATAGGTTCATTAAATAAGCAGGTATCTCCGCAGTGTGAAGATGAAGTGGGGACATTTCTCCAGATGCAACCCGAAGCAGAATTCCCAGCATGCCTAGCAGACTTTGGATGGTTCCTTATCCTTCTGAATCCTCACATCTCTACACAAGGATACTGCACAATCAGAGATACTGAGGACAGGGATACACTGCAGTCTGACTTCTAGTACAGCAGCGGGTGCATGGTTGAGAGTAAAGGCTGAGGTCACAGAGGAGCTAGAGCCATTATCAGTGTGTACCCTGGCCAAGTGATTGCACTTCTGAGGATCTTAGTTTCCTCACCAAACATTAGGATGATGGTATTTTATCTTCTAATAAACTAAACTCATTCTTGATGGATGGTTTTCTAGAATGTGTTGATTTCATGTCATACAAACCCTCTTAAAATACATCGTCAGCAGCAGCAGCAGCAGAAGCCAAAAGAAAACACTACTCCTCCACCACCCTCAACCCCCTCCTTTCTTCATCTTCCAGCCTTAACCCAGGCCTGCTTCCAGGGCACTTCTTCCCCCTAAAGCCTTAAGCTTTGCATTTCATAGCCCCAGAGATCAACTCCAAGCCCTGTTTAGGGCAGTTGTCTACCCCGTGGGTCTCTCTTCACATTCTCCATCAATCTCATCAAAATTCCTGGTGACCGTGTGGATGGTGTTTGAATACTCAATTCCTTTGTCTTTTAGCCTCTGCTTTTTTCTGCAATCTTGTTTTCCCATGAGTTGCTTATTCCTGCTACAAAATTAAAACTAAACTAAAAACAAACAAAAACAACCAAGTAAATAAACCAAACAAAATCTTTCCAGAACCCGTCACCCACAGTCTGAAGCTGGAACACCTTTATTGCGTTGCCACCAGCCCACTTCTCTTAATGAACCAACTGTGCAATTGTGCAGCTCTGGTACCTTTCATCCCATTGAGCCACCATCTCCTCATGAGCCCTAAGCCCCATGACTTCATTTCTCTGATTATCCAACCTAAACCCAGAGTCACACATTTAAGCCAGTAAGCTCCACAGATACTTCCTTCAACATCTTTGGCTAAGCTACAGCCGTGGCTAGTACTGCTCCTTTGCTACCTCCATGCTGGCCCTTGTGCAGCAGCCTATAGATGGAGAAAAACAAATAACCATGGGGACGACTCTTTCCTGCTGGTAACTGAGCTTGGCGCCCATAAATACCCTCCAATGGCTCCAAGACTTTGAACTCCATAGGCTCCTTGAATCTCAGTCCACATCCCATGCTCTCTGCTCACACTGTGCCTGTGACCAGGGGCCATGTGAAGGTAACCCCTCTCACCAGGCAAACCCTTGAGTTGAAGCATCTGGTTTTACTATCTTCTGCCTGCAATGTTCTTTCTCTGATTGCCTATATTCTTGACTTTCTTCCAGCCAATGGGTCATAATTAGAATGTCAGCTTCTAAGTGAAACTTCTTTTCTCAATGTCCCCTACATATGTGGCACACACACCCATAACACCTCCCATTCCTGTTCTCCTTACTGTTCCTTAACGCACATACCACTCTAACATCTGACATAATCTCCTTCGCCATGCTTATTCGTTTCCCTAGAATATACATTCTATGAGGGATGGCATTTGCCTGCTACAAATTTTCAGAAAGTAAAATGAAAAAGATTTTAAAATATAAGGGCTAGAGGTAGCTCGGTTGGTGGAGTGTTTGTCGTATAATCCCAAAGACCTGAATTGGAGCCTCATAACCCAAGTAAAAGCAAGAGCCTGGGCATGGTGGCATGGACTTGTGCTGAGGAGTCCAATCTACCCTACCCGTCGAATCCTGGGTGGGTGAGAGAACCTGTCTGAATAAAGCAATGGACAATGCTTGAGGAATGTTAGATTGTCTTTGGCCTCCATATGTGTGTGCATGCACATACATGCACACACACATGCATCTGTCTATCACGCATGTTAATGCATATGTGCACACATAAGAACACCCATATAGATAAACACATATTTGAAAAAAATGAAAAAATGTCCTGACTGTATGATATAACGATGGTTGTGTATGTTACCACTCCCTGACACTGTCCTTCTTTTTCTCCCTCTCTGACCTAGATCCTGGATAAGCTGCTGGATGGAGATTTAGTATCTGGTCCATCTTTCTTCCAGAATGTGACAGGATGTACCAATTACTACAACATTTTACAGTGCACGGTAATGACCACAATTTAAAGAATGTAGTAATATGTGCTTAAAACCTTGGCAAAACCAAACTGCCCCTGATTGAAAAAATATAGCTCATTTTAAACTAGGTGACCATGCCCAACATTTGTTGGAGAATCTCATCTCCTGACCTTTGGGGGTTGTTTCCTCCTGGGCTTGTTAGGTCGACATTCATATTATATGATATTCTAGACAGCTCAGAATGGTGTCTGATTAACCCAGTATCCCTGCTAGACCTTGTCCCTGGTGGGGAGTTCCATGAAGGATCCAGGTTAGGATTGCAGCCCTGGGTTCTGGGTCTAGGCTTCAATCTATGAGTCTCTTGAAAACATCCACATTCTTTGTTCTGCACTTAAGAAGGCTTAGGTAATCAGCACTACCCAACCTTCCTGAAAATATTTGCCTTGTCTTACTTTTAACTTGAGGTGTTTGGAGCCTTCAGGGCAGCCCTCACTTCAAGCCCTCTGGAATACTTTTTAAAATATTCAAGTAGTTCCTTTCACAAAAGTAGGCCAGAGTTGACATCTTTTGTGTAGAATTAAGTGAATAAGAGACAGAGAGAGCCAGCTTGGCGGTTTGGATGTGCGGACTCTTTGTCTACTGAACAGCACAATACATTCAGTTTTTAAATTGACTTATTTATGAGCTATTTCTAAGTAAAATATGAAGTCAGTTTTGGTGGGATTCCCAGCCCTGTGGTTTTGGATTTATATTCTACCAATAACAAAACATGGCAGGAAATGAAGAAACAGAATTTGTGATTTTGATGATTTTTTTTCTGTAGAAAGTAATGTATTCACAGAAAAAAAAAAGGCTGATGAAGCACAGAATTGTTGAACATAAATCCTAAACAGTATTTTTCTAACAGGGAGGTTTTAAGAGATGAATACTTATTCCTAATTTTTTTTTAAGTTTCATGATTATTACAGACACTTTTAACGAGTATTTTTGTTTGTTTTTGTTTTTGTTGTGGGTTGTGGGTAACTTTTGTTTTTTATGTCTTTCATTAAGTATCAGTTTTAGACATGTGATATAGCTCCCCCCTAAATTTTAACCGTTGATTGTGTGGGGATGAGACAGAGAGATATTAATGAACAGCAGAAAACGGCAAGTAGAGACAAAGTCTTTAAACCACTACTCCGCCCCTGGACCCTTAAAAGCCATTTAACCTTCTTCTTTAGAGCCAAGGTCATGGAGTGATTACCTTACATAATCTTACCTCTTTCCTTTCTCTAACACTCTCTCCAATAAGCTGGCTAATTAGAAGGCAGGACTGCAAAAGATTAGTGTCTGAGAAAGAAAATCCATTCTTGGGCAAATTGGATATTGACTGCAAACGAAGGGGATTTTCTGTGCTCGACCTATGAGAGGGTCCCTCTTACCTGACCTGGGACACCCCATTAACATGCCAAGCATGAGGAAAAGTTAACAGTTTAGTCTTGTTCTGTTTACTCTGCCTTGAGTCGTGAGGGAGTCTCAGTTTTCCAAGTGGGCCTTGCCTGACATCTTCCTCTGTGATACCTTGTGTTGTGCCTCCTGCCAGGAACCCGAAGACCAAAGTTACTTTGCAAAATTCTTGTCGCTCCCACAAGTGAGACAAGCCATCCATGTAGGAGACCAGAACTTCAGTGACGGTGCTGAGGTTGAGAAGTACCTTCGAGAGGACACAGTGAAGTCCGTGAAACCCTGGCTAACTGAGATCATGAATTACTACAAGGTGAGCAGGGGGCAGTGGAGGCAGGGATCTACCCCAAACTCCTGGGTGGACTATGAGCAAAGGGGAATTCCTTTTATTTCCTATTTTACTTCCTTTCAAAAGACATAACCTATTCTATTTATAAAACAGAAATAGCCTTCTTTATTTCTCCGGCTTGTCTTTTTAATAATTTCTTAAAATTATATTCCCTGAGTAAAGCTCTTATACTTATTTAGTTAAAGGAAATAAAGCCAAGAAAATGTCTAGCCTTGTAGAACAATCAATTGTCCCTGTTGTTTACTCTATGATGTGAATGACGGCCTTATCATAGTTAATCCAGGAGTGTATCTGCTTAGGAATTGCTCTCATTGGCTTTGATCGGGGATTATCCTGCTCAGATCTGCCACAGGCCCAGCTCTATTGGGCTGTTGTATTGGAATAAGCGATGACTCCATTCTGAACAGAGCTAGGCGTTCTGAACAGGCACTATGTTTACGGTTGACATGTTCCAACTAGTTGGCGATAGGAAGCCCCAGTGGAAGTCACAGCGAGCTGTCCCTCGGTCCCCATTGTCAGGGAGGATACCCAGAGCAGGTGATCTGGCAAAAAGTCCCCTGTGAATTGCTCCTTTCCTAGTACCACTCTCTTCACCCATTTCTGGTCCTAGGGATGGCCCATGGGTGGGGCAACCCTGGAGGATGAGTGCAGAAGTGATGAAGGATTGTGCCAACTGAGGCAAGAGTAGTACCTGAAATGCACAAAAGCCCAACACCTAGTGCTCTGTAAGGCATCTTGTAGGATTAGACAAGAAAGTCAGGTCTTCAATGCATTTATTCAATTTTCACCTCTCATAAGTTGTCCACATACTACTTCGGTAGATCCACAAGTCTTTCCTGTTTCTTTCTAACATGAGGAACATATACTTCTATGATGTCTATGTTAGGAATGGTCCTGGGGTTTCTCAGTGTACAGCATGCACTCTAGTATAGGAAGCTTCTGAACAAACGCATACTTACCAGCTTGTGTTTTAGAGTAGTTCCAGGGAAAGCTCACCTTTTCTGGTTCTAGTACTCAGGGTTTAACACCTGTGTAAAATCTACTAGCCTGCAGAACATGAGGAGACACTACATTCTACATTCTAGGGAGGAAGGAATCTCACTACATCAGGCCGGCATTTCAACCATCCTTGCTTTGGGCTCTGCTGAGAGACAATGGTACTTGTCTGCTTTTAGCCTATCCTCCTTTCTGAGTGCATTCTCCTTTGGTGATCCTTAGGACATACTGCTGCCATCCTGGGTACTTGATACCTATGTAGATGCAGACCCAAAGCACATGTCTATGTCCAGTGAATAAGTAAAAGAAACCTTAGCTATGTCAAAGATATACTAAGGAAACCTGTCATAACAAACTAGTTATTTATCATCCTCAATTTACTAAACCAAAAAGTACTTAGCACTTTTGTTTTAAGACATAAGAAGCTAGATATCATGACAAATTCCAAAGTGGTTCTGGATTTGGGCTCTGTGATGTGTACACACACACACACACACACACACACACACACACACACACCCTGGAAGGTGAGTCCTTTCTAAATCATTTGAGGCTAGGGTGGAAGATCTAGAATTCCTGGTTCCCAATGCTGACCCATCACTTCAAGCTGATCACTGGATGCTAAAGGGAAACACACTGACTAGAGGACACTTGGATATTTCAGCATCTCCATTTGTTGCATCTATAACCCAAATCAGCTCTTTCAGTCTTTCTGGCTGCTATGACAAAATACTCAAGTGGGTAATTTCCATTCTACAAAAGCTTACTGCTCTCAGTACCAGACCCTGCTGTCTGGGGGGGGGGGCGGATGACGGAGTTCTGTGATGGGAGTGGGAGTCAGCATCCTTTTGCCTTTGTGCATGGTCCTCCTTGGCAGAAGAGGCTGGAATTCCTTTATAGCAGTGGTTCTCAACCTTCCTAATTATGTGACACTTTAATACAGCTCCTCACATTGTGGTGGCCACCAACCATAATCTTATTTCGATGGCCACTTCATAACTGTAATTTTACTAGTGTTAAGAATTGTAATGTAAATATCTAATATATAGGATATCTGGTATGTGACCCCTGTGAAAGGGTCCTTCAACCCTCCAAAGGGTCATGACCTACAGGTTGAAAACCACTGCTTTATAATTTTACTCTCATTCTCAAGAGCTCCACCCTTATGATTCAGTTGCTTTCCAAGTCTCCACATTGGGGATTAGGTACCAACATATGTATTTTGGGGAAAAGACAGAAATATGAAGACTTTGGCACCCTCAACTTTAAACTCCAATGAAACATAAATATTCTCTGTATGTTTCAAATTTATATCAATCTCCAGCAAAAGGAAATTGTTTAGTGTTGCAGATAATACATGTTGCAAGAAAGAACAAACTGTACAGTCAGTCTGAATGCTGACTGAACAGGGAGGCTGTGGAACAGAGCAGTCATTCATGCAGACAGCTGGTAGAACCCTTCTGGCAGTGATTACTCTTGGCTTGTCCGCTACTGATGGCGAACCTCAATGTGTATATAACAGAATCAGAACAACATAGATTGGCTTAAGACATTATTGCCCTTAAAGTTATATTTATGTAAGACTCAGCTCTAATTTGTCATAGAAAGTAGTAAGCCTATTTCTATTCATAAGAACACAGGAGTCTTTTCCCAGTACTCTCTCCACTTGAGCCAAGGTGCAGTGCCCCTGATAGAATGAGGAAGGCCTTCAGGGGTGTCTGTGATGGTGTTTCTGTGTGTTTGTAGGTGAACATCGAGCACAGCCATGCTTTTGCAAAGGCTTGTGGGTGGTGCAGATGCTGAGATTTTGGATGGTAGAATGGTGAACCGAGATATGTACAGTTACAGTAACCTGGCAGATGACTGGAATTTCTTCAAGATTCCATTAGATTAGAATCTTGTCAGGATTTTTAATGGCTGAGTAATAAAAGACCATTGGGGCCTAGAGCACACACTCAAGGGTCAGGTCAAACAGTGAACTTGAGCTCACGGCTGTTCCTTTGGAGTGACTATTTAACTCTTTGAGATTCAGTTTCCTTATTATAGAATGGGAAAGAAAAAGGTCAGCTTCCATGAGGTTGAAGAGAGATTATATTTAAAAACAGTCCCTGGTGGATAGAAATGTTCATAACCATAATCAATTACCAAGAACTTACCCAAAATTTCTAAGAACCAGCCATTCTTCAAAGCGAAGCAGTGACTTGAGACAGCTGGAGAGATGTGTTAGTGGGTAAAGACCTGTCATCCATGGGTGGGTGTGAGGTCCTGGAATACTCACACACCTTCTGAAACCACTTTTATGCACTCCCAGTCTTCTTATGGCAAGATGGGATTTAGAGACAGGAGGATTCCCAGAATCATGTATATCAGTCAGCCTAGAGTATGCAGTCGGCAACAAAGAGCCCCTGTTTCAAAAAGATGGAAGTCAAGGGCTAACTCCTGGGGTTACTTACTGACCTCCACACACACGTGCACTTACTGATCTCCACACACATGTGCACATGCTCTCTCTTTTCCCCCCACCTCCTCCTCCTCTTCATCTTCTTCCTCCTCTCTCCTTCCCTCCTTCCCTCTCATCCCCTCTTTCTCACACACACAGGCTTATATCTGAACCCCCTAAAATTATAAAAGCAGAAAAGGCCTCACAGATTTCCATTTTCTTGTCTAGAACTTGGGGAGTTTAGAAGACCCCCATTACCATCCGTACAGGGAGAAAGCTCTTCTCAAAATTGTGAATAAATTGAGGTCACAGAGCAAGCCATGGTACTCCACATTGGAGGCAAATAAAGAGAAGCATCTCTCCCTGTCTGGAACACAACCTCAGAAGGAGAGGAACCTCCGTAGAAACAGGGCCCCAGGAGGAAATGGAACTGTGATCGGCATGTGGCTGGAGGACAGAGCAAGGAGTGTAGAAGCCAAAGCACTGGGATCCCAATCAAGCTGGGCAGTTGTTCATTCAGGTTCTCGAGAAACTGTTGGGGGGGGCTCTCCCTGGCATTTATAACAGTAAGAAGAAGGGCAGGGAGACAATGTAGACCCTGCCCAAGTACCGTGATCTTAACAAGATCTGCCCAGGAAGGAGATCAACTACTTTCCCAGCACCAAACCTACTGGAGTTTGATCATAGCCTGCTGGTGCTTCTACTTTATATAAGATGAGGTTGCATGCCACCCCCCCCAAAAAAGGCATGGTAGGTTAGACATAGTGCTAGTTGAAAATGCATTTAATACAACTTAACAGATTTTAGTGCTCAGCCCAGGCTATCTCCAACATTCTCCATCTACTTTCATTAGTCTGCAGCTGGGAAGTCATCTTACATGACACTACTCTAAATGTTGACTAGTTCGTATGCTTTATTTTTCAATGGATATGAAACCACAAAATGCAATAACCCTAACCACCAGTCCTGAGGCACACTGTTGGGTGGCTGTTGCCTCATGATCGGCATGGATGGATAAAAACTGTAGCTTGTTGTCACTATAGCATTGCAAGTGTGTGTGACTGACCTGGGAAAAGATCAAACATGGATGAAGAGTTTCAACACCATCAGAAAGTTGAAAAAGGCCAAATTAAACCATCCTAAGTCTGGAGCTCTCCCTATTATTCATCTGCAGCCCCTCCTAGACATGTTGTTCCACCAGCGAGTGGCAGGGGCCCACAGTTCTGAGAAGTTCACAGTCTGTAAGCACAGGCTCCCAAGAGGTAGAGACTGTGAAGCGCTTCCATTTCAAGTCTTTCAGCTGCTTATCTTGACCTGTTTCTTGCAGTTCTTACTGCCAAGTGCACAGTACAGCCTTTCAACAAGACCTTGCAAGTATGGTTTGAAGACACTGAGTACTCCTTAGACCCAGAATGAGACAAGAATGGCAACATTCCAGACGAGGAATTAAAATAAAACAGAACATACTTGATCAGCACTTTCCTAGAAAACAACAAAATGTACAAACAGGTAGATACCAGAAACAGAGATGTGGGAATTCTAAGAGTCAAAGCAGACATGTTTGTAATCAAGATGCTATAACGGACATTAAGACTGGTTTTGGCAGGTTCGTTAGTGACTGGGTACTGCTGAGGAAGGAGAGAATCAGTAAGTTTTAGATATGGCACCCAAAACTGCAAAAGCAACACACAAAACAGAACAAAACAGCTTCCACCCTGTGGATCAGCTTCCAAGTGACAAGAGAAAGAAACAAGTGACTTCCATGCAATGTTATGACCATAGGGAGAATGTTTAAAAAGCAACAGAAGCAACATTGTAAGCAGTTAATGACAGGAAATTTATGCAAATCAATGCTGAATGTAAACCACTCAGAGAACATCAGACAGGTTACATGCAAAACAAATAAAGTAGATATCTAATACACAAGGCGTTCTTGGACAACAAAGGAACTCACTGTCAGTCGATCTGCGTTGCAAGAAACTTTTAATAAGATGTTTTAAAGAGGAAGAAAAATATTTATGTGGAAAATTCAGCTCTATGAAAGGAAAGGGAGAAGGGCTTAATGGGCACATCTTTAATTCAAGCACTTGGGAGACAGAAGCAGGTAAATCTCTGTGAGTTTGAGGCCAGGCTGGTCTAGATAGCAATTTCTAGACCAGCCAGGGCTACATTCAGAGACCTTGTCTCCAAACACAAAAAAACCAAACCAAACCACCACCACAAACAACAAAAGAGACAAAAGATGAAAAGAGAGTCAGGTAATGAATATCATAGTTTGTGTAACAAATCCAAAGGAATCAGTTTAAAAAGTAAACTCCTTGGATAACCGTGACAGAGTTGTAGGATATGAGATAAATGTACAAGAGGTGATTACTTTTAATTATCAGCAATAAATAAACAATTTGAAATCCAAACAGTACTATTTATCTCAACAAACACACATAATGAGAAACTTAGGTGTTGATCTAGTGAAATGTGAAATCACAAAACTGGTGAAAGATATAAATAACACAGAATAGAGAAATGTGCCTGTTTGTGCATAGGCCAGGTTAGCAGTACTAGAGCAGTACTCAGTACTTCTCACGGTGATCCAGTTTCAATTTCTCCCCAATCAAAGTCTGTCAGCTGCACATGTGGATGAGTTAATTCCAAAGTGTATATGAAAAGTCAAAAGATTCATAATAGTCAATACAATATCAAAGATGGAGGATGTTGGAGGACTTAGGAAGAATTCCTATAGAACGGGCAATAGACTAGACAAATGGATCTATAGGACAGAATAGAACTCAGGAGACCTGTGTAAATACAGTCAGGTGCTCTTTGACAAGTTGTGAATGGCAGGACAAACGAGCAGGTTAATCTTCAATAAATGGTGCTGAAAAAAACTGGATAGCCACCTATAAAATAAGCACTGTGAACTCCTGGGTACATTACAAGTACAGTCATAACACATGCAGATCTAGAGCAAAAACACCACCAGAAAACTCGGAGTCTGAATCCCGAGGATTCAGCATCCTGGGGAAACAGGTCTGCAGCTGGGGCCCTGCTGTTGGGCCCATATGAAGTGTGGTTGCTAACCTTGGACCTGACACCTGGGAGGTGTGAAACTTTGTCCCCCTGTTGGTAGTTTCCACTCAACCAGCAGAAATAACCCGAAACCTAGAGGGACAATTAGACTCTTGGATTTTTCCTAGCTAAACTTACTAAATGTGTACTTTCATGTATTCTGTAGGTTTTCTTTTCTCTGTGACCACATAACTGACAAAAAGTAATTCCATTGAGGAAGGGTGTCTTTGTTAGGCTCATCATGTGTTTGTCATGTCAAGAATAGCCTGGTGTTAGAAGTGGCTTATCCCCATAGTAGCTGGACCTTGCTCACATCTGCATGCAACAGAAAACAGAGGGGAATGCCGGCGCTCATCTGACCTTCTCTGTGTTTGCTTTTATTCAGTCAGTAGCCTTGCTCATGGGCTGGTGGCACCCAAATCCAGGACGAGTCTCCATTTCTTAGTTCAACCTCTTCATCAACGATGTATGTCTGAAGATGAGTCTCCTAAGTCATTTTAAATACAGTCAAATTGACAATAAATAAGCATCACAGTCCACAACTAAAAAATCACTTAACACACAAATAAACAGGCCACCATACAGAATAAACAGATGTGGAGAGTCAAGAAGCTTGATATGCAGGGAATATGATGCCTAGAGTATAAAATCTCTGTATATAGTATACTTGCATGTATAAAATGGAATTACAAAGTAAGCAAGAGACTATGAATCTTGAAGCTTGGCCAGTCAGATGACTCAGGAGGTAAAAATGATTGCTCAGCTACCCCTGACTACCTGAATTTGGTTTGTAGGACACACACACACACACACACACACACACACACACACACACACACTCCTCTGATAAACACACAGACACACACACAGAGATACACACCAACAGATACACACAGAGACATACACACAGACACACACACAGACATACACACAGACACACACATACAGACACACGCACACAGACACACAGACACACACACACACACTATGAGATGTGTACACTGCCCCCAACAAACAAACAAATAAAAAACTCTAAAAGTATCTTTAAAATATGATGAGGCCAGCTTTAAGGAGAATCAAACAGTTGTTGGAGACATGATGTTTACTATATGACTCAGCAACATCATTGCGGGCAGAACAGAAGGGAGGAAGGAAAGCCTTGGGGTTGTTGCTCTTCAAGACTGATGATGCTGGCTGCCTTGCTTTTCCTTCCTCTGCTTGCTTTTGTGTCTTTGGAGAACTTTCTATCTTGATGTTTTTGTCTACTTATTGGTTTGTCTTTGAACAGTTGAGCTGTAAGTGTTCCTTCCACAGTTCATGCTAGTGTCTTGGCAGCTCTCAGAGTTGTCTGCATCTTCTCCATGGTGTCTGTCAAGGCTCACAGTTCCTGGTTTGGATGAATTCTCCTTCATCTCTGAGCTCTTTCATTGTGGGTGCTTCGTTGTTGTACCTAAGAAGCCAATGCTTAACTCAGGAGAGCAAAGGTGTAGTCCTTCAGTTGTTTTTTAAGGTTTTTATATTACACACACACACACACACACACACACACACACACACGAAGCTAAGATCCACATATGAGAAAGAACATTTTGTGTTTACCTTTCTGAGTCTGTGTTAACTCACTTAATAGAAAAATTACAGTTCTATCCACTTTCCTGGGCATATTTTATAACTTAATTATTCTTTGCGGCTGAGTGAAATTTCACTGCATAATTATTGATTCATCTGGTGATAGATCTCATTTCCCTGACATTATGAACAGAGCAGCAATAAACAGGGATGAACAGATATCTCTGTTGTAAGATACAGAATCCTTGGGCTATCCCAGTAGTAACATAGATGTGTCACGGAAGGAGGTTGGACTTTGTTCAAAACCTTTTCTGATAGATGCATATCTATTGATATGACCTTGCACTATTTGTCTTTGAGTCCATTTGCTGGCCTGTTGCATTTGTTGATTTGCATATGTTGATCTATAAGAAATGTCAACAATCAAACATACTTGACCGTGATGAACAATTTTCTTTAAAGTGTTTTGTAAGTATTTTGTTGACCTTTTTCCAGCTATGCTCATTAGGAAGATTAATCTTCAGGATTTTTGTTTGTTTTGTTTTGTTTTTTGCTGATTCTTTATGCATTTTTGTTGTCAGGATAATGCTGGCTTTGTCAGAGGAATTTGGTAGTGTCCCTTATTTTTCTACATTATGGAATTCTTTGGGAAGCATTAGTATTAGGTTTTTGGAGGTCTGAAGGGGTCCAGCCATGAATCTGTCTAGGTCATGACTTACTTTTAGGTGGAAGAATTGTTTTTGATATCGGTCTCACTCTTTGGTGTAGAGCACTTTAAATTGTCTTGGTTTGGTTTGGGGACATCATTTCATCTAAAAATTCATCCATTTGTTTTAGATTTTCCAAATTATAAAATATATGTTTTTAAGGTGTGATCTTGTGAGTTCTGAGTTTCATTAGCATCTTTCACAACTTTCATCTCTCATTTTATCAGCTTAAGGCTTTTCTCTCTTCTGTTTAGCTTGGCTAAGCCTTTGTCAATCTTATTTATTTTTCCAAAGAATTGACTCTTTATTTCATTGGTTTTTTTTTCCATTTCCACATTGTTAGTGTCTGTCCTGATCTTCTTATTACTTTCCTTCTACTGATTTGAGGCCTGGCTTGTTCTTGTTTTCCCAGTTCCCTAGGATATATAAATAAATTACTCATTTGTAATTTCTCTGATTTCTTAACATGGGCACTTACAGTAATAAGCTTCCTTCTTAAGAATCTATATTTTTTAGTTTGAGATGTTATTTTCAGTTTCTCCGAATGTATTGACTTTCTCCTTGATTTCTTCAAGCTCCCATTCAACAGTGTTACCTCATCTCCAAGATTTTGTGCATGCTCTGTGGTTGTTCCTGCTGCTGATCCGACAGTTTGCTGCACTGCAAACAGAATACAAGAAGTTATTTCAATTTTCTTGTGTTTGTGAAGACTTGCTTTGTGTGATATGATCTAATTAGAGAATGACCCGTGGGCTGCTGAGAAGAATGTGTGTTCCTCACTGTTTGCAATATTTGTAGAGGTCTGTTAAGTCCATTTGACCCATGGTGTCATTTAATTTAGCTGTTTCTCTGTTTATTTTATTAATTTATTTTATTTGGCTGTTTTTATAGGATAGGGTCTCACTATGTTACCCTGACTGGCCTGAATTTTTTTTTTCGTAATTTATTTTATGTATGTGAGTACACTGTCACACTCTTCAGACACACCAGAAGAGTGCAACAGATCCCATTACAGATGGTTGCGAGCCACCATATGGTTGAACTCAGGACCTCAGGAAGAGCAGTTAGTGCTCTTAACTGCTGAGCCGTCTCTCCAACCCTGGCCTGGATCTTTTAAAGTAGACCAGGCTGGTGTTGAACTAACAGAATGCTGCATGCTTTTGCTTCTGTGGTACTGGGATTACAGCACCTACCACACCTGAATTTCTGTTTTTCTTATGACAAGTTAGTGTCCTGTCTATTGGTGAGAGCAGGACATCACAGCTGCCATGATTACTGTCTTGAGGTCGATCTGTGTTGTTAGTGACATTTGCTTTGTGCAATCAGGTGCACCCATGATCAGTATATGTGTTCAGAACTGTAGTGTTCTCTTGATGGGCTTTACCCTCAGGCTGTATGAAGTGACCTCATTTATCTCTTCTGTCTAGTTTTTGTTTCAATCCATTTTGTCAGATATTAGAACAGCAAGACTGGTTTGCTTCCTGGGTCCATTTGCTTGGGATAGCTTTTTACATCCTCTTTCACCCTGAGGAAGCATCTGTCCTTTGTGATGAGATATGTTTCTTGGCAACAACAAATAGATGAATCCTACTGTTGATTTTTTTTTTAATTAATTTTGCTGGGTCGGGATGCCAAGCTTCTGTGGATGGGTAAGAGGACAACTTGTGAGAGGAAGTTCTTCCCTTCCACCACGTGGGTTCCATGAATTGAACTCAAGATTGCCAGGCTGCCAGCAAGTGCCTTTATGTACTTAACTGTCTCTCTGTAGAGACACTGACCTTTTTATCCAATCTGCTACCTTTTACAACAATTTGCTAGTCTCTGTCTTCTGATGCGGAAATTGGGACTATTACTATTCAGAGTTAGTATTGAAAGCTACATATTGTTTCCAGCCATTTGGAGTGGGAGTAGGTGATAGTCTTTGTCAGTCTTCCTATTCCTTTTTTGCTTAACTGTTATTCAAGGGTGGTTTATTCGTTCTCATAGTCCTATGGATGTATTTGTCTTTCTATTCAGTTTTCAAGGATCTTCTGTAGGCTTAGTGGTCATGAATTTCTTAATCCTGTCTTTATCACAGAAAGTTTCTTCTTCAAAAAACAGGTCTTGCTAGGGCTGGGGTTGTCCTCACTGTTGTCTTTCAAAACTCGAAAGACTTCATTTCAAACTCTCTTGATGCTTAGCATTTCAGTTGACAGATGAGCTGTTATTCGAGTAGATCTCCCTTTACATGTGAGTTGGTGTTTCTCTTGCCACTTTCAAGATTTTCATTGTTCTACATGTGCCCCCGTTAAAGGGGCATCCCCTGACAAGACAGCAATGCCTGTGGTCAGTAAATGTGAACCACTCCAGAGAAGGTTTCAAGAAACAGAGTATGCTTACTGCACATGAGGAACCACTTACCTTGTGGAAGCCTATGACCGTAGTTGGTGAGCACAATACCTTGGATTAGATAGGGAACACTCAGACCACATGGGTAACTATGCAGAAAAAGCACATTAGAGGAGACCTGAGAGTGCAGACTCCTCTGCAGGCCAATGGCCAGCTACTCTTGCTACTTCAGAACTCGGTGTTCAGACTTTAGGAGCATGGTGTGACATGTTCTTGTTTAGAAGTGCAGTGTGCTAAGTAGGCTGGCCAGCCGCTCATGCTTGAGTTTTCTCCTACATATATTAATAGTTTAATTCTAAGGTAATTAATGAGGGGAAGTCCTTTTCTGATCTTGTCTGTCTGGCATCTTGAATGCCCCCCATATCCCAACAGGCATCTCTTTACCTAGTTTGGTGGTGGTATTCTTGCCGTCATTTCACCAAAATGTTTTCCTTGCCTTTGGAGTAGAATACTTTACTTTCTTTCATGCTCCTGATTCTTAGATTTGATCTTTTCATAGTTTCCCAACTATCTTAACAAATTTCTTACTAATTTATCTTTCTTATTGTTGAAATGTTCCAATATTTCCATCTTGTCTTCAACCTTACGTTTTCTGACCTTCCTCTTGTCTATTAGTAAGTCCTTTCCACAGAGTTATTTGACTTCCTGCATTCATTTCTAGTATTTCATTTTTGGGTTTTCTTTAGCATTTCCACATGATGTTATTGTTATCATCTGGCTTTCCTGCGGAGCCCCCCTGGGTACCCTGATCCCACCCAAGTGACACCCAGTGTTAGATTCTGATAGATGCATAGTCTTCTTCAGGGCAATGGGTGGCATTGAAGCCATATGGACATATAATCATCCCCTTGGGGTGACAGATAGGGCTTGAACCTTCTAGCAACCCTGTGAACACTGGGATTAAAGCCTTATGGCTATGCTGACCTCATTAGGGCAATGAGAGTAGTGCACTGACTACACTGGTGTGACAGAGCCGGGGCCTCATGGACACACACTCTTCACTTGGACAATGGGTACGACTAGAGACTCCCAGGTGCATGGGGTAAGGATAGGATGGAAGCCTCACTGTGTACAGTCCTCACTAGGGTGACTGGTGGAGTTGAAGCCTCATTGGCAAGCTGGCCTCAGGTGAGGCTGAAGCTTCCCTGGCACACTGACTCCAGCATCCTGAGAAGCAGGGCTTAAGCCCCACAGATTTTTTTTTTTGAGTATAAAATACAGAATCAAAAGGTTTATTAGGTGCCAAATACTGCCACTTATGTATTGTAAGCTCTAAATCAAATCACTAAAAGTCTAACATAAAATACAAATGATACATTCCAAATAGTAATAGTTTGCATGATATGTTGGCTTGAAAGAGAATTGCCCCCATAGGCTCATATGTTTGAATACTTGACCCTGAGATTTTTTATTTTTTTATTTTTTATTTTTTTAATTAGATATTCTTTATTTACATTTCAAATGATTTCTCTTTTCCTGCTTCCCCCCACCCCTGAAAGTCCCATAAGTCCTCTCCCCTCTCCCTGTTCCCCAATCAACCCCCTCCTGCTTCCCTGTCCTGGTATTCCCCTACACTGCTGCACTGAGCCCTTCCAGGACCAGGGGCCTCTTCTCCCTTTGATGTCCAACAAGGCCATCCTCTGCTGCCTATGTCTGGAGCCATGGGTAACACCATGTGTACTCTTTGGTTGATGTTTTTGTCCCTGGGAGCTCTGGGGGTACTGGGTGGTCCATATTGTTGTTCCTCCTATGGGGCTGCAAAACCCTTCAGCTCCTTGGGTCCTTTCTCTAGTTCCCCCATTGGGGACCCTGTTCTCAGTTCAATGACTGGCTGAGAGTGTCCCCCTCTGTATTTGTCATGCACTAGCAGAGCCTCCCAGGTGACAGCTCTATCTGGCTCCCGTCAGCAAGCACTTGTGGACATCCACAATAGTATCTGGGTATTGTAACTGTATATGGGATAGATCACTAGGTGGGGTTGTCTCTGGATAGTCTTTCCCTCAGTCTCTGCTCCACACTTTGTCTCTGTATCTCCTTCTCCCACAGATTTTTTAAAAAGAATTGTTTATGTATGTGAGCACAGTGTTGCTCTCCTCAGACACACCAGAAGAGGGCATCAGATCCCATTATAGATGGTTGGGAGCCACCATATGGTTGCCAGGACCTGTGGAAGAGCAATCAGTGTTCTTAACCACTGAGCCATCTCCCCAGCCCCACTTCCAGATGTTTGTTTTTAACTGTAAGAAAGTGTAGGCAAGCCTGGAGCCCCTCTTGTATAGTCCTTGCCAGAATGATGAGTGGAGATGGAGCCTCCCCATCAGGCCATGCTCATGAGTTCAGTGGGCAGGGCTGCATCCTCCTGGATGCATAGTTCAATGCACCCAGTGGATGGTACATATATAATTTATATTAGGCTTCTAAACTTATAAATAGGCTATGATTCTATGTATTCTTCAGCATGTATCACACATATGCAAGCACATACCCAGTGTGTGTGTGTGTGTGTGTGTGTGTGTGTGTGTGTATGTGTGTGTGTGTATGTGCATGAATTTTAATAAAGGCACATTTGATACTGTTATGTAAAGATTTAATTTACATCATTGTAAACATTTGGGTTGCTTTGTGGGAAAATGTCCTGAAATCCTCTCAACCTGATGCAAAGAATTATGAGTCAGTGTGGTGGAGAAAAGACCCTGATCTACCATCAGAGCAAATTCTGACACTTTCCCTAACTAATACAAAATGATCCCATAATCCCAAATAGCAGAAAACTACTAGCATGATCTTTTGTGCCTGCCTCTGCCAGCCAAGTTCTGGGTCTGTGATTAGCCCTGTAAATTACACACTATTACACCGTTTCGGTGGTGGTGTTAAAGATCATTCAAGGTCAGAAGTCAAAGTTCTTGGAATTTGAAACCCCCTTCCCTTTTTTTTTCAGGCCTGTAAAAATGTATTTTATCTCATAGAAAATATGCATTCTCCGGGCAGCTGTGTACCTCCAGGTTCACTACTCTAGATCCATATTTTGGTCTGGGGCCAGGTGCATGGCAGACAACTCAATAACCCTTAATAAATGGAAAAAGAATTGTTACAGGAACAAAGGAAGCGATAAAAGTCTTGATGGACCGCAGATGTCACTAATACACTTTGCTTCCTTTAATCTTCCCTTTCCTGTTGCCCCAAAGCTCTGCCTCCACTGCAGCTGTGGCTCTCACGACTCCCTTTACATTTGGAGCACTGGGGGAGCCTAAAAATCACCCAGCCATGGCCTGCCCCATCAAAGGTGCTGGTGTCCCTAGTTGCCTGTCCTAGCAAGACGTATAGTGGCATGCAGTCATTTTGGATAGAATGAAGGAAGGAATTAAAGTGTGGAGTAACAGAAAGAAGAAAGGTGGACTGTTCATGTATACAGTAAATGGTAAGTTCAAATCATGTGTAAATCACCTTAATTACATACACACACATTGTCTATGTGATCATCCTTATTTCAACAGCATTTACAAACAATCAAATATAAATATTCTTGCAAATATAGATTAGAGGTTATATGATAATTTTAAAATAATAGAATTGGTGGCCAGCAAATAGCACGTCTCTAGAATCTTAGAAACACAGCCCCTTTTCACCCCATAGAGCTGCTGCCTTGAAGCTTCGGCTCGTTGGAAAGTTTCCCTGGTCCCCCGATTCTTTATAGAAAAGACATTTCCTTGTGCTCGTTTTTCCAGAAAAGTTATGAAAATGTTTTCGACTTCCCTTCATCTGGTGGTAGTCCTCATCTCCCTAAAAAGTGCGTGGACCGCATATCCAAAGGCAGCCCTGACCATGTGAACCTTTCTGTGTGAAATCAGTGTTTCAACAAGCAGGAGCTACGGATTGCTGCAACCAAGCTAGGGGGGGCCCAATCCTACACGTTGTCCTTCCTCTCTTGCAAGTCAGCCAGCAGTGACCGTGTTCGAGAAGGTATCTTAGCTAAATGGACATTCTCTCCAACACACACTTGTGCTATTAAAACCTAAGTGGCCTCAGGATAGGGCTTAATGTGCTGTGTTTAAAAGTTCATCTAGTCAGGAAATTGTATAGATAAAGTTACATTTCCCTGTCACGTATCATTCTACAGCTCATTAAATGCCCCTTAATTGCATCTTCAGAGTTCAGGGTCCTAACATTTCTCAGCTTCACTAGCAGACTGAAACCTTAACACCCAGACCACTGGTGTTTTATTTACCTACCAAGGTTATCGAAAGAGCTTCCTTTAGGGCTGAGCAGTCCCTGATTAATGAACGTGACTTAGAAGTTGAAAGGCTACATCTTTCTAGTTTAGCTTGTTTTAGCACTCATTTTAATTGTCTATATTTCCTTAAGAACATCTTCTAGTGACACATGTTAATGGTACTGGGGGCCAGGAGTCTGGGTCTGATGAATGACAGAGCCTACCAAGAAAACATTCCCATTTAAATGGGCCCAGTTCTTCCATAGTTGGTTGGATACAGGCATCTTTGAGCCAGTGGGGGCTGGGGGGAAGGGAAGCAGACTCTATTGATCTTAAACCGGTGGGAGCCCCTTCTTCCATGCCCTCTGAAGACAGTGAAGGCAATGTTAGTACTCGTCCCTGAGAAATTTCAGGAAAGAGAAGGTAATTTTCAGTGAACGATAATGGAGAAGGATGCTCATCCGGGACATTCTTTCCTTAGACCTGCAACCCAGCCTACCACAGACAAGCAACTGTCCCTTCATAGTCACATAAAAATAGTGTAGGCACAGAAGCCATGTCCCCTTGCTGGCTCCTCGTGAAGTCAGTTTACCTGTGCTGGTCACAGTCCAAGCAAAGACTGCAATGACTTGAATAAATCCCTTGTGTGAGGTCTGTCTATCTTCAGGCCTTGCAACTTTTTTTTTTAACCATTAAGCAGGTCAGCAAACAAAAGGAAGGAATGCCCATAGTTATGAAATAGTACGATTTCACTTGAATGTAGGTAGTAGCATCTTTTCATGGTCAGTCTCCAAATTTAAGTATCATAAAATACTCACGATGTTGCAAGTCAGCGTGCCACTTTACTCTCTCGTTTCATCAAGCCATCCAATGATATATTTCCCCGGGAACGGTTTGGTTAAGTTGCTCTGCTGGGTGACACTGCACTTTTGCCAGGGAGTTACTTAGTTATTTGGACATATTTCGCGCTAACAAAAAATTTAAAAAGCATATTGTTGTTTAGGGCAACAAGAAAAGTAGAATTTTTTTTAAAAGTATGTTGTTGTTTAGGGCAACACTGGAATCACCCAAATATGGCAGAGTGAGGGTAGTTTGGAAAGAGAGATAATAAATGACAGATTTTGTTTTGTGGAGCCAGAGAACTGATGGCTGCTTAACTGAGAGGAACTTATTTAAATCCAGTGGCCTTGAAAGACACCTGCTACAAAGAAGCAGCTCTCTCAGATGACTTTGCAAAGATGATGTGGAAAGGGTCAGAGATTGCACAAAATGATGACGTGAAAGTTCAAAAGGACTGGACCATTCCTTGGAAGTCAGTGGATCTCAAAGAAACGTCCAACACTGCCCCCTGAGATGGGGAAGGAGACAGTAAAATGCCATTTAAAACATTAAAAAAAAACAAACAGAATAATAGCCTTTACTCATATTTAATGTTTAGATTGGGGTATTAATATGGTCTGTACCTTAAATAGTCACTTGTCAGTCTAGAGTCAGGATGCAAAGACAATGCTTCTGGGCTTTGCATTCTCCATTTACCACACCTCCTCCCCCACCATGTCCACCACCTCCACCATCCCCTCCTCCTCTACCACCATCACCACCACCTCCTCCTCTTCGTCCTTCTGCTCTTCCTCCTCCTCCACCACCCCCACTTCCCACCATCATCACCCTCTCCTCCACCACCATTAATGGCACTCTGTCTGGACTCCAACCCCCCCCCCCCCAGTTACTTGGCAACATCCAGGTATGACCCTCCCCACAGTTACCTGGCAACAGTCAGATAGGTCTGACGCACTATAAAAGGGGCTGCTTGCCCCTCTTCTCTCTCTTTATACTCTTGTTCTCTCTTGCCCTCTTGGACTCTTCCCTTCCCCCTCCCTTTCCCCCTCTCTCCATGTGGTCATGGCCGGCCTCTACTTCTCTATTCTCCCCTCCTCAATGCCCTAAATAAACTCTATTCTATGCTATACCATTGTGTGTGTGGTCCATCAGGGGGAAGGGATGCCTCGGCATGGGCCCACAGAGGCGCCTCCTTCCCCCACACGCCCATAGAACCTAACTTAATAGCCTCTTTCTCATTTTATGACCACAACAACCTTCACTACCACCACCACCTCCACCATCACCATCTCTTTCACCACCACTCTCACCACCTCCACCATCATCATCACAGTCATCATCTCCATCATTATGCAAACTATTTTTCATTCAGTCTGACTCAGCCCTGTATTCCTTCTTCTGAGAACCCATAACCTAATCCAGTGGCAGCTGACTCTGGTCTATAGATGGGGAGAGAAAACAGACTTCCCATACTTCCTTCCCACCACACAAGGAAGAAGCCACAGTAGCAACATGCAGGGCTCTTCCTAGGAAGATTTTATTAAAGGATTTACCCAGCCTATACTGTGGGAGGTTTTCAACCTCACCCTTGCTGTGGGCTAATCTGTTATTAATTGTTGGTGCTATTGTTACTGCAAATGAGTCTTGTCACAGGAGAACTGTCAAGGCAACCCAGGGCTGGATTCCTATGTAACTTGTGACTGAATGAAAGCTGAACCCTAGGGATATGGCCCTGACCTTCCTGGTCTGGTTTTCCTGCTTTATCCCCATGGCCTCTTATCAGTCTGCTGCTCAATTTGTCTCTGCAGCCTCCAGACGGTCTCTGTATCTGTTACGGTGATTCGTGCCATCTTTTTTTTAGCCTGTTTGACATTTCCTAGAAAGAATGGGGAAAGGGATGCTTTATTCTCTAAATGAGGGAGCTGAACTTTTAAAGAAAGTGAGCTACCCCAACCTAATTGCAAGCTAATGTGGTAACTGTGAAGAATAATGCCTTTGAGAGTATGAGGAAGAAGAGGCTCTTGTACCTGACGGACACCAGGTTTTCCGGTGGAGATAAAAAAAAAACTGTCTCTTTGATAAGGAAAAGCCAGCTACGTGCTTTCTTTTGTGAAGTTTGTATGGCTTCCTTAACTTTGCTGCCCTTCTGGGAGGGCTCTCGGGACTGATCTGTCCTGATAGGAATTGGACTCCTGGAAGCAGTTCCCCTAGCTCTTTGGAGGAAGGCCTACTTGCTCTCATGCTCAGTTCCCTTGTAAAGGAGGACAAAGCGAACTCCATTCACAGAGAACTATGTCCTCTCAAACTGGAAGGTACGAGTATTATGGGAGAAGAGAGTGCCATTGGGCCAGCCAGAGTCCATGGTGGTCTGCAACCCATGAACACTGCTCACTGAACACTGAACAAACCCCTTTCCATTCTCCCTACTACTTTTGAGGGCTTCAATGTTTCTACTGATGTCTTTTGCAGGCTGCATAAGATTTCTCCCTCAGCAAAACTATGCTGCTGTCCTCTGGTACCTGGGTAACTCTAGCTGGGAAATGGGTCTCCCTTCCCAAAGCTGCTCTGTGGTTTTGTTCCTCACACCCTCCCAGGGAAGCCTCTCCACATCTGGCAAGCAATACTATTATTTTTGAATCTGAGAAGAGTGGTAATGACAGAGGATCAGGAGGAGTCGATGCGGTGCAGGGTGTGTGTGTGTGTGTGTGTGTGTGTGTGTGTGTGTGTGTGTGTGTGTATTTGCACGTGCGACTCATGCACTCCAGATTGGCAGACATAGTTTGGAGTATCTGCTGCGCCCCAACAGTGCCATGTCTCCAGGTGCCTTACTCTAGTTTGATGACACTTCAGATTGCAGCCAAGAGTGGCTGACCTTGAAAGCTACTTCTGTCATTTGGCAGCTATGGCAGAGGAATCAGTTCTTTACATAAACGAAACACAAGGCACACCAGTGCCCCATAACTGAAATAGAGTGCAAGGCACATATATCATTTACATTTTCCAGGAGTCTCACTGAAAATGTGAGTAGCAATGAAATCAATGTTGATAATATACTTACCCTAACTAACTATATAATTATAAAATGTATATATATATATATACACACACACACATATATACACACATCTCTACATATACACACACATAAAATGTTACATTGGGTGTAGCAAATACTAATAAATCATTGAAGTATTTTACATTGGCTATTTTGCATAAAAGGTTCAACGTTCTGTGTGTGTGTTGGACTCACAGAGCTTGGACTGGCCACATTTTCAGCACTTAACTAACTACTCTATTAAACAGTGCAGAATGGTACTACAAATTTAACTACCTAGAAATTTGAGCATTTGGGGGTGGGAGCAAGCTTGTTTCTGGTTGGCTAGTTTGTGTGCAAATGTATACCTGTTAATTAAATACATTTCATGATGTGGAAAGAAATTGGCTCCTTGGTCCCCTTTTAGAAGGGTAATGATATTGGCAAGCATATTGTAGCCCTTGGAATCGGACTCTGAATATGACTTTGAGGTTGTCCTCTGGTTAACAAGGAAAACACTCCTTTTGGGAGAAGATTTGTGTGAGAGTGGAGAGACTCACTCCTAGGGTGTGTCCCACACATTTGAATGCATTTATCGATAATGGTCAGTGGACATTCTTGAGAGATAAGTGATCAACAAGGAAAGAAAATGTCCCCTAGAAAGGACCACCAGGACTGTCATATTCATTTAGCAGAGCAACCTAACACCACATCATTATTGAACATCTTCTGCATTGTGCTGTTCTAGGTAATTGGTAAGAGCCCTGTGTTAGAACATTGGCTTTCTGAACAAGTTTCAAGTTGGCTTTGCTTCTCGCTCCCCTCCACTAGCAGTTTAGTGATTAGCATGAGCTTGTGAGCAGAGGCAATCACTTTCTGGCTGAGAGACACTGTTTGTGTAACCACTGGACACCCCCTCGGGCCTATTGTTCACTTTTGCTTTTCTTCATTCTTCTTGGAAAAACCAGTCGGTGGCAGAAGGATGGGTAGGAGAGTGGTTATTCTCAGTTCGCTTTCTCTGCCTCCTTGTCTTCCCCTTTGCCTAAACTCAGAAGCAAAATCTCTCATTTTAAGAGTGACCTGGTTGCAGATTTGACTACTGTTTCATTCAACAATTGCATTGCTGTTCTGCCTTAGTCCTTTCCAAGTAACCTTGGGGACTCAGACTTTCTGTGTAATACACCCCCGAGTCCCCGTAAAACTGAGGAAGGAGAAGGGCCAACCTTGAACCATGATCACCGGAGCCAAGTCTTTGTCCAAGCAAATATACAAGCTCCTCCTCCAGTCAGAACGGTTCTTAAATGTTGTACTCCTTAACTGAATTCAAGTTTTTCTTTTGCGTCTTGGTGTTTGGGAAACCTTTGGGAATCATCGTTTGAAGAAACCTTTGGGAATCATCTTTTGTTGAGCTGGATATTAGTGCAATTAATTCTCTCTGTTCAGAGGCAAGGCACCAGTGGGTCCTGCTATTGCTTCAAGCAGAAAGAATTGCCAGCCACTTTGGAGACTGCAATAGAAGAATGATAAGAAAAGCAGCCAAAAAAAAAAAAAAAGGAATCCTGGAGAACTGCATTGTAGGGGTTTCGATGATTTAGCATCTGTAGGGAAAGTTTCTTTTAAAAGAGATTTTTTTTTTGATTAGTGAACAGGAGGACATTCAAAAGTAAGACAGATAGAGGCCCACTGGGACTGCTGTGCAGCCTGGAATAGCTTAGGCTTCTGTTCAATCATTTCCCCAAACAGGAAACCACAAAATGTTAGAGATTAAGGTCACTAGATCATTGGGAAAAGAGCATAAGTTTGTCTGCAAAGCATTATGATGTATTGTGAATGGGCCAAAATGCAAGCATAAATCTTTCATCGAAAAATGCAACAACAAAAACCCACCCTTCACACAAAAGACCAATTTGCTTTTCTACTGGACCAAGAGGCCCAAGCTGCCTCCAGCAACATTTCTGTAATTTTCCTGCTGAGGGGACAGGCAGTCAGAACAGAAGGAGAAAACTTTGGGTTGTCTGTTGGTAAAGTTTAGGTCTGTAAGTGGGCTTCATCTCATTTATTTTCTCTTACTCTTTTATATTTGTGGCAATGGAAACAAACCAAAATGAACCTTTGTATACAGTTCTGACTCAAGCTCTTCTTTGTTATAGAGGTTATGTTAAGAGCACACTTCTCTCTTTCTACCCTGGTTGCCTTGTGGCACCCCTAATTTGTTTGAGACACAGTCTAGGCTGAGAGAGCATGGAGCCTCTCTGGATGGCTCTGTGGGGTGCTCTTCTGGGGTAGTGGGATGCTGCTGCAGGGTATCTGGCTATGACCTTAAGACTTAGATCCAACAAAACCACTATCCCCTTAGAGGATAATGCAGCTTCCTTGCTGAGTTACTCCCTCAGTGAACTGCTGATTTATGTACTTTGAGAATCTGAAATGTTTATGGTGTCAGTTATTAAAATGACTAGCCTTTCAGAAAGGCCAAAGTGAAACTGACTGGTGTTGGCCACTCTTCTGAGGAAAACATCAAGCATGAAAGAGTGAGCTTGCCTCTCCTCTTCTGATTGTCCATTGTTTCACAAAGTTTAGGAAAGTCAGCTGCATCAGGACAAGGGTCACCCTTTTCTTATATCTGTTCCCAGGTGCTTGGCCCACTGGCTGCCTGTATAAATATTTGCCTGTTGGACAGGCATGTGCTGATTGAACAATCAAACAAACACCACATCACATATCTAAGTGAGAATGCTCTCAGATCCATCAGAGACAAAAGGCCACTTCCCTTCCATCCAGCTGGAAGGGACATTCAACTGCCTGCAGGTCCAGGAAAGGGAGGAAATAAATGAGCTGGGTTGGATTGAGACCTATTGATTTATTTTTTCACAGACAGAGACATGGATACAGACAAATATATTTTTTTCCTTTTCTTAAAAATAAAAAGACAATACCAGCACTAATGCTGACTGTAGGAGACTGTCGCCCTAAGGTCTGTGTGTGAGGTTACTAGGGAAGGTCAGAGCCATGTCTGTGGGGAAGCTCGCTGTGGCGAAGGGGTGGGAAGAGGGCAGGTTGGTCAGGTTTCCCTGTTGTACTTTGGGCTCCTGTTGCATATTTTGTAGATTGGGAAATCTGAAAACAATAGGACTTTGTTTTGCACTTTTGGAGGCTGCACGTCTGAGATTGCATGCCAGTGTGGCTGGCTGCAGCCAGGGTCCTCTTAGGAATTCAGCTTTCAACTTGCTCCTTTCTGGTATCATCACATGGAAGAAGAAGAAGAAGAAGAAGAAGAAGAAGAAGAAGAAGAAGAGGAAGAGGAAGAGGAGGAGGAGGAGGAGGAGGAGGAGGAGGAGGAGGAGGAAGAGGAAGAGGAAGAGGAAGAGGAAGAGGAAGAAGAAGAAGAAGAAGAAGAAGAAGAACAACAACAACAACAACAACAACAACAACAACAACAACTCTCCTGGGACCCTTCCAGTGCTAAGAGGTCCACCTTGACCTGTCACATCCAAAGGCTCCTCCTTCTAACTATATGATGTTGTGGTTTAGAATTTGTCAGGGCCTTGAATCTCAAATGTCCCTCACAAGTTCATGCTCTCCCTCTGTAGCTCGTGGCACTAAAATTTTGGAAGTTGTGGAACCTTTAGGAAGTGGGGCCTGGCTGGCAGAGATAAGTCAGTAGGATGGGTCTTAGAAGGTAATTTCTTATTCTGGCCTCACTCTCTGCCTCCTGGTTGGCTGTATATGATAGACATCTACCCCATGTTCTTGTTGCGGTGTATCATGCTGATGAATGCATGTCTCAGGCACCCAATACAGACCTTTGTACTGTAGTAGAAGTCCATACTTAAAGTTGGCCTTTGCACTTGATAAGGAGTAATAATGGCATTGGTAGAACCCTGCTCTTCAGATTACCGGAAGCTTTTATGGATGTCATGACTCCCCCCAAAACACTCTGAACTATAGATATGCTACTGGGGCTGAGAATGAGTTAGTGACATAACAAAGCTCACTCAGTGAGCACAGGCCTGGTTGCTAAGGTCAGGGCTGGAGTTCAAGACTTCTGTCTGCAAGACTTCTGTGGTCTATCTAGCACAGCTGTGTCAGATTTTAATTCTTATGGCCTTAGCTGCACATTTCATTTGGAAAATAGTGATCTTGTGTATTTTACTTCAAAGGTGACTGTGATGAGATTATTACTGAGATGTTGGTTTTTTTTCCCATGCCTATGATGCTGTGAGCAGATCTCAGGATTGTCCCCATTCCTACATGCCTTATCCCTGTTTTATGGGTGAGGAAATGTTGGTGGATAGGCCTAGTAGCTTAGTTGAAGTATATCTGCTGTTTAGTGCAGAGTTAGTGTTCAAACCCTGGTAGAGCCTGTGGTCTTAGCTACAAGCAGGCATGCCTCATTCTGAAGGATAATATTACCATGATTTTAACTTTGTATCTGTAAATAGGGGCCCTTGGCAGAGGTGCACTGTGAAAGATTATTAGAAACATGGTCTGGGCTTCAGTACACCTGAATTTTAGCCTCCCTGCATCTAAAACGGGATCAATAACCCGGCCTTCTGGGAGTTCTGTAAGATGCTGAGCACACTTCCCAAGACAGAACAAGACTGGGTTCTAATGTTCAAGAAGGCTGTTTTTTTTTTTTCTTCTGTGCTATTTACCACAGTTGCATAGTATTCGGTGTGGGGAAATTTCTTGTGATGTTGAATTGTAGATGTTTGTGTGCTTTTAGAGTAGTAATGATTTAATAATTCATAGTTCCGACTTTTCAAGAAAAACTGAGGTGTTATAAGCAATGTGCATAAAATATTAGAAGGCTGTTCTCTTGAGAGTTGGAGTGTGTTTGTTTGTGTGTGTGTGTGTGTGTGTGTGTGTGTGTGCACATGTGGACACAGATTTATTCTGGTCACTTGGCTTCCTGCTGAGGAGGATCTGTGTGTGAGATTTTATCTGAAGTGAATTTTGTCTAAAAACCATCATGGATCATGAAGGTTTACTTTTAAAGTGCTTCATGGGTCCTTCCAAGTCATTGTAAGGTAATCAGCACACTGGATAAGAGGGAGACAAAACTCTCTGAACTACTGCACATGGGGTTTGGTGCTGGGAGTTCTGAGTGAATGATATCATTGATTCTCACTTCTGTTGTAGGGATGTCACCAGGTCTGTGCCTGGCCTTAGCATTCAGGTGTGAATGGCACTGGTCCAGTGCTGTTTACACCTTGATTTTGTAGATTTTAGCAGTGGAAACATGGGACTGTTGGTTGAAAGACATTGATGGGTCACAAAATTCTCAGAATGCATGAAGGACTGAAAAAATAAAGGAACCAAAGAGGGCAGAGAGCTTGTACACAGTTCAGGGTCCCCTGTGTCTCTTTGCCTACCAGCCAAATTGTAAGTGAAGAGCTTTGAGCCCCTCACCCTAATTCATATACCAGTACTTCCTGCAGAGAGGGAGACTGTGAGTGACAGTCTCTGAGGTGCTGTGTCCAGTGTGTACAGGGCACCAAAAGTAGTTACCAAGAGAAGTCAGAGTGGACCTGACTAGAACAGCAGGCGATCCCACATGACATGGTATAGAAACTTTGAAGAGTGGACTCCCCACCCCGAGAGCATCAGTAGATTTCATGGGAGTAGGGAGAGGGGCAGGCACAGCCTAGAGAGTTCTTTCCTCAGGCAGCTCATGGCATTCCACAGCAACCCCAGGAAAATCCCAGACATGGACTTTGAAAGTACTTATGCGAAAACACTGGAAAATACTTCTGGATGTAGACACAGGCAAAGACTTTCAAAAACAGACTCCATTGGCACGGGAAACAATAGCAAGACATGTGCAGTGGACACATAAAATTGAAAAGCTTCTGCACATCAAAGAAAAATATTACAATAAAGGGACAGCCTACAGAATGGGAGACAATCATTGTCAGCCATACATCCGACAGGGGATTAATATCTATGCTACATAAAGAACTCCAAAATGAAGCAAACACCAAAAAATTAATCCAATCGATGTCCAGTGAAAAGAATGGAACAGATAATGCCCAACAGTAGTACGTGTCCAAGAAATCTATAAAAAATGTTCAGCATCCATAGTCTTCAGGGCAACATAAACCAAAACTATATAGAAAGGTTGACATTTGCAATCCCAGCACTGGGGATGTGGAGAGAGAAAGATTTCTGGGAGTTTCTGGCCAGCTAACCTCCTTACTTGGCCAATGAGAGGCCTTGTCTTAATAAAAACAAAAACAAAATAAAAGCAAACAGAAAACAACAAACAAAAGTAGACAGTCCCTGAAGAATGGTTCTCAGGGTTGTCCTCTTCCCTCACATGCATGTGTGTATCTACATACACAAATACTCTCTCTCTCTCTCTCTCTCTCTCTCTCTCTCTCTCTCTCTCTCACACACACACACACACACACACACACATACAAACACATGACCAGCACTGACTAAAACCTAAGTGGAGAGTCCATCTTCCCCCTATGAAAATGATCATCATAAAAAATAAAATTAAGGAAAAATTCAGGCAAGCAATGATGGGGTGGTCTTGGTAATGGAACTTTCTATGCTGCTTTGGGGGAGTGTAAGCTGGAGCATCCATGATGGAAGTCATTATGGAGGTTCCCAAGAAAACTAAAAATAGAAGCGCCATATGGCACAGCTGTACCACACCTGGGTGCATAACCAGAGGAATCCAAATTGAGCGTTCCACAGAGGCACTTGTACATCCATGTTTATTGAAGCACTGTCCACGACAGTGAAGTTATGGACTCTGCTTAGATGTCCATCAACATGTGCAGATAAGGCAAATGTTGAATAGACACATACACAGTGAAGTTTTATTGAGCCAGAAAGGAGAACAAAATTTTGCATTTGCAGAAAGATGGATTGAAGAAAAGATCATGTTATAAGGAACGATACTCAGAAAATAAATATCAGATGTTTTCTTTATATGTACATTATAGGTTTGTGTGCATGTGTGTGTGTGTGTGTGTGTGTGTGTGTGTGTGCACATGTAAACAGGAAGAAGAAGTAGGAAAGAAAGGGATGGATAAGAGAGTGAGGTGTGGGTAAAATGAACAGAACACATAATATACTGGTACAGAACTCATGATGAAACCTAGGATTTTTATAATGAACTCATACTGAAAACAAAATTATAATAAAAATCAAGGAAAACCACCCTCAGGAGAGGTGGACAAAGTGCCCAAGGTTGCTGATGGAGGTAGGAACTGGGTTTCACATTCACTCACTTGCAGTTTCCAAGGGCTTTTGGTGACACTGGTCACTTAGTCATAGGGATCAGCATTTTCTCATTTAGAAGGACTCAGATGCTTTATGAAAGAGCTGTAGGTAAGAATTTAGGTCTGGGTCTGGGATCCATGAGTCACCCAGTACCTCATACACTCATGGTTTCCATAACAACACAGTGGCTATATTGCCTATAGCCCCTGCCTCAGGAAGGTGGGTAAGAATAAAGCTATGTTTAGAGGGATGCACAGAATACACATTAAAACACTTTTGCTGTGCTGTATTTTTGCACTTTTTAAATGTATTTGTGTGTATCTATATACACTTATATGACTGTGTCACACTACACATGGATGTAATAAGAGAGGGCTAAAATGAAGTAATTTCTCTCCTTCCGTGTGTAGGTTCTGGGAGTAAAAGTCAGTCAGTCAAGCTTGGTGGCAAGCCATTTTAGCAGCCGAGTCACCCACCAGCCCACCCTCCACCTTTTGTCAAAGATGAAGAGACAATTGCCACCCTTATCACTTAACCCCTCGATCATGAGCGATTCGGTTTTTGAATGAGGTTTTCTGATTATCTACAAACCAAAATGAAGTTGTTTTATCTAGTTGCTATGATAAACCTGGGCACTGATAGTATTGGAAGTTTGCTGGTTCTTTTCCTTTTGTCAAACTGCAGCACCTGGCTTGCCTGAGTGTCCCTGCCTGCTATGCAGTCTTTCATTAGGACAGTACTATAACCATGTGACCTAAAAGACTCAGACACCGATCAAACACAAACAAGTCGAGCATCCTTTGGCTCCTGGCAGCTGTCATGACATTTCCTCGCTCTCTCTCAGGTTGAACGCATGCACGTGTTTTACAAACATGGCAATTACAGAGTATAAACAAGTAGACTGCAGTTTCTTTTTAAAGAATTATTTATTTTATATGTATGAATACTCTGTAGCTGTCTTCAGACACACCAGAAGAAGGCATGGATCCCATTAGAGATGATTGTAAGCCACAGTGTGGTTTCTGGGAATTGAACTCAGGACCTCTGGAAGAGCAGCTCTTAACCACTGAGCCATCTCTCCAACCCTCAGGCTGCAGTTTTTGATTGATTTTTGTCACACAATAAGCATTTTTCCATGTTAGTATATAACAGTCAGTTCCACTGAACTAACCAGCCAGCCCTCCACAGAGCAAGGGAACTGCTCCAAGAATGACTCTGCCCCTTATGGGCCTCACAGCTGACAGGCAGGCGTTTGGGGGAAATTCAGGGTGTTGCCTGGTTCATCTCTGAAAAGCAGCTCCAACTATCTTTCCATGCTCCTTGCTTAATTTGATGTATTACAACAAGGGCGTGCAGCTAAAATCTCACATCTCTCTTCTCCTTGTCTCTAGACTTTCTTGCTTTAATCACAGGCACACCCAGTGGGAAAGTTTGTGTGATTCCCCTGCTCTTAGCACTGAAAGGCCTGATCCTGGGAAACGCCTCAGTCTAGGACAGATAGAGTTAGATGGCCACTGATCAGAGTGGGAGCAGCCAGGGCATGTGTGCATCTTTCACTGTCTGCAGGTGTATAATGCCGGGCACAGGCCTAACTCTTCTGTGTCTCTCTGGATGTGAATAGACAGCATGTGCTTGTGGCTTCCAGACTACATGAATCTGGGTTTCTCAACTCACCACTGCTGGACCGTGGGCTCTCTGACTTACTCATTCAGTCCAGAGGTTCCCTGATGAAGACTAAGAGGCCACACACCCCAACCCCAGGGAGTGATGGGTATGAATGTGCATCGAAAACCTGGAGAATCTAGGTCTGGTGTCTGTGAGCAATGGCAATAACACACTGCATCTGCTGCAGATGGAGCATGCAGCTCACAGGCTCCCGCTATTCCTGACATTTTGTTCCATCTGGTCCCTCAGTGTGTGGAAGGGTACCATTCAATGTTGAGGGAACGTGTTTTCCTATTGTGATGGTTTGTATATGCTCGGCCCAGGGAGTGGCACTATTAGAAGGTGTAGTTCTGTTGGAGTAGGTGTGTCACTGTGGACGTGGGTTTTAAGACCCTCATTCTAGCTGCCTGGAAGCCAGTATTCTGCTAGCAGCCTTCAGAGGAAGATGGAGAACTCTTAGCTCCTCCTGTTCCTTGCCTGCCTGGATGCTGCCATGTTCCTGCCTTGATGATAATGGACTGAACCTCTGGAGCCTATAATTGAAACCCCAATTAAATGTTGTCCTTATAAGAATTGCCTTGGTCATGGTGTCTGTTCACAGCAGTAAAACCCTAACTAAGACACCCATTAAATTCACTAAACTACACCCTCATAGACACATGCAGAATCATGCTTTAGCAAAAATACTTAGACTTCTCTTACACTAGCCAAGCTGGCAATCAAGATGGTCACAACCCTTTATTTGATTTCTCTTTTGCTGCATTTGATTCGTGCATCTTTTTGAAATTAAAAGTGTTTGCCCTGCTTTGAAAATGGGGATATCCATTGCTTGTTCCCCAAAGTGAGCTTCTGTCTACATCACTCCATGTATGCATGTGTATGCAGGATTGTGCATCTTGGATCCTCACTGCCTCAGTCCAAAATGTTGGCCTTCTGGTTTGTGAAGAGTTTGGAATAATATGGAAAGCAGTCGGGGGTAGGCTGTGTCTCAGTTTAGATCAACAAACACATCCTGCAATACTGAGCAGACAAGCCTGTAAGCTATGACTTTTGTTATTATCCCTTAAGAATGAAGAAAGAAACACGTGAACAACAACAACAACAACAAACCGTTTTACATTGGTTTTTAAGATACAGTGATAAGGGCTGGAGAGATGGGTCAGTGGTTTAGAGCACTGACTGCTCTTCCAAAGGTCCTGAGTTCAATTCCCAGCAACCACATGGTGGCTCCCAACCATCTGTAATGGGATCTGATGCTCTCTTCTGGTGTGTCTGAAGACAGTGTCCTCATATACATAAAATAAAATAATAATAAAAAAGATACAGTGATGATATTTTTAAAAAGTAGCTTCCAGTGACTTCTGAGAAAAGACGCTGGTTTGCAGTATAGTCATGAACAGCCCAGATGAAAGGATAACCTGGCAATTAATTAATCTGCATCTTTTCACTGAACTCTGGAAGGAGACTTACTTTGTACATGATTATCTTTGTTAATCAGCCATAATGAGGCCTTCTGAGAACGGTGAGGAATTTGAGCTTTGTTCACTGGTACCCATCACGAATAATTGTTTCCATACTTTTGGAGGCTTTGCACAGGCCATAAGTACTAGGAGCCTTTGAGGCAGTGTTTTGTATAAACAATGGCAAATATTTTATTGCTCAGTTGAGTTAAATCTTTAAAAATGGCTTTAAATCTTATCAAGTACTTTCCCCTTTGGATTTCCGTGTTGGAGAGGGGGTGGCAACAGTGACTGAACAACATGAAAGGCCAAGTGTTCCTGTGGTGGAGGCCCACAACTCTTTCATCTTAGCCTGAATCCTATTCCACCTCTGTCAAAGTCCTGGGCTTTTTAATTACATTAAAGCCTTTTAGGAAGCCTGTGGCACGCAGACATGGGAACATGCGGCAGAACACTTGATAGCCAATTTCAAGACCCAACCAAAGGTCTCCACTCGGGCCCAACCAGAGCCTGAGAGTAGATCAAAGGTTGCACAGAATCTCAGAAAACCTCTCCACTGGGTGAAGTGGCAAGCTCTATAGATATGATGAGGCCAGTACCGTGAAAACAATGTCAGAAGTACAGAGAGTAAAGGAGGAAGTGGCTCGGGTCTATATCATATGGATTAAGGAACCACGTTATTTTCCAAATGTCTCATTTCACATATGTGTGTTTGTATATATAGAGCGGGAGGTAATTGTAATATGGCTTATGTCTGAATTTCAGCATTCATATTTCAAATCTATGGTAAGCATATCCCACCTCACTTAACAGACTTTATAACAGCCCAGAGAACTCCTAAGCCACTGAACATTTAGCTATTCACCAGTTACAGGTTGTTGGCTTTTGTTAAGTTCTTGGTTATAATGAAACTCAACAAGCATGGCTGTATGACTTTTAGATTTCTTTTTGTAGAGTGCAAAATGGGGTTACTGGGAACAGAAAGTATTCATATTTCTAAATCCTTTCTATGTAAATTTTGAGTTGTGTGGGAGAAAGCAAGCTGTCTGGGCATTCTCGATGGCATCTTTTTATGTGGGAGGGAAAGATTTGTTCTGGAAAGGAAGGACTTTCTCTGCATGGAGGGGTATCAGAGTAAAGCAAAGGAGCCTCAGAAGTGGCATGGAGCCAATGGATTTGAGAGTTTGCATCTATTTTCCTGTTTCAAGAAGCTGTAGTTGCTTCAAACCTGGCACAGGAGGGCTGGGGAATATGGAATTCAAAGTGTAGTATCTCTTGGTTCCACTAAAATGTAACCTCCTTGTTTATGCACACCTGAATACACACACACACACACACACACACACACACACACACACACACACATACACACAGCTAGAGAGAGAGAGAGAGAGAGAGAGAGAGAGAGAGAGAGAGCACTTTTAAGTTCTGCTTAACCATTTTAAGAAGGCTGCATCATGAAGGCAGAGATAGCATACACAGTGAAATCCAATTTGAGAACTCAACAAGAGGTCTGCATTGAGACCAAATTAGAGACTGGAGGGACAACCTCTAGGAAAACCTCTTAGCTTATCTTTTGGGACAAAGATGTCAGTTGACTATGATAAGTTAACTTTGGAAAGATGTAACTAGCTGAGACAGGACGGGAGTTTCTTTCAGGTTGTTGACATGTGTGGTGATTTGGGAGCAAGTGAGCTTCAGATCTGCTAGGGTAGCCTCTAGGGACCTGTGTCTGTTTCCACTTCACCCTCCATCCCTGAATCTGCCCCCTGGTTTTCCTTCTGGATTCCATTTTTGTGACAGTTGGATTTCATTTCAGGTTCTCATCTACAACGGCCAACTGGACATCATTGTGGCAGCTGCCCTGACAGAACGCTCCTTGATGACCATGGACTGGAAGGGATCACAAGCCTACAGAAGGACACATAGAAAGGTCTGGAAGATCTTCCAATCTGATAATGAAGTGGCAGGTTATGTTCGTCGAGTGGGTAAATTCCATCAGGTATGCAAACAGTTGGGGCATGCAGGTCATGGGAGTAGGTTGGCAAACAAACAAAACCCAAAGGCCAATGAGCTATGGCTATCTGTAAGCAAAGTCATAAAACAATCAAGGTGTAAATGTGTGTGTTCTGTAGCCCTGTCTTCAACAGAGAAATATGGCACCATTATCAAAGTGAAGATCACCGATGATGTCATCACAGAAGTCTAGGCATCCCCGAAGACATAATGAGATGCTGGGAAAGTTCAAAGTAGAGCAACATTAATAAGAAAATCCCAGTCTGTTTGGGAATCAAAGGGAACTTGACCAGTTATTTGAAGAAAATTCAGTGCAACCTCCTCCCACCATATGTGAACATGTTTTTATAAGCCATATGGAGAAATAACTAGAATAAGATCTCTCGATAACTGACCTTGCAGAGTGACTTCCAGTTGCTAAAGTATTACTCCTGGAGTTTTCTTTTCTCTTTGAGTTTTGAAAACAGTCTTTTGTGAATTTTTTAACACACCTCAGTCAGCATCTCCCATTCCAGTGTCAGTAATAACTGTCAGTGTCAGGGAACTCTACAGGTAAGGAAGGTCATCTGGGCATGAAGGTTTCATTAAGAAATGACTTCAAAACAGGTATTCAATTTAACAGAGGATTAGTGGCCTTTTCCTGTTCCTAAGAAAACTATTATAGGCTTTTTTTTCACAAACTACTCAGTTTCACCTAAAAATTTAGAATTTATGAGCTCCTGCAACTTTCATTTAATTCCTCTTAAAGACTTGTAGTGATATCAGTAATTTATTTCTCTCTTGCCTGAGGCAAAACAAAGTTATTACTGTAACAAATAATGTGGCCTTTGTTGATTTCTTCATTGTTGTTTTGCATCTTATTTTATTATTTATGCTTTTATCATATTATCTGTTATTTGCTATCATTTAAAATTCTTTAAGACAGATTTAGAAGATGAAGCTTTAGCCTGGACTTTATATGTGCATTCAATGTCTGTTATATGTATGTTAAGCCTGGTATTAAGCCTACACAAAGATTCATCAGTTTCATTGATTTAAAGTATTTACAATTCCCATTGTGTTTATCCGCTTTGGCCAGTGGGCTGTTTTAAAGTGTATTGTTTAATTTTCAAACATTTTGACTCTTCCTTTCTTGCATTTACTATAAGCAGAAGCGGATATACTCTATCATAGCTTTAGGGTTTAAAAACCCACATATCCTTTACAGTTTCAACCATTTAAAATATACTTTCTGGCTCTGTTTTGGCAAACATGTTCTGGATACTTTTAAAGCAACCACATTCTTCAGTTGTTAATTGTACTGCTTTTTATGCCAATCAAGGTCTTTTAAAAACATTTTTCACACTTATTATTTTGAGAATTCAAAATCACTTCCATGCAACCTTCCCCCATAGTTCCTGTGCCTCCTACTGCTGAGTCCGTTCTGCTCATATGTATATGCATTTAAGGCTGATTACGTGAGACTCTATAGCCTAATGGACGTCTCATCTCTCCAAGGATTGACTCAGTCTTTCTTATCAGCTACTAGTTGGCTGTAGCTCTTCTTTGGGATTAGGGCCTTGTGAGATTTCCTCCATCTATAAAGGGATGTCAACTGGTGCTGTCCTTGTGTGAGTCTTCTTTAGGTGGCTATATTGTTAATTTCAATGGTGTAACTCTGTCTTATATAGAGGACACTATGTGGAAGCAGAGGTTCTGGTCCTCTGGCTTTTACAATCTTTCTATAACCTCTACTACACTGTTCTCTGAACTCTAGGTATAGGGGTTGTACTGTCAGCAGGCACCCCTGCCTAGTCCTTTGTTCTCCACATTTGATCAGTTATCAATCTCTGGGATGTCTCCATCTGCTACAGAGGAAGTTTCTTTGATAAGATACACTTACCTGTGGGTAGAAGGTAAACTATTTTGTACTTGGTGATTATACTAATTTAGAGAATTGTCAGGAGAATGTTCCTCTCTTAAGTTCTAAGACCTTACCGGCCATGGTGCTTGGTTGGCTAGGTTTATTTTTCTCCTGTTGAATGGGCTTTCAGTCTGATTGGATGGCTGTTGGTTGGTCAAAGAAAAATCTATTCTCACATCCTCAGATGTTTCTGCCCTGATGGTCATTGTAGTTCATAGGCTTTATAGCTGGGTAGAACAGTTCTCCCCCACCCCCACCCCACCCCTGTCTCTTTCTCTCTATGTCTCTGGTCTCTCTCCTCTCTCTATCTCTGTTTCTCTCTCTCTTCTCTCTGGCTCCCTCCCATCTCTCTTCTCTTCTCTTCTCTTCTCTTCTCTTCTCTTCTCTTCTCTCTTCTTCTTCTTTTTCCTTCTTCCTTCTTTTTCCTTCCTCTTCCTCTTCCTCCTCCTCCTCCTCCTTCTAATTCTTCTTCTTCTTCTTCTTCTTCTTCTTCTTCTTCTTCTTCTTCTTCTTCTTCTTCTTCTTCTTCTTTTCTTCTTCTTCTTCTCTCTCTCTCTCACACACACACACACACACACACTCTCTCTCTCTTTCTCTCTCTGTCCCTTCCTTCCATCCCTCCCTCCCTCCCTCACCTCTCCTTGCCCACAGTTAACAAGAGAGGTCTCTTAAAAAAGCTGCCATATTTGAAGTTTGTTCTGTTTTTCCTTTTACTTTGTGCCGTTCATTCGTTGCCTACAGCCACAGACTCCTTGTTACACACGCCTGGTACTAAATCTTCCTTTCTTATGAACTATCCTGTTTGTTTGTAGCAATGCTTCTCATCTTAAGGCAACTTGATTGATGTAACCTAACTGCCAACTCTCTTTTGAAAGCGTGCACATGGGATACTTTTTTTTATCAGTGTTTCCCTTCTTGTCATTTTATAGCACCATATTTATGATATACTTTTTAATGCAGTATAGTGGGTTTTATTTTTTGTGGGTCCTGACAATATTTTAAATTTAGAGTGGTATATTTGCATTTAATGTAATCACTGATATTTTTAATCTACAGTCTTGTTGTATTGTTCCTTTGGCTCTGTATTTCTGTTTCATTTAGTTTAAAATTCCTTGCAGCTTTGTGTCATTTTATTATTTCCGTCAATACATTTATGAGTTATCATTCTTTTGAAATTGTTTTTCTAACAGTACTAGCACAATATGAATGCCAGGTTTACTTAATGCTAATATAAATTAGAAGAATTTTACTGTTTTTCAGATAAATGTGAGAACCTCAGAATAGTTACATCTTTACCCATTTCCCAGGTTTTTGCTTATCAAAAACAAAAGACTTCTATGTCTCCTTTAACCAGGCATTGCTTACAGCATTTGGTCCAACCAGCACTCGCCGAGAATTCACTACACATTCAACCTGTAAGCAAACATCAGTCTTTTGTGCATTTCTTGCCCCTTCAAAAAGATTCTTTAGTATTTATTTTTAAAATGTGCATTGACAGCATGCTCTCTATTTTTGCCTGTGTGTCCCTTTCTGCCTCCTTCGATTGGGAAGGCTGTGTCTAGTGCCATGGGATTTAGCCATTTTCTGTGAGCTCCTGAAGGCTGTGGCTTCTGTCGGCTCCTGTACCCTTGTGATGACTCGTCAGACATTAGCTTTTTTGATCCTGCTTTGAAGGTGATCTGTGTTTCGTTTTGTTCTGCTTATTGCCTTTCAAGGTCACCTGTGTGCTGTTTCCCAGCAGTTCTACTAGTCTGACCTACAAGGTATGAAGATGACTGTCCCTCTTGCTGTCAGCATTGAGTGGGTCTTGTCTTGTTTTATTCTGACTTGAAACAAGCTAGAACACCTGGGAAGAGGCCATGGTAATTAAGAAAATGCCCTCATCTGTAAGACTTGCTTACTTGCGTATTTATTTATTTATGAGAGGGTCTGGCCCACTGTGGGTAGTGCTGCTTCTGGGCATGTCGTCCTGGGGTGCATAAGAAAGCAAAGCAGGAAGCCCAGGGAAGCCCGCCGCATTCCTCATGGCTCCTGTGTCACTTCCGGCCTCCAGGTTCCTGCCTAGAGTTCCTGTGCTGACTTCTCTCCGTGACCCACCGTTAGCAGGATGTGCAACTTGAAGTAAGCCCTCCCTCTCCATGCTGTGTCCATCATCCTCATCTCGGCAGCAGAAACTAGGACGCTGGCTGTGTATCCTGCCTCGGTTCCTTTAGCTTTTGGAAACTAAAGTTTTGAGTTGGTCTATGGATTTTTTTGTTTTGTTTTGTCAAATTTATACAATTCTCAGCTTCTACTCCTTCATGGGCTGATTATGCTCTGTTGTCATGTGTCTGTATCTGTGTCTGTGTCTGTCTGTCTCTCTCTCTTCCCTAAGATTGTGTTTAGGTGTTGGGTGTTCACCCAGCTAAGGCCCTGGGTTTGATCCCTAGACTGGAAAGAAAGAAAAATAATTACTAAAAAATCCCCCCAGATCATCCCCAACATATACACACACACTCACACACAATCCCCTCAAAACAACAACAACACAGAAAAGAAGACCATGCTACATTCTTCTTTATGCTTCAAGTTTCTTTTCTACTGGTCTTTCTTTCGCTTGATATACTTTTTTTTTTTTAAAAAAAAAAACCTTCTCTTTTAAACATATGTTGGTTAACACAGTTGTTTATGTTTTGAAGATTTCACATAGTCTGCTTGCTTTGGACCACATTCTGTGCATACACATGTACAAAGACACATATCCAATTACTATAACCCTACCCTATGTGAATGCATTGTGGAGAAAACACCTAAGGTCAAATGAGTGCATGAAGGTAGAGCCTTTATTTAATGTTATTCCTGCCCTTAGAAGGGGAGACACCAGAGAAACACGATCCTGCAAGGTGGGAGAATATCATCTGCAGAGGTGAAATTAGTCAGTGCCTGGATCATGAATTTCCCAGATGTCCCTTCTGTCTTCCTGCCAGGATCCTTTGACATGATTCACAGAGAGTATCACTCTTTCTACTTCTGTTGTCATTACGTGGGTTACTTACAAGGATGCATATAGCAAAAGGAAAATTATAAAGGGTGAAATTCATGATCTAAGAGAGTACTTTTCATTCAAAGCCAGCCCATAAGGGGAAACTAGACATTGTTATTTGGGCTGTGGGGGCAGATATGTACTCTGAGCTATGACAGGCAGATGGATGGTACCTCCCTGACCCACCATGCTCATCTGAGAGATGTAAATCTCAGAAGCATACAGAGATCTCAGCCACCTGTTCTTGAACACCCACCCATCAGTCTTGCTAATTGCTACACTACCTGAGACTGCACAAATGTCCTTTTTACATCTTGCACAAATCTACCAACTAAGGCAGCCAGATTGATGTGCAGGGCAGTGTGTATCACAGAGGTAGGAAGAGAGTGGCTGGCCACTCACCAGCCAGAAGACCATGACTGCTAGCACACTAAGTCATCTGTCTCTTTCTGTGAAAGCAAGACACACTGAAAGACAAAATGGTACTGTGCCAGTTTCCAAAAGATGAACAGAAGAAGTAGGAGGTCCACGTAAGCTAGCTATAGGGAGGACTTGCCTCACAACAGGAAACCTGCATTTTGCATATATGATTTAAGCATGCTGGGAAGATCACCCCTTCCCACCAACTCCTGCTCAGTGCCTTGGAGCTGCTTGGTGATTGTTGGGGATGAAGGACTGGAGGTAAGAAAGGAGGTCATCATGGCAGCTCATGAATGATTCGTTGTTTTTTTGTTTGCTTCAGAGCTGGGGTCTTCCCTATGCCAGGCAAGTCTACCTCTGAGCTATATCCTCAGCTCTTTTTTACTTGTATATTTAGACAAAGTCTCACTACACTGCTGAGGCTGACCTTAAATTTGTGATCCTCTTGCCTTGGTTTCCTGGGTAGCCAGGATCACAGGACTGCACTAGGTCCTAACAATTTTTTTTTTACCAACATTATTTTGACTCATTGAGAAACATATTAAAATGTTATTAGGTTTCTAGCTACATGGATGAACTGCTTGAGGAACATGTTTCTATTTTAAACTTCACTAAGCTAAATGTTTTGAAGAAAACAGTTTAATCATATCCATTTTTGAATCTTTACTGAAAATATTTCTTGACACTAATTATTTTCCATGTAACATTGAACTAAAAGCTTGAATTACTTGTCTATTTTCATTCTTCAGTAGATTTTGCTGAATGAGAATTCTGTTAGCATAACTTTTGCATAATTAATAAATCTAATTTACTTGGTTTTAGCTAGCCATAAGTATTGTATTATACATTTTCAGTATCAAGATCAATCTACATTTATTTAAGACTCACAAGATGAGTTATTTCAACTAGAAAGAATCTTACAACTGGATCATAGATCTCACTGTCCAGGTGAGGATGCCAAGTACCAGAAGCTAAGTATAAGTAGTGTCTGTATTCGTTACTTTTCAATTGCTGGATAAAACACCACCATTAAGGTGACTTATAGAATTAAAACTTAATTTGGGCTTATGTTCCAGTGTGGTAAGAGTTCATCATGGGAGGGAGGCAAGGGAGGAAGCAGTTGGTGTGGTTGGGGAGCAGGTAGCTGAGAGCTCACATCTTCAAATGTGAGTAGGAAGCAGGGAGAAAGGGAGAGAGAGAGAGAGAGAGAGAGAGAGAGAGAGAGAGAGATTGGTGGAAAGGGCACAAGGCTTTTAATCTCAAAGCCTATACCGAGTAACACACTTCTTCCAACAAGACTGCACCACCCAAACCTTCTCAAATAGTGCCACCAACTGAGACCCAAATGCTCCAGTACACGAGGGGCACTCCCATTCAAACCACCACTGTCTCCTTCTCACTTCTTAGTCCCATTTCTTATCATTGCTGAAATAGGATTCCAAGAGTCCTGCTTCCACCCCATGCTTTCTTTACCTTATGCCTGATGTTGGAAAGATGGAATCATAATGGTGACCTGGGACAGGAGACAATGGAGATTGTAGACTTGACTGTCTTAATTAAAGCATTAACTGAATCCCAGGTGGTGACATAGGACACTGGGTTTTAAGAAAGCTGTAGAGCTGGGTTGGAGGTGGACAGCTTCATCCACTAGTAAGAGGTTTAACTAGGAACCTGTGGTATTAATAAACTAACAAATGTCGGAAGTGGCTAAGTAAACAGAGAGACCACATGCAGATGGGGATTTGGATGAGAGACCTAAGCTGGGCAGAGCCTATTGGTTCATGGTCTGAAGCTTGAAGGAGAGCTGGGAAAGACTTAGAAGGGAGTCATAGGGACCAGTGTTTGGCTCAGGGGTATACGCTCTATTGTTTGTGCAACTGGGAATCACTAAAAGATTTTAAAGACATATTTACAGCTCCAAGAGAACTTTCAAACAGCTGAGATCTGATGGGTTTAGGCCAGGGAGGCCCTAGAAACAGGATGCCCTGTTAGGAGCTTTACTGTGAGAACGTGGTGCTTCAACTTCACGAGGTCGCCTGCTTGGTGCTTGATTCTCAGCTCTAAATAGAGATGGACAGATAAGCTTTGGAATGTCTAGGCCATAAAGACGGACTTCCTGGTGAAGAGATGGTGCTCACTCTGTGTTCATGTCACTAAAAAGCTAGTGATGCCCAGAGGAAGTGTGGTCATATCCTCTGTCCTCCCAGCTGTCCTAAGACCCTCCAGTCCCTGTAGCATATCCCTAGGCAAGCTTATGCCTGACCCTGGGGGAGGTCTACCCTGCAGAGCCCTCAGATTTGTGGTTTGCCTTAGTCTTGGGAACTTCTCGAAAATACCCTGATGTTTAGTGAGAAGGGAAGGAGTGCAATGGCTCAGAGCTTGACTCTTCCAGAGAGTGGTCATGTTGGATGTGGGTCATTGGTTAATGAGCACAAGGCAGACGTCGATTTTGATAAGCCTGGTTTAAACTTAGTTTGGCCACTTACTAGCTGTGGGCCAGTTACATATTCTGCAAACTCAGAGTAAGGACAGCTATTCTGTAGGGATGGATGGGATCCAAGGGAGATGCTAAGGGTGGTTGACAGTGCTCCTGCTTTAGTGAGACCTTGCGCTGTGGCCTACCAAGTACATCTTTATCCTTGGGTTTATGGAATCCCTGGTGCTGCTCTGTAATCTATGATAATATATTTACTCATTTATAAATGAGGAACTGGAAGCTTCACCTGAGAAACTTGTTCAATGCTTTAAAGACCCATCATAGTATATAATGTTAGATAGGCCATCTAGATCTTTCCACTATGCCACGGAGAGTGCTTAGATGCCATGAGGACAGAGTGGGATGGCATACTCTGGTGAGCAGACACAGGCTGCATGCTTGTCCATGGGGTGCATATGCAATGATGATGTCCATAGTATTTGCCAGTACATCCAGACCACATACAAGACTTTGTTCCCTAAAGGCAAGAGTACCTCTTAGGAGGAGGAGGGAGGGAGAGGCAGGAATGTGCAGACAGAAAATAAGACCACTTCAGCTCTCCAGTTGCACAGTTTTGAAACTAACTTTAACTTTAGAGTTTGTTTTTGTGATCATACATAATTAAAAAAAGAGTAAGTGGGGATGGGCACCAATGGCCTCTAAATGGAAATGAAAGTCAGCCTAGGATGTGGAAGCTTCCAAGGAAAGTCACCCAGAAAACACCAAAACCCCATACCTCTATTTCCCCGTTGACAATTTATAGATTTTTGGTTTGTTTGTTTTTTTACAATTTTAAATATTATGGGAAATTGTTATGGACAGTTGACTCCAGAAAGGTCTTCAGCAAGCCCTGGTGGTATTGACATTATAAAAGGAGGCAAAGAGCGACCCATGCAACCTTGACATTTGACTAGGTGAGGGAAGATGAGAAGTTCTTTAAAAACACACAGTAAAGACAAATACTCAGAACAAATATACCTATGCCCATATTACCAGATATAGATTAATACTCAGAATGTGCCTTGGCTTTGTTACAGCACTTGCTTAAAGAAGATCTTCATCCCTACCCATCCCCCACTCTGTTTCCTTCTGTAGAGAGGTGTATCCTGACTCTTGGGTTCTATGTCTCCAGACCTGGTGTCTTAGGATTTTACTGCTGTGAACAGACACCATGACCAAGGCAACTCTCAAAAGGACAACATTTAATTGGGGCTGGCTTATAGTTTCAGAGGTTCAGTCCATTATCATCAAGGCAGGAGCATGGCAGCATCCAGGCAGGCATGGTGCAGGAGGAGCTGAGAGTTCTACATCTTCATCTGAAGGCTGCTAGCAGAAATGTAGCTTCTAGGCAGCTAGGAAGAGGGTCTTAAAGCCCATACCCACAGTGACACACACCTACTCTAACAGGGCCACACATTCTTTTTTTTTTTTTATTTTCTATATTCTTTATTTACATTCCAAATGATTTCCCCTTTCCCGGTTCTCCCCTCCCCGAAAGTCCCATAAGCCCTCTTCCCTCCCCCTATTCCCCATTTGCCTAAGAATTTCATGAATTCATTGTTTTTAATTGCTGAGTAGTATTCCATTGTGTAAATATACATGGAAACTATCTCTGATAAAATTGAAGAAATATATAGAAAAACACATTAAGATTGACTATTTCATGGAAAAATTATACAGATAAAATGGTAGGCATAAAAATATTCCTAAATTGATTAAAAGTGGAATTATAAACATTTTCTGATAAAATCGAAAATCTACAAGGAAAGTATTTCTGATACAACTCAAGAAATATATAGGAAAACACACTAAAACTATTTCATGAAAAATTATACAGATAAGATGGTAGGCATAAAATTATTCCTAAATTGATTGAAACCTTCTAATAGTGCCACTCCCTGGGCCAAGCATATACAAACCATCATACATGAGAATTTTTTGTTTGTTTGTCAATGAAATCTTTGGCAGAGAATAAGACTCTATGAAAGCTATAATCTGGATCTCCAAAAGCAGATGCTAAGGACTTTAGGGATTATGTGCTAGGGACCAATGGTAGTAGAAGCAGGAAAGTAGGGTTGGAAAGATGGAAGATAAAATAAAATGCAAGCAATACAGGACAAAAGAGAGCTCTGGGAGAGGATTTTCATTGGAGAGGTTTCTTATAGGTCAAAATAGTCTCAGCTACTCAGTTATCAGATATGGGCAGGTCATGGTGACCATCATCTCGAGAAAGGCTTAGGGCTGGGACACTGCCAGATGAAGACTTCCACTAGCTGTATCCCTTTACAAGAGTCTGACCTTACTTAGCCTGGCTGCTGCCAGATAATGCCCATGGCTGTTCTCTGACCTGGAGGATAAGACAATAAGAGCTGGTGGTTTGGGTAAGACCACATAGGAAACTGTCTCTCTTGTTTTGTGTCCAAGCTCTCAGTACAAGTTTTGTCTTCTCTCAGCCTTAGAGAGATAGTAGGGCAGGGTATTCACAAGAGCAAGGTACAATACCATGTATGTATGAAAGTCATAATAATGAACACTCTCCCGAATGCTAATGGGTTAGACCTTGACTTTCAATTCATAGATTATAAGTCAGGAACTCTAGTCTCTCAGGGAAAAAGAATTGACTAAGACTTGTCAGTAAATGTTTCTCTCTCTCTCTCTCTCTCTCTCTCTCTCTCTCGTTATTTACTGTGTAATAACAAATGCTTCCAGAACTCAGTGGCATAAGGCCACAGTTTATTATTTCTCACAAGCATGTGGACAGATTGGACTCGATTGGGTGTTTTGATTCAGACAGGGTAGGTTGAGGTCACACACACATCTGTATCCATCTGGATCTTGGCTAAAGCTGGGATAGCCAGCATGGGTCCTTCTTCAGAGCTCTTTCTCTCTGGAGCCTCTTAGGTAGTATTGTAGCCTGGGACTCCTTACAACATGGCAACAGGTCTGTCAAATTGAGACTAATGAGTTTACTGTCCTTTTAAGGTCTGCGGTCAGAAGTCACAAAATACCTGTTTTTCTACTGCATTGTTTTTGTCAAGAAAATCCCATAGAAAGTCCAGATTCTTCTTGGGGCAAAGAATAGCAACTAATTTGAAAATAGAAACCATGTTGTCTTTGGTCCCTGTTGACCCTACTTTGGCCTCCATCTTGCAGAAGCCTCAGGTGGCTGTAGACAAACTTCTGATTCACAATGACATTGCTAAATCCTCGCCTATTTTACTGGCTAGCTTTCCAGCTAGAAATCAGAGAGCACAGCTCTACTCCTGAGGCGCCAGCAAGTGGTCAGAAGCATCACAATATTAGATGGCTCTACCACTTAGTAGAGTCCACACCACAGCCTCAGTTCACAAAATCCTTCAGCCAAAGACTTAAGCAAACTCCCGGAGGATCCGGCTGTACCACTCCTGGGCATATACCCAGAGCCTTTACCTGCATGCAATAAGGACACATGCTCCACTATGTTCATAGCAGCCTTATTTATAATATCCAGAAACTGGAAAGAACCCAGATGTCCCTCAACAGAGGAATGGATTCAGAAGATGTGGTATATTTACACAATGGAATACTACTCTGCAATTAAAAACAATGAATTCACGAAATTCCTAGGCAAATGGTCAGAACTTGAAAATATCATCCTTAGTGAGGTAACCCAATCACAAAAGAATACACATGGTATGCAGTCACTGATAAGGGGATAGTAACCCAGAATCTCGGAATACCCTAGACACAATTCGCATATCAATAGATTCCCAAGAATATGGAAGGAGAGACCCCTGGTCCTGGAAAGACTGGATGTAGGGGAATGCCAAGATAGAGAAGCGAGAGGGGGTTGAATGGGGAAAAGAGGGAGGGAAGGGTGCTTATGGGACTTTTGGGGAGGGAGGAAACGGGAAAGGGGAAATGATTTTGAATGTAAATAAAAAAAACTTAGAAAAGAAAAAAAAAGACTTAAGCTAAATTTTCACCTTCTATTCTTGCCATTCACTTTTGGTTTACAAGTAGGCCTTGTTCTCAAATCACTGGGAGACTGTTGATTTAGATTCGTAGGAAAAAAAAATGCTCTTATTTATTCAGTGTCAGCTTCCTTTCTCAAAAGCTAGCAGTTTTGTTCTATGCTGCAATTATGGGGGGTTTGGTGTGTAGTGATCTTAGATAGTAATGCATCTGTGTTCCTCTCTGACAGAGAAGGTCTTATATCAGGCAGTGTCTGCTTTAAATGCCACCCAGAGTATTGGTTCTTAACCAAAGCACTGGCCAGTGGCCATTGGACACAGAGCATTCCTTTCTATTCATTGTTGCTCAAATACTATAAGAGGCTGGTAGATTTCTATGCCAAAGGGGGGAAAGTCTATTGTCTCAGTCTATGTAATGAGTAAACTTAATGTTTTTTCCCAGTTATTCCATAGAGCATCTTAGCGCAGGACTAGGGTCTTTCTAGGGCTTGTATTCAAGAGGTCGCTGAACTTAGAAGGAAGAAAAAAAAACCCATATCTTTATTTTTACTAACCCTTTGCTGAAAGAGTATTTCCTTCCATTATGAATTATGAAATTTGGCATTTCCTTTTATTTTTGAATGTAGGCATCAAATCCCAGTGGTATTGGCCATATCTTTGAGTACCTCACCAGAAAGAAGAGCTATTTTTATATCAGATTCACTGTCACAGATACTGCTTTTGACATCTGAAAATGACTTTTATGCTCACCATTATTTTAAATTCATAACCTTACTAGAACCAATGGTTTCAGATTAAATTAATAGAATATGTATACATACATACATACATACATACATACATACGTAGTGTATTGCAAGTTTGTGTTTTCCTTTAATGATTATTTCATTGTAATAGCTTCATTTGTGATCTATAAATATGTTTGGTTGATCTGCCCACTGCTTCCTGCTCTGAGGACAAGTCCAGGCTGCCCAGGGAGGGAGCAGGTACTACTGCCATGCCTTAACCCACCATGAACTTGTGAGCTGAGATAAAGCTTTCTTCCCTTAAGTTTATTTTTATCAAGTGTTTGGTAACAGACATGAGAAAAAAAAAGAATGTCAGTATTTTAAGTGATTCACAAGTGATTCAGAGTGTTTAGAAATGTGTGCATAGATGATATTTGCAATTACTATACACTTTCACGTCAAGGGCATTGAGCACCCATAAATATTTGGCTGTCTCTAGGAAGTCCTGGAATCAATCCCCTGTGGATAGTAAAGCCTGACCCACCCCCATTCTAACATCATGGTCATGTCAGATAAACAGAGGGCCTACAGCACCCACACATAAAAGATCAGGGATCCATGTGTTAGACTGTTTTGAATTATTCAAAGTATAGACTCTCCCACATCAAAATGTCAGCCTAGCTTTGGTGACCTGATGCTGAGAGGCTGTGAAGTAAATGATCACTCTGGTGGCCTGTCTACTCCTGCTGTTCTCTAGCATATTCTAGTAACCCTGAAGAATAGTGGTGGAGAGGACAGATGCAGTGAACTCACGTTCCTCAGAACAAATATCTGAGGGAAACTTTGGAGAGGGCTAGTCCTTACATCCTCTGTTTCTGAGTGTTCAGGCCATGGTCATTTAGCCCTGCCACTGTGGGCCTATGGCTTGGCAGAGCATGGTCGGAGAGGGCACACACTGTACAGCAGAGCTGTTTAGACCATGGACACTGGGATGCATAGACTCGGAGTGCACAGGACAGTGGCTGCTCCCAGTGACCTGCTTCCTCCAGCTTGACCCATCCTCTCAATAGTGCCCTCAGATTTCAAACTCCTCAGTAGATTGAGTTGTCTGTCTGTTTGTTTAGACCTGAATCTGGATGGTCCATCACTTCTCCAGCCATCTGATCCATCAACCAGGGACAAGGCCATCAATACTTGATTCTTTTGAGGGACACTTCCTATCTAAACCTTGCTATGCCTGGGCAGGTCCCTGCTGTACTCCCTAGCCGGGTGACATCAGGCAAGCTATTTAGCCTGTCCAAGTGGTTCCCCACCCATGACACGTTAGATTTCTTAAACTGGCTGGCAAGGATAATGGTGTTCATCTCTGATCTGTTTTCTGTTACACAAGCATTATTATTGTCGAGTATACACTCTTAAAGAGAAAAGGAAAAATTTGCAGGAAGAATTGGTATTGTGATTATTGAGATAATGCCCACTGATTACTTTGCACTCTGCTGGACACCCAGTGAACATGTGGTATTTGCCTCTCTTTGTGAGACTTCTCCTGCATTAGTCTGTTTTCAATGGCCAGGAAGCTCCCCTCTGTGTTCACGGGGTCAGTCACTGATATTATGTGTTAAAAGTTCAAGTGATTAAATTACTTCAGCAATGCTTATCAGATTGACCTGGAGCTGTGTCCAGTTATTGCTTCACTGTGGTGGGAAAAATCATCTCTACTTGAATTAGAAGTAGGGAGAGTCGAGGTGGAGTTTGCCCTGCATTTTTCTATAAAGTGCTCCATTGATAAAAGCGTCTAAGTTAAGCAAGAAGTTATTTCTTTCCTATTTCCTTTTAGTTGCCTGTTTGGAGAGAGGGGCTCGCCATATAGCCCACACTGGTCTCAAACTTACATTCCTCTGGCTCTGCCAGTGCTGGGAATACAGATGTGTATCACCATGCCGGCATCCAGTATTGAATTATTTCCAAACCCTCATTCTCTCCCGGTTCAACAATGATCTGAAACACACCTGTTGACAATAAGGGACGAGCACACAGCCTTTAATTTTCTTTTCATTTGTACCAAATTTCTAACATATGGGGGGAAAAAACGAAGGGAAATGTAGCAGGCAGCGGGCAAGCTTCAAAACAAGAAGGCAAGCTTCCTGGGCCTGTGCTGTCCAGGGTGGGAATCTCCGTATTTATTTTTGTTCCTACTATTTATTTTTTTACACAGCGGCCCGAGTCCCAAGGTTTAGGATCTGGCAGCCCTGCCTTCCTGGAGCTGCTGTGTGAGGGGACTTCCAGCTTTGGTCTTTGTTTCAGCTCTGTTGCTCTGCCGTGTCCTTCCTACCTCCTGGGTTGAGACAGGCCTAACCTCATCATCTCTCTGATGAGAGATGAGGAAAAGCACTAAGTCTCCCCAGATCCCCGGTTGTGAGCTTGGCAGCATCAATAGGCAGTTTTCTCTTTTTCTAGTTTAAAATTAAATACTGAATGCGTGCTCGGTAGTCATAACAATGTGGAAAGGTGAGACAAAGTAGAGGTGAACGCCATTATCTTTGCCCGCCAGATTAAGAAACCCAGTGCTCCTATAACCCTGGCCTTCCCTCCCTGACTCCCTCCCTACTACCTCTGGAAGGAAATGCCTTGTGTTTGGAGTTTATCATCCTCTTCCTTTGCTTATTTGTACTAACAATCCTTTATATACATAATATCTTTCTACAAGTATGTGTTTTTTCTTTCCATGCTTAGGCCCACATAAAGGGACCAGTGAGTGTGTGTTTTGTGGTAATATACTGTGTGACAGCCTACACAGGTGAGATTCGCCCATGTGATGTGCTCAGTTTTGCTGTTTTCAGTGCAATAATGATTGTGTCATTTACCCATCTACTGCTGGTGGACCCTTAGGATGCTCCCGAGACTTTGTGCCTACAAATGGTCTCACTGTGAACATTCTTGCTCCCCACTCTTTGTGTCTATGACATGACTAGATAGCATGTGTCGTCCACATAAATCGTGTCCTTGTTGCCTAAGAGGTCGGGTTATTGAACACGGGGTCTCCTTCCTTGTTATCTTTTACTTACCTGTGCTTTTTATGTAAAGTAGGCTTTGCATCTTCTCCATGTCTTAGTGCTTGCGGCTAGTTTTCTCTTCCTCTTGCCTTCTGCTGCCCACTTTTCTGGCCCTCATCGACTGCACTGACTGTGGCATGCACAAGTCTCTGGGTGCTTTGGTTGTAATAGTGTTGGTTTCTTTATGTATATCCCCTGCCGAAGCTGGATTCAAGAAAAAATTAAATCAGAAATGACTTCCTTCAGCCCCCTTCCAGCTCAACTCCACCAGCCAGTGGCTCGGCAACAAGGAACAACTAGTCAGCCACAAGAAACAACTAGTCAGCCACAAGAAACAACTAGTCAGCCACAAGAAACAACTAGTCAGATCATCGGGCTCAGCTGTTCCTTGCAGCTACAGCCCAGCCTTAAACAGCAGGAGAGAAAACCGGATTCTTTCTTTCAGAATCCTTCTCATTCCCGTCACCTGTCCATCCAAACAAGGAAGAGTCAGGAGGCAGCTGGCGTGCTCTGCTGAGATCCTGCTTTGTCGCCTTACCAGAAAATGAAGGACAGCCGCCATTGCTGTCCCCCGACACCCGGCCCTCAACTGGCATCTCTCACATCTGCTTTGGAGTCTCCTGCTCCTTGGCCTGGTTCGATTCATTCCCTAATGCTTGTCATAGAAACCACAGAGAACTACTTAAAAAGCATAGCACTGCATTCATACAAAGCAATAAAAATAGTGCGGCATTTAGGAGAAGCTTCAAAAAGCCATAAGGGCTTTCCCACACTGAAAACTCCCAAATGGAACTCTTGGTGTCCTGGGGCGGTGTTCTAAAGGGTGCCGCTCAACAGCCTGCTAAATTTGTATTTTAAACTGCCATTGTTTAATTCTTTCCTTTCCCAGGAGCTCCTTAGCAGATCTAAACTCATCTGTTGACCCTTGCCTCAGTACTTTTCCAAGCTGCAAGTCTGGTCGTGCTTAAAGCCTCTAACTGACTCCCTTGGCTGAAGTCTAAACTCTGCTTGGCTTAATGAAGACTTTCTCAGACCTCAATCCTGTTCTCCCTGCTGCCCAGTTAGAACCCTGAGGGATACAGCAAGACACCATGTCACTCCCCACGAGTGTTGTGCCTAGCAAGCCCCACAGGGTTCCCACACTTGCCTGATAAAGTGCTTGCTGCTTTAGCTACTGTAATATCCCCTTTGGCCTATCAAAACTCAATTCCTATGCTCCTTCCAGAAAGCCCTCCTTGATTCCGCTCTTCAGCGTAGCTCCTTCTCTATGGGTCTGATTAGGTGCAGCCCCTGTTGTATGTACTACACTGGGCACCATGAGAGCCGGTTTCTGATGGACATGAAGACACATTCGAGGCTAAAATAATGTGTCATGGTTGCTTGCACACCGCTCACCATCGTCCCTGGCACTGAGTGTATACTCTGCACATTCAAACCAAACTGCTTCAGTTTCATCCTTAGACCTGTCTCCCCTCTCCTTCCCTTCTCCCTCCCTCCTCCCTCCTCCCCTATACATGTGTGCATTTTAATACATCTCGCAGTGAAAGAGATGTCTTCTCCACACTTAGATAGGGCAGGGTGTCTTCTAGGCGACAGACTAGACATGCAGAGATAATGAATAGTTTAGAATAATTCAGGGCTGCATTGTTTATTTCAGCCACAGACTATTTCCCTTCTGTGATTCCCTATTCTGAACATGGAGTTATGAAAGTCCTGCCGCTGAGGACGGCATCCTCTCCTTTCAAAGATTGGATTCTTGATTTTTGTTTGGTTTCCTTAGCTTAAAAAAAACTACACACACACACACACACACACACACACACACACACACAGCTTGCTTCCTGAAAACAAAGGAAACAGTAAACAATAGCCACTCCCAATTTGACTCTAAGTATTTGCCAGCAGCCTCCTTAGCTCCCCTGGTTCTCTTTCATTAGTGAGGATTGCTTAGCATAACAAGAATGCTTCTAAATTAAGCCATCTGAATTGCACTTAGTTAATACTCTGGGAACTAATTTATTGTATGATTTAAAATATACACTGCCTAGCAGATCTATTTATTGATGTATTACAGCTAGGCAACAATGCATAATTTTCTCTTATCTGTTGAGTGGTTTTTAATAATCCATTGAAATTTGAAAGAGAACCATTTCATTAAATGGGAAGTGAGTAAATACTGTGAAGTCCAACATTTAAAGAATTATCTACCCGTGGAGAATGGTTTTTGAAAATTAATGGCCTTTCCGGGAACCAGCAAAGAATTGGGTTTGCTTTTTATTGTTTGTTTTTTTTTGTTTTTTGTTTTTCGAGGCAGGGTTTCTCTGTGTAGCCCTGGCTATCCTGGAACTCACTCTGTAGACCAGGCTAGCCTCGAACTCAGAAATCCACCTGCCTCTGCCTCCCAAGCGCTGGGATTAAAGGCGTGCGCCACCTCCGCCCGGCTTGGGTTTGCTTTTTAAACAGTAACTTTTTGTTGTTTGGATTCAAAGCGTAACCAACAGTCCCAAAATCACTTGTGGAAATGCTTAACGGGCTCAGAAAATAAACAAATGATGGAGAGTCAACCGGTCACTGCCACGCTGTTGGTTGGACCAAGAAACTACCTCTCCTCACAGTTTTGGGCTCTGCATTCAAATGTTTTATTTCAGGCAATGTCATCAGGAATATTCTAACCTTCAGCAAGTTCTCTACCTCAAATCCCTGAGACCCAGGAACAGTTGTGGATTCTGGGATCCAGGTAGACAGTGGGTCAATACTACAGTTAAATTCAAATACCTTGATCTGATGTTACCCTAAACATCCCGGCTTTGGAGCATGCTCAGTACTCTGCTGTAGATGAAAGCCGCCAGGACTTGGTGGGCAGCCTTGACTCTCCTTGTTGCCAGTTACACCAGAATCCATAGGGCAGGTATGGGCAGGCAGGCAAGCAGGTAACTGGTCTTTTCATCTTTTTTCAAATATTTGAAATCTAGCCCATCTGATTTCCAGAGCAAGGTTTCAGCGAAGTTTGAGGCCTTATAACTTATGTTTCATGAACATTTCTTAGTGTGATGGCAGCTTTCCATCGCTGAGACAAAACCACCACAGTCAGAGAACTGAGTTAAAGGAGCAGAGGCCACTCTGATCACCCAGCTCGGCTGTGGGCCAGGAACACGGTCATCCTAGGGGGACCGTAAGGAAAGCAACGCTGCTTACTTCCTGGTAACCAGGAAGCAAAAACAAACAAACACCAAAACAAACAAACAAACAACAAACCAGGAAGAGGCCAGAGTCCAATATTCCTTTGCAGGTAAGAGCTCCAGTGATCTTTCCTTCCACTGAGATCTCTTAAACCAGAGATTCCCAACCTTTCTAATGCTGCGACCCTCTAATACAGTTCCTCATGTTGTGGTGGCCCCAACCATTAAATTATTTTTGTTGCTACTTCATAACTGCAATTTTGCTACTGTTATGAATCATAATATAAATATTTTTGGAGGTAGAGGTTTGCCAAAGGAGCTGCCAAACTCTACCCACAGGTTGAGAACCAATCTTAAAGGCTCTACCCTCTCTCTTCCGGTAGTCCTGAGGGCCAGGGACCAACCCTTCAACACATGAGTGTTTGGGGAATACTTTATATCCAAACAATGGTGCTTGAGTTTACTTTGAAAAAGAGTATGCATACCAGAATGTTCTCTTTGGAAAGGACAAAAATGTAAGAGAACCATTGTCGGGGGTTTATCAAGGCCTTGGTTTGCACTGTTTGTCAGGCTCTGTGGTGTCACCTTCACCTCAGCTAATTTTATATACTGACTTTATGCCACTAGGTCTGGAGCTGAGCAATGAACTGTCCGATGGGCTCTTCTGATTCTGTAGGAAAGGCCCAGCACAGCCTGCGAGAACCTCCCCATCTTGCTTTTGGCTGGAAGTAAAATCTGTGTGTTGTCAGGTTTGTGGTGTGTGATATCCTGTATACTGTGGTAGAGGGTACTGATGTCTTAGCTGCTGGCCCCACCCCCAATGTTCACACAAAAGAAAGAAATGTAGATCCTGAAGTAAGACAATGGGTAAGGACAAATAATGAGCTGCCTTGTGCTTTCTAGCCTCTGTGGATATCAAATACAGAAACTAGATTCAGAGCAGCCAAATGAGGAAGGGAAGTTTCAATTACTTTTTAATTGCATCAAACACTGCTATAAAGTGAGGTACAAAAAAGGGGAAAAGAGACCAGTTTCTTGCCACTCTGCTAAGACAAGTAAGGTCTTGCCTGCTTGTCATTTGTGTGTTGTGCAACAAAAGGGATCAGCACTGCCTGTGGGGAGTGGGGGAGGGGAGGGAGAGAAGGAAAGGGATGGGTGATGGGGCTGGCAACTGGGAGGGGTAAGCTCCCAGGTAGTTAGCTGAGCCTGCTGATGGAGGAACGCTCTCCTGCTCCCAAGGGCAAGAGGGATCCCTAATATGGAAATCAAAATACATTTGAAGATTAATATTTCCACTTCTGATGAGTGATTTTGTGTATGTATATGTATACATGTACCTGTACCTGTGTGTGTGTGTGTGTGTGTGTGTGTGTGTGTGTGTGTGTGTGTATTTTACTGCCGCAAATCCTTCTCTTACTCTGGTAATTAAAAGGGAAAATATTTATTTGGCCATAAAAACTTAAGACAATAGTGCTGTGGCTAGTCAAGTGCTTATGTTTCTCTATCAGCAAATAGGGTGGAAGCAACGTCTGTTCTAAACAGAGTACCAGGTATTCTTTCATGCGCACTTTCTCTCTTGGATTTCTTTTTTTTTTTCATTTTTGGAATTTTTTTTATCACCTCCTACATCCTGATTATAGTTTGCCTTTTCTTTATTCCTTCCAGTTCCTGCCCACCTCCCCTCCCCTCCAGATCCACCCCTTTCTGTCTCTTATACAAAATCAACAGGATTCTAAGGGATGATAATCAAATAAAATACAATAAAAGATAAGATAAAGCAAATACCAGCACATAGGAATTGGACAAGACAAACAAACAGAAGGAAAAGAGCCGACAAAAGGCACAAGAAACAGAGAACTGCTTGCTTGTGCACTCAGGAACCCCATAAAAAAACCACTGAACTGGAAGCCATGATATATACACAAAAGACCTGTAGAGTAAAAAGAGAGAGGAAAAACAATATATAAATAAAATAAAGTACAAATAAAATAATAAGATAAAATTTAAGAAAAAACAAACAAAAAAGAAAGGTCTGACATGATATTGTGAGACAGGAATTGCTAAAGGCACCATGGAGTCTCTTTGTTAGCATGACCAGCCATCCCAGATAGTTTGACACTATTTTTACGTTTAAAACTTAAAGTCCTGTATCCTCCAAATCCCTCAATCCTGAGCAAACGGGACACCGGGTGACCTTAAGTCTTATCTCCATTTTACAAATAAGAAAATAAAGGTCAGTAAGTCACCAGAAGTATCCCAAGCTGGGCTTACCCCCAGCTGCGCCAGCTCCGGGTTGCTCTGCACTGAACGCCCTTCCACAATGCACGGCTCCTTTCTGTGTCAGCTGACACAGTGTCCAGGGAGAGAGCAATACTGACGTTAGTCCCCACCAGGACCGCAGAGTGAGCAGAGGCTTGTATGATGATGGGGGAAGTGACGATTGAAGTGACTGTGAATTGCGTTCATAGCGTGCTGCTGACCTGATCTACAGCCTTTGCCTCTCAGCTATCGTGGGATACCTGGAAAGAGGTCTGTTTCTGTCTTAATACCCGACCATGAGTTTTGCTTTCCGTCTCACATGTGATGTCTCTTGCATGTTCTCTTTGCATCCTTTTATCCCACCCAGTAGTTCAGAGCCACCATGTCTCCCATTATAATTTGCTAGTAACATGTGTTGTTACTATCTGCCCACACTTAATATTTGCCTAAGAATCACGCTGCAGATATCCTAATTTACGAAATAGACCTGGTTTGGTATATTTGCCACATTCTGAGTACACAGGAGACCTTTTCACTCAGTTTACACCACTTTTGTGTAAGTGGTGGATTTTTCCCCATTATTATTAATATTCATTATTTTTGTCCATCATTTAGGGACCACTTTTTCTTCTGTTTGATGAGCAACCTTTAACCTTTCTGTTGGCAAAATGTGCCCACCCTTCCTCCCCCGACTCTGCTCCCCCTGTTTCTCATTTCCTTGAAATGTCTCATTTTCTTGAAAATTTCTTAATTTTCTTGAAAATGTCTCCGTGTGTAAAGAGGTGCTAGGCCTGCAGATCTTTCAGAACTCTGGGGACACTTTTTCACCCTCCAATTTTCATCAATTCTGTAATTAACCTTCCTTCTTTTCCTGAAAAAAAATGCTTTTACTTTTTAAAAATGTTTTATTTTATTTTGTGTGTGTGTGTGTATGTGCGTCTGAGTGTATGTCTATGCGCTGTGTGTGCGCCTGAGGTTGTTAGCAGAGGGAATAAGCTCCCCAGAACTGGAGTTACAAGTTGTTTTGTGCTTCTCTGTAGGAACTGGGAAGCAAACCTTGGTCTTCGGCAGGAGCAGTTGGCATTTTTGATTGCTGAGCCAACTCTCCATCGGATCCTGTCTCCAGTTTCAGCACCATACTGTTATGTGTTTAGATGCCATTTTCTCTGTATTTATCTGGTTTTTCTTGAGCTTCCCCAAACTGAGAGCAGGTAGCTTTTATGGAGTTTGAACAATTATTACCAATCAGTATTTCCTTTGCCCTCTCCCATATGTTTTTACCCTCGAAGTCCAGCCAAGAATAATCAGCTTCACTGACGTCCCTGGCCTTTCTTCTCTGTTCTCTGTATGCTTTCTGTTCTGTAGATGCTATGCTGCCGATTGCCGTGCTCCAGTCTGGATGCTGTTGACTAACTTATTAACACGAACTTCTGTTTCTAGTGTATTTTCCTTCTTCTATATCTAAACTACTAGAATACTGTCTGCTAAGTTGTCAGTTTCAGTTTGCAATGGGTGGAACTTTTTATTATAATTTATTTTTATCATATGTATATATGTATGCAGTCTATGAATTATAGGCTATGTTTGCCTGCATGTTTATGAGCCTTGTGTGAGCACGTCACCTATGAAGGTCAGAAGGTGTCACAACTTGATTCAGCTCAATGGTGAGAGGGTTTCAGCAGGGCCAGCAGCTGGGATGCTGAGGCTTTCCCATCTCTAGCTCTTCCTCCCTCTGCAGACACTCACGGATCTAATGGGAAGTTTGCTGTTTCCCAGTGCCAAGTCTGCATTTTCTTTACTTTGGAGATTTTGTTTGGGTTTTGTTCTTCCTCATACCCCTCAGACCATAATGTCCTTTCTCTTATATCCAAAACTGAAACAACCCACACCAAAGCTCTGTCTGGATTTCTCTAGAAACACACAACACTGTGATAGCTACAGGTGGATCCACTGAGGCATCTAGAAGTAAAATTTTACCTCCCATTCAATAGTCTTTGCTCATCTGCAAGTGTATGATGGGAAACTCCAAGGATGAAGCAGCCCTGCCTTGATCTGTGCTCTGGTTATCTTGGACAGTTCTTGCTTCATGCAGTCAGAGGTGTCTGCTGGCGATCTTGACTTGTCTTCAGTTACTTTATCTTTTCAATGTGACTTTTCCTGAGTGTATATTTATCTTAGTTTGACCAGTAGTTACCATCCGATAGCTAGAAGCCATGATTTCATAGGTAGGGTGTGTAATGAAGATAGTAAAAGGACTTAAGTTTAAACTGGAAAGCCTGACGAGCAGGTGTCTCTCGTGCATCAGTTTGCAGTGGACACTAGGCTCCTCCAACCCACCCTACCTCTTGTAGCTTCCATGGGTTTCTATTGTCCTGAACAGCAGTACCATCCTTTGTGAATCTGTTCAGGTCAGAAGCTTGAAATGGGGGCAGTGGTGGAGGACAACTGCCACTTGGCCTTTATATCTGATTAACCTTTAATTTCATTGGTTGTGCTCTGGCACTCTCTCCCCACTCCCATTCCCACTCTTTCCTAAGAGCCTACGCTATCCTTTATTCAAGCTGATGCCCTCCAGTGTTTACTCAGGGATCACTCCCTTCAAAGCCACCTCATTAGATATTAAGTAATTTTTGCTGTGGAAATCTGAGCATGGCATTCCCTCCAGGTTCTGCCTAGAATAGGCAGATTCACAGACAGCTGAAGTTGATGAGGTTGCTGGAGACTTCAGGGATGAGGACTAGGCAGCCAACGTATCAGCTGCTGTTTCCTTTGGGACAATGAAAATAATCCACAATTACCTACTAGTGATAGAGGATGCACTAAATGTGACTGGATTTTACACCTTAAAGTAATTAAAGATGTAATTTCATGTTAAGTATATTTTACTGAAACTAAAACAAATCCCTAAACATCTAATCTGTTCATCACAGCTCATCCCAGCAGGCCTGTATCCTGTGGTTGTTTGCCTGTTCAGCTCTCCTGTCTCATTCCACTCCTGAAAGAGTGGGGCTGTATATAGAAGTGCATACCTGTTGTTTCCTGCACATGTAGGAACATATTCCTCTATTGGCATCCCATCCTGCATCCCTGCACCCTGCATCCCTGCACCCCTGCATCCCTACACCTCTGCATCCTGCACCACTGCATCCTGCATCCCTCCACCCCTGCACCCTGCACCACTGCATTCTGAATCCCTGCATCTTTTCACCCCTGCATCCCTGCACCCCTACATCCCTGTACCATTGCACCCCTGCACTCCTGCATCCCTGCACCCCTGCACCACTGCATCCTGCATCTCTGCATGTCTGCACCCCTGCATCCCTACATCCCTGCACTCTTGCATCTCTGCACCCCTCCAAACCTGCACTCCTGCACCTGTGCCTGCCCACCATTGTCAGTCCATTTATCTTTTCACCAGAGATTCCTGAGAAGTCTGCTCTGACATGCCTGTATCACAAGCCCATTGTGACTTCCTTTGCATTCTGGATGCTGAAAAAGCCCCAACGGGGAAGCCTCTTCTGCTAGGTCCACATCTCTAGGTCTAGGGAGAATTGAAATCATTTACTAAAAACTACCTTAGAGTGATGGTTTAAGTGCTTACATAACCCTTTTAAAATTCATGGCACACTGATGACCCCCCCCCCATAACGTCTGGAACACATGAGCTTAGAGGCTCCCAAAATATATCATTTCTGCGGATGAGGCTATTTCCATCTGGGGAGCCTTGAGATTAATCTTGTCACATTTACATATGTAATCACAAGCCTACCACATTTGGTCGCTCACCTCTGAGAGCTGCTGAGTGGCTTGCATCCTTGATTTGTGAGTGGTGAGACTTAGCTGGCTAATTAAAAGACAGAGTAGGCTCTGTTCAGTTGCAACCTGACCTAGATGGAGAAACCTTCCTACCTCCAGGTCCATGTAGGTAAAACCTAAGAGTGTAACACTCACTCTCAGCTAGAGTTCTGGAGCAGAAAGTCACTCTGAAGTCAGACAGAGAAGTCATTTGGAAAATGATGCAAATCGGTATAAAATCTATGTACTGAAGCTGAAAGCTTTCTAGACTCTACCCACTAGGCAAGGGCTCTACCACTGAGCTACATAGCAACACTATTTTGAATTTCACATATATTTTAAATAGTGTTTAATCTAAGTTTATACTTTCCATGTATTGAAAATATTTATTTTCCTGTGTTCTTTTGTCTTTGGTCTCCAAGGTAATTGTCCGAGGTGGAGGACACATTTTGCCCTATGACCAGCCAATGAGATCTTTTGATATGATCAATCGCTTCATCTATGACATAGGATGGGAACCTTATAATTCATAAGCTACTTTCCTGAAACAGGAGTCTTAATCACAGAAGAATATTGTTTTTTTAAAAAAAAAACTAAAGATGTCTTGTAAAATAAAAATTTATATTTTCAAGGTACTTTTTAATCAATAAAATTTTCCCTGTAGCATGTGACCTTTTGAATGACAGTTAGGGATCATGAACACGCTTAAATGAAAATCATGTGTGTTGGTTTATGGGATGAAAAAAATGGGTTCTGAGGCACTAATGGATTTAATCCCTTCCTGGGCAGAAAGTACAATAGATTAATAGACTTGTAACATCATCTGGCTCTGTAAATACTAAGAAAGTTTATCTCATGACACATCTGTCCTAGTGACTCTATATATTGTTCTTGGCAGCCAGAAACAACTAAGGAAAGGTAGATTAACTTCCTCTGAAGGTTTCAGCCCATCTCAGCAGGAAAAGCACAGAGGGGCTCAGCCCCTGGCAGCAGGAGTATGTAGACTCCTATGTTCACACAGTAGTGGGCCAGGAAGCAGAGTGTTAGGCTAAAGCTGGGCTGGGTTGTTCCTTCAGAGCTGAGCCCCACATCCTGGGTTCCACAGTCTCCAGAATCAGTTTAACCACCTGGGGAATAATTGTTCATAACATGAGCCTGTGGAGACATTTCAGATTCAAACTGTAACAGCCTCTGATGATGCTGATGAATATTACTGAAAAAACAGCTGAGCAGGATACAGGTATAACAGTCTTGAGAGGGGATTTTTGAATACAGGAAGTCTCCATATAGAAGTTACCTTGTAATTCTCAGAGATAGAAACCTTCCTTAGAGAAGAACGATATGTCGCTAGCTCTCGGTAAGCAGGGGATCTGATGAACAGAGAGAACATAATCTGTCTTCTCTTTTTTGGAGTTTGTTGGCTTGGTTGAGTTGTACACATTCAGTAAAGAGCTTGTAGGGCACATTAGAAGAGTCATTTTAAATCTGAGTTTTAAATTCTCTGTTTCCTGTAATAAATAAAGAGCAACCTAATTTTATGTCATTGTTAGAATTAAAATTTGAGCTAACCTGGCACCAAAATACAGGTGTTCGGGAATATACATTCGTTGGTGTTCTTCAGGCTAAACTGTCACATCCAGGTTTATTTCTCTTTGACACACATGTCTTTGAAATTCTACAGCATAGTTAGGTTTTGAGCATGTATCACTCAGATATGATTTGTCTCACTGGAGAATTAAATTTTTCCCCTTTATTTGAAAATAGACATGCCCCTAGAAACATTGCAGGTGTGGTTGCTATGTCATAGAAAGGCTATGTCTATGTTGAGTGCTCTGACTTAGGAAAAGTTGAATGTTTAGCAGCCTAAGATTCCCTGAAAGAAAAAAGAAAAGAAAAGAAAAGAAAACCTTAGATGACCCTTAGTCTGATGCCTGGGGGCCTGGACAAAGAACTAGCCTGAGATGATCGTCATTCTGGTGATGGGCTCCCAGGATGGAGTGCAAGCTAGAGACTAGAACCCCTCCCAGGACCATAGGCACTGGGTGGGAATAAACTCAAGAGAGACAATCCTCCACAATGGGCCACTTGGGGTGGGCCAGGGAAAGAGCAAGCCCAAGATGACCTCCAGACCAGAGCCATGGGGCCTGGACAGGGAGTTAGTCTAAGATGACCACCAGTCCAGTGCCTCACAGGCCTGCGGGATAGGCAGTCCATGCTCAAGATGATCTCTGCCCAGTACCATAACAAATGATCAGGACATAACACTCCCGAGACAGCCTCAGACACTCAGGACACCCCAAGCACACTAAGAGGAGCAAGTAAGTGGTGGAGAAATGGGAGAGAAAGAGAAACAGAAGAACTCGAGCACAACAAAGAGGCAGGGCTGGAGACTCGAGGGTATTGGGGAACAGCCTGATGCCAGTAGCTACTGCTGCCACCTGGGACCATGATGTGGTCTTGGTTTGTGCTGCCATTGGGGGCCACATCTGGCCCATGACCCTGTAGCAGCAGGGGTCTATTGCCACCTAAGGCCAGGCAGACATCTCTGGTCTGGGCTGCCATGAGCCCTGCACATTTCGGGAGTTGCAGGTGGACTGCCTCAAGGATTCAGATATAAGCATTGGAAAGTTGGCCCTGCCACTCATCTCCCTCCTCCCTCTCCTTTCTCACCACCTGTAGCAGGCAGGAGACCTGGCCCTGGGGTCATCAGAGCTGGATGACCTGCTCTGCACTTTATCTGGACAGCACGGTAGAATTGGCCCTGGATATGGGAATTGTGGGTGAGCTGGCCTGAGGGTGTGAGTGTGGGAGAGCCAGCTCTGCCTCCTGCCTGCTATTCAGTGGTGTCCTCGAGGGAGAGATCCTCTCCCCTCCTTTCTGCTCTTGCCACCAGTGTTGGGTGGGAGATTTGGCCCCGACAAGGTCATGAAAGCGGGAGAGCTGTCCCTGCCCCTCACCTGATGACCTGGGCAGCACAGTAGAGCTGACCCTGATGGAGAGGGTGGAGGTGATGGGGGGTGGGGTGGAGGCGGGGTCAGCTGGCCCTGAGGACATAAGCTCCGGAGAACCAGTCCTGCCTCTTGTCTGCTGGGTGATGAGGTACAGGTGAAGGGGAGACACCACCCCCTTCCTTTGCCATCTATGGCAAATGGGAGTGTTGCCCTGGAGTCATGAGAGTGGGAGAACTGGCCATGCTCCTCACCAGCTGCAACACTCAGGAGAAAAACTTCTATATCTCGTCTGGGCAGGAGGGTAGAGCTGGTCCCAGATGCTGGCTGAGCACGTCACTGATCAATGACTATAGTAGAATGTCATTAGGAGTCATTTTATTGCTGCCTTGCTTTTGTCTGTTGTTTGTTTTTGTTTTTAGAACAATAGTATTTGGTTTTACCCTAGGTTCTTGGTCACTCAAGCAGTGTTGGGTATGGGTTCCATCTCATGAAGGGTGTCTAAGTCAAATCAGATATTGGTTGGTTACTCCCATAAGCTTTATTCCCCTATTGCATAAGCATTTCTTGCAAGCAGGATACCATTGTAGATCAAAGAGTTTGTGGCTGGTTTGGTGCTTACATTTCTCCTTTGAGAGTGTGCAGAGTTCCTTCCTGTACCAAAGACACTAGAACAAAGGTTCTACACAGGCCCAGCTTCACATCTCCATGTTACCTGAGTTGAGTAGGTGTTGTCTTCAGGAAGGGGGGCTTGCTGTCAGTTTGTGGAAAACAACTTATAGTCTTGGCACAGCCTGGGTTGTTTGGGAACTGCCATAGACCTCTTTGGCAAATGTTTCAATTAGATGTAATCTAATCCCAGTTCTGGAAGTTTCATTTGGTGACAAGAGATGGACAGTTGGAGCTCTGACTCTATTCTTTGGTGATTTTATTTAGATATTCTACATGGATATGTATATTTTAAGAAGCTTCTACTGTATTAGGTTTCCATAGGGCCTTTAAATGCCCCTTAATTTTAGTTGTCTCTCTCTGTATTCCACCTTCATGTCCCTCTCCTCTTCCCTGTTTGATCCTCCCATTCCAGTCTCCACTCCGTGTCCATCCATAGCTATCTTTTCTATGTCTCTTTCCTAGGGAGACCTATCTGTCTACCTCAGGTCTTACTATGTATCTAACTTCTGTGGTTCTATGGACATCACTGAATTAACAACTAGTATCAGCACATATGCAAATGCATACCTTATCTTTCTGGGTCTGGTTTATCTCACTCAAGATTTTTAAAAGCCACAGTTTGTACTTGCTAAAATACTGTGATTATACTTTACATTTTAAATTTCTCAATGTTGTATCTGATTTGTTCATGTTTTTGTTTTCTTTTTTTCTTTTCTTTTCTCTTCTCTCTTTCTTTTTTTTTTTTTTTTTTTGAGTAACAGGTATGTTGCTCATTGTGTTCAGATATGTCATAAAGTCAAACACTCTGGTTAAAAGTAGACTTCATTATCACAGAGAGCATAGGGAAGGCAAATTGCTTTTCCTGTAGCCTATTCTGAAAGATGAGGAAGCTGGATTTGGTTCCATGACCATGTAATGGAAAGGGTACTGAGCATGGCTGAAATCCTGGGACTTTGTCTCAGCTAGGCCATCACATTCTTGGCAGCAAGCACTTTTCCTGCCAAGAATGGATGGCCTTGATGCATGTGTAGTGCCTGGTACCAAAGTGCAGTGCAGTAAGTGGAGATCATAGAAGTTCTCTCCATTTCTTTGTTCCCATAACAGGAGAGAGGAGGCAGTATTTGGTTAGGGAAGGTTAGCTTGCCACACTCCCAGAAATCGTACTCTTCAGCCCTTCCAACGGGACAGGCTTGTGAAGGCAAATCTGTAGATAGTTAACTTTAAGGTGTGTGGGGCAGGGGGATCAGCCAAAATTAAATATGAAAATTCAATAAAGAACCCTGCTTCTTTTTAAGCTAACTAAAAATTAAAACTGAAAATAAAGGGGGGAGGGTAGCTCAGAGGCTAAAGAAAACCAGTTTGTTAGGGTTAACTGAAGGAGTTGTTTATAGGTAAGTTACAAGTAGGGTGACTACCCCATGTGGGATGTCTGGGAGGAAAGTTCTAGAATGTCTGTATATTTGTTTCATTTTGGAATGAGAGCATAAATAAGCTCACTTATATTGAAAGTTGATGCTCATTGTGCCCTCCCAGTTTATAAACCTGTGACATCTACAGAGAGGGTGGCTGTCATGGAGCGAGGCCCATAGAAGCCTCTTCTGGTGTCTCAGGGTCCAGCATATTGCCAGGAACTGTACTTTATAGGAGATACATCACCAGAGATTAATTTCTTCAAAACACCAAATTAACTTCATAAAAGCTTTCCAATCTTTGTAACACTTCGCTCCTTTCTCAGTGTTTGAACATTTATTATCAATGATTGTAGTACTTTGGTATGAAAATTCTGACCACATAGATGTGTGGGTTCATTTCTGGGTCTTCAATTCTATTCCATTGATCTACTTGCCTGTCACTGTACCAATACCATGCAGTTTTTTATCACAATTGCTCTGTAGTACAGCTTGAGGTCAGGGATGGTGATTCCACCAGAAGTTCTTTTATTGTTGAGAATAGTTTTCCCTATCCTGTTTTTTTTTTTTTGTTATTCCTGATGAATTTGCAAATTGCTCTTTCTAGCTCTATGAAGAATTGAGTTGGAATTTTGATGGGGGATTGCATTGAATCTGTAGATTGCTTTTGGCATGATGGCCATTTTTACTTTATTAATCCTGCCAATCCATGAGCATGAGAGATCTTTCCATCTTCTGAGATCTTCAATTTTTTTTCTTCAGACACTTGAAGTTCTTGTCATACAGATCTTTTGCTTGTTTAGTTAGAGTCACACCAAGGTATTTTATATTATTTGTGACTATTGTGAAGGGAGTTGTTTCTCTAATTTCTTTCTCAGCCTGTTTATCCTTTGAGTAGAGGAAGGCCACTGATTTGTTTGAGTTAATTTTATATCCAGCCACTCTGCTGAAGTTGTTTATCAGATTTAGGATTTCTCTGGTGGGTTTTTGGGGGTCACTTAAGTATACTATCATATCATCTGCAAATAATGATATTTTGACTTCTTCCTTTCCAATTTGTATACCTTTTTGTTGTTTAATTTTTTTGGTGAGGTCTTCAAGTACTATATTGAATAGGTATGGAGAGAGCGGACAGCCTTGTCTAGTCCCTGATTTCAGTGGGATTGCTTTGAGTTTCTCTCCAACATGTAATAAGTACAGATGCTCCACTATGTTCATAGCAGCCTTATTTCTAATAGCCAGAAGCTAGAAAGAACCAATATGTCCCTCAACAGAGGAATGGATACAAAAAATGTGGTACATTTTGAAGTACTACTCAGCTATTAAAAACAATGAATTCATGAAATTTCTAGGTAAATGGATGGAACTAGAAAATATCATCCTGAGTGAGGTAATCCAATTACCAAAAAAAAAAAAAAAACCAAAACAAAAACATGGTATGCATTCACTGAGAAGAAGTTGAAATACCCAAGATACAACTCACAGACCAAACAAAGCTCAAGAAGAAGGAAGACCAAAGTATGAATACTTTGGTTCTTCTTAGAAGGGGGAACAAAATACTCATGGGAGGAGATACAGAGACAAAGTGTGGAGCAAAGCCGGAAGGAAAGACCATCCAGAGACTGCCCCATCTGGGGTTCCATCCCATATACGGTCACCAAACCCAGACACTATTGTGGATGCCAACAAGCGCTTGCTAACAGGATCCTGATATAGCTGTCTCCTGAGAGGCTCTGCCAATACCTGACAAATACAGAGATGGGTGCTCTCAGCTAACCATTGGACTGAGCACAAAGTCCCCAGGGGAGGAGCTGGAGAAAGGACCAAGGAGCTGAAGAGGTTTGCAGCCCCATAGGAGGAACAACAATATGAACCAACCAGTATCCCCAGAGCTCCCAGGGAGTAAACCACCAACTAAAGAGTACACATGGAGGGACCCATGGCTCCAGATGCACATGTAGCAGAGGATGGCCTTGTTGGAAATCAAAGTGGGGAGAGGCCCTTGGTCCTGAGAAGGCTTGATGCCCTAGTATAGGAGAAAATCAAGACAGGGAAGCGGGAGTGGGTGGGTTGGTGATCAGGATGGGGGAGGGGGGATGGGATAGGGTGTTTTCGAAGAGGAAACCAGGAAAAGGGATAACATTTGAAATGTAAATAAAGAAAATATCCAAGAAAAAAAATGTGGCCCCTATAGAAATGTGAATGCACTAATAATATATATCTAATCCTTTTTGCACCTAGTTGTAGCTTCGGAATAAAATAGAAAAGGGACAGTCACAAGAATATCAATCCATAGTTGTAGTGGAAGACTACTATGGTTCTGTCACAAAATCAGTTTAACAGAAACACTTTTCGCAGACTGTGGCACTCAGCTCTTGCTGGGGAAGGGGCAAGTGGGTTGTGGTGCCACTCCATTACTTGACAGCATCTCTGTCAGCCAGGGGCCAATGGCAGCACACCACCTCACATGCATTCTTCTCAAAGGAGGCACAGAATTGCCTTGCAAGGGAGAGTGACATGCCACAATTGGAGAGGTGGTGATTTTTTTTTTCAAGACTTGAATCTATAACAAGAGAATATAAAAACAGATGTTTGGAAATGTTTCCATTTTGCTCTAAGGACATTACCAAAACAAAAGCAAATCCTTAAAAATCTAGACCGATTTCAATGAAACCTTTGCATGAGAGAGACAGGATGGAGAAGGTTTTTGTCTGGTTAGTGTGGTTCTGCTAAAGAAGACCGTCTTCTGCTTGGAGCCATGTAGCTTTATAAAGTGGCCTTTTCAGTTGCCATGGGCTTCAAAACCAAGCAATAAAATAGACAGAACACACAACTGGACATAATTGCCACGTTAACTCAAGATTGCCAGGCTAACACAAAGATTTTCCCAATGACAAAGCATAGCCACACACTGATCCCATTAGAGAAAGGTATGAACAGTGACATTCCAGAATGCAAACACCTTGTACTGTCAAAAGTCAAATACATTTTAAAACTAGATATTTCATGAAATATATATATTAATATTATATATTAATATTATTAATTAATATATAATATATAATTAATATATAATATTAATATATTATATATTAATATTATTAATTAATATATAATATATAATTAATATATAATATTAATATATTATATATTAATATATTATATATTAATATTATATATAATATATTATATAATATATATTATTTATAATATATAATATATATAATATAATATATATATATATACCCAAGTTCTGGAATTATAGATGTGAGCCACCATACCCAGTAAGAACTGAGATATTTTAAATTTGGTATTTATTTTACCGTCTGTAGTCTCTATTTTAATGAACATGTCCTATGTTTGTATTACCCAGACGTTAAGAATGTAATTATACATCTGAATATACCATTAGTGTTTTTGTTTTGCAGAGCCAAGTGAATGCAGAACCTCACACATGCTAAGCAAGTGTTCCACCAAAACTGCACACTCAAACCCATGTAATTTTGATGAAAAGGTTTGACAGCAACAATGTTTGGACACTGACATTTGGGAGGCAAAAAAAAAGTCTGGTTTAAAAATAGCTTTAAATTTAGTGCTGATTTTCTGAAGTTGAAAGAAGACAGAGAGAAAGGGAGAGGGTAGGGAGGGAAAGACAGGGAGAGAGGGGAGAAGAGGGAGAAGGAGGGAACAGAAAGAGAGGGAAAGGGTAGGGAATGGGGAGGGAAGGAGAGAGGGAGACAGGGAGGGAGAGAGGGAAGAAGCAATGGACACACCATTTACTTTGAAAGTTGTCTCCACTGGGCTCTGAGAAGCTACAGAGGCAATATTATAGAGGGAAGCGCATTTGAGTTATGAGTCGGCAAAGTTAACAAATGCTGCCAAATTATCCTTTGTCATGTCACCAGAAATACAATACATACAGCCAGAAAACAAAGCCTGGATCTTCTCACAAGTCATGTGACTAAAACACTTGATGATCAGAAAGTCCTGTGTTGCCCCGTTCACCCCTCCTGGCATCTGCTGATTCATAGGCTGTGGTGTTGAGTCAATCTTACAGTGTTTAAGAAATGTCCTGCTGTTCATGCAAGGTGCTAGAGGGGTATTTAATGGCTGGCTGGGGACTCTTCAGCTCCACTATTAGAGAGGGAGCTTGTATCTGGGGGATGACAGAGCAACCTGCACACATGTGTTGACTTTTCTCACACGTTGCAGGTAGTTCTATGTCATCCCCCAGATGATATATGGTTGTCGCTATTACAATGCTCGAGATTTAAAAAGCATACAGGAAAAAGAATAACCCTGAAAGTGATTAATTTTTGTTGTCCTTAGCATACTGAGCCTAGGAATTAAGCACGAGTTGTTGTGATTTATATTTACTGGAGACCAAGAGAAGACATCCACTCAATCCTTTTAGCTAGCAGGACTGTTGGCAAGCCGGGTTGTGTGATGTAGGACCCAGTGCATCCCCCTGGGCTCTGGTGCATGAAGAAGGCAGGGCTGTAGCTGCCGCTTCAATGGCTCTTACAGGAAGTGGTGTTGCAAATATTTGCCGGGGGGAGGGGGGGAGGAATACTAATCTTTTTCTTGAATGTTTAATTTTCAAATTGTGAAAGTAAATAAACAATCTCACAGCACACACAACTGAGTGACAACTGTGACTAAGTGACAACCTATGCTTCAAAGATTGGTATTTGTGGGAGATACGGGGAGCAACTACCAAAATATCACACACACACACACACACACACACACACACACACACACACAGAAAAAGAGGACCTCCAGGAAGATACTGTGACCAGAAGAAAGGGGTACAGATGCATTAGATGCTTTGGCAGCCAGTAATCAAAATCTTCCCACCACACACCAGTGTCGAGTCTCAGCAGAAAGATGAAGGGCAGTGTCTGCCTGTTGTTGACCTGCCCTGGAAATACCAGAGAACTTTCCAGTGGATATTTTCAAGCAGAATTCATGTGTATATCTGCAAATGTCTTAAAATAGCTGAAATTCTCACACATGGAAAAAGAGAGGGTGGAATAGGAGATACTCCAGGACCCAGGGAGAGAGCAAGTAACACACACAGTAGAACACAGCTCCCTGCAGCAGTCAACCGTGCTCACAGACCTTCCTCCAGCTGGGTCCTCCTGCCGCCACACACCATGATGAGCCACATTAAACCAAGAGACAAAACTTATTCCGTGTGACAAGGTCCCAGGGGCAAATCTGGCTTAGTGCCCTGCCCTTGAATGAAGCCTTCTAACAGGGAGAAAGTGCTTGTGGATACGACTTCATGAATAACCCGAGAGCCTGTCCTCTAACAGAGGAGGTTCCAGCATATATATATATCCGAATTCACAAATAACTTCCCTAAACTCCTCTAATTGAGAGAGGAGAGGCATCAGGTCCTCGACAAACTGACTGGACTAACTCCCAAGTAACCTTGGCTTACTCTCCACCCTCTGTGTGTATACACCCAGGCAAAGATCTGCAAGTCCACCAACCAAATGGTATTAATACAGTGGGAAGTGATTTTTCTGTATTAAAATCCCTGCACAGGGGTGGGTAGGTGGGACAACAGCAGCAACTAGTACAGGCTGTCATTTGCCAAGCCCAGTCTCCCCAGGGAAGAGAACTATTCTTTAAGGGGGACATTTTGAAATGGCCCTATCCTGTGATTCACTGGAGGGAACTGACAGAGTCTTCAGGGCCAAAATAAACAAAAGTTAAAAACAAAACAAAACAAAACACGAAGCTTTTATGACAAAAGCTTGAAGTGCCTCTGCGTTCAAAAACTGAAGTTGACTTTGGACAGGATGGTGGGGCTGTGGGCAGAGACTTTGTTACTCAGACAGCAAGACCTTCTCAGTGGCGTTTCAGTGGCTGCGGTGGGCTGCAGAAGAAATAAGATCTCTAATACATCATTGCTCGCTGAAATGAGCTCTAGTGTCCCCCCAAAACCTTCATATTAGTTAGACTTGAGTCACAGAACAGCTCCTCAGAGGTCTAGTTTCATAGCCAATGAGATACATAGCTCTCATACTCACAGCAACATTGTGCATATAAATACATGCAGGCAGAATAATTAAATGCATAAAAATAAATTCAAAATGCAAGTAAAACATATATATATAATTTTATTATATATTATCATATATATTATATATGCATTTTATCATATACATATATGATAAAAATGTAGCATTAAGTGAAAAAGGAATTCAGTAATGCTGTGTTACTAGGCTATTCTGGATACAGTAATTAGCCCTTAAACAGTTGGTTTAAAATTACTAGAGACAACACCTGCCAGAGCAGAGTCTTTAGTAAAGAGGATGTTGGCAAAAGTACGTACACAGGAAGGTTTGTATCATTCTCTCCTAATTCTTGCTCTAAAGCAAGTCCCTATATTCCTGTCTTAGTTAGGGTTTTACTGCTGTGAACAGATACCATGACCAAGGCAACTCTTATAAGGACAACATTTAATTGGGACTGGCTTACAGGTTGAGAGGTTCAGTCCATTATCATCAAGGCAGGAACATGGCAGCATCCAGGCGGACATGGTGCAGGAGGAGCGGAGAGTTCTACATCTTCATATGAAGGCTGCCAGCAGAATTCTGACTTCTAGGCAGCTAGGATGAGGGTCTTAAAACCCCTGCCTACAGTGACATATCTACTCCAACAAGGCCACATCTCCTAATAGTGCCTGGGCCAAGCATACACAAGCCATCACAATTCCCAACAGCTGGTGGCACTGGATAACGCAGGAGATCAGAATCTGGAGGTGATTTTAGGTGGTTGGGTTTAGTGGCATGGAAACAAGAAATGAAACCAAACTTAGGAGGCCCCTTTAAATGGGGCACAAACTGCTCAGAAGAAGACAAGGACCATACAGGCAATCAGGCTGTTCCCTGACAAAGGGAGCTATGCATTTTTATGGATTTTCTGGATGGGTTCAACAGGTAACTTTCTATTCCCGGTATGCAGTTTCAAAACTTGTCTCTGTGTTCAAGCACCCTAACCTTGTACTTGTGGGCTAAAGAAGGAGTGAATATTTTCTAGCAAAGATGTGTGTGGGACTTAAAGCCTCAAATTTTATTCCAAGTTTAAAGGTATTTTCCCTCACATCTACCTGGATAGGTTTCATATTAGGGTACTAGGAGACCTTGTTTACAGGAGAAGAGACTTGAGATTACACGAGAGGGCTCTGTTCCTCAACAAGTGATCATTTTTACATTCAGTCTAGTAGCTGTTTAAAACCGTGACCACTCTCAGGTTTCCAGGTAACCCTGTGGGTGGCCTCTCCTCTCAGCAATGACCTTGTTTCTCTCTTGACTGAGAAGACCAAAGAGAGTGGCCTGACCTGAGTTCACTGTCTAGAGCTCCATGTGTCCCTATAGAACCAAATCCAACATAAGCAGACTTGGAGTCTTCTGTCTTCCTCAAGACCAGCAGCTTTCTGGGTTCCTGCTGAGAACAACCCTCTTTGCATAGCTGCTACCCTCCCCTTGTGTCCAGCAGGTGCCATGCATGGTCTGTGTGTTCTTTGGAGTGCCACACAACTCCCAGAAGGTGTCTCACTGCTAGCCACTCCCCAGCCCATTTCCATCCACCTAGACCATGCTGCTGCTGTGCTCTACAATGCACATCTCAGAGGCACCCTGGCTCAGTGATTGCCAGGTGCTAACAGATGACATCAAGCCCCCTGGCTTGAAAGGCCTTCCACACACTGGCTCCAGCCGCCATCTTTTAAGTTCTCCTACCTTCAGTCAGGTGAGATTATTTACCGGCAAGCACACCCAACTTCTATTTCTATCTTGCTTTTGACTGTCTATAGGTCATGCTGTATCCAAGAAAATTGAAACCAACCTTCAAGATGTAACTGGGTGTGAGGCACAGGTAAGTGTCATGCCTACTGCTTCCTCTGCCCTCCCACCCCTGCCCAGTGTAACCACTTTCCCCATACACTGCTTCTCTGGTGGAACTCAAATGCTTGCCTTCTGTCTAAGCTCTTGGACGTTTTTCTTCCTCCGCCCCTCCCCCCTTCCTTCTCTGTCTGTGCAGGCTGCTGTCTTCACAGCTCACAGTCTTTCTTGCAGGAGGAGAAGAGTGAGGAGCAGCAAGGTTCTGGAAATTGATTTGGCTTTTATTTTTTTTCATAAGCCGGAAGCCCAAGAAGAAGATGGGGTGTGAGGAATCAGAATGGGTTAGAAAAACAGGTGAGAACACCAGACTGAAAGTAAGTCTCTCAGCAGAGACATTCTGTGCGTCCTCTTCCTGGTGGGATCCAAGATAGATCAGCTTCTGGAGAGGAGCTGCTGGGGGAGTCTCTAGGGAGTCAAGGATTTCAGCCTCACCCAAGAACTGCAGAAGGCCACCAAGCAGGTATGACCATGGAGACTGGCACAGGTAAAGACCTCATTAGCAGAGGCCTCTCTTCAGGCCCAAGGCTCTCAGGCCCTGACACAGCCCTGGGCATGTAGGCAGGGCAGAATAACTGAGATAAGTCTCCCACTTGCCAGTGTGAACTCAGCATGTAAAAGGATATGGTGTAAAAATGAATAGATGTACATTTCTTATCAACTGAATTGTGAACTAATTCAGTTCATTCCTGGCATTTTAATACACAAGTCATAGCTGTTTCCCTATTAGGAAGGGAACTCAGCTTTATTGGACAATATTAACAATGCTTACTGTGAGCTAGGTTCTGCTGTAGATAGTAATGAAGAAGACTGTAGATTCCTCCTGAAAGACATCACAATTGGTGGAATGTCAGTATTCTAATTATACATATCTACACATATTCATATAAACACATATATAATATATCCATATATACATTATATATACATATACACACATACATATATACATACACACATATACATACATATGTGTATGTGTATATGTGTACCAGACACACTGATGAGAGCTGGTTATGTTTGAATGACAACTGTCTCACCACAGTGGAAGCACTTAGCCTTCCCATTGGTGGAGCTGTTCAGGAGGTGGGGCCTAGCTGGAGGAAGTAGAGTCTACCAGCTGCGGTTCTCTCTACTTCCTGATCTCTGCAGTGGTATCCCAAGCTGCCTTACATCTGGTCTCAATGACATGACTTCCTCTTCTCTATTTTTTTCTTCTGTCACAATGATGAGAAAAATAATTCATTATGAAGAAAATATTATCAGGGTCAGTGGAACACAACAGTTGTGCAGGCCTTCCTGACGACTGACACAGGCCTGCTGGAATGACATAGATTCTGTTTATAAGTGGAGCTGTACATAGCAGACACTGTGGGACCAACAATGGAAGGGGTCCCAGGCCCTGGGAAGAGAGTAGATGGATGGGTTGAGATGGCAGGACCATGGGAGGTGGCTGATCACTGTTGAAGGCTTGGGACTTGTTTCTTTCCCTACTCTCCCTTGGAGTACCAAGTACACAGTATGTACTTGGGAAATAATTATTAAATAGAAGATGGACTGCATATGGCTACTTATGCCTCATTGAAAATAATACACAGCACCAAAATGTGGAACTTGAAAACTTACCCATAAGCCTACAGCATAACTAGAGCTACTTTTAAACATTCAGTATGCTTCTTCTTGTCTTAACTTTTAGTTTTCTTTTTCCATATTGAAGAAATTGTGCTCTATTTTCCTCACTTTAACATGTACAGTTTTTTAAATTGTATTAAAAGTGTTTTTCATACATATGTTGACCAAATTATTTTGTCTCACCCAATTCCCTCTCAGATATTCCCTCGCCTTCATATCCTTCCAACTTCATGTTGTCTCTCAAAAAAAGAAAAAGGAAAGAACAAAAAAATTAACATCAGAATACACACACACACACACACACACACACACACAGAGAGAGAGAGAGAGAGAGAGAGAGAGAGAGAGAGAGAGAGCACATAGAGACACTTGTTTATTTTAATTACATCCTTTATTCACAGAAATCTTGGCTTCAGCAATTTGGGCCGAGTTCTTCTGAGGCCATCGCTTCTCTCCAGGGCCACAGGATATTCAGTACCACTGAATGGGAGGAGGAGCATGCCTGTGGCTACCAAACTGTAACCCAAGACTGAGTGACAGTGCCAAAGACTGGCTACTACCTTAGGAAAATCCTTGCTTCAGAATGCACAGGGCTTGTCATCATTAGAGAGATCGAATCTGCGAAAATCCCCTTCTGAGTTTGGGCTGAACCTTGGACTATGTCCCAGAGAGCCATTCTGTCCCTCAAGCCCTTGTATTTACAGCTAGTGTCTGCCCCCAGCTGTTCCTAATTCTGCCATGGAATGACTCAGCTTGCTTCAATATCTGCAGCTTGTGACTTCTTAAAGGAGCCAGGCAATATCATTTTTAACAAAATAAAACAGATCAACCCCAACTTGTATCACCTATGGTTCCCTCCATAAAAACAAAACAAAACAAAAAACATAAAATATATTTACTTTCAGTGTGTAGGTAATAACTCCTCAAGTTTGGAAATAAAAACATGCCCTTAACACAAATCAGGCTGCGAGTGGAAGTCTCTTGTTCTTCTGTGTGCTTTGGACACAGCCTTCTAGAAAACTGTGGTGTCTGTGCTGAGGGGTCCTCTGCCCTAGGAGAATTAGGAGGCAAAGGGGAGGCACTGTTAAATGTTTTTCGGAGCAAATGCAAATTGTACAGGTGAACCAACATTTTAATGGTTTGAAGATGGATTTTGGCTCTGGTGCAACAGCTTTTGCCCATGAGCAACAAACAAATTTATTCAAGACTTGCATTACTCTAAGGAAAACAAACCAAAAGCATGACAAAATTAATGGAAAATTGAAAGAGAACCCCATCCCCTATGACTGACAAATAGTCACTTGGTCAAGATGAGTAGAGCCAGATGAAATCCCAGGTGCCTAGGTGGGCGGGATGTCCAACATCCAACGACAGAACAGCTTCACTTCTCTGGCAACACAGAGACTTTCTTATTCCCTTTCTCCTTCTCTTCCTCCCTCCTTCTCTTTCTCCCTCCCTCCCTTCCTCATTTCCTTCCTCCCTCTCTCCTTCCATTCCTCCCTCCCTCCGTCCATCTCTCCATCATTCCTTCCTTTTCTCCCTTTCCCCTCTTCTTCCTACCTCTTCCCTTCCTTCCTCTTTCCTTAGAGCAATGAGACTGTTCTAGGGTCCTTTTTAAAAGCAAAGGAAGGTACTATACGGAGGGGGCTGGAACAGGTGTGATAGCAGAGTTGCCATCCCTTAGAATCAAGAGCTAATCTTGTCAATCTCCTGAAACCATAAATTTCAAAATAATATTTCCATTCCTGAGATAATAAAGGACCGCATAGCTGTCTTGCAGCTGCGTTGGTGGGTTATTGGATGCTCTGAGCCTAACCAGACCCGCAGAGAACCCCCAGTCTAATTCCATCATGTCGAGTCTAATGTCATCACACAGAGCCTCTGGCAAGAACCCATTTTCCAATTGCTAATATCCTTTCCCTCCCGCCCTCATCCTGCCAGAATCACTCCCAGCTCTGTGTCTGAATCTCCCCAGAAAAGATCATTTCTTTTCTTTGGCAAAATGGTTTCCAGAGGACAACAATTTCCATGGGGAAAACGTGAATTTAAAGCTCATTCAATGCAGTCAGCACAACAGCAGAAACACACACACACACACACACACACACACACACACACACATTCAAGGCATTGGTGCTGAGGGAGAGTTGCAGGAATTCTTTGCATAAGATTTTTCATTATTATTATTTCTCTTTTAACACATTGGCGACCACACCCATTTAGGGAAAGACAATTTGGTAATGTTCTAATTCAATCCAGAAGCCATTCAGAAAAGCAATACGAGGACCAGGAGGACCCAGCTTTGTTCCTGCTTAGTCCTGGATTCATAGCTCCTGATAGAGGGCCTGGTACTTGGCACTCATTTGTTCATATTTGTTATTGAATGAACTGAGGTATTTTCTCGTGGGAAACTGTGTTTAACCATCTTTTGGATTTTGTGATGTGTCATGTGGAAACAGCTGTTTATCTACCTTGAATTAGGGGAAAATCTGGGCTAGTTCCACTCGTAGAAGACAAGGAGGCTCTTAGAATGTTTAAAATCTAGCTTACTTAGAATGCATAAACTTCCGCTCCACATTGGGAAACCAGCCCCCTTTCCATGCGATGGACCATCAATGTAGCATCAAAGCAGAACTTGAGGATTTCTCAGCACTTGTGGGTTCAGTCTTGCTGGTAATGGGTATAATTGTCTCCTCCCTTTCTGTCAGTGGCTGAAGGAGACAATTCTGGATTTGGGTAGAACATAATTCAAATTAGATATGCTAAGAAGGTATTTCCTCAGTTCCCCTCCTCTTTGGGTACATAGAAAATCTCCTCCTCTTTTCTTTATTCTTCTTCACCAGCTACCGGAGCCAATGGTTAAAGAATAGTCCGTACAGTTTCAGCCACTGAGTTCTCCTTGCAAGGACAGTTGATGCCAGAGTTAGGACTCCAAGAATGACAGGGCCCATGACAGATGAGGCGAGGCAGCCCTTCTTGAGCAACTTTTTAAAAGTCTGTCTCACTTATAATGAACTAATTAAGCCCAGATTGCTGTATGAATTTCCCCCAGAGAGATGAATCTGTCCCAAATGTACTCATAGATGAGCAAAGAGTCCCTGGTACCCTAGTAGTCAAATGGGATAAGGATGGAAGAGACAGAATGGAGTCTTCTGAACAAAATGGATGGAGATCCAGGAGTCTAGGGGTTTCTTTGCACCTGACCTAGTGGGTCTGTGTCATAAGAGCAAAACTAATACAGTGATCATGTCAAACCTGGAACTCCTGAGAGATTCTCTTGTGTGTTACAATTTACATGTGAAATCCTAGTAAGAAAAATGAAAGCACTAAGTGATCTCCAATGTGCCACTGTGGGCTGATGATGAGTGTTCTTTCCTTCTTTTTTGACTGTTTAAAACCGATTTCCAGTTGGACTACTAGGTAGGTTGTGATAAGAACTTCTCAAGTTCAAGACCAGCCTGGTCAATTTAGCATGATCCTGTCCCAAAATAAAAACTAAAAACAGGCTTGGGAATTGGTTGGCCTGGTCTATGTGCAGTCCTGAGTTTAATCCCCAGGAATGAAAGAGAGTGTTAAACATGCTGATGATCCAGTGCTAAACTTATGTGTAGATGTAGCTACCTAGAAAATTAGTCCAGCAGGATCATCTGATCTTAGACGATTATGACACATATTAAATACTCAGTCTTCACTGTTCTGTACAGAGTATTAGAAATGGTTGCAAATAGGTGTCACCAGAGATGAAGTCCAAAAAGAAAACAAGTCTTCCTTCCAAGCTTCCTGACATTTTAGCTGAGCATTTAGAAATGCAACCCACATGAATCTTCTAAATTCAGTCCCACAAACAAGCGATGTGATTCAGCCATTCTTTTGGAATCAGAAGTAGATCTGACTATTGGTGTGTCTTACTAGGATTAGCTGATTACTATTAATAAGACATTTTGTTAATGTGACTGACAGTGAACTTGACCATACAACAGCATTTCTTTTCAAAGCAGCTTTGGTTTTAACCTTTAAATAGAATTTCCCTTTCAGAGCCAATGGATTTCTGCCTTATGAGATTGTGCTCAGGATGATAGAACAAACGTTCTTGTGGAACTTGGAGGAGACTGGAGATTCATCTCCATTGGGCACAATGCTTGCGGATGTTTGAGGATTCTTGCCACACATCGAGTTGCTATGACAGCGTAGACCCGTTGAAGAGAAATCCTGCTAGGGGAAGCCATTAAAAGTTGACCTGGAAATTGCAAATGCCTTCCCCACTTTAGAACACTAACAATTGAGGAAACAGAAAGTAGGATGGGAGCATCATCTGAACACCTGAAAGGTGTGAAAGCCAGACGGCTGAGACAAATAACCCAACAAGCAGAGATTTGGGCATCTTCAGTGCAGAGCTGACCTTCATAGCCAAGACCTTCTGTCTCCAGCAAGTGGAGGCAGACTACTGCTTATTGGAGAGGAGACTGGTGCGCCCTCAAAGGATGGAGAATAATAGGATGATCTGGGCAGTCCTCCAATATGTATGTAACTGAATGGGCAACACTGCCTACAAATCATTTAAAAGATTGTAGCCATTCCTCCCATTTCATGGGATGCTGAGCAAACTCAATAATAAAACCAACTGAACTGACATGAACTGACTGCTAGCTATGTGACTAACTCCGTCCCAGCTCTGGTCACGTGAAGGCGTGGAGGAGGTAGGGCTCCTTACACCACCAGGTGAATGGTATTCAGTTGATATTACCCACACAGGGGAAAGCAGTGAGCTCCCAACATGTTTACATTATTTCACAGACTGGAGGAAAAGCAAGCCTCGAGGTTCTTAATCCATTTGAAAACATAAAGCCAGGGCGTGCATAAACAATACTTTAAAATACCCTTAAAAAAAAAAAGCAGTAAATAACGAGCTACAGACGGACACACTCTGGATTCCAGTGGAGTTTAATCCTACTTCCTGATTCAGCCGTTTGGCTTCCTGCCTAAAAGTGTTAGCATGTGTGATTCCAGTTGGGAAGACACAACAAATATTGCCTAGTAAACTGGATCATTCTTTCCTAAAAAGGGAATGTCCTTATTGTTCCTACTGACTGAAAGATAGATATCAACTACTCACTGCGGGGGGGGGGGGGGTTCTCATGAAAATACAATTTATTCTTTAAAACAAAAACAAAAGCAAAACCCTTGAACGAGGATGCTTGTACTGTGATGTGGAGAGATCTCTATCCAAACATCATTCTGTATCCAAACAGGAAAGCAGAAACCACTTTATAGATTTTAAGCAGAAGAGAATATAATACAAAGCATTGGGGTGCAACTTTGCCAAAGAGCTGAGAAACAAATAAAGCAGGGACCTCTCACCTCTCACCAAAGTCTGAGAAGCTACCAGTGTTCCTTGGCAGACATGCGAAGACTCTCAATGCTGTCTTACCGAAACCACGCCCAGGCTGTCACAGCTTGGAGCACATGCAATCCAGCCCTGTTACTTTTCTTCTGCTCCCACTGTCAAGGGAAGAAAACAACCAGCCTCTTCTCTGCCTTATGTGCTTCCCCTTGTGATCATCTAGCATGAACTTGGCTGGATGAAAAAGGGGAACAGAGGAAGTGTGGAAGCAGAGTTAAGAAACAACACAGCACCTCTATCTTAGGCTATTTAGCTACAGATATTCTGTTGTGTCCACACATCATATTTCAAACTTAACGTGTCTGCAATTTCCATATAGATGGAATTAGGTTCACTCTCTGATCAAAAGAGGAAATCATAAAGCAGGATCCCATGGAGAAGCTAATGTCAGCCACTCTCTGCCCCTAAGGGCTATGTCCATTCTTCTCTTCTAGATGCCATGGCAGCTTGGACATTCTCTTAGCTATAGACTGAGAAGGACCGTTAACCACATATGCATTCAGGGCAGTCAGAGGCTGTCCTGTTGGGTTGTTGTATTTATTTTGCTTTGTTTTTATTTTGATTTGTTTTGGTTTTTTGTCACAAGTTAGAGTAGAATTATCTGGAAAAAGAAACATCCCAGATGGGAAATGCCTCCGTCAGACTAGCCCGTTGGCATGTCTGTGGGACACTTTCTTGGTTAATGGTTAATGTGGGAGGGCCCAGCACACTGTGGAAGGTGCCACCCCTGTGGAAATGGTCCTAGATTGAGTAAGAAAGAAGACCGAGCAAGCCATGACTCTTTTACGATCTCTTCATCAATTTCCTGTCTTGATTTCCTGTCCTGGCTCCCCTGAATGATGGACCACAACTGTAAACTATAAAGTCCTTTCCTCCCTGATTGTTTCGGCCACGGTTTTTATCAGAGAAATAGAAAGTAAATGGAACAGAGGCAAAGGAGAAAACATGTGAGCTGTTGCAGTTCTTGTTCTGATAACTGGTAAGAGCTCAGCAGAAGGACGATGTCCATCTGTGAGTAGCACTTGGTAACAAGCTCTCCTTGCTTCATGATCTCTGTGCTTCAGCCTGCACCTTAGTTGTTTGTGTCTTCTTACTTTATTAGGGTGATTTTCACCTATGTCTCTGAGATGGTTGAGTTTAAAGGACTTCCGTCTTGGTCTCCTATTCTTGTGACTTCTACTACTGGACACACAAATTTCAGAAGCACCTAGAAGGTAATATATCACAGTTTGTGTTTGAATGGGTCCTTAAGGCACAAGTAAGTGAAGTGGAAACTTAAGGGTTCCTTGGAGAGTCAGTGTGTTGGGTGGTGTTTTGCTGGGGCAAACTCGTAAAGAACTGTTTTCCTGAAAAGGACACAGGTGAAAGACTAAAGCAGACTTGTGAAGGAAATTTTCAGTGAAGCAGACACAGGAGAGAGGATGTTCTGCTAAAGCAAACTTGTGAAAGGACACATGATTGAAGGATTATTTGCTAGCAACATGCGTGTATTGGCCTGCCTTACATTGCATAGTTGAGTTGCATTTTTTGGGACTCTGAGGACTCCGGCTGATTAGATGTGTGTGCTGAGGCAAGACCTGTACTGAGGCAAGGCCCATGGAAGACATGTGGATGTTTGGAGGGTATAAATAGGACTCCATGGAGTGACAGAGCTTGGGTTGCTGGTATAGTTAGCTGGGCAACACTTGTGGGTCTTGAATCTTTGCTGATCTTCACTTCTCTGAGAGAAGGCTCATCTGAGAACTTCTCTGTGTCCCTCCAGGTCCCTACTGCTGACTTGAGCTGAGGCTAAGGCCTGGCTGTCTCTGCTAGGTCTGTGTCACTGCTGTTGCTAACCTGACTCTACTGAACTAGACTTCTGGTGTATCTGTGAGGTATTTACAAGTGGATTGAGCTGCTGCCTGCTAACCTGTGAACTGAACTGCTGATTTCCAGACAACACAGCCAGGAGTTGCTTCAAAGAACCTTTCTAAACAGGTCCACTTCCCCCATATCCTATCTTTTCCACTACCTCTGGTGGGTGGAGGGCTACAAGGGAGGTTAAAGTTTTTAAGAACCATCATTAAAAATAAGATTTGAAAAAATTAAAGTTACAAGTAAGTATCAAATTTGACTCACCTAACACCTAATTTTGTTGACATTTTCTTCCTCTGTTCACACCTAAAACCTCTTGGGATAAGCAAAGGAAGAAGAGATTTGGACCTGGTTTATAAATCAATCCTTATAATTTGCTGTATGTGGGCTGCTTATACAATACACCTCAAATTATGAATGAGGTACAGAAGTTCTTCCACGGATGCACACTGAGCATGTGGTGTAGCTGGAGATGCCTGGATATTTACTGGTCATTGTTTACTGGGCTCTGAATGCAAGTCTCTAGGCCACAATGTATAACCTACCTAGTTATTTCTTGGAGATTCCATTCAGACACCCCAGCCAGTGTTGCCTCAGTGCAGGGAAGGCAAATGACCTTTGGCATCTAGGGTGTGACAGGGGAGCCACTCCTGTACTCATCCCTTTGTCCTTTATCTGAGTATCTGTCCTCACTTGGAAAAACTTGTTTATTGGTGAGTAAAAGCAACCCCTCTTTCTAAAAGAAAGATTAGAGATTTCTGGTGCTTTTTTTTTATTTTGAAACTTCAATTATCTATTCTTATATTCTATAACAACTGCTTGGGCAAATGGAATTCATAGTGGCTAGTAATTCCCAGAGCATGGGACCAGGCTTTTATCCTGCATAGGACCTCGTGTCAGATAATGTGTGCTGTTAAGTTCATGGATGGTGTGACTATTGGGAGCAATGTGGCCAGTGAATGCCTAGTGTATTTAGGAACAATATATGCTGCAGAAAGGAAAAAAATCATTCATTCTATCCAGTAATGCTACCTGTTAGTCAGCTGTTCTGTCCAGGGTTGGTAGACACCTGTCAGCAGGTTTGTTAGCCTCAGTGCAGGAGTCAGATCAGCCGTGGGCAGGGGGAGTTTACATTAAGGCCATATGTAGCATCCAGCCTCGATGACATCACTCTTCCTGTCTGTTGAGAAGCAGGCTAGCAGTTACAGACTGGGCAGTCATGTCCAAGTTACTACTGAACACCTCGACAGTGGAGGTCCCATGGTGAGCATTTACATGGACAGGGCCTGTGCCACATGGAGAAATCTTATCTGCAAATCTCCCAAGGACATCCTTGCCGTCAACAAGTTATGCAAAACAACTAGTGACCCATGGACTACTGTGTGTTGCTGTCTCTGCTCACAGCTCCAGCCACACCACACACTCAGTGTGCATCCCTGAAGGAACTTCTGTACCTCGTTGTGTATTGTATGAGCAACCCACATATACCAAATTATGAATTTTGATAATCCACAATTATTAACTTGTGAACTAGGTCCAAATGTCTTCTTTGTTAATCTTTAGATGTGAAGAGAAGAAGAAAGCAATGTCAACAAATTAGGTGCTAGGTGAGTCTAATTCACCTGGTCATGTCACTTACTTGTGCCTAAGGACTCACTGAAACTCAGTCTGGTATATATTATTTATACTAGGTGATGGATTTTTGCTATATATGCCAAACATATGGCACAGTGGGCACTACTTAAGTGAGAATGCTGGGTAGAATGACTGTATTACTTATTTTGTTGTGTGGCCAGATACCCAATAAGAGCAACTTAAGGAATGAAAGGGTTGTATTGACTAGCTACCATGATGGCATGGAGTTGTTGGTAACACTACTACTCAAGAAGCAGGAAGAGATGAATATACATATGTATGTGTGTGTGTATACACACCCACATATGTATGTATGCAATGATCATGAAAGAAAAACTTGCTCTCCCTCACTTTAGCTGCTTGTTCTCAATAGTAAGTCCATTTCTTCACTAGCATTTGAGCTTATTTCGTCAGGATTCTGGGTATAATGAAGACCAGATGAGAGAAATATATATATATGTATATATATACATATATATAAATATATTATAACAAACATATATAACATGTAGCATGTAGCATATAATGTGTAACGTATAACATCATATAACATATAGCTATAGGTATGTAATATAATACATATATTATATATAATTATTATATATTATACTATATGTATTATATCATATAATTATATATTTAATAACATTTATTTTTAACATATTATTACATTAAAGACAAATTCCTAGTGAACTGCCTGTCTTTATATATAATACATAAATAAAACAAATATATGAATATAAAAATAAATATATAATATAATATATTTATATATTATATAAATATTATATTGCATATATTGCTCAATCATAAAGCAACCTTATTTGTATTTCCCAGTGTGTTCCCAAATCTATTCCAAGAGAGATTTCCATTTCATTGTGTGGGAGGAACTGAAGGATTCTGCAGTTTCTGATCCCTCCAGGATGTAGGAAGAACAGAATTAGTTGTTGGGATCAAGTTTCTACATGCTTCTTAGATGTCTCAAACCAGTTGTCTGGTTTGGGGATTCTTATGAGAACCCCTTTAGAAGACACCTGCATCACATAGGCCTCTTCATATGGTCGATTCTGTGCTCTTACAAGACAGAGCCAAGTGGCAAACTTAGCATCTGAAAACACAGTGGGCACAGTTATTTTCCTGGGCAGAGAAGTTGGAAGAACAAGCAAATTATCATAGTACACAGCCATCTTTATTATAGGTAAATTGTTTGTGACTAGAGGCAATATGGACAGGCGGTCTACTAGCAATTTGTCTTAGTTAAAGTTCTGTTATTGTGAAGAGACACCATGACCCAGGCAACTCTCATAAAAGAAAGCCCTTACTTGGAAGCTTGCTAGTAGTTTCAGAGGAGTAGTTCATTATCATCTTGGCAGGGAGCATGGTGGCATGCAGGCAGGCATGGCTGGAGAAACAGCAAAGAGCTGCATCCAGATCCACAAGGAGCAGGAGAAGGAGACACTGGGCCAGGCTTGGAGTTTTGAAACTTTAAAGCTCACTGCCTGTGACACTCCTCCTCCAACAAGGCCACATCTCCTAATCCTTTCAAACAGTTCAACTGGGGACTAAGCCTGCAAATATATGAACTTATGGAGTCATTCACATTCAAACAATTTTATTAATTTATGGAATTGAAGAAATCTCAAGGTCTAGTTAACACATACCTGTGTTGTTCAGTAGATGGTAGTAGATTCTGATCCAAGACCCGTATCAGAGTCAGTTCCTAGACAGACATTCTAAAGCCATTGATTCTCAAACTATGACCCAACAGTATTAGCAAGAGAGGCCCCTGGGAATTTGTTTAAAAGCTGACTTTCCCAGCCCTTCTCAAACTCACAGAGATAGCAGCCAGTCAGGGCATGGGCCTGTGCAGCAGCCCTCACAGAGTAACATCAAGGTGCTCTTGGCACTTTGAGCAGAGCTGTTGGTCTTCTGGGTACCTCTTCCCCTTAGTACTAAATTGGAAAAGGTCACCTCACCAGGAAGTTTGTTCTTAATCAGCAGGAGGATTGACAATACAGGCTGTGCTACTTCGGCTCTCTGTGGGGTGTACAAGGCACCATGCTGATGGAGTGCCTTACTGACTACTAAGTAGTAAATATAAATGCCTTAGATCCCTGATGGGACACATGCACGCCAGGGGGCAGGAGATAACACTGAAGAAAAATCAAAGGCTTTGCTTGGTGACATTAAAAGGGTCTAGTGGCCTTGGGAATATGACATTTCCTTCAAAGGCTGAGGAGTTACTGTGCTTTGTACTGTCCCTCAGTAACACAGAAATGTGAGTTTTGTGTCTCTTTTGATGTTTGAGATAGCATATCCTCCTTTAGAGTATACTGCTCCGAGTAATCTGACTGACTCAGGCGGCTTCCCCTGTTGTATAGGCAATGGAGAAGTAGCTCAATGACAGTACTGGAACTGCTGGCATTAGTAGGATAGTGGGATGGCTATTCTCAGTTGCTAACTTGGCCACATCTGGCATTAACTAAAATCTGAACGGTTGGGCACATCTGGGAAAGATTTTTTTTTTCCTTAATTAAATCATTTGAAGTGGGAAGACCCGCTTCTAATCTGGATCTTTGAGGTGGAAAGATCTACCTTTAATTAGAACCACACCTTCTGCTGGAAGCCCATGTAAAGGACGTGGAAGAAGAAAGCTTCCTCGCTCTCCCTTTGCCTGCGTGTTCTCCCTCTCAATAGCAAGTCTATTCCTTCCTTCACTAGTATTCAAGCCTATTTCCTCAGGATTGTGGGTATACCAATGACCAGCTCAGATATGCTGCCTCACGGACTGAATAGCTATTGGATTCTTAGACATTCATTGATAGATGGCCATTGTTGAACTAAACCACAGCCTATAAGCCATTGAAATAAGTTCCCCCTCTCTTTATATATTTATATCCATATCTATCTCTATCTCTATCTCTACCTATATGATCCATATCATGTATATCCATATATCTATCTATATGTATATCAGCATGAAAGTTCTGTAAATAACCTGGAAGTTCAGACTTCATAGATCATTTATTTGGAAATATTTATACAATTCCTTCTCTTTTAGTAAATAATGGCTATGTAGACAAAATGTACACATAAGTCTGTGGATTTTTCTCTGTTCCTCAGAACTGACTGCCTATGTGGCACAGAAATGCAGCAAAAGGCCACAAGGATGTGCATGCATGCATGTGTGTGTGTGTGTGCACGCGTGTGCATGCATGCATGCATGTGCACATGCGCATGCTCATACTATACATGCATCTGGATGGGGATTCACATGTGGCTTATAAAGTCTGATAATAGAAGAGTCGTTGCAGGGTTTTATCAGAGAGCTGGTTCCAATTTAGTAAGTACAGGCCTTGTAGTTCTCTGTACAGCTAAGTGGAGATGTAGGTTATTAAAACAATATATACAAGATAATGCATGGATAATGGCTGTTAGAGGTAGAAGTGGTCAGAGTCTAGATATATTCTAATGTGAGATCACACACTATTCCTAACGGTAGGACATAAAGTGCAAACAGAAGAATGCAGCTAAGAATGACCCTACAGTGTTGTGTAGAGATTTGGGTGCATGGACTGTTACCTGATCTGAGGAGAATGCAGGAATGGAAGGTATAAGGAAAGGGCCAAATTGGAAATGATTTACTCAACTCTCCGTGGTTTTTGAGTAGAGATGCTAAGTCAATTTGACACACAAAACTGTTTAAAAAATCAATCAAGGCCAGGGACTACTTAGGAATCATAGGGTGGAGACAATGTTTAATGCCACGGAATAAGATTTTTCAGGGCACCAGCAGGGTTCTGGCTTGCACAGTGAGTTCTGGGAACTTCAAGACATTATAGAGATGGAAGACAATATGAAGATGTGCTGTCTTCCATGGTAGAGATGGAAGACAACAGGAAAATCAGGTGACACAGGGAAGCCTGTAAGGTCAGACTAGGGCATGATGTCATCTAAACCAAGTGAAGGTAGGGATTCCAGAAGAACGGGCAGATCTGCTGGCAAGCAGAATACGATGAGGCCTGAATTCTCATCACAGTGTAGAGCAAGGGTCATTGTGACCTGCCGAGAGCCGTTCCAGGGATGTGTAGGGCTTATAACTAGAGCCAGGGAACACAGCAAACAATAGAGAAAGAAAGGCAGAAGACAGCAAGTTTAGGCATTATGGTTTTCTAGAAATTTCAAGGTAAAAAAGCAGACAAATATGACAATAGTCAATACAGCAATTGTCCATAAGGGATTATTTTTTGTTTGATTCAAGATATGTGAAGGACTGTACACAATTCGCATATCAATAGATTTCCAAGAAGATGGAAGGAGAGACCCCTGGTCCTGGAAAGACTGGATGTAGGGGAACACCAGGACAGAGTAACGAGAGGGGATTGAATGGAGAAAAGAGGGAGGGAAGAGGGCTTATGGGACTTTCGGGGAGGGAGGAAACGGGAAAGGGGAAATGATTTTGAATGTAAATAAAAAAACTTAGAAAATAAAAAATAAAAAAATAAAATAAAAAAAAAGAAAAACAATATGCTTGTGCTCTAATAGGAGTTATCCAAAGTAACCAACTGCTTGGGAGAGAAAGTTTTACTTCTGATAGATGGATGCCAGTGGGTAAACACACACTCTGAAATGTAACTGGTACACTGCTTAAGATTATTTTTTCAAAAGAATCAAATTATACATCAAATTTATAGATGTACCTATTCTTTGACCTATCAGTCAAATATTCTCTTCAAGAGAGACACTATCACCTATATCCTATTTATTATAACATAACTAATGACAGAAAAATCTAGAGTAAACTTAAATGTAGGTATATTGTTATGGTTAAATCCATGATTCGAATACTATGCAGCACTGAAAAGAAAAATTATCTACAGATGATGATCTGGGATAATTTTTAAGAAGTAAAAATGTATTAAAGAATTAAAAAGTTCAGACTCTATTTTCTTGTGTGAATAAAGTAGGGAACAAGATGCTGTGTAGAATCATACATGAAATACACTTTTACACACACATAAAACATTTCTTCAAGATGTTACAGAGACTCACTTTCCATCCACTGTCATTTTCTCTTGTCTTGGTTGTTTTTTTAAGAAGTGTCTTTATGAACAAAGTCAGGAGGTTCATGTGAATGCCTGCAGGCCTGAGGCAGCTAGGGGCTGTGTTGGTGTCTGTGACCCATGTTATCACCAAAGGACATGCAAATGGCCCTAGTCTGTGTTACCTGAAGCCAAGTTGATGTCCATGAGCCAGGCTGACACCAGGACCATGTCTGGGTTCATGGTCCTGCTGGGGTATGGGGTGCATGTTGATGTCCTCAGTTCTTGTTACCACTGAAGTCCATGCAGATGTCCCTAGTCTATGCTGCCGCCTGAAGCCATGCTGATGACCATGCTGTCACCAAGCGCCATGTTGACGTGAGTGGCCTATGCAGTCACTTGAGGGTATGTTGACGTCTGTGCTACCTCTGGTGACCATACTGGTATCCATGGCCCATGTTGCCCTGGAGACCACATTGATGTTCTTGGTCTGTGCTGCTACTGGGGGTTATGTTGGTATTTGTGGCCAGTGCTGCAGCAAATGGCTATGTTGATACTTGTGGCCTGTACTGCCACTGGAGACCATGCTGAGGTGCGTGGCTTATGAAGTTGGCAGAGACCCATGCAGGAGTTCGTGCTCCATACTCCTGCTGACTGTAAAAGGCAAGGAAGCTACTTTTGCAGTGATATCAATGACTGCAGGCTCACAGTTGAGACAAAGGGACATAGAATACTTCTGTGAAACCCCCTTCCCAAAGTAGCAGTTTAGACAGGAAGTTGTAAAAGAGAATTCCTAAAAGTTGTGATAAGGTTGCTTAGTATAGTTCTCCATGATGGAAGGCTTCTGGCAGGGCAGCGGGTGGGGAAGGGCTCAGTTTTCTTTAGGGGGCTGTCCACTGGGAGTTTGACCATGCTCCAGTGAGGATATGGGCAGCACAAACTGGACTTGTTTTGTTTAGTTTCTTCTTCTTTTGGGGGGAGTGATGGTCCCAGGGTGGAGGGGGGTGGACTTAGGTTGCCTGGAAAGTGAGTGTGATAGGGAAACTTGATGCAAAATTCCCAAATAATCAATACAAGTATCATGTTGGAAACAAGAAGTATATTTATTACTTATATTAAGAATAGAAAACTTTTTGATTTCAAAAAAGAGTTAACAATTCTGTGTGTCCGTTATTTTGCTAATGTAAAATATATCTTCCTATATACAATGTCTAAGGGGAAATTTTCACTGTCTTCTAATGTTGTTTTGGAAGATAAATGGGAAAAGATTCACAATAAATCACTCTAAATTTTTTTTAAACTGAATCAGTAAGTAGCAAGATCTTTATCCTATAACTGAGGATTTGGGACTAGAAATTCTCATTACATATACCCAGTACAAAACTTTTTAGTTTCAAATATGTCTCTCTTGGGCACACTACAGAGAGTCAATGAGAGCTTGTTATGAATCTGATAACTAATTACATGAGTGCCAGCCCTCAGCATTTGGTAAATGAAATGTAAATTCAAATCCTTGGTGAGGCTCCCCTGCTGGGAAGATGGGTTTATATACTTCTGTAGACACACAGGTGTTTAACACAGCTGGACACCTTCCCCCTTTACTTTTAGCTTATTGGACAGAGTGCAATGTTACTATGAACTAAACCAGAACGTTCCCTTCATACATCTTAGCAAACAGTCTAGTCATGTTATATTAGCAGAAGAGATGTTACTGACTGGAGATTAGAGGAAAAATGAGAAGAGCAATTTCCAGAAGCAGAAATGGTCCCTGACTCTAGAATTTAAATATATGGCTATATTGAACTAAGACATCAAGCTTTGGGAAATTAGTCATTCCTAAAACTTAAGCACGTGTCTGTCCTGGACTTGTGTGTTGGAATGGTGGAAACCTACCCCGTTGTGTGTCTGCCAGGCAGGAAGGCAGTTCAGTGCTGCAGCCACATTCGTGCTGCTGATCTTGATGGGTGGCGATGCCTGGGATTTATTTCTAGAACACCAGGTAAGGCTGGCAACATTTTTACTACAGTGATCCGCTTTGCAATTCTAGTCCTGTATGCGACACAAACTCATCAGAGATCACAATGTCTGGTGTCCTATCCTGAGGTTACGCTAAGCATTACAGATTGTTATCTATTCAAGCACTGTGGATTCTTATTTCCCAACCTTACTGAGTGGTTCATCAGCTTCACAATGTTCATGCTCTGTGCTTGGTCCTGCCTGTCTCTTGTTTCGCAACTAGAATGCAAACGTGCATTCTGCTTCATCGTGGATTTGAGAGTCTCCTTCAAAGTCAGGAAATGATCCATCACTGCAACCGGCCCACTGGAGTGGTAATATATTTTCAAAATTCATCCTGACTTTTTCATTAATATTGCTATACTTGTTGATTTTTCTGGTTTACTAAAAGGCAATGATATATTGGGAATGTATATGTTTTTACACTGAAGTACAGTTACTTGAAGGCAAGATCAACCCACCTTGACAGGCTTCTCAGATGAAAAAGGCAGAAACTGGGCTTGATGACAAAATGCCCAACCATTTAGATTCAACCTAGAATCAATTGGAGTATTCCCACCTCTGTGCAGGAGGTTGCAGACCACCATTTTTAAAATAGTAGTGCAGGCATATGGTCCTGGGGTCTTCTTACTAAGAGACAGGGTTGAACGGATAGGTCTGGAATGGGGTCAAAGAGTCTGCATTTTGACATGATCCTGATATGTGCTGTGGCCAACAGTCTTCAACCTGAACATGAAGTATACAGCAGAAGTCTGCAAACCTGACTGCATGTGAGAATCCAGTGTAAAATAATACAGATTCCAGTTCCAATCCTAACCAGCAGAATTAGCATCCCGAGAGATGAGATTTGGCCAGTGCCCATTTGATGTTTCTAGGTTCTTCAGGCTAAATGTGATACC